>CM038621.1:517500-1250000 GCA_021554675.1 Leuciscus idus | reverse complement strand
CAACATGATTATATGAGTATGTGTGTGTCGCTCAGCTCGTCTGTGTGTGTGTGTGTGTGTGTGTCGCTCAGCTCGTCTGTGTGTGTGTTTGTCGCGCTGTTGTTCTGAATATTTGCTAACCACAACACTTGACATCGCTTAAATATCGGCTCACACTTACCAGTCTGGCTCTTGAACAGTTAACCAGTTGTTACCGCACATTAAACATCATCCTGAAGGGGTTTACCCGCGATACGATGAAGTTTAATGTAAGTGATGGATGATGTACAGTCATCCTGCTTATCACTCACCAAATAAATCATTATGTGGACATGAAATATTGATTTGAGTTGAAACTGTTTTAAAACATTATGTTATTATTAGCATTCCCGTGTGAATTCAATTATTCATTATAATGTGCAACACATTCTGCCTGGCAACAAGACGCACATCACAGCAGTATTACACTGATATTAACACTGAAGTCTTTAAAAAGATTAATACTCTTTATGATCGCTAACTGAGACACAAGAAGACACCAGTTGAGTTACTATGAGACAAGAGAGAGTCATACAAGAGATATACAGTATCTATCTCTCTCTCTCTCTCTATATATATATATATACACTGAAGTTGTAGGTGTATATATATCCTCTTAAACCGTGAGGCTTGAGCTCTTGTGAGTGTGATGAGGTAAAACACCATCTCCTGCACAGACTGGCTTCATTATCAGTTCATCGGCAGCGGACGGACTGAATGTGGGAACCATGCGTTATGACAGGCATATACAGGAACGCAGAGGAGAAAAACAAAACAAAGAGAAAACAGGCCGTGCCGTTCAGTAGTGATTGCTCCTCTGTAACGGGATTAAGCTCTGCTACAGTGCAAACTCGGCTGTGTGTAAATAACCATATTAGAGATCTTTATTTCTCACATCAACCCTGTACGATTATATCCCGTTATACAATCAAACTTTACAACAGCTTTAAAACAGTGGAAGTTTGCATTCTGGAACACTATCAAATTCATCACAGACATCTGACAATGAAAGAGATTATGAATTTGTTTTAATAACAATCTTATTAGCTTAACGTCAATGTTTTCTGTAAGGCAACTTTTTTACAATAGTATGTGGAACAGTGAGGGTTATGCAGCGATGAACTCTGTTATCATGTATCTACACTGTGTCTGTCACATGATGTTTAATTTAGCGAGAGGCATCTCACAGTACACATGCAGCAGAGCTAGTAAGAGTTGAGTATGGCCTTCTGTTGAAGCGTGTTCAAAACCCGCGACTCTTGCGTTAGCATCGTGTTGGAGCGTGTTCAAAACCCGCGACTCTTGCGTTAGCATCGTGCATTAGCATCGTGTTGGAGCATGTTCAAAACCCACGACTCTTGCGTTAGCATCGTGTTGGAGCATGTTCAAAACCCACGACTCTTGCATTAGCATCGTGTTGGAGCATGTTTAAAACCCGCGACTCTTGCATTAGCATCGTGTTGGAGCGTGTTCAAAACCCGCGACTCTTGCGTTAGCATCGTGCATTAGCATCGTGTTGGAGCATGTTCAAAACCCGTGACTCTTGCATTAGCATCGTGTTGGAGCATGTTCAAAACCCACGACTCTTGCGTTAGCATCGTGTTGGAGCATGTTCAAAACCCACGACTCTTGCGTTAGCATCGTGTTGGAGCATGTTTAAAACCCGCGACTCTTGCATTAGCATCGTGTTGGAGCATGTTCAAAACCCACGACTCTTGCGTTAGCATCGTGTTGGAGCATGTTCAAAACCCACGACTCTTGCGTTAGCATCGTGTTGGAGCATGTTTAAAACCCGCGACTCTTGCATTAGCATCGTGTTGGAGCATGTTTAAAACCCGCGACTCTTGCGTTAGCATCGTGTTGGAGCATGTTCAAAACCCGCGACTCGTGCATTAGCATCGTGTTGGAGCATGTTCAAAACCTGTGACTCTTGCGTTAGCATCGTGTTGGAGCATGTTCAAAACCTGCGACTCTTGCATTAGCATCGTGTTGGAGCATGTTCAAAACCCGCGACTCGTGCATTAGCATCGTGTTGGAGCATGTTCAAAACCCGTGACTCTTGCGTTAGCATCGTGTTGGAGCATGTTCAAAACCCACGACTCTTGCGTTAGCATCGTGTTGGAGCATGTTTAAAACCCGCGACTCTTGCATTAGCATCGTGTTGGAGCATGTTCAAAACCCATGACTCTTGCGTTAGCATCGTGTTGGAGCATGTTCAAAACCCACGACTCTTGCGTTAGCATCGTGTTGGAGCATGTTCAAAACCCACGACTCTTGCGTTAGCATCGTGTTGGAGCATGTTTAAAACCCGCGACTCTTGCATTAGCATCGTGTTGGAGCGTGTTCAAAACCCGCGACTCTTGCGTTAGCATCGTGCATTAGCATCGTGTTGGAGCATGTTCAAAACCTGTGACTCTTGCATTAGCATCGTGTTGGAGCATGTTCAAAACCCACGACTCTTGCGTTAGCATCGTGTTGGAGCATGTTTAAAACCCGCGACTCTTGCATTAGCATCGTGTTGGAGCATGTTCAAAACCCATGACTCTTGCGTTAGCATCGTGTTGGAGCATGTTCAAAACCCACGACTCTTGCGTTAGCATCGTGTTGGAGCATGTTCAAAACCCACGACTCTTGCGTTAGCATCGTGTTGGAGCATGTTCAAAACCCACGACTCTTGCGTTAGCATCGTGTTGGAGCATGTTCAAAACCCACGACTCTTGCGTTAGCATCGTGTTGGAGCATGTTCAAAACCCACGACTCTTGCGTTAGCATCGTGTTGGAGCATGTTCAAAACCCACGACTCTTGCGTTAGCATCGTGTTGGAGCATGTTCAAAACCCACGACTCTTGCGTTAGCATCGTGTTGGAGCATGTTCAAAACCCACGACTCTTGCGTTAGCATCGTGTTGGAGCATGTTCAAAACCCACGACTCTTGCGTTAGCATCGTGTTGGAGCATGTTCAAAACCCACGACTCTTGCGTTAGCATCGTGTTGGAGCATGTTCAAAACCCACGACTCTTGCGTTAGCATCGTGTTGGAGCATGTTTAAAACCCGCGACTCTTGCGTTAGCATCGTGTTGGAGCATGTTCAAAACCCACGACTCTTGCGTCAGCATCGTGTTGGAGCATGTTTAAAACCCGCGACTCTTGCGTTAGCATCGTGTTGGAGCATGTTTAAAACCCGCGACTCGTGCATTAGCATCGTGTTGGAGCATGTTCAAAACCTGTGACTCTTGCGTTAGCATCGTGTTGGAGCATGTTCAAAACCCGCGACTCTTGCGTTAGCATCGTGTTGGAGCATGTTTAAAACCCGCGACTCTTGCATTAGCATCGTGTTGGAGCATGTTTAAAACCCGCGACTCTTGCATTAGCATCGTGTTGGAGCGTGTTCAAAACCCACGACTCTTGCGTTAGCATCGTGTTGGAGCATGTTCAAAACCTGTGACTCTTGCGTTAGCATCGTGTTGGAGCATGTTCAAAACCCGCGACTCTTGCGTTAGCATCGTGTTGGAGCATGTTTAAAACCCGCGACTCTTGCATTAGCATCGTGTTGGAGCATGTTTAAAACCCGCGACTCTTGCATTAGCATCGTGTTGGAGCGTGTTCAAAACCCGCGACTCTTGCGTTAGCATCGTGCATTAGCATCGTGTTGGAGCATGTTCAAAACCTGTGACTCTTGCATTAGCATCGTGTTGGAGCATGTTTAAAACCCATGACTCTTGCGTTAGCATCGTGTTGGAGCATGTTCAAAATCCACGACTCTTGCTTTAGCATCGTGTTGGAGCATGTTTAAAACCCGCGACTCTTGTGTTAGCATCGTGTTGGAGCATGTTTAAAACCCGCGACTCATGCGTTAGCATCGTGTTGGAGCATGTTTAAAACCCGCGACTCTTGCATTAGCATCGAGTTTGAGCATGTTTAAAACCCACGACTCTTGCGTTAGCATCGTGTTGGAGCATGTTCAAAACCCACGACTCTTGCGTTAGCATCGTGTTGGAGCATGTTCAAAACCCACGACTCTTGCATTAGCATCGTGTTGGAGCATGTTCAAAACCCACGACTCTTGCGTTAGCATCGTGTTGGAGCATGTTCAAAACCCACGACTCTTGCGTTAGCATCGTGTTGGAGCATGTTTAAAACCCGCGACTCTTGCATTAGCATCGTGTTGGAGCGTGTTCAAAACCCGCGACTCTTGCGTTAGCATCGTGCATTAGCATCGTGTTGGAGCATGTTCAAAACCCACGACTCTTGCGTTAGCATCGTGTTGGAGCATGTTCAAAACCCACGACTCTTGCGTCAGCATCGTGTTGGAGCATGTTTAAAACCCGCGACTCGTGCATTAGCATCGTGTTGGAGCATGTTCAAAACCTGTGACTCTTGCGTTAGCATCGTGTTGGAGCATGTTCAAAACCCGCGACTCTTGCATTAGCATCGTGTTGGAGCATGTTTAAAACCCGCGACTCTTGCATTAACATCGTGTTGGAGCATGTTTAAAACCCTCGACTCTTACATTAGCATCGTGTTGGAGCATGTTCAAAACCTGTGACTCTTGCGTTAGCATCGTGTTGGAGCATGTTCAAAACCCACGACTCTTGCGTTAGCATCGTGTTGGAGCATGTTTAAAACCCGCGACTCTTGCATTAGCATCGTGTTGGAGCATGTTTAAAACCCGCGACTCTTGCATTAGCATCGTGTTGGAGCGTGTTCAAAACCCGCGACTCTTGCGTTAGCATCGTGCATTAGCATCGTGTTGGAGCATGTTCAAAACCTGTGACTCTTGCATTAGCATCGTGTTGGAGCATGTTTAAAACCCATGACTCTTGCGTTAGCATCGTGTTGGAGCATGTTCAAAATCCACGACTCTTGCTTTAGCATCGTGTTGGAGCATGTTTAAAACCCGCGACTCTTGTGTTAGCATCGTGTTGGAGCATGTTTAAAACCCGCGACTCATGCGTTAGCATCGTGTTGGAGCATGTTTAAAACCCGCGACTCTTGCATTAGCATCGAGTTTGAGCATGTTTAAAACCCGCGACTCTTGCGTTAGTATCGTGTTGGAGCATGTTCAAAACCTGCGACACTTGTGTTAGCATCGTGTGGGAGCACGTTCAAAACCCACAACTCCTGCATTAGCATCGTGTTGGAGCATGTTCAAAACCCGCGACACTTGCATTAGCATCGTGTTGGAGCATGTTTAAAACCTGCGACTCTTGCATTAGCATCGTGCATTAGCATCATGTTGGAGCATGTTCAAAACCCGCGACTCTTGCATTAGCATCGTGTTGGAGCATGTTTAAAACCCGCGACTCTTGCATTAGCATCGTGCATTAGCATCGTGTTGGAGCATGTTTAAAACCCGCGACTCTTGCATTAGCATCGCGTTGGAGCATGTTTAAAACCCGCGACTCCTGCATTAGTATCGTGTTGGAGCATGTTCAAAACCCGCGACTCTTGCGTTAACATCGTGTTGGAGCATGTTCAAAACCCGTGACTCTTGCGTTAGCATCGCGTTGGAGCATGTTCAAAACCCGCGACTCTTGCGTTAGCATCGAGTTGGAGCGTGTTCAAAACCCACGACTCTTGCGTTAGCATCGTGTTGGAGCGTGTTCAAAACCCGTGACTCTTGCGTTAGCATTGTGTTGGAGCATGTTCAAAACCCACGACTCTTGCGTTAGCATCGTGTTGGAGCGTGTTCAAAACCCGCGACTCTTGCATTAGCATCGTGTTGGAGCATGTTCAAAACCCGTGACTCTTGCGTTAGCATCGAGTTGGAGCGTGTTCAAAACCCGTGACTCTTGCGTTAGCATCGTGTTGGAGCATGTTTAAAACCCGCGACTCTTGCGTTAGCATCGTGTTGGAGCATGTTCAAAACCCACGACTCTTGCGTTAGCATCGTGTTGGAGCATGTTTAAAACCCACAACTCTTGCATTAGCATCGTGTTGGAGCATGTTTAAAACCCGCGACTCTTGCGTTAGCATCGTGTTGGAGCATGTTCAAAACCCGTGACTCTTGCATTAGCATCGTGTTGGAGCATGTTTAAAACCCATGACTCTTGCGTTAGCATCGTGTTGGAGCATGTTCAAAATCCACGACTCTTGCTTTAGCATCGTGTTGGAGCATGTTTAAAACCCGCGACTCCTGCGTTAGCATCGTGTTGGAGCATGTTTAAAACCCGCGACTCATGCGTTAGCATCGTGTTGGAGCATGTTTAAAACCCGCGACTCTTGCATTAGCATCGAGTTGGAGCATGTTTAAAACCCGCGACTCTTGCGTTAGTATCGTGTTGGAGCATGTTTAAAACCCGCGACTCTTGCATTAGCATCGTGTTGGAGCATGTTTAAAACCCGCGACTCTTGTGTTAGCATCGTGTGGGAGCACGTTCAAAACCCACAACTCCTGCATTAGCATCGTGTTGGAGCATGTTCAAAACCTGCGACACTTGTGTTAGCATCGTGTTGGAGCATGTTCAAAACCTGCGACACTTGTGTTAGCATCGTGTGGGAGCACGTTCAAAACCCACAACTCCTGCATTAGCATCGTGTTGGAGCATGTTCAAAACCCGCGACACTTGCATTAGCATCGTGTTGGAGCATGTTTAAAACCTGCGACTCTTGCATTAGCATCGTGCATTAGCATCATGTTGGAGCATGTTCAAAACCCGCGACTCTTGCATTAGCATCGTGTTGGAGCATGTTTAAAACCCGCGACTCTTGCATTAGCATCGTGCATTAGCATCGTGTTGGAGCATGTTTAAAACCCGCGACTCTTGCATTAGCATCGCGTTGGAGCATGTTTAAAACCCGCGACTCCTGCATTAGTATCGTGTTGGAGCATGTTCAAAACCCGCGACTCTTGCGTTAACATCGTGTTGGAGCATGTTCAAAACCCGTGACTCTTGCGTTAGCATCGCGTTGGAGCATGTTCAAAACCCGCGACTCTTGCGTTAGCATCGAGTTGGAGCGTGTTCAAAACCCACGACTCTTGCGTTAGCATCGTGTTGGAGCGTGTTCAAAACCCGTGACTCTTGCGTTAGCATTGTGTTGGAGCATGTTCAAAACCCACGACTCTTGCGTTAGCATCGTGTTGGAGCATGTTCAAAACCCGTGACTCTTGCGTTAGCATCGTGTTGGAGCATGTTCAAAACCCGCGACTCTTGCGTTAGCATCGAGTTGGAGTGTGTTCAAAACCCGTGACTCTTGCGTTAGCATCGTGTTGGAGCATGTTCAAAACCCGTGACTCTTGCGTTAGCATCGTGTGGGAGCATGTTCAAAACCCGTGACTCTTGCATTAGCATCGTGTTGGAGCATGTTCAAAACCCACGACTCTTGCATTAGCATCATGTTGGAGCATGTTCAAAACCCGTGACTCTTGCGTTAGCATCGTGTTTGAGCACGTTCAAAACCCGCGACTCTTGCGTTAGCATCGTGTTGGAGTGTGTTTAAAACCCGCGACTCTTGCGTTAGCATCGTGTTGGAGCGTGTTCAAAACCCGCGATTCTTGCGTTAGCATCGTTTTGGAGCATGTTCAAAACCCGTGACTCTTGCGTTAGCATCGTGTTGGAGCATGTTCAAAACCCACGACTCTTGCGTTAGCATCGTGTTGGAGCATGTTAAAAACCCGCGACTCTTGCGTTAGCATCGAGTTGGAGCGTGTTCAAAACCCGCCAGACCACGTCTCCAAGCCTGCGCTCAGTGAGATTTGCGTGAGCATGATTGATGGTCTTCAGCGTTATTTAAGGACAGAGAACGCCTCAGATTATGTGCAGTATTACGTGACAGAGATACAATCTATAACTCAGTGACAGTCTGTCAACACACACACACACACACACACACACCGAAGCCGTCACAGACAGACACACTCGCGACCGTCTGGAGGAACACGGGCCAAATCAAACCAGCATTAGATGGAGTCTTCGGGGTCACGTTACCAGTGTGGGATACCAGACACGCCAGTAGCCGGAGTATGGAGAACTCTTCAGGGATATTACAGAAGCTGAGCTGTAGATTTAATGCCAATGCCAGTTAAAGATGGAAATTCAACAAGGCTTGATATTCATATTTTGATTGTAGATGCTAAAAATAATATCATTAAAGCTGTAATCGCTTGCTAATTAAGAAATGATTTCAGTAATATTAGTGTAAGAATAATAACCCCTTAGTTCTAAACTACTTACAGTACAGTATAAATAATTAGTTAATTCTCCTGGTTTTTACCCCGTTATTCTCAAAACTATATATATTGTTCCCTTATACTTACATGTTAGTACTTTATAGGTACACTATAATTACCGAGTTATGTTGTGAATTTGTCTTAATTACGCAGTACTTTCCAGACTGTAATATAATGTGTTACCCCAAAAGTGTACGTTACCAGCCTCCTTTGCAGTGATTTGGTCAAAAGAAACGTTATATATAGTGTATTTCACCATGATGCATTGATCAATTAGCATTCTGCACTAGACCCATCCATTTATAATAACATTTGAGGCTGGAAGAAGACTCTTAGTTTACATTATGCTCCATCTTCCATCGCTCTCTGGGTTTTCCAACATTCGAAGGAAGTTACGTCACTATTCCCATTTAGCGTCTCGTCACACTTGACATTTCTGTTGAGCGAGTGGACACGACTGTCGCTATATATTAAGAGCAGAATACACCCGGAGAACCAGTTTCTCCATCCGAGTCCTGGACCGGGTGACCAGGGAACACACAGCTCCTATGCAACGCTAATTGGCTATTAGTTGCTTGCAGTAAACCTATTTCCCCATAAAAGCCTGAGAACTGGGAGGTGTGTGGATGTGTTTATGGGTTATGGGTGTGTACGGATTCAACTCTACTTTGTAGTCAAATACAGCAGACTTTATGTTCATAGTTCATGTCCCCTCCCGAGACAGCAGTGTAGGTTACAGGGGTTAATAACAACAGTGGATGTCAGTGAAGCGCTGTGTTGTGGGTCAGGGATCGGACTCTCCAGCTCCTGTCAGATCCGTGTCCAGATGCTCACGTCTAAGAGCACATCTTTCACAGGTTTACTCGCTTTAGCATCTCGGTTACCCTATAAACGGCTGTCGCTCACTGTCAGTCTAATATACTTGTATTTTCTCTGAGGGTTTTTGTTGGAGTCATTTCTCTTAGTCAACATCACTGCCTCCATCTTGTACTTGTTGACACGCCATGTTGTGGGAATATCATGAGGGACTGGACAGGTTTTAACCGCAGTTTCCAATTCAATTCACATACATTTAAAATTAGCACTTTTCACAATACACATCGTTTCAAAGCAACTTTACAATTACAATTTAAAGTCTGTTATCAGAGTGTGTCCAAGTAATGCCCGTTCTAAGATAATAATAATAATAATAATAATAATCACACAGTTATCTAACATCATGTATTAATTTAGGCAGAAACAATGAGCTCATTAAAGCAATTATTACAAGTTGTGATTGTAAATTTGGCAGTGTATGTTGATTCCCAGTGTGATTTGAAGTCCTGGCAGGAGTTGGAGTCTCTTCACTGGTAACGATATTCATGCACATTTGATCTGATATAACTGGAGAATAAGGTTATGAAGTGTGTTATGTGAATGCTAGGCTAAAGAGATACGTCTTTAATCTTGGGAGAGTGAGTCTGAGCCACTAACATTATCAGGAAGGCTATTCTGTAGGAGCCAAATGTGAAAACACTCTCCCTCCTTTAGTGGACTTAGATATCCAGGTCAGTGGTGTTCAATTAAAGTTTCAAGAAGTCCGGTCTCTATATGTCCTTCCCGGCAGAGGGCCGGACAATACTGTTTTGGAATAGTTATATATTTCCATCTGGTAAGCAGTAGTATACTTATATGTATAGGCTACTAACTTAGTAACTAATGTTAACAAATGAGACCTTATTGTAAAGTGTTACCAGGTCTGGACCATTGTTATATTTAGCTTAAGAATCTACTTTAAACAAACAAACAACATTCATATTGAAAAATACTCTCATTATGAGCAGAAAACTAAGTTAACTAGTAATTTTAAGTTTCAATTGTCGTTCGTTGCCATTTTAGATAAAAAATGTCTTGACTCAAACCTGGTTTGCACAGTCAGAGTCGTATACCTACTGTATGACAGACACAAATAACTATATCTGCTGCACTCTTGATACGAGTGTGTGTACAGGCTTTTGAAACGGTCTTTATTTTCTCTAAAGACAGTTTGGTAGCCTGTGTCATTAGTGGCGAGACACGGTCCAGAGAAACACCCTGCCAACAGAGGCGCTTCTGTTCAGATCAGCTGACGACTGTGAGCGCGCTGTCAATGATTGTTCACACCCCACGGCGAGACCCGCTGCCCCGGCAATTACTCATCCTGACAGCCCTGCTTATCCGTCACCTTCCCCGACACGACACGCTTGTTTCCATCCGTTCCTCCACTACAGCTCTTAACACAACATGGCATGAGGGCCGAGGCGGCGTTCAACCAAAACAATCGAATCAATTAGGGCTTTACAGAGGCGATATGCCATCGTGTCCTGTGCTGAATGAGCGTTATAGAGACAGTCGGATGACAGAACAGTGTGTTGAACCAAATATAATCAGAAACAATTTTCATTTTTATTGACCTCAGTCAGTCCGCATATTAATGAATGAAATCGGGCCTGTGAGTAATGCACATTTTGTTCAATGGGTTGCATTGTCATACGAAACTTTCTGAATTCGCCCCCGTCATGTTGTAAACAACAAGAATGTACATTTCAGATTTGGGGTTTTAGTGTCACTTTGACTGTGTGACCTTCTCAAGTTGGTGTGACTGATCATGAAAACCACCATTGTTGCTTCCATGTCCTAAAGAGAACAGCCGTATTACCCTAGACTTTAGGCTATTAGAACAATCATTTTACAATTTCTAAAGATTTTCTGCACATTTATAATAAAAATGTTGTACTATATCACACACCGAATGAGCATTAGCTAAGCTCCGCCCCCCTTAGGTACTGATACTCAAGCTTTACAGATCATCCCGTATACCAGATGGAGATTTCCATCAACAAAACAAGACCAACGGCTCTACTATGACCCGGATAATTTCATAAATCAATTACCAAAGTTATTAACACTAATCAGGTCTGAGCAATTTTATGTTTTTAGAGACATTACACTGTCAGAAATAGGGGTAGAGTAGGAGTCCATTTCCCCAAGGTACAATCTACACTAACGTACCCCATAGGGTTTATTATTGGACCTCAAGGTACATACATGTACCTTTTTGAGGGTCAAAAAGCATTAAAAGGTACATATATGTACCGTTTCTTTTAAAGGTTAAGGTATAATATTGTACCCTTGAGGGTACAGCCCCAGTGACAAGCCATTGTACCCCTAAAGGTACAATTATGTACTTTATTTTCTGAGAGTGTAGGGAATAAAGAATGATTTATTGTTTAAGAAGAACGTTCTTTCTGTGTATGTTTGTGTCACTATTATTTGTGCCCCAGCGATCATTTCTTGAACTCTATCTAAAACTATCTAAACACAGAAGACTTTTATAAACTCACACAGACAAGTACAAAGCTTGTCAGACTGTGATGGACGCAACCGTAGCGAAAGGAAGGATGGGACAGTAACACCTTTAAGATGCCAAATCTGAACCAAAGGATCTTCCAAAATATCCGTCGCTGACGTACCGCTGACAAGAATCTCCTTCCTCAGATGACGGAATTAGATTCACTTGTTGAGCGATATGTCCCGGATTCTCTACTGCTTTCATAATGATTCTTGTTTACTCAAATCAAAGAGTTGAACTACATCACCACCTGAACACAAGCGGAGACACGTCTGAGACGTGAGTGAGATGAGAGAGAAGAGGTTTACAGAACCGTTGAGGTTTTTATCTCGCTCCCAGAACAGAAGAACACTGCCGATCACAATCTTAGCTCAGCTTCATTTCCTCAACATTCCTCATGGATTTACTCATGGATTTAGACATTTTCATGTTTAGCTTAGTGAATCACAATACTACATTTACCAGTGTTACATTAACAAATATACAGGTGTGCAATATACAGCACGTAGCATTTTACTGCAGTAATGCAAAGTACAGTAGGCTCCAGAAAGGACGCTAGTGAAAATGCTTTTATTTGACTGTGTCCTTGGGGGTGATTTGTACTTCAGCATTGGACTACACCAACTAATGAAGTACTAACTAATATCTGTTGTGCAGTCTAGTGCATAGATAAGCAGCGAACCCAGTGTATGTATGCTTTGAGCTCACTGCTAAAGCCTTCAGGATCAGCTCTCCTCCCTGTCCTAAACTGGCCCACAGAAGCGGGACGAGTGCAGGGATGCTGGGGGTTATTCCCTTCCCTCACTGTAAACACAGCTCATCCGCGACTGCTGGGAGCCTCCGGACTGAGCTCACTTCAGACACTCAGAGGTGTGCTTCATATCACAAAAGGGAAGCTGGTGTCATTTTTCTGATTTATTATGTGAAAAAAAAAAAAATGGGAGAATGACTTTTTCCAGAGCGTATTTACAATAAGAGGTCTCAAATGAGAGCAAAAATATTATGAAACCCACACCCAACCCTTGTAAGATTAGAGTTTGTCTTCGCTACTGTAATTCATTCCTGTTTTCTGGCGTGTTGTCTGTTGAACAGATTCCCATCAGTCTGGTAAGTATAGCTTGTCTTTTTCACCTCTTGTAAACTTGTAAAAAGTTGCTCCAAATGATTTGATTTATCATCTTGTTGAATTATCAATATGTTCATTCTCGGATGCAAATGCTGCTCTAGTGCTGTTTTTGACCAATATGTCTGTCATTGGCTGATTTAGCAATGTAAAGTCTCCTAATGTCATTCACAGCAGACCCACAAAGATTGTATAAAATAGGACTGTGTATAAACCTATAATTAGCACAACTGAGAGAGCGACTAACAGTGCTATTCATTATTGTGCTATTGTTTTATGTATTTGTTCAATATTTGTTACGTGTTTGGCCATTTGAAAAAACAACAACATATTTTTAGAATTAAAAGAAATTGGGATTAGGTTGATATTTCAGCAAATTTGATTAATAACATAAATGCATGCCCCATTTTACCTAATGTCCATGTTTTCTATAATTGTTACAGCTCACCTGGTAGTGCACTGATAGTATTGTAGGGATTAGTAGATTTTTAAACAGTTTTACTTCGTAGCAGACTAATATAGGACTGTCCTGACAGAAGATGTCAGCATGTCGTTTATGGAAATGATTGGGAATGCTAACGGATATGTCTCTCCAGTAGTATTGACCTCATTGGCTGAGTCAGCACACTAACATACTATATAATGCAAGCTAAGTATGCACCAATCAAACTAATTCAGTGACATTCAAAATATATGACCATATTGTTGGCCTAGGTACTTCTGTATTCTACAACCTTAAAACATGTGTAAGTCTGTATGGAACCGTCCCAAACTAAGTTAAAAATGGCCACTGTATGCTTTCCATTCTGATATTAACATGCCAGGGTGGAGAACAGTCCTCTCCTTTAAAAATTCAACAGCTCATTTTGTTTTATTACTAGATGACCACACTTGAATTAAAGGTAAGTGGGACATGACAAGTACTTAAAATACACGCTGAAATAAGTCGGAGTCAGTCCACTCTTTACCCAGGGCCATTCAAAGCTGCTCTGTTCATTCAATAAAGAAAAGCCATTACCATCCTTCCCTGTCAAACATTCACTCTAGAGTTGGCTGGGACTTTGGGCTTATAGAAAGCCTCTTTTGATTTCTGCTAGAGTCTGCCTGACCCACACAGGCCTTCCCTCTTAGAGTTAACAGCGCCTAAAAGGCAGGTAAGGGATTCTGGGGAAGCCGTGCCAAGATGAAGGAGCGAATAGTCCTGGGATGAAATGGGCCATGACACCACAATTCAAAGTATCTGTTTTATAGGCCTTAAAGAAAGGAAAAGCACTTTCACTGTCACTTTCTGGAATGACTGCAGATGCCGCTGAACTTTCGGTGGTTTGCAGATTCCATTCGTGATTCATTGGTTTTCTCTCATGAATTCGGAGTCCATCACAGGCTTCCTCGTCCCCAAGCGAGCCATCATTTATACCCAGACTATAACATTATACCTTTCTATGTATGAGGCACAGAATGAAACGGACGAGTTAAATACAATGACCACATAAAAATGACAATACATTAGTTGACATTTATGTTATAAATGAATAAACACCTTTTCAGAGGTGCCAAGCCTTTGATAACAATCCCTGATGAAGGTCACATTTGGTTTTGCTACAACCACCCAGCGTTAATCAGTAGTTCTCTGCAAATCCAGAAGCACATTTTGTGGATAAATTATTAGTCTGTGAATATTATATGTATGCTCCATGTCCTGGTGTCCTCCCTCAGGGGCCACGGCTGAAGTGGAAAAGAGTCTCGCAGCTCTTATTTATGGAGAGTGACACAAATGCAGAGCATGATGGGTCTTGCAGCTGGATAGCCAGACCAGAGCTGGAAACTCCATCAAAGGTACATCGTGAGGTCTCTGATAAAAAGCGGGATGACTTGAAGTCTCAGAGGAGTGTAAGATCTAAGAGCAGCATGAGCAAGTACCAAGCAGCTTTGTTTGGGGTGTTGAAGGACTGTGAACAAGTGCACAATGGTCCAATCTCAACTCCACAAGCAGGTCACGCTGTGGCTCTGCTCCAAAACCTTGTCAGCTACCTACCTAGACAGTGTTTTAGGCATTGTAAATGTGAATGGAGTATGGAGTCAATAGTTTAGCAACATGCTAACTTTGGTTCTCAAACCTTATTGGTCATGTCCCCTTTAAAACATCTAATGCCACACCCATCCCACACACGCTCACACACATACCTCTGACTACCAAATAATTTCACTACAAGTGATAAAAATGTAAAGACATTTTAAATTGAAAAACTTTAAATGAAAAACACTTGCAATGGTTTCACTTTTTATTGTCGTTGAATCACTGAAAAATATAACGGTTCACAAGTTTGCTTTTACAAATTAGTTAGATGTAGCAAATGTATGCATATTTGGCGCGCTGTCCGAGGAGAGGGCTCTGGACTCTGTATTTAGGCCTGAACCCAAAGTACACCCCCCGTATTCCTGGCTGTGGTAGGAACAAACCGTCAGGGTGGTGGAGGGATGCAGATGAAAGTAGGTGAGTTGACTGTGTGTGTGTGTATATATATATATATATATACATTAGTGGTGGGCCGTTATCGGCGTTAACGTGCTGCGTTAACGCGAGACTCTTATCGGGCGATAAAAAAAATATCGCCGTTAATCTATTCTCCAAGTTGGGTTGGGAGATGACGCAATCTACCCGCGGCCGCGAGGTACACCCGGCTGCAACGCATCATATTCGTCGTCATCTTAAGTAAACACGGCTGAAAGTGAAAGCTGGTGAAAAAGATCGGTGCAACATCCATTATTTGGACTTGGTTCGTATTTAAGCCGTCCAACGAGCAGCAGCAAACTATATAGACAGAGTGTGTGGGGTAACAGTTCGGTAAATTAACACACGACTAATCCGTTCTACCACCTCAAATTCAAAACGAAACTATCACTGAATACCAGCGCGCGCGTATTATTCCCAATATAGTGGTGTAGCACATAATCTCTGTCTGCGCCCGATTTTAAGAATCGTTGTTGTGTTTCTTTTTAACTGAAAAGACATCAGTTAGACAATATTCTAATTTTAAATTTGGGGTTTCATAAGCTCCAAGCCATAATAAACATTAGACCTACTTAAGTCTCTGCAGCTAGTGTACTTAAATTTTATTTATCTGCAAAATGATGTTGTATACTTACAGATTTGCACAATATATGTTCTCAAAACTACATACACCCTTAAAAAAAAAAAAAAAAAAAAAAAACATTTAGCAGTTGTTTAGCAGGGTCTGTGTAACCTGTTCTGAAATGGTTTTATTATAATATATATCGTTATCGCAAGAGGCTGCAATGTATATCACAATATAGATTTTAGGCCATATCGCCCATCCCTAATTGATAGCCTATAGTAGTTGATAATAACATAGGCCTACCTAATGTTGCCTATGGCCGGTAACAGTACAGTAGTAACCTTTTACAGTCTATGAGTAGAACAGCTTTCTCAAGCAGTTTGTGATGCATTTTGGAAACAGGAGATGAGCCCCTGGTCTAATGCGCCACCTGGCTTGAGAAACCCGTTCTCAAAGACTTACTTTTATAGTCATTATTTGGGTAGCACACATATTCTGAATGCCTTTGGCAGAATTCAAATGAGCCATTTTAATCTAGATTAATTTCAAAATTAATCTAGATTAATTTCAAAATTAATCTAGATTAAATTCAAAATTAATCTAGATTAAAAAAATTAATCTATGCCCACCTCTAATATATATATATATATAGGCTTCCTCTCATGCTGATAGGATAGATGTGGCAATTTCTGATGACATGTTGATTAGATAATTAATAAATAATTTGAACAGTTAACCACCAGATCCTCCTGTCAATCCTAAAGATGAAGGGCATCTCAGGAACCGCACTCCAATGGTTCAAGTCTTGCCTCTCAGGTAGGTCCTTTTGGGTGTTGTGGAGGGGTGTGGTGTCTAAGTAGCAACACCTATCTACTGGAGTGCCTCAGGGCTCAGTGCTGGGACCACTTCTCTTCTCCATCTACATGTCATCACTAGGATCTGTCATTCAGAAACATGGCTTTTCCTATCACTGCTATGCTGACAACACACAACTCTACCTCTCATTCCAACCAGAGGATCCGACGGTAGCTGCTCGTATCTCAGCCTGTATGCTTTCACTACATCTTTTGCAGTGTCTTGCGCACGACACGCCATTCTAAAAGTGCAGCGCTCATGTCAACTTTAAAAGGGTGGTTGATTATGATTTCACTTTTTTTAACTTTAGTTAGTGTGTAATGTTGCTGTTTGAGCATAAACAACATCTGCAAAGTCACAACGCTCAAAGTTCAAAGCAAAGGGAGATCAATGACTAGAATATAACTACACTTATACTACAGGGCCGTTGAATGCTTGAATCTGATTGGTTGACGAACGTTCTAAGGTGTGCATTATTTTCAGGGAAACGCACGGCTAAAGTAGTTCCAGGCAGGTCTTGGCCGCATTACAGTTCCATATCACTTCGCGTAGTCAACTGTAATAACGGAAAATAGGATACAATTCATAACAAGAAAAAGCATTTAGCCCCATGCGCTTGATCTGCAATTTTCAATGTCTAGCTTCACAATCAATAGAAACATGCAGTTTAATTTGAATAAATAAACTATAAAGTCCTATCTATAATCAATAGAAAATTAAACTGAATATAGGCTAAATAAATGGATAGTCCTGCAGCACGGATTTTTATTGCAGATAATTTAACAAATAAATAATTATTGATAGGCCTACTTGTTAAAAGGGCTTTGGGTTTCATTTATTTGGCTAGTCTACTGTCATCTGTCAATAATAGAAAAAAAAAAAAGAATTAACAAATTAATTAAAACGAATTGAATTAATTAATAAATAATAATATTGACGCACATGCTTTTCTGTCTCATTATTGCAACATCTCTCTCTAATAACTGCATTAATAACTGCATAAAGCCGGGAACACACTTTAAGGCCGGTTATGAATGTAATTTGATACTTATGACTGATCATGCCCAAACGCGTGTTCAGCGCGTTCAGTCTGTGTTCAAAGTCGGTGTTTAAAATCTGCTGCAGTCGATGAAAACAGTCAGAGAATGTGTCAGCTAGTCGTGTGACCCCAGCATTAGTCTGCTATCAGCGGCTCAAACCTCCGTTGCTAACTCTGAAATGACGTTTTGGAATTAGCAACGGAGGCATGGGATTAGATGCGTAAGAAATTAGTCCTACATACAAGAGCGTTTTAATGACAAAAACTTTACAAACGTCTTGAAATACATAATCTGAACAATGTTTCGAGGTGTGGTAACTGTAGTATAAGCGGAATAATTGACTTCAGGCCGTTGAATTATTAGAAAAATAATGCACACCCGAGGTGTAACGGCCACTCCGCTTTGCGTCGTGACCGCATTACCACCTCGGGTGTGCATTATTTTTCTAATAATTCAACGGCCTGTCGTCAATTATTCCTTACATAAGCTACATATATTAATCAACTAACCATTCAGAAATGTTGTTGTCTACATGTTGTCACTTCTTGAGTCTCTCCATCAGTCTGACTCCGGTTTGAACATAAAAGGCTAAAAGTTTTTGAAATGTTCAGTGCATGTGTGTGTGAGGTAAAAGGACACAAGCTGTTGAAGCTCCGCCCCCTGTGCTGGGAGCAGCAGCTCATTTGCATTTAAAGGGACAGACACAAAAACGGTGCGTTTTTGCTCACCCTCAAAAAGTGATTTTAACCCCCTGAGGTCTACGGTATCGCCGGCGATACCAGCTCGCTTTTTTTTTTATCAATGTAAAAGAAACTCATAAATACTCTGTTGACTTTGATTTTCCATAGGAGTTTCATACATCAATCGATTCTGTTAAATGTGTATTATTTTTGTGTATACTCACAATAAAAACAAAGTGTTGTGCTTTTTGCCAAATAAAGAAAAATAAACACGAAGCGAGTTCTGCCTTCTCTCTGCCAGTGAAGTCCATTCTGAAACGCGTCCGAAAATGAACAATAACTGAGCGAATACTCAGTCAAACAGACATACAGACACACAGGCATGAAGCTTGAATTCTCTTCTTTTAAATGAAGTAATTTATATAAAAAACAAATATTCTCATCTTGTGAAATCTGTATTAAAAGAGAGCGATTCCAGTCGAGCTCATCTCATCTCATTACGTTATAATCGGCCCCGCCCACGGAGAGCACGCGCTATTCAAACGCAAATGACTGAGACGATCCCATACAAACTGTGAACGCCCACATATCAGCTCGAGAAAACACAAGTTTATTCAGATAAGTGTAGTTGTCTACACTGTCTCGCAGCGCTGTGAGGAATAATAATAATGGAAAACTTACCTCAGAAGTGCTGGTATTTCGAGGAGCAACGGATGGAATAATGTAGTAAGTTTTTTTTTTTCATTCTCAAGTAAATCGCGTTTCTGTGTGAATGAATGAACGGCAGAGATGCGCTGTTTACCACAACTCGCAAAAAGACGGTTTAAATTTGAATTGCGTTTCTGTGTGTGAATAAATGATCTGCTTTTAGCAAACTATTTTGCTATACTGAGTAAAATCGATTGAAATATGTTGAAATAAAATGTATTTGTATAAGCAACGTATTAAACTGCAAATTAACATTTATATTCCTTATAATAAAAACGAAAGACCTATGTTACAGACATATGAAAGACAACATTTCGTTGATTAGTTTTGGATAGATTACACATTTTTACTGTAAAATATCTGCCACCTCAAATAAGCTTTTGTTTGCCAATTTTTGCTAATATGTTAAATATAGTATGTTTTGTCAATGTAGGCTATATTCGAAGTTTGAAATATGTATGATAAAATGTATACTTTAGTTTTTACAAAGAAAGATTACACTTCAATTGTTGTTGTAATTGTAACCTTTTTAATAAAAAAATATATATTTACAAGGTAGATGTAAACAAATTTTAAAAGGTAAATATAAGCATTTTCTTTAAATAATTTTTATTGTGTTTTATTATTGACAAATTTGGGGAGAGGATACATATTCCAAAACTGAAAATACAGTATGAGAATTAACTGCACAATTAATAGACATGTTTTCCTTGGATATTATACAATTTGCAAGCAAAATTTGTGAAAAAAAAAAAAAATTGACATGCTTCCAACTGTGAACCAATTTGGTAGAATATATATATATATATATATATATATATATATATATATATATATATATATATATATATATATATATATATATATATTGCTCTTGCATTCTTTCTTGTGGCTATAGGTGACACACCTGAATGAATGGCTCATTAAGTATGCGGCCCCCATTGTCTCCTCAGGTGTGAACCACTACATATGCATGATGCTGTTGAATGGTTGACGCCCCTTGCGCATATTGCCTTTACAAACAAAAAGTGTTTTACAAGATTTAAATCAATGTATTGTGTTATGTGAATGATAAGGGCAGGATGATTTTCACATCATTTTGAAGAAAAAACTCTAGGCAAAGACATCAATTAGTCAAAAGTCTTATTGACACGTATTTAGTATGTGTTTTGTGGCCTTATTTCAGAAACTTTAGTTTTTAGTTTTTTCAATAACCATGCATAAACATTATTCTCTCAAAAATACAAACATGTACATGCATGTTGCTCACATATTATGGTAGCCCTGTTTGTGCTAAATAGAGTGTAATTATACCTTTGCCATTAATATGTTTATAAGCAACTGAAAAAAGCACAAATGTCAGGGCATGTCAGAACATCTCAAGGACCCCAAAAACCCCTCAGACCCCAGAGGGTTAACATGCTTTATAAAACTATCTGTGGGGTATTTTGAGCTATAACTTCACACACACACTCTGGGGACATCAGAGACTTATTTTACATCTTGTGAAAAGGGTATTGTGTATTTTACCCCTTTAAAAAAAATGCATTTCTGGACCTTGCACTTTTTTTTGTTCCACTGACCTGCGTCTTATGTGAACTGGCCCTTAGTCTGATTTGTACAACTAGAATGATCAAGGTGGGTAAAATCTCAACTTAGTGACATTTTCAAAGAATCTGTTGTTAAAAAGCTTGCTTAATAAGCCAGTTGCCCAGAACATGCACTACTTAAAGGGATACTTCACCTCTGGAAAGATGAATGTGTATTTAAAATAGGTCATTTATGTAGAAGAAATGTGAAGAATGTTTTTAATTTTGAGCTTTCTAGACTGAGAAAAGCCAGAAAATGTATTTTTGGCTTAAGTGGATGAAAGACAACAACTCCCAGAATGCACTTGCTTCGCTGCTCTACGAGGCCACTCCCAAGCCACGCCTCCCGGTTAGAGAGCGCAGTTGAAAACAACAAGGTTAGGCTTCTAGTGAGTCTCCGTGACGAGTTTGCCTGGGATATCGAGATCGTCCTAAATGTCCGGGATTCGGCTTTTGCGTTCTACAGTCGCAGAGGTGGGTAGTAACGAAGTACATTTACTTCGTTACATTTACTTGAGTATTTTTTTGGAAAAATTGTACTTTTAAGAGTAGATTTGAATGTGGGTACTTATTACTTTTACTCGAGTACATTTCTAATGAAAAAACTGTACTTTTACTTCGTTACGTTGGGCGACGTCCTTCTCGTTACTTTATTTTAATGCAATGTGTTGTTAAATGCGTAGTTTATTCCAAGCGCGATGTATCTTTTTTTTCTGGGCTTGAGCGATGCTCAATTCACAAATGAATCACTCTTTTGAGTCGATTCTGTTCAAAGACTTCATCAAACAAGTTGGTAGATCTGTCTAAATCGGTTCGCGAATCAGTTTGAATGATTCAGTTCCTGATTCTGTTCAGTTCCTGCACGCACTGAATCGTCTGAAGCGATTGCAATTCACACTGGACTCGGAGTCGTAACAGGAAGATTTAAGGACATCAAGAGCGTTGGATGAAGTGGCCGTGGACCTACAGTACAGTCAAGTGAGAGCAAATCTTCAAATGCATCATATATTTGCCAGCGATGAAGATCTTTATTAGTTGAACATCTTCGTAAGCTGTCTGTGAATGAATGATTCCACAGGACGATACATTCGATTTCATTTAACTCAGGTAATACATTTTACAACCAAACAGATTATTATGCCATGATAGCACTACTAGAAAGGATGACATTACCCGTTTTTTGGACATAATACATTAATTTCTACATTAAATAAGCTACCATTGTTCACAGTTTATGAACACCCGCCATCCCGCGGTAGTGTGTGTGTATTGTCGTGCAGTGGCGTACGAACTCGACTTGAAAACGAATGCCTTTGCCTGCCGTACACACAGTTAACCAGTTTAAACATGCTTGCAGAAATAAACATTTTATTATATTTTGGAGAACAGACAGAAAAAGATCCGTCGATGTACTTGTGTTTGTTTTTTTGTGTTCAGATGTTCAGTATCATGAGCGCGAGCACATGTGAAGAGTTTTAACTCTTTCTTCTCTGTGTCAATTACATGCCTTTGAATGCAACACTCTGCAGATTCACTTTATTTCGACATTGTCTAATAATCCAAATGTAGTTGTATAAGTTACTATTATACAAACCAAAGGACAGGCAATGATTTTCGGGCTACAGATGGCAGAAATAATGTTTTTTGTTGCAAAGAGAGCCAATCTACTTATGAAAATAATAGTCATTTAAATAAAAAAAATCTAAATAATATTATTTTATATATATATGACGACTTCAGATGCAAAAGCCTCTAAGTACCATCTGAAATTTTCTTCTAAAAGAGCATTTTTATCAAGTTTGTATGTTTATGTTCAGTTATTTCACTTAAATGGCAATGAAAAGTACCTATTAATTGTCATTAAAGTGAAATTACTGAACTTAAATATACAAGCTTGATAAAAATGCTTGTTTTAGAAGAAAGTTTCAGATGGCACTCAGAGGCTTTTGCATCTGAAGTCTTCATATATATATATACTGTAGCCTATATATATATATATATATATATATATATATATATATAAAATAGAGGCCTATATGATCCGAAGTAAGTTACTCGCTACTTGAGTAGTTTTTTCATTGGATACTTTTTTACTCTTACTCAAGTAACTATTAAGATTATTACTTTTACTTTTACTTTGAGTAAATATTTCTATAAGTACTTGTACTTTTACTTGAGTACAGTTTTTGGGTACTCTACCCACCTCTGTACAGTCGCCATTCATCATGTTTACTGTGGCGAGCAGGACGAGACTGAGGGGCGCGGGAGAACGGCGCGAGGCCGGTGGCGTGATTACTGAGACGCACAGGTCTCCTATCTCTCACGGAGGAGCGGGAATTTTCTTAGCAATGTTACAACGCACATCAACCGATCACTTGTTTAGCGTTCATGTAAACACTACATTCATATTCACCAATCGGAATGAATTCAGTTAGATTGAAACAAAAGGTGTGCATGTAAACAATGAATGGCGACTGCAGAAAGCAAAAGTCGAATCCCGGATATTTTGGACGATCGCGACGGCTGGACATGCCAGGGGAAAAGAGGATGGTAACCCCTACTACTCAGCTTTCTCCTACTACTCAGCTTTCTCCACAGAACAAGAGACTGCTAGCTTAGCTTCCAAAGAAAGACGGCTGACACTGTGTACATTCTGTGACTGAGATCCCACCCTCTATGGGTGGGTTGAACACATGCGGGACAGCCCCCCCCTACTGGCTGTAGTCTTTAGCCTCTGGCCAGAAAATCCTCCGATGACGCAAAATTACGATTTTTGCGTCATCTGAGGATTTTTTCCAGACAAAAAATACATAAATCTCCTGTCTCAGGGGGATATGAGGGTAGAAAGCACGGTAATTCGAAAATACTACAGGTTTTCTACTAATACAAAGCTTAATGCTAAATCCTGAAGTATCCCTTTAAGTAAGTTTGATGTCCTGCTATATTCCTTCCAACTAGACCTGCTCCGATCGGGATTCGAACCAGCATCTCCGGCGTGGGAGGTGGGTGTGCTAACAAGGATGCTAAAGGCCGCAACCGTTAACGTGCCTCTTGAGGCCAGGTGAGTGAGGTTTACATGCCCAGCTCTTACTGGCCTACGTCCATTACTCTGCCATCAGGCCGTAGTTACAGAGTCCCTGTGCGGAGGGCCAGGAGGTATAGGAATTCATTGTTAAATCAGTTGTAACCATGGTAAAGGAGATTTTTAACAACATTTTACCTGAAATGGTGGTTATTGGGCCCCTCTTAATGTTATCAGTGTTATGGAATTGTATCATTGTGTTGTATTGTTAAGGATATGTGTGTTAATGTGACATGTGGCCAAATTTCCTAAGGGATAAATAAACTGAACCGAGCTGAACTATATACTAAAGAATTTAAAGGAGAGGTTCTCATCCTTTTTTATTCCAAGGGGGGCCTCTCCTCTCCTCTCCTCTCCTCTCCTCTCCTCTCCTCTCCTCTCCTCTCCTCTCCTCTCCTCTCCTCTCCTCTCGGAATCAATACGGCAAACATACTTTGCAAAAATGTCACTGCAGACATTCTTTACAATTTAAAAGTATTTACTCTGCTCAGTTACACAGTAACTTGAACAAATAAGCACAAGTCATCCTGTCATACCGAACAAGACCACTGGGAGACGCCAAAGGACTGCATATAGCTACTATATATTCCATTCAGATCCATTCATAATTATTAAACACACCAAGATTCAAATGAAAAATAAAAACATTCTGAATATGTGGAAACTCGGCGACCTGAAGGCGGGTCGATGTAATCATTGAACAGTTCCTCTGTCAGAACAAGCAATCGCATCTATGTTTGGAGTGTCTGATGTTCATATGTACATAATCACCACTGATGATCCTCACAAACTTCTCCAAAACACGCTTCTTCAGCGAGTATCCGTTTTAAAACACTCACAGTACATTCATTTTGACAACTACACGAATACATCGAACAAGCAATCAGTGAGCCGAGAGCACACACACATTGTTTGTTTGTACATCAATAATAACGGATTTGCGCATGCCTAATGTACGACTCCTGTATGTTACTGTAATCCCCTTTACCTTCATTACAATCGTCATCCATCAAAGCTTTATCAGTGACACTGAGAGATGTAGTTTGCGTATCCAATGTTCATGAAGCGGTGTTTTGAGCTGGCGTTCAGTCTGTATTTCACACAGCGCGATGAGAAACAATCACAGAATACGTACGAGAGGGGTGGTGCTTTGTTATTTTTAAATTAAGCGTATTAATAATAAAATGTGTTAATTATGTGAATATATTTAAATATATTTCTCTGATCACTGAGCCCCCTAGTGGCCATGGCCCCCCAGTTGAGAACCCCCTGATTTAAAGGATTAGTGACCTTCATTCACGAAAGGGACTGCATTGATATATATTGTACTTCTATTGTATTTTTCTTAATGGCTTTGCTCACTAAAGTCAGCATCCTAAAACTCCCAGTGATCACACACACACACACACACACACACACACACACCCTGAACAGTGTCCTATTGCAATCAGAAGCTCTAGTAGTTTGGAGTGTCTAAGGTCAGTAGTTAAAGCTTTACAAACATAACATGACATAACTTTTTCATTTTCTGCGGTAAAGATGAAATGAACATTTGGTCAATATTTAGGGATCATGTCTGTCTGAGCAATAAGTTTATCTTTGCATAATTAAACAAACTATACTAAAAGATTAAGATATGAAATGAAGAAAAGGGAATACCTGTCCCAGTGCTGGCTGCTTCTTCAGCAGTACGTGACTTTGAATGTTGACTGAACCCCAGTTGTGTGTGTTTGTTCTGCTAGTTGGTGTGTTTTAGTGTGCACTCCTGGATAAGAGCCTACTTACACTGATGTGCTTCGTAAAACGAAGGGCAATTCACTGCACTCAGTAGATTGCTGCTAATTAAACAAATTAAGCTTAATTAGATGATACATGGGAACAGCCAGTGTAATGAGTGCAGATCGACTGTGGTTGCGTCCAATTATACATATAGCCCTTCCCTACATTACAGCAGGCTAAACATAACATGTGAGACGAGTAATATGTCCAAATGCATAGTATTCATAAAACTGCTGGTAGAAGTCACATGATAATGACAGCATGTAGAACGTCCAGATTGCATTCATACTATATAGAACATCATTTTTTTAATGATTGCAAAGTCCTCCTTGAAAAGATTGACCTTCTCAGAGACTTGCATGAATGCAGCCCCATTTACTTTTTAGTCTTCCTTCTATAAACAAACAGATAAAATATTTTTAAAACATGATTATTCAGTTATATGATTTCTCTGAGGATTTAAATGTGTAAAGAGTGACAGACATGTGGGGATGATGGACCTCTTGATGTGAATGTCTTAATATCAGAGGTGTGTTGCCCTCTAGTGGAGCATTTGAGATGTTCACGCCATGGACAAGCCAAACAAAAACTCAAACATATTCTGAAACTTTTCACAGGAACCACTAAATCAGGAATGTCCAGTATTGGATCGCACCGTCCTGCAGAGTTCTAGCTGGTTCTAGCACATTCGGGCTTTTCTCAAGCAAACTGGAGCTGGTGGAGCTGGTTCTTCAGTGTGGTCCTGCGGGGTTCAGTGTGAGGAGATCAAGTCACCTTTCAAGTTTCAAAGCAGCTTTACAGTGATAACAGGACATTAATGCAACAAAGATTGTGTTCCACACATCATATAATATCTCCACACATATTATAAAAGAATAATCACACACCTGACGAAAAAATGTTGACGAATTTCAGGACATATGGAAAGCGACCAAAACCACACAAAAGTTATAATAGATTTTGAAATGTGTAGCTACTGTTTGTTAGATGATTCCCAATTATTTCCATTATTAAGTGTGAATATTTTTATTACTTACCAACATTATTACTCAGTTGGTCTTTGTTAGACCTCAGTGAAAGGCCTGAAATATGCAAACCTCACAAGTCTTAGATTAACTTACTACCATGACTGCCAGTGCTGGGTTAAACCTCATTTAAAAATCAACTATTAAATATCAACTCCTTAACTATTTATTTAAAAACATTTCGTTTTTTTCAGGCACTCACAAAATATGAAGACATATTATAATTTTAATCCTCAATTGTTTTTGTCTTTTTTTGTCTTTTCTTTTTTTTGTGTGGCTTAATGCTCCCTGTTGGCCAAAACATATATATATATATATATATATATATATATATATATATATATATATAAAAAATTTGTATTCATTAATTTTTTAGCAATCTGATTTTTTTAGAGGCATTTACACGCACAACAACGAAGCAACTTGAAGTTATTCACTTTTAATGGGCATTATAGATTTTCAGGGATATAAGCGTCCATGGTCAGTTTCCTGCCAAATGGGGATTATTTGGACATACATATATAATCAGTATATGGGCTAAAGCATATTATATACATACATATATAATCAGTACATGGGCTAAAGCATATTATAATCTCGCACAAATATGTTGTGCACCCTGTTTCATTTTGAAATTGCCTTGATGTCAGTTTTTGCAGTGTTCGGAGTGTCAGAGAACGATCTGAAAAGATGGCTGTCGGTCCGCTTCCTAAACACTCTGAACTCTGATGTTGCGTTCATATTTATTCATATTTATGTTCATATTTTGTCATGGTCGTGATGTTGCCCATCACAGTTCAATACAGTTATCAGAACCGTCTCCTCGCAGCAGATCTTCATTTGTGTGTGTGTGTGTGTGTGTGTGACAGAGGGTTTCCTGACGCTGTTTTGACTCCTTCACACATTTTATAAGCTCTTCACGAGATCTCAGCTGGTCAAAACAGCATCATATGTAGGCTACGCACCGTAACAGCACTGCTAGCGCATTTAGCCCAGAACACAGCATTGTTTTGGATGTTCGAGAAATATACTTTATAAAAGCAGACCAATCAGGTTGTGAACATATTCCTCTGCCTTTAGGTTTGGTGTTAAAATGGCAGTGTGAACACTACGCAGACGTTCTTCAGTTGGTTCAACCAAGCGAACCGAACTACATGTGTGAACACATCCTTAGACTTAAGGTTTAAGGTTTAAGACTTAAGAGTGTTTAAGGTTTAAGACTTAAGAGTGGGGAATATTCCTAAGTCAAGATGAGTGCTGTAATATAATTAAAGTGCACTTCAACTAAGTATTAATTCAGGGGTGTGCAAACTTATGCAGTTATTCTACTTTTTTTTTTCTCTCCGAAATTTGTCTTTTAAACTAACTTTAGCTGGACAATAACTTTATTCTAGAGCTGCTGTAAAGCCAAAACAATCTCTGTTACTGTAATTTTCCTATTATCTCTGTAAAGCCACTTTAAAACAATCTATATTGTTAAAAGTGCTGTATAAATGAAGATGACTTGACTTGATTTTCAGTGGCATTGCATAAGTTGTCATTTGTATATTAAACATGCAAAAGGTCTGATATGATTTACCTTTGTTTTATTTTTTTACATCACTAAAACCAGGGTTGTGTCCTGTATGTGAATAAAAAACTCTTAAATAATAAACACAACCCTTGAGCGTTCAGATTTTGACCCAGAACCAGAGGAATATTCTGGATTCTCAATTCTGCTAGTCTATTAGTCCGACTTGAGTTGAACGGTTGCACACAGGGAATAATTCATTAGAAAATCAAATAATCACTCAGTGATAATGAACCCTTCGACTGCATGCATGGGTTGAGATCATGTTGAGTGTAAATTGCAGTCATTTAGTCTCAGGTGTGTTATTTTGAATGAGAAGTGTTTGCATTGAGACACAGGGCCTGTGTTCTAGAGCCCATCACTGGACACAATCATCTCAGCTAATTACAGTTCACTGCCTTTTACACAATCCACGTTTAACAACACATGTTCTTTGCACACGTTCAATTAATCCCTAGTGACTGCTTCCTGTGGCAAGACTTCCCGGCTCACGTTCATTAACAGCCATACATCATGCTGGTGTGTTTTCTTTCCTAAGGGATTTATATGGTGCCTGATATACTTTAGTGTGACGTGAGCAGGTGTGAAACACATTATGACAGTCGCAACACACAACATGTTCTCAGCAGCAATAACATTTTGCGAGTTCACACGTGCAAATAACCAGATAGAGTAAAGTAGTATGTGTATTTAGCTCGGTATCCCGGCCCAAACCCACTCCCCCCGTATTTCTGGTTAGGAAAGTAACCAGGCGAGTGTGAGGAGACGGGGTGGTGGAGGGATGCTGGGATGCGGGATTTGGGTTTAAGGTTTTTTTCGAACCAAAAACGTGTGACAGGGCGGTTGGAGTCATAGACGAAGAGTGGGTCAGATGGAAATTTAGCCTGAGTATTTCTGAAATGAAAAGGCTGAAAGGGTTTGATTCGGCTGAATTTGGGAACAGGTGCAGGGAGATAAACGACATTTACATGAAATGGCCAATATAAACTGTGAACGGCTTTTATTAATGCAATGTACTGTTACTCCGTTGTCGCAGTGAACTACGATGCTATTGGTAGACCATTCTTTCCACCACAGGTGAGTCGAGAAGCTGAGGGGTCATGTAGAGCGAACCAGCAGCCTTGGCAAACCCCCTGAAACCGATGGAGGGAGCAGCGTCGGAAAACAGTTTAATGTCCACGGGGAGAGAGACCAGATTATTATAGAAAAAGGAAAGACCGTTCCATTGTTTAAGGAAGGTTATCCATAACCTAAGCTTGTTGCAACACAGAGATTTGGTCCTCTAGCATGTGAATTGAAGACGCGTGGGAGAGGAGATGTGAAATGAAAGGACGGCCTTGCAGGATTATGCGCATCGCTGTCTAAGAGGCCGGATAAGATCAGACTTATCCTGTAGATATTTATCAGTGTGGCCTGGAAATGAACTGTGTCTAAATGAATGCCAAGAAATTCGATGGAAGTGGCTGGACCCAAGGGTTTATCTTGGGAGATTTGAATCGCGAGCTCAGCGAAAACCTTTTGGACTGTGAGAAGATGTGCGGCTGAGATGGCATCAGGAGGCGGGATGATAGGAAACGGTCAGGCAGGAGAATAACGTAAGGAACTGAATAGTTGTTAGAGAGAATCCAGCAAATAGCTTAAGCAGAAGCAAAGGTTAAGCGGACAAGTTATTTGATCAAGGTGATTGCTTGATGAGGCTTTCCACTCAGGGTTTGAGACTGGCGTAAGAGGACACTGGAGATGTGTTGCTGGAAGAAGCGAGGGTAGGAGATGGGCGGACGTCCACCAGTGGCTCAGGTGATCCTGCTGCAGTGTCCGGTGGAGCGCTCCTGGCACTCTGGGAGAGGAGGGACTCGTCGGAAGGAAGGAAAACTGTCGAGGAACATATGCGAGTTAACGGAGTATGTATATATATATAGGCCTCCACTCATGCTGATTGGGTAGACATGTTGATTACTGATTGTTGACTGCTGGTTGGAATGACGTGATGATTGGATAGATCATTTGAACGTGTTCCTAACTTTGTGAATAAAACATCATGTTGGACAGTAGTGATGGGAAGTTCGGATCATTTTACTGACTGTCTTGTTCGATCTCGTTCATCAAAATGAACAAATCTTTTTTCGAGTCATTTCGTTCATTTAACAGACTTTAAATGTTATACTTTTAACAGGCAAATTCCCCGAACACATCCACCTACGCAATCTTGATCACATTCTGAAATAAGAAATCATTATAATGCAGTCAAAAATAATTTACAGGGAACATAAATAATATTACTTTACCTTCCTAGTCTCGTTCATGAACGACTCATCACTATTGTACAGAAGGTAAATATATTTTTAGTCATTTATTTTTATTTTTTAAATCAGGGCAGTATTGTTATGCAGTTCTTAGTCTAATGCAGGGTTTTTCAAACTCGGTCCTGGAGGGCCACTGTCCTGCACAGTTTAGTTCCAACCCTGATCAAACACACCTAGCCGTGAGTTTCTAGTGATCCTGAAGACATTGATTAGCTTGCTCAGATGTGTTTGATCAGGGTTGGAACTAAACTGTGCAGGACAGTGGCCCTCCAGGACCGAGTTTGAGAAACCCTGGTCTAATGTAACTTATAAAAATACATCTTAGCTCAGGTAACATCTTTAAACAGCATTTGAACAGATCAATTTACACCCAAAGAAAGGGCAAGAAAATGCCACCTTTAAAACTAGAAAACATTATTTACCAAAAACAGTAATGTGACAGCAGTATTTGAAAATGAAAGTTATTTAGTTATTAATAAATAACTAAATTGATTAATTCATTAATTATTGATTATACTGAACCTCTTTACAGAGTAACTGGTTGCATTACTGTTAAGAAACTTAAAGATATGACACAGTTCCAACAAAGCACTGGATGGACAGGCTCCACTGATATCCGCCACAGCAGACTGAGCTCTGAAAAACAGGATTCCTCTAGTAGAAATTTATGTTTTTTATACTGACATTCTATTTTGTCCCCCATCCCAGATAAGCCCACACCCAAGTGATCTATTTATGAGTAAGTACTGTCATCCACACAATGGATCCACTGGAGTCATGAGGGGCTTTCGCATCGGAGGGACGTTTTCATAGTTCCAAGAACTGTCTTTTTGTCTAAAATGGAACTGGGAACCATTTTAGTTCTAGGAACACCTTTTAGGGGGAATACATTAGTTTACTTCAGAGTAGTGTCTGACCCTGCACAACAGGAACTACCAGTGACGTAAGTGCATGTTGATTAAATGAATGCATGTCATACGAAACACCGGCACCTGAAAAAAAAGGAGTGTAAATGCAGTTATCACAAAACCAACGACACAACGAAAACACAGCTCTGATCACAGCGTCCTCCATCCTCCAGTAATCGAATGCCATCGCTGTCAGCCGGCTTACGTCACTTCAGAGTTCCTACTGGCAGTGAGAATGCAACCACGAAAATAACCATGGAGAAAGTTCAGTTCTCTAGTTCCTGTCACTGAGTTCCTGTAACTACCCGTTGCAAAAGCCCCTATGGTTTTCCTCTTGTATAGGTTGTACCTGGTCAATTGCTTTACAGGAAAAAGATTCAACATAGGCTCATTGGAAAAACCTGCCTATACCTACACTTTTGCAAAACTCCAAAAACGGGGCAGATTGTCAACCAATAAAGATTTATTTTTGTGTGGTTCCTCTTTCCCGTTTACACCCAATTGATGGATACCTGGAGCTCGAGCTTGGGAAGCTACTTTTCTGACTTTTTAGCGGTTTGCAAGGAGGTTGGGGGCTTTCCAACCTTAAACATGAAAACAACAGTCAGAGGCAACAGAAGAGGGATGAGCATCCACACATGATGAAGACTTCTCCAGAAGCTGCCATGATGGGGAGGTGGCAGTGGTTGCTGCTACTCGGGAGCTAGGATTAGGGTTTAAGGGGACTTACGTAATGGGATAAAGGACCGGGCAAGATAGAGTGGAAATAATTCACTTTAAAAGTGTCACAAAAGTACAAGAAGCAATGTAATATCATTTTGCTTTGCTTTTTAATCCTAATATGATGATTTGATGCTCAAAAAAACATTCATTATTATTATCAGTGTTGAAAACAGTTGTGTACACTTGTTTTCAGGATTCTTTGATGAATAGAAAGTTCAAAAGAACAGCATTTATCTGAAACAGAATCTTTTGTAACATTATAAATGTCTAAATTTTATTCATCCTTGATGAATAAAAGTATTGATTTCTTTTATTTCTTTCCCCCAAAAATTAAATAGAAATTCTTACTGACCCCAAACTTTTGAACAGTAGTGTTTAATGTTACAAAAGCTTTCTATTTCAGATAAATGCTGTTCTTTTGAACTTTCTATTCATCAAATAATCCTGAAATAAAAATGTAAATAATTGTTTTCAACATTGATAATTGTCACGGATGCATCAGCGTCAGCACCAGACCTCTACTCTCCGCCCACTCGTTCAGCATCCCCGGAGTTCTGATCACCTGCACCTGTCATCATCACCTGTCGCCAATTTCCTGTCACTTCACTCACTGTTTAAATACACCACCAGTTCCCTCACTCAGTTGTCAGGTCTCGTTGATTCTACATCGACATTCTGACTCACTCTACCTGAGACGAAGACTTAACCACTTACCTGCTTCTTATACTCACCTGCATCTTCGGATTACTCAGCCTGTCCTCCGAATCTTCAGTCTTCATCTGCTTGCCTTCTCCAGCCCGTCTGCCTTCTACTGTCCATCATTCATCTACCATCCTGAAACAGATAAGAGACTTCATCAGATCTAATTCATCCATTGACTCATCTACTTATATCTCTCTTCATCCATTGATTCATCTACTTATATCTCTCTTCGTTTACTTACCTGCCGTGACTGTTCCTCAGTGCTTAATAAACACCATTGCAAACTTTACCTGTTTGTGTTCTGATTCATGACAATAATATATATATATATTTTTTGAATGAATCTTATTAGTTATTTAGTTGTTAGGTATTGTTTCAAAGTCATAATTCATGACAACACTTATATGCTTCAAGAAATACAAGAAATCTACTTTTTTTTTTTTGTTAATTGTAGTTGTGTTCTTTTCACAATAAATATTTTAGCCATGAGACGCTTTTATTTTGACTGCAAAATAAAAGCTTTCCACACCATCTTTGTGTTAGATTTCAATCCTCAAATGTGCTGAAACACTTTTGGTTTGGCATGAGATCCAGCAGTGCGGGACACACCAGTAAAGCCGACGCTCAGCCGAATCTCCAGTGAAGCCGACGCTCAGCCGAATCTCCAGTGAAGCCGACGCTCAGCCGAATCTCCAGTGAAGCCGACGCTCAGCCGAATCTCCAGTGAAGCTGACGCTCAGCCGAATCTCCAGTGAAGCCGACGCTCAGCCGAATCTCCAGTAAAGCCAACGCTCAGCCGAATCTCCAGTAAAGCCGACGCTCAGCCGAATCTCCACAGATGTACAGGATTTAAAGAGACACTAGAGCAGAATATCTGAGTGGCTACCGTAGTTTACAAATCACCTTTCTGAACCCCTAAACATGGTTCTATGGAATGATATTCCGGACATTATTCAAAAGGAATTGCAAATTGTATTTGCAATTGCATTTTCAATTTGTGGATGCATAAAATGTGACAATCCAAACGCAAATCGCGCATTACCGTTTGCATTTTCGTTTAAGCGAACGCACAGTGACGGCCAAATTTAAAATGGAAATGCAAAGTCTGTTTGCAACTGTGTTTCCCATATCTTACGAGTCTTGACCCTGTCATATTTAAATAGCAATTTCAATTACCACGTCTGCTTTTTCACTTTCTCAGCGTCGCGTATGTAACCAGCCAAAACTCAAATGGAATCACAATTCCCTTAGTATTTCCATTTCCGATGCCTGACACGGAAACCTGTCAATCAGTGTCAAGGGTGGGATTATGCTATGGGGCGTGTTCGTGTTGGGACGTGACGTCACTCACAGTCGACCGTCAAGAGGTGATGCCCTGAACAGACGCCGATTTATTGTAAACAATGGAGGTAATAGTGAAATTGTGGAGGACCTTATGATGCTCGTGCAGCAAGTTGATGACAGTTCATCCTCTACAGATGTCCTCTTACTCAGAAGCATTTTTAATGGGGGGAAAATATCAAATGAGGTCCAAACAGAACCCAAAGACAACATTTAAGAAATATTCATTTTAAACTAAACCAAAACCAAAGCTGTTGCTGGACACAGCTGCATTTAGATCAGCGCTGAATTCTTCATAATGACACTTAGAATCCCACTGCATTACAATCATTGTCTTTGGGTTCTGTTTGGACCTCATTTGATATTTCCCCCCATAAAAAAATAAATAAAAAAAAACACTGCTCCCTTTATCTCAGTGTAATGGAATTTTGTGACTTTTGTTACATTATTTGTCTAAACACACAAAAAAACCTGGGTTTGATTTAATTGTTCTGAAAGTAGCCTATGTATAATTTTGTTTTTGTCCATTTCACAGTTGAGATTCATTTTTCAATAAAATGATTAAATCCCACATAAATCTAAACAAATTGACAAATGATCGAAAGCCTGATACTACCACAAATGTAAAGTGGAACAAACATTCTCACACACACACATCCACAGGTTTAACTGCAACAGACATAATTTTTATTGAATTTCGCAAATTGAGAACACTTATTTGAAGGGGTGAGACCTAGCACCGACACTCATCACTTGTGGTATGTCCAGTAAAGGACGTCCAGGTCCTTTAGTTGTCCTGTCCTTCACAAAAAGCCTGTTAGCTACTTCACTGAGGTTGGCGAAGACAGCGTTACTGATGTTGCTGTTGGTCAAGGCCACGAACTCATTTAACTTATCCAAAACTAAAATGCTTCTGAGTAAGAGGACATCTGTAGATGATGTACTGTCGTCAACTTGCTGCGCGAGCATCATAAGGTCCTCCACAATTTCACCAACTAACTACCTCCATTGTTTACAATAAATCGGCGTCTGTTCAGGGCATCACCTCTTGACGGTCGACTGTGAGTGACGTCACGTCCCAACACGGACACGCCCCATAGCATAATCCCACCCTTGACACTGATTGACAGGTTTCCGTGTAAGGCATCGGAAATGGAAATACTAAGGGAATTGCGATTCCATTTGAGTTTTGGCTGGTTACATACGCGACGCTGAGAGAGTGAAAACGCAGACGTGGTAATTGAAATTGCTATTTAAATATGACAGGGTCAAGACTCGTAAGATATGGGAAACACAGTTGCAAACAGACTTTGCATTTCCATTTTAAATTTGGCCATCAAACGAAAATGCAAACGGTAATGCGCGATTTGCATTTGCGTTTGGATTATGTCACATTTTATGCGTCCACAAATTGAAAACGCAATTGCAAATACAATTTGCAATTCCTTTTGAATAATGTCCGGAATATCATTCCATATGGTTCTACAGTGTTCCACCATGACACATTGTGAGTAATTGAGGACGTCTCATCACTATCACATCAATGTGTGAATAATCTTGGTTTAAAATTGGGTCAATCTTTCATTGTGTGTCAATGTCTTCCGCACACTAATTTCTTCAAGTCGTGTCCTTTGTTAATGATGATGACATTACCATGTGCTTTCGAGGTATTCGGCTCGGCCTCGACTGGGTTTTAGGGCAGAGAGGTTTCCAAGTGTTGAAATATTAGAGCTTTTTGACACACTCCTCCACCTCCAATAAAGAACAGGTCATTCCTTTAAATACTTCATTATTCTTGTAAAATCCCATTTGGTGTGGAATGTGATGTCATGTGTGAACTGTATTATTTGAGTTTAAGTGAAACATTGTGAACAATGGTATTTTACTTTCACAAAGGCGTGATGCTGCACCTCTAAAACTTGACATCAACGGGTGTGAGGATTTTATGGTTCACATTGTGTAATCATTCGCTCACCACGTCATTATGACTTTGTTTCAAAGGCAGAAATTTAGCAGAATATTCAGATATATTTCTTTTCATTGTAATGAAAAACTATGACCAGGTACAAGCTCAAAAAAGGACAAACTAAAAGTGACATAACAATAAAAAGTATATACTGTATATATCAACTCTTCTGAAGCTATACAGTAACTTTGTTAAGTCTAATTTTAGTCATTATGCAAAGAAAGTTTCCCATGTAAAGCAGTGAGTGACGGCTTTTTAAAGTCTGCAATCTTTTTTCTCTCTCTCAATTTCCATGTATAGTTATAGTATATGACTAATATTATATACAAAAATATTGGACCATTAATGTCAATGACAATGACATATTTCAGAGAGCCATGTAATACAGTTATGTAATGTGGTCAGATTTTGGGTTACACTGAGTCTTTAAATCTCCTTTGTAAAAGCTTTATGAAGCATAACTAGTCCTCACTTTAGATGAGCTCACAAATAGTACCCTAAATGTTTTATAACTACCTGAATTAACCATAAATTACAGTAAGAATGCATGTTAATTAATCATTTATGAGCACTGAGTAACTGTTACTATGTCTAAAAAATAAGATAAGTATAAATGTACATTTAAATAGTTTATTAATCATTTACACTTACACTTTCTAATTGATCTTATGAACCACTGACAACTGGTCTGTAAATAGTGTAATATAAATTTTGAAATTATAAATTGATCATTAATAAAGTATGAAAAAAAAAAACAATTATTAGATATGCCCATATATCAAGAATAAAGCATGTAAAGCTGTATTTATAAACTGCTTATTAATGTCTATTAACGCTTTATAAATGATGAATTAACCATTTACTAATGCTTAACTAATGATTCATAGCATGCAGTTATTGCTTTATCACCATCTGCATTACCATATGAGCAAAACACTGCAACATAGCAGTAAATGGACAGGTTTGTTGGTGTTATTTTATATCTCAGTTGGCAAATCTTTCACAAGCTCTGGTGATTTGTTTTTGCAGACTGAGACTCGGCTCTCCTAGGCAATCACTGTGAGACGATCCATCTTTAGAGACGTTCAGTCCCACAGAGTTCATGCGATCCCACAGAGTTCATGCGATCCCACAGCCGTGTGTGCAACTCATGATGTATTCCTAAACCCACCAGCAGGCGGATGGACAAAGTGTGATAAAGTCATTAAATCGACGCTTTTGATTCTGTCTACACTAATACAAATGTTGCGCTGTAATAACAAGAGTGATAATGTTTTTTTTTAAATAAGTGGTAAAATGAGTTAGTGTGGTAATTGTCTTGAGAAGCGAGGCTTTTGTTCCAGCAAGCTTTGTAAGCAAATACACTGACATGAAAAAGATGATTCAGCTTTCTAGCAGTTTCAGTCTTGATTGTGAAGAGAAAGTGAAAAAAGTGAAAAAGCATTTTCTTTATGATACGCTATTTGCGATACATTCTATTTTCACTATATAAAAGTAGCAGTTTTAGCAATAAGTGCAAATAGATGCTATGTATACTTATACAAATTGGCAGATACTATTTTCACCCCAGTGTTGTTGTACATTAACAGGATGCAATAATAACATAGAATGTAAATAATTATATATATTAAAATTATTAAAAGGATGCCGCCTTATTGGGACAATATGCCTCCCTACACCTACACCTAACCCTACCCGATAAATACTTCATTATTAAACACTCGTTGGGCACTTTATTTCCACTTTTCAAATATTTTCTTCATTTTTATTGAAAATAAATGCCTTTCCGATCTGAAATGTGATGAGAAAAGTAAGAAGAGCGAGTTTGGCAAAAGGCAGATTAAACTCTGGTCTTTAATCTTGTGGCCCAACCAGGCATTGGTGGGCAGAGTTAGTTAGCCATCAAGACAGGCTATTTGTCTAAACTAATAATGTCTAAACGACTGTCTTGAAACGTTCAGTCCTGTGCTCTTTTTATTCTGTCTGGAGTCAAATCACTTATTTCCTATATTTTGTTCGTTTTTCAGTTAAAACTTGCCAAAAAGCAGCCGTTCTTAAACAGGCCAATACGAGACACTCATTAAGGTGAATGTACTTCGCTTGGACCCGCGGTGTTGGCCGAGCCTCTGTGGGCTTTCGGACATAATTGGACACAGAACTGATTTCCAGAAACTCAATATCTGTCAGCCCTCGGCTTGTCAGCTCTCCATGTGACAGGTGTTTGAATATGTTCAAACACACACACACACACACACACACACACACACACACACACACCGACGGCTCCTGCTGACCGTATTGTAAGAGCGAACGCTCGACTGCGAGATTCTGTAATAATAGCCAGTCTGTGTCAGTGAGGCCGTGCAAAAACAAATTATCTGGATGATTAATGAATGAGACGAACAGTTCACAGACTGTCTGCAGAGATGGGACTCCCAGTCAGAAACCTCAAAGCTGACATTAGCCGGCCCGTGTAAACACTGTTCTCTCAGGGCCCCCATCAATCTGACACGCTCGCCCATATCTGTGTGTGTGTGTGTGTGTGTGTGTGTGTCCTATAACCCGCAGTTACGCCACTCGTGTTACCAGCACAAGATATAGTAGTGTCCATTCATGTTCAACACATCAGGTCTGCCTCTGCTTGGCCACTTCTAATGCGAGCGCTGCTGGTCTAATGCGAGCGCTGCTGGTCGTCCATCTTTACGTGCTGGAAACATCACGGATGACAGTGGGAGAAAGAGGGCAATAAATGCTGTCTTTCAAACATTTAACGATGACCCTCGCCATCCTTCTGTTTAAATACTGGAGCCATAAGATGAAGTTTAGCTCCAGTCATATAAGAATAAGAGCTGTTATGATAAAGCATGTGTGTGTGAACAACTCCTGAGTGCTTGTGTCATTGTTTCTTGAATTTTGTAAAGCCAACTTTGTATTGTATGTGTCACATTAAAAGTTTAGTGCACAATGTATCACAGAAAAACTGATTAGGAAAATTTCATTATCAAAAAAAAAGATTAATAAATACATTTGGCCAATCAGGACCCTGGGCAATTACATAGACATGAAATATTGGATTTGAGTATCAATTATTTTAGTACTGTTAAACGTTCGGCTAAGTAAACTTTTTTTCATTATAATTTGCAAAACAATTGGCCTAGCAGCAATATGCAACAATATTATAGTAGTATAATGGTAGTATAACTCACTACAATTGAGTACACAGCAAACATATATATATATATGTCTTGTTTTACAGTACAAATATCCAAACATTCTTAAATCAAGATACATATACTGGAGAAGCAAAACGACTTAAGTCCTAATTGCATTTGTTCACATATTAAATATTGTGTGTGTGTGTGTGTGTGTGTGTGTGTGAGAGAGAGAGAGAGAGAGATCTAAAATGAGACATCCCAGTCTCCCGTTCACCGTCCAGCAAAAAGAAATAAATCGGACTTCATTTGCACATATGTCAGTAGCCCAGATAGGAATTTTATAAAAGAAGCATTTACCTATTTTTGCAACACATTATAGCACTCTTATCAAAGTGAAGGACGCCTGAAGGATAAGAACTGCTCAGCCAAGGCCGTTCAGAGGCCAGTGAGTGACTGAGAGACAGAATGTGCTGGCATTTACACTGTCCTGTATGAACAAATTACACAGGAATGAGAAACACTCATTCTCCAAACAATAGCTCAGCATCCGCAGGATTCAGAGTTAAGCAGCATTAGTGTACTTCACCAAATTTGCTCATATTTCTCTCTGAGGTTCAGCATGCGGTCTTGTTGCAGTGAAGTTTACTGTAGTCCTGCTCAGTCTATCTGCTCCATTAACAGCGCTCATCCATGAATATCTGACAGCCAGATTCAGTAAATCTCCTCACCGGGCCAGAGCACACACAACCCGATGATAATCTGTGGTTTCTGTGAGTGTTCAACAGGGTTCCTGCAGGGTTTATTCTGCTGAGAACACACACTCGAGGAGGAAACTCTCCTCTTCCACATTTACTTTGGCTCTCGTTGCTCTGCGTCTCTTCTGTAGTGTAGTGTAGTGTAGTGTAAGTGTGTTAACGCACTTGGAAACACAGGAAGAGCAGAAAATACAGTGTGAAATACCATCACTGGAACATTTCAACACCATTCCACAGACATCTGCAGATTTACATGACATGTTATTTATAAAATGATACACTTCCCCCATCCTTTGTGCATTCATTTATTTGTTTTGTTTTATTGAACTGCAAACAGTGACACGTCAGACATTACGGGGAAATATAGCAACACTCTCTGACCACAGCATCATCCAGAAGAACAAGGCTCAAAGTTTCTCTTTCATCAGAGTGTGTTTTACCGTCTGACTGCACGAGCGCCGGCTGTGGAGTGTGTAAGGGGAGGACTATCGGCGTAGTGTGAGTTCTCAAGCCACCGGGGAGAGTTTCCGTTCAGTGGCAGAGGTGATGTTTCTGAGAGCTTCAGAAATCCAGTACACGGACACCCTCTAGAGTACACACTGCACAGTGCACTGATCCAGGAGACGGTCAGCGAGGTCATCATCCCTTCTCAACCCGTGTTCGAATTCACAGCACTAGCCCATGGGAACTAGAGATGACCTGATCAGGATTTATGACATTGAACCGATTTATTGTCAGTATGATTGGCCGATCCTGTTTCTGACCATTCAAACTTTATGTAATGGATATGTAATGTAAGCTCTCTCTTGACTGTCACTGTTAACCCCTTACAAACTGAAGGCATTTTTTATTATTTCACGTCAGAGTTAGGGTTAGAGTTAGGGTCCTTAAAGTCCCCTGTGGTGAAAAGCAAGTGTTTAATATTGTTTATATGTCTATGTGGTGTATTTAATATGCTTTCAGAAAAGAAAAAAAAAACATGTTCAAATTCATAAGTCGACACCATTGCTGAGTATTTTCTCCTTAAAAATCCAGTGAACCAAAGACAGTCTCAAAAACAGGGTTTGAAATCGCTGGTGTTTCTGACGTCACAAGAGTTGCATTCAAGATATTTTAAAGCATGAAGACTTTTTTTTTTTTTTTTACAGGAAAAAAAGGATTCAATATGTCATTTTGGTGATCAAAGATGAGTTTTAAGGGATACAATTATTGACAACAGGGACATCAGGGGTGTTAAAAGTAATGGCTTGTAACTAATTAAAAAAAAAAATTAATTAAAATTGTGATCATGTTTGGAGGTTATGATGTTACTACAGTGCTGAGAAAACCTCAGAAAAAGTGATGTATTTATTTATTTTTGTTATTATTCATGCTTGACATGATGACTACTAGAAAATTGATGACAGGTCATAAAATCCAGTTTGGGCTTGTTCACAATCATGCCAACTGCATCTGGGCCAAATTTTGTGTTGATATCTCAAAGCAATCAAAAGTTTTAGAATCATGATAGCCTTTTTATCAGAAGTCCAAAAAACCTCTCCAAACAAGTGATCTGAGTGTTTCGCTGAACATAAGAACTACTTACATGTGTAAACGCCACAAAGTGTAGAATATTTATTTTCTACATACAATAAGATCCTGGTTGATGAGTGGTGATCTTCCAGTGCTGTTTCAGCTGTTCCCATTCTGTTCAACCCAATCCATCCAACTCCAGCTGTAAAACAGGGTCTGTTTGGTCTCTACACGTCGTGCCTATCCACCATACCCCAGATCCAGTTTCCCTGTGTTGGAAAACGTCTCCGGTTACTTTCGTAACCTCGGTTCCCTGAAAGGCAGGGAACGAGACATTACGGATGTCGTATATGGGAACTTCCTCCCTTCTTTCACTACTGCTGAAATCTTATGGGCTAACGCCAGCTGACACAGCTGGCCAATTGACGCAAAATATGCAAATACTGTCAAGACCACCTGGCAGTATAAATTGCATAAACGCGCCAATTGCATCAGAATCACGAGAAACGCTAAAAACCGATCAGCGAACACGGCGGCGAGCGTAATGTCTCGTTCCCTGCCTTTCAGGGAACCGAGGTTACGAAAGTAACCGGAGACGTTCCCTATCAAGGCGGAACTTTGACATTACGGATGTCGTATATGGGAACTGTATAGAATCCCGCCGTGGGAGCATAAACATACCACTTGAGACTGACAGAACCCACAACCAATAACCGCCCTTCTGGGAATGCGATCATCTGATAGGGCGAAGCTGCCCAATAGCAAGCCCCTTACCCTGATAGGCCGAAACTGGCCAATAGCAAGCTCATCTAGACCCTGCTAGAATTTGCATATCCCAGGCAATATAGTAGGGAGAAGGTTGCACTGACAGCTTATTCAGGGCAACACAACTCGATAGAGAACAAGTCAACGCATAGCGGCGACAGTGCACTAAGCATAACACAGTAAACACACAGATGACTCATGAGCAACGCGCAGAGTAGAACAACTGTAACTGTGTATAAGGGATACTTAACTCACCGAAAGTACTTGAGATGATACAGAGGGTATATCCAACTTGTAAAATCTGGCGAACGTATTGTGAGAAGACCAGCCAGCCGCAAGGCATAAATCCTGAATAGACATACCCTTGGCCCAGGCCCATGAAGAGGCAACCGCTCTTGTCGAATGGGCCTTGATGCTAAGGGGGCATTCCTCCCCCATGCGATCGTAAGCCAAAACAATAGCATCCACAATCCAGTGAGCAAGCCTCTGCTTCGAGACCCCCCGACCTTTGTTACACCCTCCAAAGCACACAAACAGCTGGTCCGATTGCCGAAAAGCGGCCGAGCGAGTAATGTACGTCCGTAACGCTCTGACCGGGCAAACAGGACTCTGAGCATCAGCGTCACTCGAGGCTGACAGCTCAGCAGATAAGGCAGGCAGGGAAACAATCTGCGCTCTGAACGGGGTATTGAGCGACTTAGGGACATACCCAGGTCTCGGTCTAAGAGTAATATTACAGTCTCCCGGTCCAAAGCGAATGCAGTCATCGTTTATCGAGAATGCCTGTAAGTCTCCGACCCGCTTCGCCGAAGCGAGAGCTAGAAGTAGAGCCGTTTTTAAGGAAAGCTCCTTGATCGCTACCGAGGCTAGGGGCTCGAACGGCGGAAGAGACAAAGCCTTCAAAACCAGAGCCAAATCCCACGGCGGTACCGAAGGCGGTCGCGCGGGGAATAATCTCCTAGCTCCCTTAAGGAAACCGATCACCGATGCATGCTTACCGATCGACTGTCCGTCGACCGGAGAGCGAAACGCTGCAATAGCGGCCACATACACCTTCAGAGTGGACGGTGAACTCCCGTTATCCATCCTGTGCTGAAGAAAGCGCAGGACATCCGACACGGAACAGTTCCCCGGGTCGATGTCGACATCCTGGCACCATTTAGAGAAAACACCCCATTTCAGAGCATACAAACGTCTGGTAGACGGCGCCCGCGCCTCGGCAATGGTGTTCAAAACCCGCGAGTGCAGCGCGTCCTGTCCGCTCAGCGAGCCCGCAGCGGCCACACATGGAGGTTCCACAGCCCGGGGCTGGGATGCCAGATCGTGCCGCTCGCCTGGGACAACAGATCCCTCCTGAGAGGAATTTCCCATGGCGTTCCCGCTAGTAATTCCTTCATGTCCGCGAACCACGGCTGGTTTGGCCAGTTGGGAGCTACAAGGATCACTGACGCTTTTTCTTCCCTGATCTTGCATAACACCGTGGGCAGAATTTTCACCGGAGGAAAGGCATAGAGTCTGGTCTTCGGCCAGCGCGAAGTCAACGCGTTGCCCAGCGGGGAACGAGTCAGCGAGAAGAACGCCTGACAGTGCGTGTTCTCGACCGTGGCAAAGAGGTCGATCTCTGCTCTGTCGAAACGGTTCCAAATCAGTTGAACCGTCCGCGGGTGAAGCCTCCATTCTCCTTGAGGAATCCCGTTCCTCGACAGCATATCCGCCCCGCGGTTCAGAACACCGGGGATGTGCGCTGCTCTCACGGAGAGAAAGTGCCGGTCTGCCCATAGCAGGAGAGCCTCCGCCTGCTTGAAAAGGGCTTTGGAATGCACTCCGCCTTGGCGATTTATATAAGAAACCACGGACGTGTTGTCGGTCCGGATCAGCACATGCCGTTGTTCCAACTGAGACCGAAAAGCTCTGAGGGCTAGGGAAACCGCCATAAGCTCCAAGCGGTTTATGTGCCACTTCTCTTGCCGTTCTGACCACTGACCCGAAGCGGGCTCGCCCAAGCAGACCGCTCCCCAGCCTGAGGTCGACGCATCCGTCAAAACCTCTATGCTTCGCGTCACGATGCCCAGGGGGACTCCTGAGCTGAATAACTCCGTGTTTTTCCACGGCGCCAGAGCGCGAACGCAGCTGTGGGTAACCGTGATACGTTTGTGGCCGGAGGACCACGCTCTCGGAGGGACCCGATCTTTCAGCCAGAGTTGAAGCGGTGAGGAAGCCGCTGCCATCCGTCCCAGTAGCCTCTGAAAATCTTTCAGCGGGACCGACCTGCCCAGTCTGAAGAGACCCAGAGATGATCTTAGAGCCTCTACTCGCCCCGGGGAGAGACGGGCTCGCATCCTCACCGAATCCAAACACACCCCCAAAAATGTAGTGGTTTGACTCGGTGTGAGCACACTCTTCTGGACGTTTACCCGCATTCCAAGCGTATTCAGATGGTGAAGCAGAGCTTCCACATGACCGATTAGCATTTCTTTCGAGTGAGCGAGAATCAGCCAGTCGTCCAGGTAGTTTAACCCCCTGAGGTCGGAGGTATCGCCGGCGATACCAGCTCGCTTTTTTTTTAATCAGTGTAAAAGAAACTCATAAATACTCAGTTGACTTTGATTTTCCATAGGAGTTTCATACATCAATCGATTCTGTTAAATGTGTATTATTTTTGTGTATACTCACAATAAAAACAAAGTGTTGTGCTTTTTGCCAAATAAAGAAAAATAAACACGAAGCGAGTTCTGCCTTCTCTCTGCCAGTGAAGTCCATTCTGAAACGCGTCCGAAAATGAACAATAACTGAGCGAATACTCAGTCAAACAGGCATACAGACACACAGGCATGAAGCTTGAATTCTCTTCTTTTAAATGAAGTAATTTATATAAAAAACAAATATTCTCATCTTGTGAAATCTGTATTAAAAGAGAGCGATTCCAGTCGAGCTCATCTCATCTCATTACGTTATAATCAGCCCCGCCCACGGAGAGCGCGCGCTATTCAAACGCAAATGACTGAGACGATCCCATACAAACTGTGAACGCCCACATATCAGCTCGAGAAAACACAAGTTTATTCAGATGATAAGTGTAGTTGTCTACACTGTCTCGCAGCGCTGTGAGGAATAATAATAATGGAAAACGTACCTCAGAAGTGCTGGTATTTCGAGGAGCAACGGATGGAATACTGTAGTAAGTTTTTTTTCATTCTCAAGTAAATCGCGTTTCTGTGTGAATGAATGAACGGCAGCGATGCGCTGTTTACCACAACTGAAATGTGTTGAAATAAAATGTATTTATAAGCAACGTATTAAATTGCAAATTAACATTTATATTCCTTATAATAAAAACAAAAGACCGATGTTACAGACATATGAAAGACAACATTTCGTTGATTAGTTTTGGATAGATTACACATTTTTACTGTAAAATATCTGCCACCTCAAATAAGCTTTTGTTTGCCAATTTTTGCTAATATGTTAAATATAGTATGTTTTGTCAATGTAGGCTATATTCGAAGTAATGAATCCTTAACTTTGAAATATATATGATAAAATGTATACTTTAGTTTTTACAAAGAAAGATTACACTTCAATTGTTGTTGTAATTGTAACCTTTTTAATAAAAAATATATATTTACAAGGTAGATGTAAACAAATTTTAAAAGGTAAATATAAGCCTTTTCTTTAAATAATTTTTATTGTGTTTTATTATTGACAAATTTGGGGAGAGGATACATATTCCAAAACTGAAAATACAGTATGAGAATTAACTGCACAATTACTAGACATGTTTTCCTTGGATATTATACAATTTGCAAGCAAAATTTGTGCAAAAAAAAAACAAAAAAAAAATTGAAATGCTTCCAACTGTGAACCAATTTGGTAGAATATATATATATATATATATATATATATATATATATATATATATATATTGCTCTTGCATTCTTTCATGTGGCTATAGGTGACACACCTGAATGAATGGCTCATTAAGTATGCGGGCCCCATTGTCTCCTGATGTGTGAACCACTACATATGCATGATGCTGTTGAATGGTTGACGCCCCTTGCGCATATTGTCTTTACAAACAAAAAGTGTTTTACAAGATTTAAATCAATGTATTGTGTTATGTGAATGATAAGGGCAGGATGATTTTCACATAATTTTGAAGAAAAAACTCTAGGCAATGACATCAATTAGTCAAAAGTCTTATTGTCACATATTTAGTATGTGTTTTGTGGTCTTATTTCAGAAACTTTAGTTTTTAGTTTTTTCAATAACCATGCATAAACATTATTCTCTCAAAAATACAAACATGTACATGCATGTTGCTCACATATTATGGTAGCCCTGTTTGTGCTAAATAGAGTGTAATTATACCTTTGCCATTAATATGTTTATAAGCAACTGAAAAAAGCACAAATGTCAGGGCATGTCAGAACATCTCAAGGACCCCAAAAACCACTCAGACCCCAGAGGGTTAAAATGCGCATTCCGCTCGACCTGAGGAGAGAAAGCGCCGCATCTACACATTTCGAAAATGTGCGGGGGGCTAGAGCCAGTCCAAACGGAAGCACCGAATACTGGTAAGCCGTGTTCTCGAACGCGAATCTTAGGAAACGTCTGTGACGCTTCACTATTTGGATGTGAAAGTATGCGTCCTTTAAGTCCACTGAAGCGAACCAGTCCCCGGGACGAACCTGTGCCAGGATCTGCTTCAGCGTCGCCATCCTGAATGCGCGTTTGTGGAGCGCTCTGTTGACGGGTCTCAGATCGAGTATAGGACGGAGACCTCCTCCTTTCTTCGGCACTACAAAGTAGCGGCTGTAGAAACCGCTTTCCCTCTCGCTCGGGGGAACCGGTTCTATCGCCCCTTTCTCGAGCAAGCCGCGAACTTCCTGTCTCAGGACATGGGCGTTTTGGGGCAAAGTCAATGACGGAATCACGCTGCGGAAGCGGGGTGGTCTGCGTTTGAACTGAAGTGTATACCCGTGCCGAATTATGTTCATTACCCACGGCGAAATGCCCGGAATAGCCGCCCACGCGGCTTGGAAGTGACTCAACGGGGCCGTTTCTAGATCTGCGGTCATCGCCGCTGCCGGTGGGCTGTGAACGGTTGGGGACCTCTCGCCTCCACGAGGTGGCCTTATAGATATGAACCGCGACCCTGTGCTGCTCGCGGGCAGGACGGGAAACACGGTGTGAGGTGTAAGAGGGGGAAAGAGCTCTTTTTGTGAAGTGGTAGCATGCTTTATTGAACATTTTACGTTTGAACAGCAAAAAACATTCACAACATTTAAACACTTGTCGCTCAGCGAGGAACTCTGAGGGACGTTGAACATGAGAGCACGGCGCTTGGGGGAGGGCCCTCCCTGGCGCTCTCTCTCCCTCTTGCCCGGGCTGTCAGGATGACTGCTTGGGAGCCGAGGGGGGCGCGTTGACCTTCCCTCTGCGCGGACTCCTTCGCTGGTTCAGCCTCTTTCTCCCGGGCCCCTGCCACTGCCCGCTCCGTTCGGCGCGGGGTGCCGCTGACTGACTAGCTGAGGGCTGTGGGCGACGTGAGGCAGACGATGAACGGGAGCGATGCTGAGGTGGCGCTGCCCTGCGCGGGATGACGTGGCTCATGGCCTTCGCGTGCTTTTGGGTTTCGGAATAGCGCTCCGTCACCTTCTCCACGGCGTCCCCGAAAAGGCCAGCCTGGGTGATCGGGGCGTTTAGCAGCGTCTTCCTGTCTGCTTCCTTCACGTCGGAGAGGGTGAGCCACAGGTGTCTGTGGAGGACCATGAGAAAACCCATTGAGCGGCCGACAGCCTGAGCGGAGCGTTTGGTCGCCATCAGGACGAGGTCCGTCGCCGAGCGGAGGTCTCGGATGACGCCAGCGTCGACTGAGGCGGCGTCATCAAGGGACTTAAGCAGTTTAGCCTGCAGGACTTGGAGAATAGCCATCGCGTGGAGGGCGGACACCGCTTCTCCTGCCGCTCCGTATGCCTTGTCAGCCTGATGAGCCGTGAACCTGCAGGGTTTGGACGGCAGACTGCGGTCCGAGCCCAGAGCAGGCGTCGATGGGCAGAGATGGGCGGCGACGGTCTCTTCCACGGGAGGCACGTGCAGATATCCATGTGCCTCCGCGTCGTCGACGTGGGCGAACATGGCCTGGGTAGAGGTGAGGGTGCGCGCCGACTGGGGCGCAGCCCACGACTTTACCACGTGGTCGTGCACGTCCGGGAAGAAGGGGGTTCCCCTCTTCGATGCGGCCTGACGGCGGCTCGAGTTGAGGAACCACGAATCGAGCTTACTCTTGGTAGGCTCATCCGGAGCGCTCCAGGAGAGGTCCAGTTCGGACACAGCCTTACTGAGGATCCTGAATGATGGCTGCATGATGGGGCCCGAGCACAGATTGCATAAGGTCGCCATCGGATGCTGAAGACAGTAAGGTATCTTCGGTGCACCTTCAACGATGGCAAGGTTGATTTTCTAGTCGATAGTTGTATAGCACACTTGATTTGAGCGTGAAAAGAGAGATTCTGATGCAATTGACGCGTTTATGCAATTTATACTGCCAGGTGGTCTTGACAGTATTTGCATATTTTGCGTCAATTGGCCAGCTGTGTCAGCTGGCGTTAGCCCATAAGATTTCAGCAGTAGTGAAAGAAGGGAGGAAGTTCACAGCATCGTGATCGCGACGCAAAGTCCTATATCTTTAGCCAAGCATGATTCCTGTCTTGTGTTCCCCTTGTCTTGTGTGGACTTTTGTTATTTCCTGTTCTGTGCCATGTTTTGTAGTCCTTTGTAGTTTTTCTTGTTTATTAGTCTCTCCAGGTGTTTCTGATTAGCCACGCCCCCTTGTTATCTTGTTTAGCTTGTTTGCCTGTGTATTTAAACCTCTGTGCTTCAGTTGTTGTAGCTGTCCAATGTTCCTGTCCTGAGTTCCATTGTTTTCACTGGATTACCTGTTTGTTTTATTAAAGTCGTGCTTGCATGTGGATTCTCTCTCCGCCTTGTCCGTGCCTACCTCATCGTTACAATGCCATGTCACTCCATGGGGATTCTCTCAAAATTAAAAATCTTCGCATCACGATATGTTGTGTGTGGGCTCGTTTGAATCAAGACAACCTACTCTAAATACAGATGTGCTATTTACTATGGTTTACTAATGTTTTGTGAAGTTACAAAGCAGAATGTGACGCATAAGCCTCATGTGTATACAGTTTACATGCATGACTTTTTACGGCTTCAACGTCATCAAATTGCGATCGGTTTGTGAGATTGGCCAAATTTAGGTGTCCAAAATCACCCAATTTGTAGCAATTTGTAGTGGTGTTATTATTTGTAGTTAGGGTTAAGTTAGGCTAACCTAGGGTGACCATATTCCAGGACATGTCCGGCCGGGATTTCGAGATCGCCCAAAATATCCGGGATACGGCTTTTGCCTTCTCGTCGCCATTCTTTTTGTTTACATGCACACCTTTTGATTCAGTAGGACTGAATTAATTCCGATTGGTGAATCTAAATGTAGTGTTTACATGAACGCTAAACAAGTGATCGGTTGATGTGCGTGTAAGCATTGCTAAGAAAATTCCTGTGTTTTCGTCTCGATCGGGATCCGTGTGAAGCAGAATGCATGACCTGCAAAGCTGGCACGTACGTGTCAGTGTCAAATAATGTAATAATGTAAACATAATGAATGGTGACTGTAGAAAGCAAAAGCCGAATCCCGGGCATTTTGGGCGATCTCGAAATCCTGTCCAGATATGTCCTGGTTAAACAGGACGTATGGTCACCCTAGCTAACCCTTCTTCAATCTCATAATGCATCGCAATAACATGTGGACAACTCATAAAACCCATAATGCTGTTACACATATTCAGGTGTGTTTGTTCTTAGTTTCGTTTTCATGGACTTTAAGTTTGTTTTCATTAGTCATATGTGTTCTGTTGTTTTGAGTTTCCCGCCACTCATCAGTTCCCATGGACACGAATAATCACAGCTGTTCGTCATTTATGTTATCACCATGTGTATTTAAGTTCCTCACCTTCACTCAGTGTTTGTCCGGTCTCCTTTGAGTTAGTGTTTGGATGTATTATCTGTTGGTATGTTATGTATTTGAACTTTATTCCTGGGGCTCGTTCTTCGTACGTTGCTTATTACATCCGAGATCAAATGACACATCCAAGATGATATCATCGTGCTAATCATGATCTGGCTAACTCGGTTCTTCGAACACACTTGCCGGATATGATTAGTATAGCTGGATTGAGTTATCTGAGATAATTGCGCGTTCATGCGCTGGGTTAAAAGGGGATATGTATCGATAGTAGAAATATTGATCAGCAACGCTGCTATTGGCTGTTCAGCGTGGTCAAAGAGCGCGCTCAGTTTTTCTCCTCAGCAGAGCAAGAACTAATAGTCGAAGTTAATTCGGAATTTTAATGTTTAATCAAAACGCCAGGGAACACCTCAAAGTCTGCAAAAGCCAGGAGAGAGGGCTGGCAAAAAGTAGCAGACAATTTAAATCCGTTAGAAGTGGCCATGTTAGATGTTTTTATCACTTATTAGCCTATATTTTTTGTATTTTAATAATTGCATAATTACTTTATTCATTGTAATGTCAGAGTCACCACACTAGAACATGGGAACAAAATATTTAATAAAAGTGAAATACAAAAATATTCTACATAATGGTAATTTTTTGTTATATTATAGTCTCTTTTATAAAAGGCACTGTTAAATAAATGGTTGTCTGTTTATAAAAGCAACCAAGAAAAAGGCTGAGAAAAAAAAAGAAAAGATCTTAGTAGCCTACACCAGGGGTTTTCAACTGGTTCTGTGCCAGGGACCACCATTCTGACTAACAAGTACTGTAATTGGCGGCCCACTATTGTGTGTGTGTGTGTCTGTGTGTGGATTCCTTTGTCAGATAGCACAGTCAGACGTCGAATTGAGTAAATGGCATTAAAAAAAAAGAAAAAAAGAAAGAGTTTGTCATGTCATTTTGCTGTGTACTGAACCTATTCACGGCTCCATCAACATTTCATGCCAAATCGCTATATTTCCTTGTTTAAAATGTACTGCAAGATGCAGTTTCTTTCCAAATCGCGATAAGCGCCAAACCTATTTTTTGCCTAAACGCGATACATCCTCTCGACTAATCAGAATTCTCTCTCACCCTCAAATCACTCGCGCGTATCGCACCAGACGCTCAAATTTCCTCATTCGCGCGACCGCGCCGCGCTAAACGCCTCATTCGCGCTGCAGGACCTCCAGATGCGCGTAAACGCGTCTTTACATTGACTTGACTTGAAAATCACTTGCGCCAGCCTTTTTTTTAAGACAAACTTTTTTTTTTATGGAAAAAAAGTTATTTTAATAGTGAAATTACGTAGGCTGGAATGCATGTCACGGACCACTTTCCTCTTTTGTGCACTTTTACATAATACACCAACACTTGTATCTGTTCCCAAGAAAGTGGTGGCTGAAATACAGTATGTGCAGTAAGTGGACATTTTCTAACTTTCCAAAGGAAAGAAAGTATAAGACTTTGTAATGTCCATTTGTTTCCATTGCACTGGACAGTGAATAAACCCTCTCAGATAACTGTCATATGGAGGAACTAGCCTACCTGCAAGTGCATAAATAACTTTACTTAATTTATACTTGTATGCTTTATGGCAGCAATTTAAGTTGCAGGATTCCACATCTACAGAAGAGTCTGCACAGACAGAGGAGACATAGGCCTACAGGTGGGCAGTGTATAGCCAACTTTTCCTTTTTATTTGTTGCATGAGGCATGTGTCTAATATCTCTTGTTGCAGGCACTTGACCACTGGCTTTTCTTTACAAAGAACAATTGAAATAAAACTCAAGGAACTAAGCATATTTGTCTTTTATTCAACATTTAATGAAAAGTGGGGGTTTTTTTTGGCAATGTTGTGTAATATGGCACATGCAACAATGTCACAGGCCCTGTCAGGTGTGCAACCCTCAGACTTTTCAGACACTGAAATCTTCCCTTTAGTTAGCCAAAGTTCATTTCATTGTGTGCCCTTGTCCTGGCTAGAGCTGCATTGTAACTGGTTTGGGTCAGGGAATGGGGTCATAAAACACCTGTCTGCAGGCAGGAACATGTCATAATCACCTATGAAAAAATGCAGTTCTGTTAGGATCAGCATAAGTGTATGTAATACAGTGAGCTTGATATTTAATTGTGGAACTTTCCTTACCACTTTCAAATAATGTGCATAAATGTGAATCTCTGGAAATTCTTAAGTCATGCACAGATCCTGGCCATTTTGCTTTCACATTTGTGATATGGAAGATTTTAGTCAACTGCCTTTTTTTTTATTTGATATAATATTATTAATCTGGAATATTAAGAATCCCAATAGTAACTGGGCTGCACATTTACATTGTGAACCCCCTTTCTGTTCACATAATTCCCTTCATTGAGGCCTTGATGGCAGTCTATGGTAGCCTATAGTCTATGGTAGGCTACCAATCACATTAGTGAAGCCTGAGTGACACATACTGTAATCGGCATGGTCATGATTGCATGATCTTCATAAAAAATTATGATAGCCTAAAAAAAAAATTGCTTTAAAAAAAACTGCTTTACAACATTGGGTCTTAAGTGGCTTGGAAATGCCACAAAAAAACCTAAAACTGTTTTTTAAACCTAAAAGCGCCAGGTAAACTCCGAATGACACGACAGACAGCACTTTCCATCAAGTTCTCCGCATCTCCAATAGTGTAAAGGAAAGAGCCACTCGCAAATAATCTTAGGGCAATGCAAACAGTTTGTGCTGTAGTTAAAGCCAGACTCCGACAAGTCGAAAATAAATGTGCGTTTCCAACAATTTAATAATGTAAACGACAATCTCACGAGTCACGAGAAAAAATATATATCTCAGAAAGTGCACTATCGCGCTGCGCTGGACTTCCCGTATCAGCTCCGCTTATAAAGCCGCAGTCTAATCCTGTTTACATGAAATAAGCCTGCTCCCGAGCAGGTTTAAGCTTACGGACCTGTTGCTATGACAGCAAGTCCAGGATGAGCGTCGAAGAACCAAACAATCCAAGATCATACCAAATCGTCAACAATCAAATCCAGCTAACTGAGTTAGCGACGTACGAAGAACAGGCCCCTGATCTTCATCTGTCTGTCTGCACCTGGCTAACAGAAGACCGGACCGAAATGGATTATTTTGCAGCGATTTTTCAGCGATTGCCCAAAAGTGTTTTTTTTTTGTTGTTGTTATACTGAACTATTCTGCCATTTTGCTCTCAACTGCCCCTACGACGACGAGACCCTCAAATCGCTGTTCTGGATCGGGGCCAACTACCACCACCCTGTAGACCTCCCAGACACCTCAGGACTTGACTGGAGGGAAGCCATCATCAGGTGTCTGGAGAGAGTCTGTCCCCAATCCAGGACACAGCTGTGTCCTGTGGCTCCGCCTCCAGCCTCTGATCCCTTCACTCCACATCGACCAGTCGACTCGACCTTGTGGCTCCACTGGGTTCCCTCATCCCACTCCTCCACAGGTCACCTCTTTAATATGGGGAGGTTGCCGAGGATTTGGAACAGATGGGTGCAAGTAGTCTGCTACCCGGGGGCACATTGGTCAAATGCTTATGAGATTTTGAGGAATCATACCCCCATGACGGAAAGGGTTAATAAAGTGGTGTTGTCATTCGGGATCAACGATAAGAATCACGCCTCGGCAGAGGCTATTGGAGAATTAATTCGAAAAACGCTGAGAGTGGCAGAGGATACATTCCCGAATGCGCAGATCTTGGTTCCCCAGGTCAATTTTAATCAACATCTTCTGAAAAAGCAGACTTTGTTTTTAACTCAGATGAACCGCATCATTGGGGAGACAGGGAAAGGGATGGAAACACTTCCACGGGAGCCATTCCGCATGGAGTTGGACCTAACACATTGGACTGGGGTTACAGGGAGGGCAATGTGGGAATACTGGAGGGTGCATTTAAACTGCTAAGGGAGCGGCACTCGGTTAACCAAAGTGGGTACCGTAGTGAACCTCTCCCAAGTAAGGATCTTAAATAAACCAGAGATGGGACTATTACAAAGGGGTCTGTCATTCATTCCGAGGGGGACGGGAAGGGGGAGGGGGGCTGGAATAGGTTGGAGGCGGAGGCAGGCTTAGCAGATTACCATAGATGATTAAAATTGGCGGTATTTTTTGAGGGGGAAGAGTGAGGGTGGACGAGGGTGGACGAGGGTGGACGAGGGGGGACCCCGTTTGTAAGTAGCTCGGGGTGGGAGCCGAATAGGAGTCAGGTTACAGGACTGGTGTGGGATTAGGGCTGGGATAAACAATTATTTTTTAAACGATTAATCTAGCGATTATTTTTTCGATGCATCGATTAATCTAACGATTCATTTTTCCAGTCCGATTCGATTTCGATTCGATTTGATTATCTCCCCAATCCCCATTAATTGACTAATAGCAATTTATACATGTTAATTTACATATCTGAATGAAAAAAACATGAATTCCTTAACATTGCAATATATGTTTATTGCTCTTAAAATTCCAAAATAAAAGACTATACAAGTGCATAGTAATGCATTCTTAGTCAGAGGTAGCATTCAATAAAACCTTAAAGCCTTGAAAACACATAGCTTACTGAAACAAGCTTACTGAACACATAGGGCCTAGCTTACTGAAAAAAAGTTCTTCTTTCAGATGAAAATAACAACAACTTGATGTCTAGCATTCAATAAAAAAATAAAAAGGTCACCCAAAATACTTGTTTAGAGCAATTGAAAGAATACAGTAACCAATGTAAACTTGAAGGCTTTAAGCTAATACAGAGAGTGCTTTTCCAACAAAAAATAAATACAAATTAACAGTGGGAGCCAGCAGCCTGTCATGGCGTCCTTCCTGAACCAACAGAATTGAACATTTATGTTGAAAACACATAGTCCTAGCTTACTGAAAAAAGTGCATCTTTTAATTCTTCATTCACATAAAAATAACAACAACGTATAGTGATACACTCTGCCACTCACCTTTTTCTTAAAAAAAAAAAACTAATAAAAAAAGTACTTAACTAGAATTTAATAAATGGAACATTATTATAAAGTGTTACCGATTTGTTATACACAGATTCAGACGTCTCGTGAGTTCAGTGTTGGACAGATCAGTTGTTTTAACCATTCATTAAAGTGAATCGGTTCAAATGAGTCATTAGTTCGCGAATCGGACGTGTCATTAGTGGACGTGTAACCTACGGCAAGCGTTGTGTGATTATCCTGGCAGTTTATTTTTTACCACAATTCACACTCCGCGGTAATTCAAGAGAAAAAAATCTCCGAATGCTCCACGTGAAACTTTGGTCTTCCGCCCTTTTTCTATCGTGTCTAATGATTTTGATTAATATGCACGAGGAAGAGAGAGAGAGCAAGACAGCGCTCGTGTTGTTTGAAGACGGTGAGTGCGCACGCACGCGGCCGGGGCTCTCTCTCGTACTTATATGCGCCCTGTCAAGCGCAGTCAGTCATTCTATTCTACATCACTCACTGATCAAATAAGGCTTTGGCAGCCACCAAAAAAAATTCAATGCAGGAAAACCCCTGGATTGGTTATATAACGTTGGATAGAATGATGGTCCGGCCATCGCATATCAGCGCACATAAGGTACACACTGTGAAGTAATTTGACTAAACGTTTTTTAGAGAAATGAAAACAGGTCGACGAATCGACGCGCATATTTTGCGTCGACGTATTTTTTGATTCGACGTCATCAATGACCTCGACGCGTTGTCCCAGCCCTAGATATTATGGAGGAAGATCAGAAGGTGATGAAAGGGGTTAGGGAGATTCAGGAGACTTGGAATCTCTCGGAGGATGAATGGGTAGCTCTCCAAGGGATTAGGAGGGACAATTCCGTGGTTATTAAGCCAGCAGATAAGGGGAGTATGGTGGTTATCATGGTGTTAGGGAGGCTATGAGGCAGCTTCAGGATGGAGAGTTTTACCGGGAATTGAAGGAACCTATGTATCCAGAAACGACGGGGGTAATCAAAGTGGAGTTGGAATGGTTGAGGAGGGAGGGGTTTATAAACAAGAAGCAGTTGGAATATCTGAAGGGACAGGGGACACCGAAAGAAAGGAGGTTTTATCTTTTGCCTAAGATTCACAAGCCGAAGGATTCTTGGCCGATTCCTGATGTTCCTCCAGGGAGGCCGATCGTGTCGGACTGTGGTAGCGAGAGCTATGGGGTGGCGGAGTTCATAAATTGGCATTTGAACCCACTTTCAAACAAACATGCTAGCCACATTAAAGATACATATACATTTTTGGAGAAGGTGAAGGAAATGAGGGTAGGTCTTCAAGCGAGTTTCTTTTCTCTGGATGTAGAGAGCTTATATACCAACATTGAGACGGAGAGGGGGTTAGCAGCGGTTGAAGCTTGCTTAAAGAAATACCCTCAGGAAGGGAGACCGGATGGAGGATTGTTGAGACTTTTGGAGTTGAGCTTCACAGACCGGATGGAGGATTGTTGAGACTTTTGGAGTTGAGCTTCACTCCGGCTCCGCCTCAGTCCTCCACCACTCCGGCTCCGCCTCAGTCCTCCGTCACTCCGGCTCCACCTCAGTCCTCCGTCACTCCAGCTCCGCCTCTGTCCTCCGTCACTCTTATGTTATCACCATGTGTATTTAAGTTCCTCACCTTCACTCAGTGTTTGTCTGGTCTGGTTTGACTTAGCGTTTTGTATGTATTACCTGTTGGATTGTTACTAAACTCTGCATTTGAACTTTATTCCTGATCTTCATCTGTCTGTCTGTCTGCACCTGGCTAACAAATGCATTGTGAGGGTCGTGCCAAATGAATCCTGCATCAGAAGATGGCGCCCACAGTTGAATCATCCATCCATCCATTTTCCAAACCGCTTGACCAATGTCCAATGTGGCTACAGCGTAATATCATACAGGTATAAACTCCATTTTAATTGATTGGTTTATACATGAGTTCAAGATAAATATTTTATTTATAGGATTTATATCATCCATGTGTCATACCGATGTCTCTTCTAAGTATCTAAAGCTACTGTCATCATGGTGATTAAAAGTACTTTGAACTTCCTAAGCAACACAATTCAGAGAATTGAGTGGAGAGTGATGCTGAGATCAGACTTATCTCAGCATTTCCAGCGTGCCACAGTTGGTTCAGTAGTGTTACTGTAGCTGTAGCCGTGGCCGTCTCCTGACTGCGGCTCTGGGGTTTGGCCATGTGAAGGGACGCAGGTTTACTGCGGTGGAGGCTGGTCTCTGGTAATGAAGGCCACCGGGGTCGTGAGGGGTGTGGGGCTCTGGATAACTAACTCATTTGTGTACACAGAGGAGCACTGTGTGGGAGTTTCTTCAACTGTGGGCACTTTGGAATTAAACTAGTGATAGTGTAAAAAGTGTGTTTAAAAGAGCTTTTTTATCATTTAATCTGTCAACATACAGGCGTCCTAGAAGAGTTTTCTCTTCTTTTTTTTTTCTCAAAGGTCACCAAAAAAGTACATGTACTGTATATAATTCACTGTAGTTTCTAGCTGAAATGAACACCAGAAATCTAGCTGAAATGCAAACCAGAAACATTCTCAGTTTATTGATTAATAAAGAGCCATTTTTATAATAAAGAATTGCTTGCCCAATATTGTTATTACCTCACAACAATTTTACCATAGTGCGTTAATTGTAAACTTCTTTATTCTACATTTTGAAGTTTGCATCACATTATCAGCTCTATACAGTATGTGTGTTTTTTATGAGGTAGTAAACTTGCTCTATAGCTCACCAGAAATACACCAGAAATACAAACAACAATCAACTTTTTATAAAATTGCCAGATTCACTGTAATCTGTGCCGGATAAAACATGCTTTTAGTGCCACTCACTGGACATTTCACATTGAAAGTGACGCTAAATGTGCGAGAAGAGATCAGAAATGTCAGACAGGCACACATTTACAATGAGCCTCGATTGCAAATAATATATTGTGTTTGAATTATTGGAGTAAAATGGCTGACTTCTTGTTAATGCTAATTTCATTGCAAGCATTTTATGTATCCTAAACACACACACACACACATTTCTTTGGGCATTTATCAGGGTTTTTATTTATTTTTTATAGTCACTTAAAGACACCCTGTGGTGAAAATCAAGTATTATATGTTCTTTATGTGTCTATGTGGTGTTTTTAACATGCTTTAAGACAGCAATGGTGTTGATTGATGAATTTGCGAGTTTGAGTATTTTCTCTTTAAAACTGCAATGAAAAAAAAAAACGTTTTGAAACCGCCCCAAATATGTCACCAATCCCATCAATGTGCGGGACGGGGTTTTTCCTATCATTATTTCTAAGGATTCAGATTATTAGAAGGCAGCGGTCTGACTCGGAGATGGCGAACAGGAACATGGTTTGTGTAACATTAGCAACACATTATTAGCTGTTTGATTACAGTCAAGCAAAAGCCAAAGCCTAATCATATCAATTACCGTTATGTGTCAACTTTTATTCCAATTCTGAATGGATTATAGCCTAGAACAGTGGTTCCCAAACCTGTCCTGAAGGCCCCCCAACACTGCACGTTTTCTTTGTCTCCCTACTCAAACACACCTGATTCAACTCATCAGCTCATTATCACATGGGTTAATTGAGCTGATGAGTTGAATCAGGTGTGTTTGATTAAGGAGACAAAGAAAACGTGCAGTGTTGGGGGGCCTTCAGGACAGGTTTGGGAACCACTGGCCTAGAAAGTGTGCAAAGGGTGCTCCCTTTACAATTACTAAACAGCTGTCACTCAGATTGCGATCTCACAAAGTTCCATAATAATTAATAAAGTATGAATGACTAACTGGATAATATTCTAATTCTTCCAAACCAATCTGACAACGCAAAGTTGACTTTTACCTAATATTTTATGTTTTTTAAAATGTTGTAGATTGATATTGCAATTGAGAATTGATAAAATTATTGAATATATTTTGAGTCAAATAATTAGCATGATAATAAACAGTTTTCATTGACTTTTACATTTATTAACATGACATGGCAAGATTCAGATGGTAAATATCATATATTAAGTTGGGTGTCCACCTTAGAAATAATCACCATATTTATATTGAAACCATCACATTTAACAATATGATATTAATCATATCATATAGTAAAATATAATATTTATTGTTACTACTTTAAATCTATATTAAATTATTGTGGGATCTCATTCAGTGCTTTCAGATTATTTACTTTTTTAAATAATTTTTTGTTTCTGTATTTTGAAAATGAAATTTTAATTACTATATTTATTGAAGAAGAAAAAACTGAAAATAGTACAAACTTTGCTAAAGTAATTGTTTTGAACAAAAATTAACTTAGACATTATTAAAAAACAGCTAAAATGTTGTGTAAAAGGCCCATCTCGCCTCCATACATTAATATGATTTTTAAACAAACAAACCACTTTCATGATTTTTTCCCCACACGAAATCTGTTGCTCCTTCAATGTTAAATAAAAACACATATATTCATATATGGTGGTATGAAGCAGTGTAAAGCACATTATGGCATGCCTTTAGCCTCATTTTACCCTATTGCTCATAACACACACCCCTAAACATCTAGTGTATTCACATTTTTTATGTCACATAAGAAAACATTTCTTGGAAATATATACAAATGAATCTGCAGTTCATTATAAATATGCAGGACATTTCTGGTAAATCTAAGACAGGATTGGAGCATTTGAGCACATCTGTTGAAATTGATTTAACATAAGAGATGCTAGTTGTGAAAAGCAGTGAGCTCTGAAGCTGTGGCTTGTCTGTGTTATAGCTCATCACTCAGCTCGGAGTTGAAAAGCAACAATGGCTTCAAAATCTGAATTCACTCTGCCAGTGTATAACCATGTGCTGAATTTTGACGATAATATGAAAAGCTGCTGTGAGATTTTCTAAGAGTCTTGGACTCAAAAAAAAAATCCTTAAATTAGATTTGTTTTTTTTTTTTGTTTTTTTTGTCTGCTACAAACATATCTCAACAGTGGCTGGAGCTCCTTTGCTTTTTAAAATGTGCACCAATCTAAGCTAAAATAAACTAAAAAGTAAATTATAAGACCTTATGATAGGACCTTAAATTAATCATGCTACCTTTCAAAAGTTTAGAATCACTAGACAATTTCACTGTTTTAAAAGAAATATTTCCTTCCCAAAGGATGCATTGAATTGATCAGAAATGACAGGAAAACATTTGTTATGTTAGAATTGACTATTCCTATTTCTAATAAATGCTGTTCTTCAAACACCATCCACTGTGCAGGAATGCTTTACTTTATTGAGCTATTCTGCTGAAGCTTCATTACATGCTTGCTTTAGCACATCCAAAGGCATCTTTCAGTCATCTTACAATAAAACTGTTGCCGCATGTTGTTAACACATCAACACTAGATTCATCCATCCATTATATTTTGTCCATTTGCCCATTCTAGCTAGTGTCAGAAGTGTCTCCTGTATACGGTCTCCTCTTTACTGTTGTAAATGAAACTGGATTTAGTGTGTAGTTGAGCTCCAGTGAGGGATCTCAGTCTGGAGACTATGTTCTTCTCATCTTCTTGTAGTCCAATTCTTTATATGCACGTAAAAACTGCGTATCATATGCACGTAAAAACAATTTTTTGTGTGTATAAATTGCATGAGAAATACAATTCGTGCTCTAGATACGCATTTTCTTGAGATTGGGCTGAACAGGACAGGTGTTTGCAGAAGCATGCATCAGGACACTGGCAAGGGCTGTTCACTGCAAATGCATTTTCCCATTCCACTGCACTGCTTTTCCATTGTTTTTCTATGTAAACGTGCTAGATGGATGTGTTTGACCACTGAAACAATGGCAAACATGGTGGTAAAATAGCTTTTAATGGTGATTATAGCATAGTAACAACAATCTCCTAGCCCACCCTACCATAACTAGAAAGAGCTGTCTCTTGAAGGAGCAATATACTTAAGTCTTCTTTTTGGCCAAATATCCATCAGACTAGTGATGTAAAATAATCATTGTAGTCTTTAAATATTTGCTTAGTTACCTCACTTAATTATATTCAGATGTGAACCTGTCAGCAAGTGATTTCCTACTGTACAAAAACACAGTCTGGGGAACAAGGTTCAGTTCTGGACGGAGCCAGTAGTTAAAATGAGTATGCTAGTGAGTTGTTCCAAATGTAGCCAGTTACTTCCACACAGATCTACTGGAGGCCGTAGGGTCCTCGCTGTAGGGGCTATAGATGATAGACTGTATTTGTTTTCACACCCAGCATGAGACTGGCAGTGCTCATCATAATACCACCCTCTGTTGCCCTTTCAGCACTTCTCCATGCCTTTAGAAAGAGCATCTTTGTTCAGACCCAGTGCTACTGGCACCCACACCACCTTGATTCATCAGCTACAAGACTGGGGATTGTGATGGCGCTAATGCCAACTGTAAATGTATTAGTTAATGTAAGGATGGGATTGAATATGTTCTAACCCATCCAAAACCCCATTAACATTAGATTACAGTTTATGGCTAATCTAAGTCTCACAATGTGACATTAACAAGCTTGACTGATTTATTTCACCTGGTTTCCAGAAGCTGAGCATGATTTATATGACATGTATGATTAATCTACACTGGAACATGGAATTACTTCACAGCTGTTTAGAAGCTGTCTGGAATAATATTCTAATATTTAAGGATATAGGGAAATATTATGTGTTTTATAGTGGCCACGTGAAGCACAAACAACTGCATTACATAAAATGAAAACCATCTTAAAAACAAAACTAAAAAAACCTTACCTTAAGTGATTAATGGAACAAAACCACAACAGAATGATTTAACAGCAGAATTCTCAGACTTGAACTTACACAGTATGTGTGTTTACGATAGTGTGAGGCAAAATATGTAACAACTGTACACTTTTATCATACTACTTTGGCTGTCTATGATATTTAGTAAAGTTAAGATACTGTAATCTGCGTGAAATCCCCATTTGAGTAGCTGTTTGTGTGAATAATGACGGCTCATCCAGCACAGCAGCGTGTCTCTCTGTGTCAGCTGATTTTAATTAAAGCAAAAGACGCTATGTTGCTGTGGAAAAGTTTTTAATAATCACAAATATGTGTCAGTCTATACGAGTTATCACCCTGTTGTCTATGTACTGTAGGTAGTTCCTTAGAGTTAAGAGTTAATGAGCTAACCAAACAGAATCTGAGCTAATGTCTTAATGCAAACTTATCAGAAAAGTAGGTTTGAGATCCATGAAAGCATGTTCCAGTGCCTTGCACGCAATGCGCAGTCCATCTCTCAGAAAGAGACTCAGCACAGCCAGCAGACTTTCAAGAATTTCATATTTTATTGGAGTATGTTAAAAGGTGTTTTATTGCATATGTAATACAATCCTGTACAAACATAATGAAAGGTAAACTCTAATTTCCAAAGACTCCTTGAAAAGGAAAGGGAGAGTGACACAAGTTGTATTTTTACAGAGTAAAGAACAGCCATTGCAACTTCCATGTTTAAAAATAACGTGTGCCAGGAGTCTGCTTGTTATTCTTGGAAGCTATGACACAGATTCTCTTATCAAAGCTTACATTGCACTGACATTTAGTCCTGTTGCTGTTGGCTCGTCTGGGTTGGGGTTCAAGCATAGCTTGAGTTTGAGCGTTGCTAAGTTTTGCTTTGATTCTGCCTCAAATTTTAATACTTCTACTGCGTTTTATTTTATTTCCTTGATTGTTACCATTAAACAGATAATTGGTCACTACGTGCTTACAGTGCTTGAGACAACTTTAGAAAGAATTAAAAACAAGTAATTTATCAGCAGTAACCAGTATTACATCTACAGTAAGTGTTGCATTGTAGTTATCTTCATTTGTCAGTAAGGATAGTTTTACATCTTGGCAATTGGTCCTTGATGTTATCAGAAGTAACGCAAACCCAGGTGTTAGGTGAGGGTGCAGGAAGGGGTGAGGATGAATTAATGATTAAAGAAAGCTGCAGATGAACAAACACAGAAAACTTAATACATACAGGTAAACACACAAGTATAAACATAACCGACCAAAGTTACAAGATGCTGACAGGTATGGAGTGCCACAAGGCTCTGTCTTAGGCCCACTCTTGATCTTCTAATTTTATGTGAATTGGTTATTTGTTTATTTATTGATATATTTACTTTACAACCAATACCCATAGAATACAATTATAGTGTTGCATATCACATTCTTCTGGTACCACACAGACATCAACCCTGCTGGCATCGTCGGATCTCCATTTTCTCCATATACTGACTGTGTCTACTGTGAATACAGAAAAATTATAAAATGTTGACACATTACAGGTGGGCAAAATTTTAAATCTACATGGTGGTTGAATGTTCCAGCCAAACTCTAAGCTAGTCAGCCACCACAGGAAATATTTTGATTCGTTCTCCTAGACCTTTCCGTTATTAAAAAATAGTTTGTTTATTTATCGGTGGTCACTGCATTAGTAAGAGTCTGTCAGATGTCGAAATTAAGACTTGTACATCTGATTAAAAGTGTTTTAGAAGTCTGTCTGGAGCGGTCTGTTCCATGCACTTGGTTGTAAATCTTAGGTAGGGAGATACCATGGTGGCATTCATCTCTGACTGTACCACACACCTTCCAATACCTAATCCTGTCAGAGAGACTCACACTCACTTTTTCCAGTCACCTCAAATTAAATGGTGTAAGGGATAAAGCATGATCTGTATTTACAGTGCCCACTCTAAGAGAATTAATTTATTAATTAAATTACTTCTGAAACTGCCTAGTAACAAGACACCAAATTAATTTATTCCAGCCATGAGATGACAAATCATATATTGGATATACAACAAAACAGAAATCTAAGGAAATATACAATGAAATTAATTCCCTGGTCTAGATGCAAACCTTCAACCTATTGGGCTGTAAAGGAACAGTGGCACTCAGTGTGGTTGAGTGCTTACAGTATGTGCCAGACCATTACCCTGAGAGTAGCCCTGTGTGGTCTGACAGAGAAGATATAGAAGATGATGATGGCGAGAGAGTCTCTATTGTGCCTTGGGCATCATCAGCTTGTTCAGTCTGCTACGACAAGAGGCCTTTCTACAGAGTGTCAATTCTCAGATGGGAGTCAGTTCTCTGTACTATATATATTTTTTTTTTTTCAAAGGTTGCAGGTTTGATCTTCACCAGGGGGTGAACCATACACTAAAGAGTTGCTTAAGAAACCGTAAGACGTACAGAGTCTGGCTCTATCTTTGAAAGGTAAGTTTGACACTCCAACAACCCTGGAAATCCCTGATCCCATGTCTACACTAGGATCACAGGACAAGATTTCATTTACTGACACCTGCATAAATTCTGTTGTCAGACGTGCCTTTAAGAAAGCTTAAAATAACAGAGAATCTCTTATGCCAGAATACAAGAATAATTGGTAAAGATGGTTAGTCATGCTTCAACTCCGAGAAGCCACAACTGGAAAATTAGTCATTTAAAGGAAAGTAGAACAATTAGGTCTTGTTTCAGTGTATCTATTATTTTAAACAGCGTATGTTTTTCAGTTAATTTGCTCCAAGGGACCTCTTTTATCCATTAGTGCTTTGTATATTGGACACCAGTCCAGAGCAATAGCAGCTAATGAATGCATTGCTTGACCCCGGAGGCTGAACGGGGGGGTTCTTTCCGCACCCTGGATATTAATTTTGCCTAACGTATTCTGACAGGAAAAGCCAACTAGTAGCCAGCACAGCATTTACAGGGGTCACATGTATTCTCCACAGAACACACCCAATCTTTCAGTGGCTCACGCACACAGTAATCCTGTCAACACGTAAGTTACGACAAGACTCCCATAAATTGGTTCAGTTTAATTGTTTTAATCAATTACAGAAGTAGATTAGTTGTGTAGCGTTTTGTGATGGAGCTTATTTGTTTTTCTTCTATTTTTCTTTTATCACAGTATGAGTAATTTTATGTCCTTTTCATAATAGTTCTATTTCAGTTAGTTAGCAAATATCAGAGAATTAATTACTTATTTATTTTTAATGAAAGGTATAATGAATAATACATACAAATCTGCAGCATTCATGCTTTTGACAACATATCAATACGACTGGCAGAACAGTTACAATAGCGCAAGACTTCATATCCGTCACGATGGAACTGCTTAAAGGACGCAAAAGCGTGACTGTTTAGCTTGGCCACACGTCTCACCACAGCCAATCAGACAACAAGGCTTGGGTATATGGAGTTGGCGTTCTCGCAAACCATTTCCTTATTCCTCAACCCTGTGCTGGATTCAGGCCCAGAACCTGTTTGGAGCAAAACCAGCTGCATGTTCAGTGCATGTAGACTCACCATTTAGGTTGGCAAAGAGCTAAGTTCTCCTGACTGGAAATTTAGCACAGATGACATTCCCATGTTTGAGAAGACTAGCTGTTTCCAGCGGTCCAGTATATGCAACGACTGCTCCAGTCTCGTATTGTCCATCCCAAAACCAGACACATTTCACTGATAAAGGTTATTGTGTCATACAGTCGGCCTGGGGGAATAACTGATTCTTTTGCACACATTTATAAAAAGCACATGCACATTCACAGATGTGTCTTGGTGGGTAGTAGTGTCCTCTTCATGATATCATGTCGTTGTTTCACTGTCCTTTAAAACCACTGCCCCTTCCACCAGTACATGAACATGTCCATTATTAAATCAATAAGGCTAAAGACCATTGTCAGACGTGACTCGCAGCCCAGAGCACCATATTTCTGGTTATTACATAATACAGATATATATAAAAGAACACTAATTGTATTAAGTGAATTCACAATGTGGAGCAGATCATGTAAATGTATGTCGTAACTTTGAAGCTCGGTAGTTGTATAGTAACCCTTCAATGAAATAATGGATTTTAACAACTCTGAATTTACTGAATCCACAATCTAATTCTGCTTCTAGTAATTGAAGAGAGTAGTTTAATTGCGTCATTTCAACAGGACAAACATGCGAGTAAACATTGCAATTTGCGTCATTTCTTGAGAACAGAATTCCTGTTGAGCCTGAGGCACAGAATAAAAAAACATTCATTATTTCAAATAAACAAACTACAGGCCATTATAGTGGCTACTTGAATTTCTTGCAATAATTAGACCATTGGCATAAACAGTTATAATGGGGGAAAACTAGGTGTTAAAAGGGCTTCAGGCTAGAAGTGGTGACCTGCAGAGGTGGTGGTTCATTGGAGCTGATAAACAAGTAAACGGCAAACATAACCTCAGACTTGCTGCCTTTAAAACGGATTTACACCAGCAGATTTCCAGGGCCACCATCGGCACTGACAGCTTAATGCATCTGAAATGTTGACTGCAGAACTGAGAGCTTTAAATACAAGACTGGTGCTTGTTATTGTTTGCATTTATTGATTCTTTTAATCAGCTCACAGCATTGTGCAAACCATTATTTTTAATAGTGTGTTAATGTCAGGCTGGAGATTGTAAGTGCCGTCAGACCTGAGGTGTGTGAGTTCAACCCAATGCTGTGTGAAAGCCCATCACACAGCTCACCAGCGTGACTGGAAAACACTGACATCACTGGCACCAGGCGTAGCTGGCGTGGTGCAGACACCTCCAGAGGAACAGCGTTTCTTCCTCTCCGTGTGGCCACACGGCAGAGCACAAAGTGCCATTTCATGTGGTTTACACACAGATCACTTTGGGTTTGTGGGTCTGGAAATTGGACTACGAGGTGGCAACAGAACACTACCTCTCTCTTGCCCAGGTCAAAAGTGAAATATTTACACCTTTGGCATTTAAGTCATACTGTATGTTGTGGAAATATCCTCTAGGCATTCTGTTTGCTACAATTGTATTTACTGAAAGTGAGCTAAGAGGTCAACACTAAAACATGATCCAATGTTATCATAACTTTTTGTGTTTTTCTTAGCTTCGTTTATTAAGAAATCTGATGAGAATAATGATTATTTAGTTCAGTCGTGAAGCTGATAACTATATAGCTTTTTAACCTATGAATATGTATTAAGTTGGATGTTGCCCCGAAAGATGTTAATTTGAAGAATACAAATCAGTAACTACAACAGGCAGTTTGTTTTTATGATCAGATATGAACATCAATCTATTCACAAAAATAGTATGAAAATCCTTCCTCAAATATCTTTGCAAGAATGTGGACAATGTTATGCAGAGAGAAGATGCCAATGTTAATGTGTTCAGAGATGATGAAAACCTGCATGAGAAGGGACATTAATACAGTGTTACAACTGTGTCCAGCTACAACTGTGCTCGGTCTAGCCTACAATTAAGAGAAAGGGAATACATACTGTAAAATAACTGCTGGATATGCTGTGCCCCTCACTTTTCTACATCCCTGCAGTGAATAATGATTGTTTCTCAAACAAAGTTATCTTGTATGGCTTCAGAAGACTATAGCGCTCAAAGCTTATGTCCTACTTACAGAATATTTTTTGATGGTGATTTATGTCCTGCTCAAAAGCAGAGTGTGGCGAGTTGCGCTCCCCCTCGTAAAGACCCCAGTCCAGCTCGTCACGCTCAGCAGCCTCATAATAGACCTGAGACAAAAATTTGTAGGTTTTTTTTTTGTCCCAGGTCTGTGGGGGTGTGCCCCTTCAGGACGAGGCATGTAAAATACATCAATCAGCTCCTACCTGACACCCTCACGAAACCACTGTAACATCCCTGCCACCTCTGGTGATTCGGTTTCTGGTGAACTCAGCGGTTTCCAGTGAAATGTTGAGGGGCTATCATGTCCTAGCGCAGGTGGACAATACTACGGTAGTCACACAGTTTGTGTTCGCGCCTTCTAACATGCGAGCGCAGCAGGCTCTGCTTTAGGGTTAGGACAAGTTCCTGTCCCTTAGGGCGATTTACACCCTTAGGAGTCCTGGCCAAGGTTCGTCATCAAGGGTCCTTGCCTCTTACTGATAGCACCTTGTTGGCTGAACAGAGTTTGGTTCACGGAAATAATATCTCTCCTCGACGGCTTGCACGGGGCGATACCAAATAGGAGGGACCTTCTGTCTCAAACGCAGAGGACAATATCCCTAGCCTGAGTTGTGGAACCTTCATGCTTGGCCCCAGAAGGGTACCATTTGAGGGACACAGCTGACCCCACATCAGCTGAGGTTTTCAGCTGATATCATAGAAACCATTCTCAGTGCTAGGGCTCCCTCCACTAGAGGATGTTATGCCAATAAATGGGGTGTCTTGGAAAGGTGGTGCACTGCACGTGATGCAGATCCAGTTAACTGCCAGATTGCTTCAGTTCTGGATTTCCTCGAAGAAGAAAAAGTGATCAGCAGGCACATGCCCCGCCACTCTCAGGGTTTATGTGGCTGCTTTATCGGCTTGCCACGCCTTGATTGACGGGGTTCCACTTGAGAAACATCCTCTGCTTGCCTGCTTCATTCGTAGAGCCTGGTGGCTGAGGCCTCCTGTTAAAACCAAAATCTTCAGCCAAGATGGCCGCCACACCAGCGTTTCCAACTTTGAGTCTTTTTCAGAGTGTGAAGCGCTGATCATTATGGCCACGGCCATTTTGTATGTGTGGGCTGCACACACAATGGCTCCAGCCTCTGACCCGAGTCCAGTGACGGCTCCAGCCACTTACCAATGTCAAGTGTCGGCTCCAGCCCCTGATCCCGTTTCAGAGTCCTTTTCATGCTTTCTAACATTAAATCTACTTTTTTTGTTGTTGTAATTATTCTGTTTATTGTACATATAAAATAAGCCACGGGCTTCACAGGCAAGTCTTAAGCTGGTCCCACACTAAAATGCATGTTTGAGCTGTGTAACTGAAAGCAACTTGCACTGGCATATCTTAAAATATGTCAGTGCCATTGTTTTGTCTTCAAGATGCACCAGTAATGTTTGCTTTTTCCAAGGCATATTTATAAAAGCTACTTAAATATCCTAATTGAACTACTTAACCTTGTTTGTGAAACCAGGCCAAGAAGTTTATATCAGTAGCCCCGTATTCATAATTGTGGCCATGCAGCCTGTTTACAATGTCTACCATTGTAACAAATGTCTTTATACAGTAATTACTGTTGTAATTGTCATATAGTAATTACTCCATGGTGATATATTGAAATAACAATATATCACAGATCTTTCATTTTTGATAGAACTGTTCCTTTAAAATTTTAATTGACACTGTGTCTTCAAGATACTTGTGAATTTGGACGTTTCTTTTCTGATCTCTTTTCTGGAATTCTTCACTGCGTGACTGCAAATCTATATGATTTTGTTTGTGTTTAGATGACCCGATTTTCTCCCTAGCAGGCTCTCATTCTGTGTTTGGGTCTTAGCAGAGCTTCCCAAAATGTCATTCCACAAAGCCCGTCTCTTCACAGCACAGCCTAGTCTGATGTGAGGCCTCGTCCTGCGCTGACTATATTAATTAAGGGCTAATTAGACCAAAGAAAACAGAGGTTCAAATTCTTATTTTGACTGAAAATGTAACCTTATTAATCTGGGAGAGGGAAACTGTAAGCTCAGAGTAATTAAATAGCACAACACCTCACAGTCCATGGTGCTGTTCTAGAGGAAGCCCTTGGTGACAGGAGACACATTCCACCCCTTGAGTTTGTGTGCTTTGGACCCCGTCGGGTCTCGGCCATTGTTAGAGCGTGACCAGGCCACCGGAGTAGGACTTAATTATACAAATATCCAACCGCATGACATGATTGACATGTACAATTCTCCTAAATGCCCAATCCAAAGGCGTGGAGCAGTAATTTGTTATGACAGGACCTCACTCCAGGGTGTATCAACATGGTGGCGATTTCTTATTTCCATGGAGGTCAAATATCTTCCTGTAAGGAAGCACAAACCTGCTCAGTTTGGTTTCACACTCTGTAATTATGCAAATAAAGAAGCCAAGCATGGCAAAATGTGATTAGAAAGTGACTCTCTCACATAACTATTCTCATAATTCATCTGTGATATTATTTCCACAGGTTTTATTCCAGATGGAACCCAAAAAAGTCAAGGCAACTACATCATTCTGCAGACAAAAAGCCTGATATAGACTATTTGCACAAAGTATGAAACAATAACAACATGTTCAGTGTAATCATATTTATTAAAAACATAAATGGATGCTGCCTTATTGAGACCTTACTTGTCCAATATGCCTAAAACCCTAGCATTACTGAACCAGCGGAACAGTAAACATGTCCTCGAAGGTCCAGGATGGTTTTGAGCACGGTAACAAACTCAGCTGCACACATCGCAGTCAAATACCCATTAAACACATTATTCCAATTATTAAGAGGGTAATTCACCACTGCAAGATGGGCTTTTAATACTTTGCTGTCTAAAAACAGATTATAATTTTTTTTTTAAATCAATGCTACATGACTAGAGAAAATGGCTGTGGCATTCCCTATAGCAAAAATGTAGGAAAACCTCAACACCCATAATGCACTGGGCTCTTTTCGACTGTCCGACTGAGCAGGGATACAAAAATGCTGAAGTAAAAATCTTTCGTTTTCACAAAATCCCTGGAGCTTTCAAAAGTCTGCAGATGATGTGTTTTGCTTCTTCACGTGTTTTAATTTAGCAGACTAACAAACAGCGCTATCTGGCTGCAGGTATCACAGAGAAAGAGTGCACATTGTTCATCTACATATACTAATGAAACATTATAAAGCTGTTTGAAAATCAGTAAATTAGCCTTATATAAAGTAGACACTTCATTTTCACTTTTTTGAATGTTTTCATTTTTTATTTGAAGTAAACACCTCTCCTCTCTCGAGCTGATTACTGATTGGAAAAGGTAGATATAACGGAACGGTATGTTATAGTGCTACCACTTTGCTCAGGTATTACAGGTCTCTTTGGGTAAGCCGGTCTGGCACAAGAGTGGCCCATTTTCCCCTCTGAAGTAGATAAAGACCCCAAGGGTGGAAGTGCTCATTCTAACAGAAACAGACTAACTCTAGGGTGCTGAAAACAGTCTGAGGTTTGCCAGGGCTCTTGTTCTGAGTGCAGTCGCTGTTATCGCAACAGTCCACTGCGAAACAGTACAGGAAATCTCTGATTGTTGGTTTCTGGTGCATGCACTGATAGAATGACGGCTTCAAAAGGCACTATGAAAGAAAAAACGCACTGTCTGGCTCTTCTTCATCTCAGGAGGCCGGAAGACACGTGGGTGTTCATTGACTGGACAAAATGCCTCTATTTGTTGTTTTTCTTTCTTTCTTCCTATCTCTCTTTATCTTTTTTGGATATGGATACTCTGGCTGAATGAGTGTCATTGTGGCTAAAAGCAGTCCTCTGAGATTCTATTAATACATGTAGTTATTTTTAACATACAGTGTTTTAGGGATGCAAATGTTAATAAGAAGTTTTTAAATATTTTGAAGGCTCTGTAGACATTGTGAGTCATTACTCCTAATAACATATCAACAAAGTAGAGACTATACTATATTAACTATTAACTAGTTTGAAAAGTACTTTATTACTGTATGCTTATTTTAATAATATTTGAATAAAGGGTGAGTATGTCAGGTTTTGGCCACTACTATAATTGGTGATAATATGAACAATCAAGCAGTTAAGATTTGCCGTATAGTAATGCGTGCATGTGAAGTTGGGTATACTAGTTGTAAGTTGGAGTTATTCATTTGTTATGTGTTGATATGGAGGATTAAGAAACCTGTAAGGTTTTGTTCAATTTATATTTGATTGGTGTATTGACAATCCTAATTACAATTTGGTTATGCGTATAACTGCCACGGTTTAATGATGCTTTTAATATTGGTCATATTGCCCACTCCTAAGTTTAATTGAAAAGTTATTAAATTAAATAACAGTCTGGTCATAATATACATTACATAATTGTCCGGTTTCATAGATGAGGCTTAAGTCTAGTCCCAGACTAAAATGCATGTTTGAGCTGAAAGCAACTCGCACTGAGATATCTTAAAATATGTCAGTGCCATTGTTTTGCCTCAAGACACACCCTGTCACAATCTGTTAGTTTAGTTTTCTTTTTCGTGGACTTTTAGTTTGTTTGTTTTTCAGTCACATGTTTTCTTTTGTCATATTTTCCCGTTAAAGCCTAATCCTGGCTTAATCTACACCTTGTCTGAGAAACCATGACAATATCTAAAGTCCCCTGGTGTAAGAAGAGCCAAAGGAATGGAAATCTACATTTGATGTTGGATAATAAAAAAAAACTTGTATCCCCAAATTGTTTTTAATTATTTGTTTGACTATGTTTGATAGTTTACGGCAGAAGTTTGAGGATCTCAGCATGTTTGAGACGCAGAGGAACTGTATAGGAGATTATACTGAGCTCTTTTATTGCATGGTTTTCTTCCAGAATTCTAAGCTTCACTGAAGTATAAAAATTTTACATTAGCCCATCCAGTAAAATGGAGTCTGAGTTTGTTTTGTAACAGACATAAAGATATAGATTTTAAAATATCCCACATCTGAAATGGAAGTGGGTCAGCTGAAGTGAAATTGCCCCTGAAAAACACCATGGGTTTGATTTCCTTTTCACTCACAGCTCAGTAAAATCCCGCAACCCCTGGTAATCAGCCTCATGTGAGGTTAACCTTGCTTTATAGGGGCCTGTGATGACAGAGCTAAGCTACTTTCTGGAGATGATGGGCTCAGGCTCATGAAATAGGGTGCTTTCTATAACTCAGAATAATGAGAACCTAACAAGAGCCCCATAATGGACACAAGGTCACTCGACCGGCTTTGCTAATTATCAAAAAACTTGCACATTCACATGACTTGTTATTAAAAGATATTAAACATTTATTAGTGCATTCTTTCTAAACTTTTCTGTTTGTTGACGAACCCATGCACCAACGAACCCATCTTGGCCATGAGCCCACACAAATCCACATGAACCCAGGAGAGCTATGAGACACCGTTCCAACTGCCCTGTTGCTGAAGAACCACAGGAGCTCATCTTCCCCTGGTGACCTGCCTCTCAGGCATGACATAGAGGTCAGGTCCATGAACGAAGTTCTTGCTCCATTATCCAAACATGCAGGAAGCTCTGTGTAGTTACGGTTGTCATTTCTCCAGCCTTACCATGCTTCTCTCACTCTTAATAGTGCAGATCTTTCATGCTTCTTGGATTAAAGGACAAGACAGAAACACAATCTCGTTCTTTAAGGGGGAGAGCAGAAAAGCATGAGATGCTGAAAAACACATCTGGACGCCAGTCTCTTGGGAATGCATGTAGGATGGGATGGGTCTAGACAAAAGATGAGGGTGGAGATGAGGAAACAGGGCCTCTAGGAACATGATACAGCATCCCACTCAGGAAAAGAGCCCAAGTTGGGCTAGATAACCCAGTGGATGTGGCCTGGCTTGTTTTATCAAGGCATCATGTTTAATTTATGGAGCCTCACTCTAAGAGAACACATGTGGCAAAGGCGCCCCTCATCACCATCATATCCAAGAGATCCGCTTCCCCAGAATGCAGAGTCCTGAATGAGGACACCTCTTGGTTACCTAAGGGAAATCCATACGGATGCTAATGAGCTCACAGTAGAATGGGTTTGGATTGTGTGAATGTTTCTTACCACATTTAATACCACACTGGGGAATCAGGAATTAATGTGTAGCTGACCTAGTCCAACCCCTGTAAAAGATCACCTTAGGAAGTCTTTGCTGACTGACTCAAATCTTTATCTTAGATCACAGTGTTTATTTGTTTGTATAGCTACATCACAGCAAGCTCCAGACATCTCCATAAGCATTTTCCATTCACATCTGGATTCTCTCTTTTTTGGGGTGCTTGGGCACGCACTTCCTCTCGGGGTCAGTGGTCAAAGCATGCGTGTTTTGATGCTCATGCCTGTTTCTGCATTCCTTTAAAATCACATTCAGTTATTTTGTGTTTCCTTCAATGATCGGTAGGCGCATCAAGTGTTGTATAATTTCATCTCAGCCCTTACTGGACACACCACCTCAGCAGGGTGTCACCTCTGAAAGTAGAGGAAGTTTCTGAATATGTTTTGGCCTCGAGGGTTGCTTTCCAGACAGGCAACTGCCATGCGGCCTGTGTGTGGTTTTGATATCCGTTCTGTTGCTCTAGAGGAAGCAGAGGTCAACAGCAGGAGGAATCATCTGATGATCATCTGGGATGCGAGGTCGCTGGGCCCCTGTTTTCCCTTGCTGTTGAAACATTTCTGCAACAGCACACAAATGTCAAGAGACCAAGGAGGATGTTTTCCATCAGCTGGGTCCCAAATATTGTAATATGCATGAAGGTAGACACCATTAGGATGTGATTTGAGACCACAGAAGAAATAATGATCCATGTCCATGGAGACAACTCAAAGGATATTCATGATTGAAAAGGAAGAGGGGTGCCTGCACGGATTGGTGTCAACGTATCTGCAGCTAGCTACAGTCTTCACTATGTCTGGAGCTATGCACCACAATAAGATGTTCACCCTAACCCTTGACAAACATCTGTCTAGAATTAAAGAGACCCTTTCAAATATTTTTTATTTGATACAGGTCAAGGGTAGTATGGTAGCTCAGTGGGTATCACTGTGTGGGTTTCCTTCGGGTGCTCTGGTCTTTCCCACAATCCAAAGATATGCAGCAATGGTGAATTGGAGACACTTACTTGTCTGTTGGTGTGAATGTGTGTGTATGACCCCTGTGATGGACTGGCCATCTGTCTAGGCGTCTAGTCTGAGACGTACCAAGCAGAGGACAAGAAGTTTGGAGAAAGAATGGATGTAATACAGATATGTTTTTGGAGAAGAGGGAAAAAATTCATATCTGGTGAACATCTAATATTTTCAATACTGGTCTTGGCCACAATTATATGTACAAAATGAAATGCAGTTATGTCAAAATAAAACAGGATGTATCAAATTGCCAATTAATATCTGCAAAAACCTTCCCATAGGTTTGTCCAAAGGTAGTAAAAGACTAGCATCATGGTTTATGAGTGTGTGGTATTTGGTTTAGTTTTAGTTGAACTGACACCAGTTAGTCTTGTCAGAGATGGCAAAATGATGCTTCTTTCAATGCAGATCTCAGCAGAAACAGTGTTTCTTTCTTTCCAAAGCAACATCACAGGTAATGTGTTGAAATACTGTAGCTGTTGATGGAAGTGCCTGTAATGGAAAGTGCCAGTTAAGGGCAGCAAGAGATCACTGTTTTATGGTCAGTAAAGATGACAGAATGCCCATGAGATCTTGCCCATGCTCCCGGGAAGTCTACGAACATGAACCTTTCCTGTCTCAAGACATTCCACATCACATCCCTCATCCCACGCCAGCCCTCCAACTCCACCAACCCTTGATTCACTGCCAAAGCAAACACTTGTCCATGGGCGGCCATGAGTTTGTTCCTATGGCAACAGCATGAGGGCTTAAGCTCTGGAGATGTAGATTCAGATCAGCAAAATAAACACAAGGCCTGATTCAGAAGAACCTAAGAGCTTTAGATACAGAAACAGCTTTCTGCAGGACACCCGCGCATTTGGACGAATTCTGTTTTCGCTGAACTTATCGCATCTAATAAGTGCAGTGATATTAACACATCCTGTCAATCAAGGAAGTCAGAGGAACAAAGACACTGTGTAGTGAGTGTAATTACCTCAGTGGACTGTGGAGACCATCCAGGCGCCTCTTTAACACAAATATACACTCTTCACAAAAATAATATGCATGCCCTGTAAAAGATGACAATAAGTGGCATTTTTATTAATGAGAACCTAATGACAATTTCCAAATCATTCTAATTTATACAGTTGTAATGTATATTCTCCATATAAAATGCAGGTTATGCTCACAGACGCTCATTGGAGATTGTTGCTAAATCAACCAAGTTTAAAATGGTCGTGCCATGAGAAATACAATTTTCTTTGATCATATCTTAAAATATCCTCCTTGTTATGGAAAAAAAACACAGCATTTATGTAATCAAGCTCTAAAAATGGTTAATTTGGATCTAGTGGGACGTTTGCATTTGACTGCCTCTAGAGCAACCTGAGAGAGATCATTTCAGACCGAGGGCCAGAATGAGAGATGGACATAATCATTTAACATTACAAGGAAATCAAACCAATTATTTTAGCCTGTCCTCAAAACTAAAGTAAAACCAATTGAAACCAATAGAGCTGGCCTGTTGACTGGAACTTACAATCTATATCTGATCAACAGGATAAATCAAAATAAAAAGTAAACGCTTTCAGTATCTAACAGATTTTTTTGAGCGTAAGAGAACATGCCATATGACTTCAGCTGGATGTGATGTGAAAGATTGACAAATCACAATCAAAATGGGAACGTCCCTTGCAAATAGCACTGACATGAATATGGTGCATTCTAGAATGAGTCTAATTTTCATGGAAATTAAAAATGCTTGACAACAAACCAAAAATGACAATGACTTCCTGGTGAAGTTGACCTGCAGCGTTCTCTTGGGTCAACCCGTTTTATTCCTGCAGCAACATTCCTCTCAACAAATGAGATTGTGTTAGAGGAGGACACAAACTCATGAGCCAGGCCTTATTCTTTCTTCAAGAAACAAGGCAGAAGTTTGACCAAATCAGTGAATTCTCCTGGAAAACAGGGGCGCTAGTTGTGTTCATCTTTCATCGACAGTCTTGGCCATGCAGTCTGATAAGTTAACTGAAAAGTTAGCGCTGAAAAAGCGTGGACACAGTTATTTTTGCATATGCATTTGTAGGAGTTTCCCTGTCACGATTCATGTCTGTGTTCCCCTGTCTCATTCTTTGTTTAGCAGTTCCCCGTTATGTTGATTAGTCTTCCCAGGTGTTTTTCATTAGCCACGCCCCCTTGTTATCTTGTTTAGCTTGTCTGTCTGTGTATTTAAGCCCTGTGTCTTGTTTCAGTCTTTGTGAGTTCTTGATGTTGTATGTTGGTGGTTCCTGTTCCTGAGTTTGTTTAATAAAACCTGCTGCAATTGGATCCTGCTTCTGCATCTGCTTCAGCCGTCACGTAACATTCCCTTTCAGATGCGGTATTTATGGGAGGAGAGTATTTAAATGAATCACACAAGGTGAATTACTAAGGTTTGCGATCGTCAATGTACTGGTGTTTGTGCCATTATTTACCGCCCTTAAACTAGATGCTAACTGGTAGATGTTCGTTACTTTGCACGTCGTGGGTAGATCATGTGCAGAACTTTCCATTCGCATCGGCACTGGTCTGGGATTGCTCTCTCACGCTAATTTGCTATGTTTAGTAAATCTGGCCCTTAGTCTCTTTTGACAAATTGATTCTATAGACTTATCTGTATTTGTATTAATAATTAGTGTGCCCTAAATATATATGTCTAGCACTAACACAGTTGACTTGTAAAATGAAATATGTGCTTTTTAACATTTATTAAATATATCTCTTTCTCTAGTAGTGTATTTGCCCGTACGCTCATGCTCCTGATGTTCCTGCAGGTTTATTGGATGAGCTCTGGTGGGACGATGGCCCTGGTCCACCTCAGTCATGTCTGGGAGATTTATGAGCGGTCCAGATCGGATCGCTCGCTGTGGTCAGGCTGGTTTTAATGCCATGCCTCTGAATATTCAATGGGAAGGGCTGAGACCCACACCGCTGTAATGTGGTGAAATACCACAGTGAACACACACATGCTTTACTAGTTCTACCTCTAGCTCTGTATAGATCAAGATGCATTACTAATCTCTTTGTTGACTGCATTTTTAAACGCATGATAGAGAACACGCTACAACTTGAGGACAGAAATTATCATCATTTACCCTTTGTATGATGGAGGTTTTCAAGTGAAAGAAGATGCTAAAAACACAAATACATCATAAACAAGGTCCATATTCCACAGTCTTCAGTATTTTTGTGGATACGGTAATGATTAGGGTTGGGAACCAAAAATCGGTTCTTATCCAGAACCGTTAGTGTTTTTTTTTTAAATACTGGAAACGTGGGAAATTCCTGAGTTTCGGTTCCGAAAACGGTTCTTGTGCGATGTGTGGGCCCAGAGAGAGCAGTTATATATGAAACAGCTTTACTTTCACAGTCTTTTCAACAACACAGTATCTATATTTCTGTTACAAATATTCAAATGATTACAGAAGTACTGAAATAGTTCTGAGATAAAAGTTTATAGTTCAAGAATAAACACTGATGTCTACGGTAGTGTAGTGGGATGTACTGCTGCGTCTAATTAACCTATTAGTTCAATCATAACGATGCGGGACCATATAAAAAGGGTTTCGAGTCACCGTTTACGTGTGGGTGTCGTCTGCGTGGTGCGTCATTGCCCGGGCACCGCCCCTCCTGGTTCCTCATCCGTTATCGCTCGGAGCTTTGAGGATAAATCGCGGCTGTGGGCTGTTGGCAGCTGCTACTCTCCTCTGGCGTTCCTCTTGCGCGGTCCCGCGTCTGGTGATGTGTTGAGCTTGAGGATAAATCGCAACTGTGGGCTGTTGGCAGTTGTTACTCTCCTTTGGCGTTCCTCATGGTGTTGTCTTGTGTGCGCGTGACGTGGACGGGCGACTGTTATGAAATGAAGAAGGAATAGACTGGTCAGTGACACCTGCGGGGCAACGTTGTTTGACGCTGCTGCTTTATACACTCGGATTCCTGCTGTTTTGTACGTCCGGATTCTTTCCGGCAATAACATTTATGCGTCTTGTGTGATGCCTGCTCTCCAGCGCTCGTCCTTGTGATCGCCGGGTTGTTTCTCCAACTAGTCTTTCGAATTGTGTGATTTGCTGGTTATATATATTTTTCTGGTTTGTTGATTTAAATTTTTATTATTTGTGTGTTTTCTTTTGTAGTTAGTGTCCTTGTTGTATGTTGAGACCTGTGCAGTAATTTCTGCTCTCATTACAGGAGCCGAGGCTTCAAGGCAGGCCGCTAGTAGGCCCTCATGTGCTGTGGTGGAGGTTTTGTCACCGAGTGCTGTGCGTTCATGTTTGACCGTATTGGAGTGTGTGTGTGATACCTGTGCACAGGGTGGTAAGAGTGATTATAGGAGCTTTGTGCTCACTAAAGTAGTGTACCTGCCATTGTTAAGCCTCGGCTTCCTCCTTGACTTCTTGAGTGTTGCATGATGACCCAGTCTTTTAATGTTGTCTTAAGATTGTTGCTGACTATAATAAAATTTTGTATTTTTGTATCCACGTCTCTGGCCCTTCCTCGATAACAACGTTCCTGTGTGTCCTTTTTGTGGGTTATTAAATTCATGAGTATTAATATTTCCCTGTTAAACAGGGTGGCGTAGTCGTGCATATGTAGAGGTAGTGGTGGAGCTCCCCTCCCCTTGAGCGGCACCCCGCTACAGTAGCAACCAAAACAGAGCAAATCACCTTTTGAATGTCGCTTCATATATCGAAAATTCGCTTCAGAATATAATGATATAATATGTATATAATGAGCGAGTACATGATGAATGCTCTTTTCAAACCGTGTTTTTGTCTTATCCAGAATCACTAGGGTAAGCCTGTAATAAGCGTTTAGACTCGGACTACTTTACACCGGTCGGTTCGGCACCGCTGCGGAGTGACGTTAGCAGTGCCTGCGTGACATAGACATAAACATAGAGAAGTAGCTCCGGCTACAATGTTCTTCCACAAGACGGATGCAGTTTGTTTATTAACTGCTAGAGCGCTGATTCATCCAGTAATGAAACAAGTGAAGTCTTTATGAATCAATCATTCAAACCGATTTAAAAAATTGGATGTTTCACCTGTCTGGATCTTACATGCGTGTTCAAGCATATTCTACCCCTTCTGAGAGGGTATTCTCCACTGCTGGAGATACAATAAGCTACAGGAGAGGTCCCAAATTATCCTAGAGAATGCAGAAATGTTTATTTTCCTTCAGAAAAATGTATTATTTTTGCAAAAATTGCTAAATAATATGTTGAATTTGTTGACATTACCAGTCTGTTAAACTCATTTGACAAGTATCAGAAATAAACACAAAAAGGATTGTGTATTTTCCCTTACTACTCTTTTTTTTATTAGTTGTTTTAATCATTTTTATTGAATGAGAACCGGAACCGAAACCGGAATCGTTTGGCGGAACCGGAATCGGAACCAGAAAATTTCTTACGATTCCCAACCCTAGTAATGATGGAGTTTTAATTTTTTGTATCTGCCATTCATTTTCATAATACTTAAACCAACCATGACATATCCTCGGAAAAACTCCGGAGATCCAAAAGCTAATGCTAACAGCTAATCTATGATGACCCGACAGCTGAGTGCGGGCATTTCACTCATGTTGGATGCATCAACCTTTGCATAGGCCCTTTTTAATTGAATTTTAATTCATGAATTTTAATTCATGATTGGTTGACTGCCAAATTAAAATATAACATCATAAACAAGTTAATGGTAATTTCAAACAAGCGTTTCTGTTCAGAACGATTAAACTTGATTTCGTTACCGGTTTTTGTTTCCGTTCCTTGAACCGATATTCCTTAAATATCAATATCCAAAACACACCTTAGCAACATCATAGAATCATAGATCATCTGAACTTCTCTAATAATCAGTTCATCAAGAAGGTAGCCCTAATAATCAATGTAAATTATAGGACGGATTTTTGTTTTTCAAATAAGAATGTTCTTTTTCAGTAAAGAATAAAATGAGCTAAAATTAAAATGACTTGAAAGTTATAATAATAGTGAGAACCCTGTAATATCTATAATATGATCTGCCCTAAGAATGGTTTGCATCTACACTGGCACACTATTACAGTAAAGCAGTAAAGAAACTGAAGGTCATTTAGAGTCATATATGTCACATAGAAAGTCTACAACTTTAATTTAACATCAATTTTTAAATTAATGACTAAATTAAGAATGAGCAATATTTTCCTACATGCATTTTAGCTTATTTTACCGAAACAGAGTGACGGATCCAGTGTGCGATATCGGTTGTCATTCACGTCATGCCCTCGCAACTGCTCTTAATGTATGTTTTTGTGCAGTTTGTGATCATGTGTTAATATTTCCAGAGGAGTGTTGGTCACGGTGTGTGACCCCTGAGCGCTGCATGCTGTTCTCCATCACTCACCTCATAACACTGACAGCGCTGCTCCACTGCCTGCTAACTGCTCCACCTTCTGTTCACGCTAATTGTCTGTAACTCCAGGGCTTGTTGTCATTAATTCTTTGTTAAAAAAAAAAGAAAAAAAAAGTGCCATAAACACGGAAGCTTGGGAACAAATGTTATGAGTGTTTGTTTGGCATTTGTCATTCATGGCTTCCGTTAATTACTCGCTTTCAATGAGGCTTCTGTTCAACCTGCTACCTGTTAGCTGTAATGCTGAAAACTAATGCTTTTTATTGCTTATCGTAAAATAAATAATAATAACAATAATACAAATTAAAAAAAAAAACATTTGAGCCTGAGCCTCATAACTTAGGTCAGGTCCTACATGCACTATTAAATGCAACCTGATCAGTTAAGATTGACAGATTTGAGCCTGAAAATTTCACAAAAAACATGTACTTTTTTTATTTAATATTCCCACCTCAGGTCCCAAGTACCAGGGCTGTGATTGGCTGATTATTAAACAGTCCTTGACTCTGATCATAGATCTGAACTTGAATGGTAGTAGTTCATGACTACTTTGGAATACAGACCTCTGGTTGGTCTCTTTTTAAAGAAGACACTCAGCAGATTTTTATCCATGGAAAAGCGATGTCCATTTTTAAAACAGTTTTCACAGGATGAACTTTGAGCGTTTAAGCTTTCAAATGGTACAAATTTATACTAATTATTACTAAAATAATTGATAGGTAAATAAGGCAATAAAAAAGCATGCCAAGTGTTCTGCTACTGTATCATAACTGAATCTTCCAGTGAAACATCAGACATCTCTCTGGTAATGTACGCAGGATTCTCCAATCATTTAATGCTCTTAAACTCCGCTCATTTGCATACATGCTTGAATGCCACTCCCACATCTCAACCAATCAAAAACTGATAGAACCAAGTCTACATTTTTTCTTTTTCAATAATGTTACACTCAGATGTACATCACAAAACAGAAGGAAAGATCTGTTGCTACTTTAGTTACATCACTAAGTTGAAGATGGTTGATGAAAAAAAGATGTAGCTTTAGGCTCATATTTTGGAAAATGCAGTTTTAAAAGTAAAAAATGATCACGTTAACCAGTAGATGGCTGCAGAGCTCCACTATTTGACTAACGGAAAGACATCTTTTCACAAGTTTTTCCAGTTGGATTCTCAATTATAACAATAACAGTGACTTTTTGTTAAAGTTTAGCATTTTTTTGTACTGTAAAAAAAAAAAAAAAAAAAGATTTCTATAGTGTTACATTATGATTAGAATCAAATGAATTTTGTCCAATTGGAAAATGGACAAAATTCATCCACAACATCAGAGACAGCGCAGAGCACACATAGACAGAAATTAAGTGGCACACTTTAAATTTGTAGAATTACATGAAAAACAGACTCCCACTTTTCTCTTTGTAACATCTTGCTCAGGTTTGATTCTAATCATAATGTTATTGAAAAACTTTTTTTCCAGTACAAAAAATGCTATACTTAGACCAAAGTAATTTTTATTGTTATAATTGTGATTTCATAATATTTAGATATGAATCCAACTGAAAAAATCTTGTCAAATAGCAAATAGTGGAGCTCTGCAGCCATCTACTGGTTAAAGTGATATTTTTTTATTTTAAAACTGAATTTTCCAAAAGCTGGGCAAAAATCTTACACTAAACCATGTCAAATTATCCATGTTATCCCCATGAATGAAAGTTATAAATGTGGGTCTTTTATAAAGTGAATTTTACATTTAAAAAAAGCTTTTATAAAAACCTATTAAAAATATTATTAATTTATTTATATAAATTTAAAAAATATAATAAATCCTCCCAGAACTGCACAAATGTGAAGTAAAAACATTAATAAACTGCGTAAAATTACATTTGTTTAAAAAATATATAAATATTTTGTTACAAAATTACATTTTGTTGCCTGAGGTCTCTGGAGACTCCAAACAGCCAGAATTTAAACTGAAATGAACAGCGCACAAGAGCTCATATATTTCTGTCTGTGGCCCGAGATGTTGGGATGGACTCCAGATCAGTTTGTCGAATAGATGAATGGATTGATGGATTTAACAAATAAAATGGTCTTCATTTTAAATTGACAGCAATGTAATTAATCATGTCTGTTTATACTTAACATATATTTTCAATATTATTAGGATATATAATTGTCACGGATCAATAACAGAAAAGAGGAAATCATGATTCTTGGATAAAAATGCAGCAGTCCTTCTTTTACTCAACATAATAAAAATATATATATATATTTGCCAGGCTTAGGAAAAACCACAGGATCACGACACACCAACCATTCAACAGGCAACACCAAAGCACTGAACTAAACGGGGTATAAATACAAGATGAGGAACTAAACTAGACACAGGTGAAACTAATCAATGAACTAATCAGAAACTATGTCGACAAACAAGGGCATCCTCAGATACGACACCAGGGGCCCGTTCTTCGTACGTCGCTAACTCACTTAGCTGGATTTGATTGTTGACGATTTGGCATGATCTTGGATTGTTTGGTTCTTCGACGCTCATCCTGGACTTGCTGTCATAGCAACAGGTCCGTAAACTTAAACCTGCTCGTGAGCAGCTTATTTCATGTGAACAGGATTAGACTGCGGCTTCATAAGTGGAGCTGATGCGGGAAGTCCAGCGCAGCGCGATAGTGCACTTTTTCTGAGATATATATTTTTTCTTGTGACTCGTGAGATTGTCGTTTACATTATTAATTTGTTGGAAACGCACATTTATTTTCGACTTGTCGGAGTCTGGCTTTAACTACAGCACAAACTGTTTGCATTGCCCTAAGATTATTTGCGAGTGGCTCTTTCCTTTACACTATTGGAGATGCGGAGAACTTGATGGAAGGTGCTGTCTGTCGTGTCATTCGGAGTTTCCCTGGCGCTTTTAGGTTTAAAAAACAGTTTTAGGTTATTTAGTGGCATTTCCAAGCCACTTAAGACCCAATGTTGTAAAGCAGTTTATTTTTTATTTTTAGGCTATCATAATTTTTTATGAAGATCATGCAATCATGACCATGCCGATTACAGTATATGTCACTCAGGCTTCACTAACGTGATTGGTACCATTTATTTAACAGTGTCTTTTATAAAAGAGACTATAATATAACAAAAAATTACCATTATGTAGAATATTTTTGTACTTCACTTTTATTTGTTCCCATGTTCTAGTGTGGTGACTCTGACAATGAACAAAGTAATTATGCAATTATTAAAATACAAAAATATAGGCTAATAAGTGATAAAAACCTCTAACATGGCCACTTCTAACGGATTTAAATTGTCTGCTACTTTTTGCCAGCCCTCTCTCCTGGCTTTTGCAGACTTTGAGGTGTTCCCTGGCGTTTTGATTAAACATTAAAATTCCGAATAAACTTGGACTATTAGTTCTTGCTCTGCTGAGGAGAAAAACTGAGCGCGCTCTTTGGCCACGCTGAACAGCCAATAGCAGCGTTGCTGATCAATGTTTCTACTATCGATACATATCCCCTTTTAAACCAGCGCATGAACGCGCAATTATCTCAGATAACTCAATCCAGCGATACTAATCATATCCGGCAAGTGTGTTCGAAGAACCGAGTTAGCCAGATCATGATTAGCACGATGATATCATCTTGGATGTGTCATTTGATCTCAGATGTTTTAAGCAACGTACGAAGAACGAGCCCCAAGTAAACATGAACTTGACACAGGGGGAAAGTAGGAACAAAAACAAAAATGAATCTTGACAATAGTTAAGCTAGACTATGACACTATTTTCTTCTAGATCTGCTGTACAGCCGAAACAATCTTTGTTGCATTATACTATATGGTAACTTGAAGCGCTTAAAGGTGACTTGACAATAAAAGTTATTTTAACATTAAATGATCTATAAGCATTACACAGTTTTTGCAAGCTGGTTATATTGGGAGTTTTTTTGTGTTCAAAATTTACAAAATTTACATGATAAGCGAATCCATTTTCCAAACTGTGTTATTGTCTTATCCTGAATCACTACGGTACACCTGTAATAAGTGTGTATATTGGGATTATTTTACACTGGTTCAGGTCAGAGTATCCAGTACCTGTGTGACTCGTCATAGAAATTAACAGAGAGAAGGAGTTTCGGCTAAAATGTTCTTCCTTCTTCCTTCATATCGGAATCCCATTGATATAAATGGCTAATATTTCAAAAATTGCTGTTAGCGCCCCGAGCGTCAGAAGCTCATGAAACTGCATGTTTACTCAGAATGTCTTGTTTTCAATGTGTATGAAGTTCTGTGAGATTTGGATTCATACATGTAAACTGATGGTAAACCCTCTAGTGCACAACCTCTATTACAACATGTCGTAGTCCGTCGGCCATCTTGAGATGGCAAAAATGTATTGCTCTTAAACCACTTGACTGATTCACACGAAATTTTGCATGTATCATCTATAGACACTTATGACAACGTTTCAAAAGAATTTTAATTAGTCAAACCGCTTAGAAGATATAAGCCCGTTTATTTTGTAGCCACTATCTTATACCATATCTTATTAACCATTTGATGAATCCAAATTTTAACAACTTTTTGTCTTTGAGGTCTCTAGATGATACATCCCAAATTTGGTGTTAATTGGACAAATGGTCTAGGAGGAGTTTGTTTATCAAAAGTATGCTTATCAAAAAGCGCAAAACATAAGAGATATACATTTTGTTCAGCTTGACTATGAGAACCAGAGGAAGTATTTTGACTGTAACCTGTATGGTTATGGAGATATGAGCAAAAACGTAAAAGTACTTATTATAGCGCCACCTATGGTCCGCACCTGAGTAGTGGGGGGATTCGGGACCATCCTGACAAATGTGTTTCTCTAGGACTTATGGTTTTGGATGTCCAGACCCTTTTAGAAAGAGCAAATTTAAGAAATAAGTTTAATGTGGTGGAGGTTCAATCACTCACTGCTGTTGTTCACATTAAAATGAATTGGGTGTCTCTAAATAAAACCGCGTAGTTCAACTAATTCTCTTAAAATAGCCTTCTTTCCTTCAAGTTTTTCCTTAAAAAAAGGGAGGGAAATTTATTTCTTGGTTTTATTAGTGAAATATTCTCAATATTTTCTATACAACACTGAACCACTATTTTGTGAATGAAATATAAACAATATTTTTTTAAATTATTATATTAAATTGTTTTATGAAAATTACAAGATACATTATTCATTTTTTACAGTGCTCTTGGTTTTTAAAGACCCATTTATGCCAAAAAGTTTCTATATTATGAGAAATGTCTTAAATGATTGCATTATACGTTCATGTTTAATGGGTTGTTTAATATTATTTTCTAGTGATAGGAATGTTTTTAGAGTTGTTAGTGCTAAAGTTAGTGGTTTGTTGCTGAAATATGAGCTTAGTAGATTTCTTCATTTAGCCGAAGTGTAAACTCACTAATGAGTCGCAGTGATTCCAGCTGTTTATGTAGATCAGACATGTGTTTAGTGCAGCTGTTGTTCATTAGCACACGTTATTTTACTGGTTTTACAGCGCCACACTCTCAGCTGAGCTCTGACCTGGCCATACGTCATCACTGCTGTTTGTATATGAGATCTATGGCACTGCCAGAACTGAAGACATAACCTCCCTTCATAGAGCACACTGCTTTACATTTATAGACCACAGCAGCTCCATACAATCCCACCGTATCTATAAAAACTACACTTCTGTTTCAGAGCTTAGATTATATTCGCTTTCTTTCCTCTGGATATGCAATAGGATGAAAAAAAAAATTGGATGACCAAAAAACAATAGGATGAAATATTGTGATACTAAACAATTCTGTAAACTTGTAGATGAACAGCTTTTTTCCCCCAGTGTTGGACATGTAGATCTACAGAAGTTATGGTGCTTTTCACAGATATGAGTGAAACTGATGGAAAGAAATATATAGTTTATACTCCTTACAATTTCATTTAGACTACGAGAACATTTCAATTAAAAGTGCAAAGTATTTTACATTTTATCATGAATGAAACTACTATTCTGCGTTCAATTTTACAACTGTGAAATCAACTTATGCACAAGGATATTGGTTTCTAAAGGAAAATTAAGTACTGTCACTTTGCCAATGCTCAGGTAATATGTAATGTGTGTGTATATATATATATATATATATATATATATATATATATATATATATATATATATCAGCGAGTTTTCAAGGCAACTTAATGTACTAAAACAGCTCAAATGAAAATAACATCTTTAGAATAAAAATGACAAAAACAACAAAATGACTACAATTATGCGAAATGGAAATGACATAAAGCCTGAATCAAAATATTATTAAGCCTATAATAGTATCTCAAATACACCAAAATAACACTTAAATAATGAATATAACAGTACTTCCATTCCGTCCGATATGTTCCCACTGGTCCCAGTTTACGGCCGTACACAACACTCCTCGATAAGAATGAGGCTATAGTTACACTTACCATGGTCAGCCGAACCGTAATGCGTTTCTGTAATCTTCACTTCAACCACTGCAATCACAGCTAAACTGAACACACACATTTCAGATAGAAATCACTTATCAAAGATGATTTAAAGTCACTTGCTGAAATGCATTAATTGGCACTGCTAGTACACAGTACACTTCTCCACGTGATTTATGTGGTCGGCCACACACCATTAATGTGCTTCACGGACGATTTTATAAAACTCATTTTACAATGGCTAATGGAAAACATCGCACCGGCTAAACCTGCAGTAACTCGGTGTGTTTGGTATCGCTCCATCTGAACTGGCCCTGAGTTTAGGAGTACATACGACTTCAATCTTAACATTGCAATTTCACCCCGACTGATTAGATGCAGCAAATTAAATATCTAATGGCTGTTATTAAAAACCACAGTCCACGCAGTAAAAATGCACTGATGTGGTTTTACAATTACTTTAAATGCATCTCAGCAGTTTAAGCCTATGGCGTCACTGATAATGCACTACTCTTGGCTTTCTGACCGAATGCCTCTGAGAACTTACTTACAAAACCTCAAGCCACAGTTCTCTATACAATAGCATGTTCATATTGCTCCTCTCTTATTTGTGACTCTCCCCGTTACCCAGATAACACTACGAGATCAGCGTTTTCCTCTCTGCGAGTGGATTGTGGGGAACAGTGTGAGAACATGTGGTTTGAGAAGGCGTCCAGCACACCGTGTTTCTGGAATGGCTTCCAGCTGTGTGTAAGCCACTAATGGCACCTCAGGTCCTCTCTGCTGTTTTAAACGCAGCCAAGCTTCACTCGCTGTAAACTGAACACTTTTATTCAACTACTGTGGAGAACTCAAAAACAGCCATCCTGGAAGTTTATGGAAGACTTAAAGCAAACGCCTAGTGACAAATGAGGATGTTTGGGCAAATCTAATGAAGCATCGAACCACCATTTGTGATCATATCAGGTGAAGGACACTGCTGCAGTTGTTCATTCGTGTGTGTGTGTGTGTGTGTGTGTGTGTGTGTGTTTCGAGAGTTACTGTGCATGGATCAGGTGTGTGTGATAAGATCTGGATCAAGCCTCTCGGAGAAGGACTGGACTTCAGGAGCAAGGCTGTAGTGTAGTTATGAAATGAATACTACATCCACAAAATGCCATGAAGACCCTGACGTGTAGGTGTCGTTTCTCTCTATATGGACGGGTGTTTCATATCACAGCTGTTTTTATAAGAACACTGCATTGACCATTCATCATCCATGGCCAGATCTGTCTAGTTTATGAACAGAAGCTCAATAACTTGAGCTGAAGTGTGGCACAGTCTATATGGTGGAGCTAGAGCACTCCTGTCAGGCCTTCAGCTGTATTACACCATCAGGGTTCAGTTCATGTTCCCTATAGGCTACGTTCAGCTGTATTACACCATCAGGGTTCAGTTCATGTTCCCTATAGGCTACGCTCAGCTGTATTACACCATCAGGGTTCAGTTCATGTTCCCTATAGGCTACGCTCAGCTGTATTACACCATCAGGGTTCAGTTCATGTTCCCTATAGGCTACGTTCAGCTGTATTACACCATCAGGGTTCAGTTCATGTTCCCTATAGGCTACGTTCAGCTGTATTACACCATCAGGGTTCATGTTCCCTATAGGCTACGTTCAGCTGTATTACACCATCAGGGTTCATGTTCCCTATAGGCTACGTTCAGCTGTATTACACCATCAGGGTTCATGTTCCCTATAGGCTACGTTCAGCTGTATTACACCATCAGGGTTCAGTTCATGTTCCCTAGGCTACATTTAACAATCCATCAGGAAAAAGCCTGACATTTATGAATGACAGCCGTCACAAGAAGTATAATTCAAGCTCATTTACTAAGTACATTTCAAGTATGTTTTCCAAGTATACTGATACCAATGCACTTGTACTAACTGTTAATGTTGACATCATACTTATTGTTTACTATTCATATATTATTTTGTACTTTAAGAAAATATAAGTTTACTTTCAGTATGACAACTATTAAACTAGTACTGAGAATATGCTTCAAAATGTACTTTTATACACTAAATAATGGGTTTAAAGTATATAACTAGTAAACTACCAGTATACTTATAAACTCCTCTAGTTGCAAAACGATGTACTCTTAAAGTACCCTTAAAAGTACACTTGGACAATATACTTTATATAAGTTCGCTTAACAAAATTAACTTTGAAAGGAAAGAATTCACTTTGAATTCTCAATACTTGAGAATAATTGAGTAAAGTATATCTCTGTTTAGCACATGAAAAGTGTACAGAAAGTATACTCTGAGGTTAAAAGAAGTGTCCTAAAGCACAGTTGAACAGATGTTTCTGTGAGGAAGACTTGATTAGTTTCCAGCATCATGTTTGGGATCTCGTGTGCCTTGAAATAGCTAGACTTCGAGGAAAGTTAAGTTAAATTAATAAGATATTACATATAATTTGGTAGTAATTTTATTGGCACAAAGATGAGTAGGCTATGTGTATTTTGTACAACATTTAGTTGGTAAACTATTTCTCTCCAATGGCTCTCGCACACAAATGTTGAATTGAAGTGTCACTTTGTGTGAATATCTTTAGTGAGCCACCGTACACTTTTAATGGGTCTGTGTAAAAGCTGAAGATATGAAGCAGTGCAAACTGTGTGAAACGTCTCGAAGTTTCATAAATTGACTAAATTGAGTTTTTTTATTCTATGGAGGTCAACAGGTTTGTGAGGATTATATTTTAGGGTATGGTGTACAATATACATGACTTTAATATACATTGCTTAGTTCGGGACATTCAATTGAACATTTAATTTAATATTCTACAATATTACTGATCTCCTGCATTGACACTATTATATGAGAACTGAACTGAGCTGGACGATGACTTCTTTACAACAAAAATTAACCATCACTGAACTTATTTAAGCTGGACTGTGACGCTATTCTCTTCTGGAAACAAACTTTGATGCATTATTGTCCTGTTATCTCTGTAAAGCTGCTCTGAAACACTGTGTGTTGTAAAAAGCGATATATAAATAAAGCTGACACCAGCTTTCACACTATTTGTGTTCTTTTTATTTATTTATTTTTACCACAAATGATCATTTTGCGCACACTGAAAGTACTTCACAGACTTTGATTTCAGTAGTAATTCTTTTGTGTGTTGTTTTGGAAAGCCTTTGTGTTGGGAGTGTGTCTGATGCCCTAATACTGTCTAGGTCTGGGGTTATGAGTGCTGTTGTCTTACTGCATTATCTCTCTGTCTGTCTGTCTGTCTGTCTGTGTGTGTGTGTGTGTGTGTGTGTGTGTGTGTGTGTGTGTGTGTGTGTGTGTGTGTGTGTGTGTGTGTGTGTGTGTGTGTGTGTGTGTGTGTGTGTGTGTGTGTGTGTGTGTGTGTGCGCGCGCGCAGCCGTGGGCTGACTTGTGTTATCTGGCTCTGTTTTGTAGCCTTGACACGAGTCAGAGAAGTGTTTCTCAACAGTTCCTCTCCTCTCCTGAGTGTTAATTCAACACTGGCTTTCCTATAAATCTGCTCAGTCACTATTCTCTCAGTGCGTTCATGATAGAGAGAACAAGACTCTCAGACCACGAAAACTCTCTGCTGTTCAAGCCTGTTTCTGAAGTGTTGAGAGATTCTACATGATGTAATCGTAGTGTTCACTCCAGTGTGTATCAGACTCTCATTACTTCCACTGCTCACTAACACATCTGACTTAGAGAAGTGACAGTAATTAACTCAGTGTTGGGACACACTTCCAGTGCCCTGTTGCACGAAGCGAGTTGAACAAACTCAGAGATGCAGAGTAAACAAAACCAAACAAAAGATAATGTGGGTTATTTGGTTGGTTGCATGAGACTGGTTATTAACTTTCTCTCTCAACCCAGGTGTAAAACATGACTCAATGATTATGCGCATAAAAGCCACACGTTTGTGGCGAACAGCCTATTTCTCTGTTGAAGAACGAGAAATAATCATGTGAAAATAAGGTTTAAAACAGTACTAACTCTATAGTGAGTTTAATACTAAAATTCCCCCTAATATTCAACCATTGACTATAGGCATTCAACATTACAGTATAACTGAGAGCTATCAATTTGAACATTTATTAGCTAAACTTTAAAAATAACTTCTAATTTAAGTGAACTTAAAACAATCTTGCCATAAACCTATTAAAATAAATGGCATATTTACCTGAAGGCAGCAGAAATGTACAGAAAATGAGCTTGAAGTTTACACTAAATTCACTAAACACTAAATTAAATAAAGATGAATCCTTAAAGCTGTAAAAGTGATTGATTTCTTCTTTACTTTCTTTGATGAACAGACATCACAGCGGCTGGGTTAATGCGTTGTTTCACTGTAAATTCAGAAAATATCAGTATTGCCACATGGACACTACTGTACCACTACAGAAAAAAAGGTTATGACAATGAGAATGATTTAGCCTTCAGTGACTGTACACTGTAGAAAAAAAATCATACATTTATGAACTCTGTTTTGTACCTTTGTATAATACACTGATAACCACCAAAAGCTGGTGGACATGAGACCAAAGCCCATCACAAGCAGCTTTTAAATATGAACATAATATAGATGTATCATTCCCAAATAAAACACTAAACACCATCATGGTAACACACACGAAACTAAAATAATGCAAGAAACAATCATTGAAAAACAACATTCGCAAATGCAAAACAACATTCGATGTAACATGCATCCCTAATATACAAAACTAAACTAAAAAAAATTAAGTGTAACGCAGGGAAATATGGGAATGTTCATTTATGGTTATTCACTGTATAATTATATGTTCTTTTTCACTACAGTAAAATTACGTGTAATGTCCAATACAGTTTTTCACCAGATATAGTAGGGGTGAAAAACAATTTAACAAGTTTTTACTGCAGCATTTTTAAATTTTCCGTTAAATTCACAGTAATTTTTTTCCAGTGTTACAATGAATGTGTGTGTGTGTGTGTGTGTGTGTGTGCGCACCTGTATATGTGTCTGTATGTGTGCATGGCAGCTTTTTGAAGGAAATTAAGATTGGATGCATCAATATTTAAAAGAAATGTGCAGTTCCATTGACAAGAAAATCATAATTTAATATAAAAAAATATTGTTGCCATATGACAACGTTCTCCTAAATACCCCCCAAAATTATTATTATTATTATTATTTTAAATCTCTTTTGATTTTGTTACATCTTGAGACGTCTTGCTTTGCTGGTCCTTTCTCTCTCTCTCTCTCTCTTTCTCTTTTGTCCTACCCTTTCTTTTACAGGATCGGATCCTGCCAAACTGATCTCCAGATCGGACTGGTGCTAATGGGACCACGGAGGGGCACCTGAGGGGTAAGCTCTGCTCAACTTGTGATTTCCTGTTGTTCAATTGCGCATGTGTTATTTTGTGTTTGCTACAGTGTGTTGAATCTGTTAGCTTGCCTGTTGATCTGCCTGTTGTGTGCAGTGTGAATTTTGGTTTTGAGTTGATAAGTTGTTGTCAATCTCATTTCCATTTTGTATATTTTGTAAAGTATAGTAAATACGTACTCCTTTTCACACTTGGAAGCTATAGGGGGTGAGTGGCATTTTCTTTAGTAAATATGGTTTTCTCCTGTTTTTTTATTAGATAGGGAGTTAGGGTAACGTATTTTTATTTTGTTTTCCTTTTGTTAGGGAATTTAGTTTTTTTCTGTTAGGAGCTTGCTTGGTGTTTGTTTGTTGTTTTGGCCTTTGCTCACTCCTGAAGTTGTGCTTTCACCTGTGGTTCTGTAAATAAATGTATAAAGGGTCTTTGATTGTCGATTTCAGTTTATGTTGCGGCCTTACCCTAGACAGGGTCGTAACAATTGGGGGCTCGTCCGGGATCTTGTAAAACTACAACATTTGATTAGGCCTGAGTCATTGTGTTTGATTGGATATTTTCATTTGGTGTGAAGTGGGTTAGTAATGGAGTTTGATCTATCTTCATTTACTCAAAATCCAACTTTTGAAATATTTAATAAGTGCAGGAAAGATGACCTGCTATGGATTGCAGATTTATTTTGTGTTGCAGTGTCATCTAATGCTCCTAAACATATGTTAAAGGCTGAGTTGCACAATCGATTGGTGGACATGCAGATTTTGCCACTGGACAGTGGTGTTAAAGAGGGAGCTGTTACATCGGTGGTGGCTGACGTGGAGGCTGCCTCTGACATGAGTCCTCTTGCTGCTCACTATGATCCCTGGTTGGCAATCAGGTTAAAACAACTTGAATTGCAAATAAAAAGGCAAGAGCATGAGAACCAACTGTTGCGTTTGCAGGAGATAGAGCTGGAGATTGCAAGATTACGTGGACATGATAGACTTAGCTCTTTTACCTCTGCTCAGCCCACAGTAGATGGTACTTCTACTCTCACTGGAGTTTCAACACCAGTGGATGGTATCAGTACTCCATCTGTATTTGATGCTAGTAAGCATGCTAAGTTAGTACCTCCTTTCAGGGAAGCTGAGGTGGACACATACTTAACTGCCTTTGAGCGAGTGGCAGTTACCATGAGATGGCCCAAAGACAGGTAAGCATTGTTTCTGTGGTGCAGGTTGGTAGCTAAGGCCCAGGAAGTATGTTCCGCTGTAGCAATTGAACAGAGGTTGGATTATGAAGTTCTGAAATTGTAAATAAAAGCGTTTACTGTTTACATACCTTTTGCAAAGAGTTGACATGTTAGCAGTCTAGGGTCGCCATGTTTGTTTTGATGCATTGATTTGTGGGTATTCAACAAATCAAACTTAATACAGTGCTGTATATTACAAAATACAATGGCTTTTCCTACAGTCTGTGCATTTTGTGCATCCAAAAGAAATACATGTATTCAGTGTTTTAAATGCATTTTGATAGAGTTGAACGAATTGTTTGTAGTCTGTTGGCGATCTTTGGGCGCCATGTTTGTTTTCCCCCATTGATTTCTGGGTACTGAAGTCGCCCACTTCACTGGTTTAATACTGTTGGCGATCTTTGGGCGCCATGTTTGTTTTCCCCCATTGATTTCTGGGTACTGAAGTCTCCCACTTCACTGGTTTAATACAGAGCTGTATTTTATAAGATACAATGGCTTTGCCTACAGTTTCTCACTTTACTAACTCTAACACAATCTGTGCATTTTGTGCATCCAAAAGAAATTCACGTAGGCCTATTCACTATTTTAAATCACGCTGTTGGACTCTTTTTCTTAATATTCCGTAAGCGTAAAGGAGCAACCGTATCTAAAGTCCATAGTTTCTGTTACATCATCAAGTTCTGAGATATTGGATATGCTGAGGAACTGAGATAAGTCAGGAAGATTATTTATAAAGCAGTCTTAATCTTTGGTTCTTTTAATTGTGATGATTTTGGCTCACATTTAACAAAAACCCACCAATTCACTATCTCAACAAATTATAATACTTCATAAGACCAATAAACATTTTTTTTTTGTGAATTGTTGGCCTTCTGGAAAGTATGTTAATTTACTGTATTTGTACTCAATACTTGGTAGGGGCTCCTTTTGCTTTAATTACTGCCTCAATTCGGCGTGGCATGGAGGTGATCAGTTTGTGGCACTGCTGAGGTGGTATGGAAGCCCAGGTTTCTTTGACAGTGGCCTTCAGCTCATCTGCATTTTTTGGTCTCTTGTTTCTCATTTTCCTCTTGACAAATACCCCATAGATTCTCTATGGGGTTCAGGTCTGGTGAGTTTGCTGGCCAGTCAAGCACACCAACACCATGGTCATTTAACCAACTTTTGGTGCTTTTGGCGGTGTGGGCAGGTGCCAAATCCTGCTGGAAATTGAAATCAGCATCTTCAAAAAGCTGGTCAGCAGAAGGAAGCATGAAGTGCTCCAAAATTTCTTGGTAAACGGGTGCAGTGACTTTGGTTTTCAAAAAACACAATGGACCAACACCAGCAGATGACATTGCACCCCAAATCATCACAGACTGTGGAAACTTAACACTGGACTTCAAGCAACTTGGGCTATGAGCTTCTCCACCCTTCCTCCAGACTCTAGGACCTTGGTTTCCAAATGAAATACAAAACTTGCTCTCATCTGAAGAGATGACTTTGGACCACTGGGCAACAGTCCAGTTCTTCTTAGCCCAGGTAAGACACCTCTGACGTTGTCTGTGGTTCAGGAGTGGCTTAACAAGAGGAATACGACAAATGTAGCCAAATTCCTTGACACGTCTGTGTGTGGTGGCTCTTGATGCCTTGACCCCAGCCTCAGTCCATTCCTTGTGAAGTTCACCCAAATTCTTGAATCGATTTTTGCTTGACAATCCTCATAAGGCTGCGGTTCTCTCGTTGGTTGTGCATCTTTTTCTTCCACACTTTTTCCTTCCACTCAACTTTCTGTTAACATGCTTGGATACAGCACTCTGTGAACAGCCAGCTTCTTTGGCAATGAATGTTTGTGGCTTACCCTCCTTGTGAAGGGTGTCAATGATTGTCTTCTGGACAGCTGTCAGATGAGCAGTCTTTCCCATGATTGTGTAGCCTAGTGAGCCAAACTGAGAGACCATTTTGAAGGCCCAGGAAACCTTTGCAAATGTTTTGAGTTGATTAGCTGATTGGCATGTCACCATATTTTGTTAAGATTGAATTGGTGGTTTTTTGTTAAATGTCAGCCAAAATCATTACAATTAAAATAACCAAAGACTTAAACTATTTCAGTCTGTGCATTGAATTTATTTAATACACGAGTTTCACAATTTGAGTTGAATGAACTTTTCCACGACATTCTAATCTATTTAGATGCACCTGTATATCTATACTAGAATGTTTTGTTTGGGTTTAATCATGTTGCTGTAGTTTTCTCCAGCTAGAGCTATGATCAGGTGAGTGATCAGCGGAGGAGAGCAAGAAGTGATGCCACCATTGTGTCCATTCTTTCCGCGCGTCAGGCTGGGACTACTTTGCCAGGGATTGCTATTGCATTTTTTGTTATTCTGTTCTGATGCCAAAGTGTGTGTGTTTTTTAGTTTTTTTTTTTTTTTTTGAACAACCACAGATCAAATCTTTGTTTTTCCCCAGCAGCAGCTGGACGGGAGGCATGAATCACTGCTGGACCATTGACTACAGGTCACATCCATAAGCAAATGTGGACTACAGTCCTCATCTGTTTGAGATCTTTAACAGGCAGTTTTAAAGGAGCCTTTCACCTGTGGGAACATTAATCTTTATTGAAAGTGGGTCATATATGTAGTCGAAATGTAACAAATTTAGAATTTGGTGCCTTCTTGACCGAGTTAAGACAGAAAGTATCTTTGTATTTGTATGTAAAACCACAACTCCCACAATGCACCACAGTGCACAGCTCCACAAGCCACTCCCACTAATCCAGAACACTGCCTATGAGGTATCCGCCTATCAGAGAAGGCACTCTTCTGTCCACAAGGCTAGCTACCGCGAGAGTTTGAAATTAATTTCACAGAAAAAATTTGTTAGTTGGCGAACTCATTATTGAATTACTCCTCGTTACTATTTATTTTGAAATGGTGACCTATTGCATGGTACCGGGATGTTCAGTAAAATCAAGGAAAGGGCAAAAAGTAAGTTTTCATTCCCTACAGAGAGATGTGGAGCGATGCAAACAGTGGCTAAAGGCGATGAACCACCCGATGTATTTACAAGACACAGCCATGGAAGACCTAAAAAACAAGAGCATTTGCAGTCTACATTTTAAAAAGGAAGACTTCGAACAAAATGTCCTGGGAATGAAGAGAGGCGCTCTTTTGGATATCGCGATTCCGTCGGTGTTTACCTCGCCAGATGACGATGAACAGCCTGGAACATCTGGCACTAGCAGCGTTAAACGCATTCGCTTGGAGACTCGCGCGACTATTTCTGATAACACACATACAGTCATCTGCAGTAAAGCAGGACATCAAATATGAGTTGTATATAAGTTGGCTGTTTACAAAGTAAATCTGCCGTCTTCCGCATGTTTTTCTTGCTAGTGGTTCTAATGTGTCGGCGTCACTAAAACTCCACTCGTCAACAGTGAAGAAGTGAAGAAGCAAATTGGCAATGTAACGTTAGAAAGACGCTATGCAGTGTTCTATGTAATTTTGCTGGTATCGATGTAAATCAACCTTGTTTGCCGTAAGATGTTATTCAAATTTTGGCATTTCAGACTCGAACAGTGTCTGCTGCTGCTTTGGTGTCGTCGTCGTCGGAAGATGATGATGAACAATGTCTTCTAACCTCAACACCAGTCGAGAAACCTACCCCTATTCAAGCAGCACAGTTTGTAAGTTTGTACAGCATATTGTCTCTAACGGAATTAGTTGAATTTAACACCACTTTTTGATTTTCCAGTCACCATGCCCAAGTACACCTGGAGGCCTCAATACGAGTGCCAGCAGCATTGAAGTTTGCCCAAACGGCGAAAGCTATCAGCTTGAGTCAACCACATGACATCATCGTCATCATCAGAAGAAGAAGGTGTAAAGGACTGGCGTGAAAAGAAGATCATTGTCAATGAATCCAGCCTCATGTCACTATTCAAATTCTGCCAGATGTGCAGGAAACCGATTTCTTCAAAGGTCATCTTTGATACTGGGGCACAGAGGAAGGTGAAATGGATTTGTCTTGGGGGCCATTCAGGGACTTGGACATAACCGTTGTGTACGCACAAAACAGGCCCTGAAATGTGCGTACGCCACTTCAGACGCATAAGTTGTGATTTATAAAAACAAACTTTACGGGAAAATGTGCGCACCTGCACGCAAACTCTGACCCATGCGTACGAGCGTTCTGGAGATGGAGCAGTTTGGTGACACTGATGGTGAGCTGGAGTTAACCCCTTACTCGTCAGGGATCACTGGTGATCCCGGATTATTGTTGTTCAAAATTCATTTCTCGTCAAAACATCACACTCTTACTTGATCTGGACAAACTCAGCATTATAAGAAAGGTTTAAGACTCCAGCTTCGATATTTGACCACTGTTTATGATTAAACTGGTTTGCAGTGACATTAATTTCTTAATTTATGCCAGGAGTGCAAAATAATTAATCTGTAACGATCGTTATTTTGAATAGAAATAATCACTCACACAACATTCATTCTCGTCTTCTCCGGTTTATTTGTGCTCAAATACATGCAATATACAGCATCCGCCAGGGATCTTAGTCCAATAGTGCGCATATTTGGAGAAATAATTATTAATTATCACATGCTAGTAAAAAATTTAGTCATACAGAATAACAATTTCTATTCATTTTCCACTGAATTATGCGATCTGAAGAGCTCAAACAGCTAACGGAGCTAGATGTGTATCTCCTCTTCCTGATTTGCGTCAGATGTGACCTCAAACAAATATGATTTGCTTGTGCAGCTGTCAATCATCCACGTGATTCAACGTGACCTCTTCTGCATGTGTACACTTCCTGATTCTGGACATCCGTGGTAACAAAGCGAAAGTAACATCTCTACACCTGAAACAAGAAGTTAATAAATGCACGAATTAAGTATGTGTGTTTTGTGGGTGATTTTCGTGCGATTTGGGGTATTTTTATATGCATAAAGAATATAGGTATAGGTAAGCATAGCGCATAGCTTCATCTAAAATGCTAAATATAACATATTTCAAAATCTTTTTATGACTTGAAAGCATTGTAAACCGCGACCGGAATATGATACAAATACGCGATGGTGTTTTAAATTGAGCTTTAAATAAAAGTGTAATATTAATAAATTAAATTGTGTCATGTAGCTCGAGGCTACCTGTTGTGCTAATGCGCCTGCTGCAGGAGCTTTCTCCTGACATGGTCTCACAATAGGCTTCATAAAATGCATAATTTTAGAGATATCATCCTCAAAATTGAAATGAAGCATGACCACAATTGTGGCTACACTTTAGTTGTGGTTATAAGTTGCTATCCTAAATTCACATAATATTTTTATACATTTAATAAATATTGTCTTAATATTTGTTGTTTTTGTTTTTATGTTTGAGCTTATATATCTCAATATTAATAACAGTCTGGTTCATTTTGAGTCTTGAACTGTAAACTCTCAAGGGTTGGCTTTCTAAATATATGTTGGTTATGTGTCTATTCAGAATGACTTGTGAGCAGCAACCTTTTTATTTTGGGTATGTCATGTATGCATCACTCGCCAAAATTGGGGGTGATGAGGAAGGATGTCTTTTTGGTCACTTTTAGACAGAAAATCTAAAGAAAATGAAACATATACAGAAAGATAATACAAATATAATTTCACTCACCAAGCCTATCACTTGAAGCAAATATCCATCCCTTCTTAAATAGCTTTCCTGTAGCTCAGTGGTAAGAGCATTGCGTTAACAACGCAAGGTTGTGGGTTCGATCCCAGGGGATTGCACATACCTATGTATAAGTGTATAGGATAATGCAATGTAAGTCGCTTTGGATAAAAGCGTCTGCCAAAATGCATAAATGTAAATGTCCGCGCCAGCGAGCGCGCTGGGCCGTTTAGTGAAACTGATGCAAATAACGGTTTAAATAAATAAAATAATGATTTAAAGTATGTTTTACTTCTGATATAAACATTAAGATTAAATATGCCATTCAAATTAATGGAGTTAAACACTTAAACATGAAATCATTACTGAGAAGTTACAACATTTTTTATATTCAATCAATAGAACTATTTGTTGTGGATGCGATGCTTCTGAACATTTTTCCTGTGGCGTGCTGTACGTGTTTTAATGTTTTAACCACAGAGAGAATTGCTTATCATGATAATACCAGATTGTCTGAAAAAATAGTTTTGTGCAAATAATGCCCAAGGCATATCTGTTTCCATTAAACATATAAATCAATTAAAAATACAATTCGGCCAGTGGAAAAGATTGAGAAAACTACTTGATTTTTATTAATGTAATGTGTCTTGTACAGTTAAACGTTATCACGTGGATGAATAATCATATGCAAATGATATGCAGTGAGGATCTGCATAGTAAAACTAGTCGATGTAAGCTCCATATATGGTTATTTCGGGGTGGAGACGCATGTGCGCACAATCTTCCGCTGATTGGGATTTATAAAGTGAATTCTGCGCAGGTTCTGGCGTTCGAATGGTTTTATAAGTCTGAATATTTTTTTGCCGTACGCCATTTTTGGCTTTCGGGCGCACGTACACTTTTAGTAAGGTTCTTACGCACGGTTTTATAAATGAGACCCCTGATGTTAGAGGAATGCCTGAGGTGAATCTCCTTTCTGGCAGCTGTTCTGTTCAAGGGTGGAACATTCACGGAACTTTCAGACTGGTGCAAAACCATGGGTGTCCAAATGATTGGACAAACTACATTTTACGCCATCCAGAACACGTATTTGCACCCTGCTATTGAGCACTTGTATGAAGAAAGAAGAACAGAAATCTTGGCAAGAGTTTATTTGGAACAGGAGGATGGGAAGCGGCCACACTTGGCGGGTGATGGCCGATGTGACTCGCCAGGTTTCAATGCGAAATACTGTCACTACACGTTTATGTTAGAAGATACAAAGGAGATACTACACACATAACATCAAACTTATCAAACTTGAATCTTTAGTCTACAGAGGACACTAGCTCTGGAGCCATGGAGCCACTGGGTTTTAGAAGGAGAATGACAGAACTTCTGGACTTGGGCCTTGACGTGGAGGTGATGACCAGGGAACAATATCCTAATATCCATCACGAATTTGACATCTGGCACACAGCCAAAGGTATGTGTTTTTTTTACCATTCTTGTAAATACACGCACGCAATTCTCCACACTTCTCAAGACACCTCATTGTGTTACTCCTCACCCCCTCCCAGATCTGTGCAGCCTTGCTGAACTCAGCCATTGTAGACGTGTGATTTGTTTTTTATTTAACCACAGCAACAAACCAACCACACATCTACACTGGCTAAGGGCAGCAAAGCTTTGGCGCCAGGTGAGGTGTGAAAGGTGTGAGGTTAACTCAATTATCATATACATAGTTGAACAAAATTAAAAAAAATAATAGCTAAATAAACCTAAACTAAAAGGTGGATATAAATGGCTCTGAGAGGGTGAATGTGGACAATGCATAAATAAATGGAAAATGTTGGTGTTTGACCAAAATTGTGCTGCATTTACGAACACAGGTATCCGGAATAAAATGCAACAACAAAAAAACAAACCATTCTCGCATGGTCCAGGTCAGTGTTGGTTTGTAATCTTGCAGAAGTTCCATTGGTTTAAAAGGTTTGAAATAACTAATTTCAATGTCTTTCACAGGTCTGTCTTAAACCACATGTGCCTTCTATATATCTATATATATATATATATATATATATATATATATATATATATATTAGGGGTGTGACGAGACGCTTACTCCACGAGACGAGACGAGACACGAGATTGGGTTCACGAGAACGAGACGACGAGATTTTTACACAATGTTTAAGAAATCCTCAATGATGAAATATATGAATGGAAAATAGTATTTTATTCAACTGAAAATCACAAAATGCAAAACAATTTAGGTGCATTTTGAAATCAACTTGTAATGAATGTTATTTTACTTCTATTTTAATTAATTCTATGCAGTAAAGGACTAAGGACATGCAAAAACTGCAAAATGTTTTGCTATAAACTCTACCGTCTGGCTTCTCCCCTGTACGATTTCACATGAGAAATCTAACTCCTTTCCACAAATCGAACATAAAAAAATAAAACAGTATAAATAAAAGAAATATAAATAACTGAAATAACACTTTAAATGCAAACAGTAAGTGTGTATCCATAATCAAAGTACTGCTCTCTCAAAACTACAAGTTCAAACAGAAACAAATTTTTTCTTCAAGCATGAAAAAGAGATAAATGAACTACACAGAACAGCCTAAGATTATGGTCATGTTCTTTTTCAAGAATATAAGCATGTCGACGATTTCTGGCAGCAGTTGAGACCTTTGGGCAGGGCTGCACAATATGAGGAAAAGGTGCGATGTGCGATAACATTGTTTAATATTGCGATGTCGATATGACTTGTGATTTGTGAATGTTAGCTATACTGTTCCCATGTCTTAGTGCTTTAATAGGTTCTTTGCGTGATAGGTCAAATGTGTATTACCTGCCTGGTTCAGATTACACTATTTTAGCACGATTTTGGCACGATCCGTTTCGTGGAGATTCGGACAACGGGCGTCGGGACGCAAGATTCGATCGTTTCATTTCGTATAGTGTGTCATAGTGGGCGATAACCTACGCGTCTGCGATGCTTCAGGACATCACGACAGAAAGACTAGCATGTTTAATTTTAACGGTCCTCCACGACGGGTTGAGTGCGAGCGAGAGTGCGCGAGTGAGCGTGTGTGTGTGTGTGTGTGTACGCGGAGTGTGTGTGTGATTGGCCCGGCACACAAATGATTTAAAAGTGGCAGGGGCATCTTCAATACTAATTTCACCCTCACGCTCCATCACTAACATCACAACAACTCACGAGACAAAGTTTCACCTCGACGAGAAATCTCGTCGCGTTTTAATCTCGCGAGATCTCGTAACACCCCTAATATATATATATCTATATATATATATATATATATATATATATATATATATATCTATATATATATATCTCTATATCTATATATATATATCTCTATATCTATATATATATATCTCTATATCTATATATCTATATCTCTATATCTATATATCTATATCTCTATATCTATATATATATATCTCTATATCTATATCTATATATATCTATATATATCTATCTATATCTATCTCTATATATCTCTATATATATCTATATATATCTATCTATATATATCTATATCTATATATATCTCTATATCTATATATATATATCTCTATATCTATATATATATATCTCTATATCTATATATATATATCTATATCTATATATATCTATCTATATATCTCTATATATCTCTATATATATCTATATATCTATCTATATATATCTATATATATCTATATATCTCTATATATATCTATATATATCTATCTATATATATATATATATCTATATATCTATCTATCTATCTATATATATATATATATATATATATATATATATATCTCTATATCTATATATATATATCTCTATATCTATATATATATATCTCTATATCTATATATATCTATCTATATCTATCTATATCTATATATATCTATCTATATATCTCTATATATCTCTATTATGGGGGGCCAAACAGGAAATAATTGTTAAAACTCTGAATATATAGTTGTAAATCCTGAATATATAAATGTAACCCTGAATATATAGTTATAACTCTGAATATATAAATGTAAATCCTGAATATATAAATGTAAATCCCGAATATATAGTTAAAACTCTGAATATATAAATGTAATCCTGAATATATAGTTATAACTCTGAATATATAAATGTAAATTCTGAATATATAAATGTAAATCCCGAATATATAGTTAAAACTCTGAATATATAGTTGTAAATCCTGAATATATAGTTATAACTCTGAATATATAAATGTAAATCCTGAATATATAAATGTAAATCCCGAATATATAGTTAAAACTCTGAATATATAAATGCAAATCTGAATATATAGTTATAACTCTGAATATATAAATGTAAATCCTGAATATATAAATGTAAATCCCGAATATATAGTTAAAACTCTGAATATATAAATGCAAATCTGAATATATAGTTATAACTCTGAATATATAAATGTAAATCCCGAATATATAGTTATAACTCTGAATATATAAATGTAAATCCCGAATATATAGTTATAACTCTGAATATATAAATGTAAATTCCGAATATATAGTTATAACTCTGAATATATAGTTATAACTCTGAATATATAAATGTAAATCCCGAATATATAGTTAAAACTCTGAATATATAAATGCAAATCTGAATATATAGTTATAACTCTGAATATAGAAATGTAAATCCTGAATTTATAATTGTAAATCCCGAAAATATAGTTATAGGTCAGAATATATAGTTATAACTGTTAATATATAGATATAAATAGTAAATATAAAAATGTAATCCCGAATATATAGTTATAGGTCAGAAGATAATTATTAGCCTATAGGCAAAAGGTCCTCAAAGTCAGTGGCCGTTAGCCTATAGGCAAAAGGTCCTCAAAGTCAGTGGCCGTGTTATTGGCTTTTTACATAGTTCAACATGGCTGACAGGGCTCGGGAAATTGTCAACAATCTGTTGACAAGTAGTGATTTTATTGAGACAGTTGCAGCGGCATGTGATAGACAGGAGACACGAAGATCATCCAACAGCGCGTCCGTCACAACAAGCTCGACTGTCCATCAGACTACTGAGGCGGAGGTGCGGTCGCTTTTCAACCGTGGCACTTCAGCACGCCCTCCTGCTCCTGCGTATAATCTCCGCCATTTTCCACGGCCTCGTAAAGACTTCAGGTAAGAAATTTATGCTGCTTTATATTGCAAACATTGAATTATCATATTATTTTATTTTAATCGTCTTTATTGGAAACACACCTGTGTCCTTACCCAAATTAACCATGGAACTATAAAAGCTTATAGTTCTGATACTGATATGTAAGGCAGTGATCAAAATTCAAATAAAGATTAGTTACATCGTTACGCCAGTAACGTTAGGTGGTGACAGGTGATCGCTATAAATGTATTTGTCATTGAATTAGTCATTCAAGAGATTAGTTCAAAAACACTGATTCATCCAGTTATGAAACAAGTGAAGTAGTTAGTAATTGAATCTTTCATTCAAAATGATTTTAATCCATTCATATTTTATTTATTCTGGCTGACCCCCCAGCGTGAGTTTTTCAAGGCAACCGTTATTTAGAATGCGTCACTTTATGGTTTCCATGGTGACGCGTCATTGCTTGTCACGTGACACACCGCATCGCCAACAGAGCTGAATGAATGATGATCTGCTTTTATGTCATTTTTCCTTTTTTATTCAAAATATTCACAAATTTGTTTGTTATGGCATGAAATATCTAATATTCCGATTGTCAAATATATGCAAGTGGAAGTGTTTTGTTGTTTAAACACCTTTATAACGATCGCGTTAGTTGAGCTGTATGCGCCGTCATGTTAGTTTGTGCCACTGTTCAGAGAATCGGATCTGTTAGATTTACAACACATGAATTCATCCACTTCTCCCGAAATACATAAAAGTAAGTGGCAGGTGAACTGGGAGAAGAATAGAGTAAACTTTAAAGTTACTTACACAATGTGTATCTGATATAAATAAAACTAATTTTAATGGAAAGGATTATTATTGCCTCTTCCTTTGACATCAGTGTGTATTTTACAAACTCTAAATGTATTGTTTTTTAAGTACTTATATGTCTGAAACCTAAAATAAACATTATGTGGTTGAAAACACTGAAAAGTTGTGATATATGACAGCTCTGAGCGTGCCTGCCTGTGGCTCAGCGCCAGCCAACGCGCAAAAGCACATTTGAATTTAGCAGTTGATCACGTGATGCACTGACCATTCTAATCACACCGGTGTGATCGTACGCTCCAGGGACCAGCCTAGACTGATCACACCGGTGTGATCGTACGTGCGAAAGGGTTAATAGACTGCAACTCTAAGGACCCTTAACCGGGTCCAGAATGATGTCATTAAGTATGTACTTTACATAAAAAAAAAAAAATGTCAGAGACTCAGCTAAATTATATTTTTTCGTGTCATTGTCTTTTGACAATTCTGATAAGAACAAAAAACAACAACAAAAAAGTGATTCTAAATTTATTCAGAATCGTGCAGCTGTAGCGTACACTAGATGCGCTGTGGTGCATTGTTTTGGGTAATGCCATTGTGCAGAATCCTGACATCTGCCAGATTATTACCTGCCTAGTATTGGTAAATTTAGGATTAGGGGTGGGGTTAAGATAGAGCAGTCAGGTAGATGCTTCAATGAGGGGGTAGTAATTTGTCAGGGATTTGAAATTCGGCACAACACTGTCAGTAAACTGATGCTTACAGTTGCAGTATTTCAAACAACAGGATGAATGTAATAGGAAAATTTGCTTCAAGTCCAGTATAGATAGGATCACACTGCTGGTCCTGATCATGCTGTCATGGTTTATTTTGTTAGGTTTTAGGTAAATGTTGCATTTTACAATAGCAATAGTACAATAGCACTTTCATGTTTAATATCTTATATTTACCAAACTGAAATGTTGCATAGAAAATATATTATTGCATCTACTATTCTTTCCTCAATTTCTAGTACACTACAGAAGAAGCCTTTAAGAGAAAACAGCATCTATGCAAAGGAGGTAATACTCCTTCCAGACCCTACCACAGATGTGGTACCAAGGAGAGCCAAAAGGGCTTGGCTCTTTGAAAATGGCCTTGTTAAGTCAGCAGTGGAATTTAGCACCGGGTGGAATGAAGCAAGAGTATTACAGGCAATTAAAGAAGCATTTGCACCCATTTTAGATAATTGCAGGTGAGTATTGTTGTACTTATTAGTGCTTTTATTTAACATTTGAACATTAGAGATTTACCTGTCCTATGGTCATAAACATCAATCATACATATCAATATTGTTCATAATGATAATTTAATACACAGCTCAATTAAGTTGAAAAATCAGCATTGATTAACTGATGTGATATGTGACTCACTGGTGACTAACTTAACTTCAGTTAGTGAAGTCACATATTGTTTGTTTTATATTATTTCAATTAACTGCCCTTGGTTTTCATTCCACTTGATTTCCATCTGTTTTGTACCTCAATCCTTTTTTAACAAAAAAAATGTTTTAACAATGGTTTGAGAACTATCTATGCTTTGGTTCCTGCTCACAAATGTTTAATAACCATATTACTGTCATCTGTAAATACATGGTAACACTTTAGTTTAGTGTCCAATTCTCACTTATAACTAGTTGTTTATTAACATACACATTAGTACTTATAAAGTATATATTAATGCCTTATTCTGCATGATCATTACCCCTTAATCCTAACAATACCTAAACTTAACAACTACCTTACTAACTATTAACAAGCAGTAATTAGGAATTTATTGAGGCAAAAATCCTCAAAAGTTAGTTAATAGTGAGAATTGGACCCTAATCTAAAGTGTGACCAAATATATATTTTCATTAAGTTTGCAGATACTCTTGCCATACCATTTCAAACTTGTGGAGCCATCCCTTACAACTCAACAAAAGCTGACTGGTAGTATGGTGAAGACAATTTTCCATCAGAGGTGTTTGTTTATTCGACCTGACCGAGTCTTGCTGGAAGAACCTCAAAAGACAGTAAGTCAGTGATATTATTTTCGATTTTAACTGAAACTTCAGATTACATTGGTCAATGGTTGTAATGCCTGTTTCCTTCTTGCATTAGCCTCCAGCTTCGGATTCAGATGATGATCTTACTCATACACGTAAGGCATTGTTATGATAGCCTATATTGGTTAATGTTTTCCTTTTTATTAATGCACAATTTGCATGTTTTTTTTCTTTTTTTCTTTTTGTGTACATTTGGTATGTTGGTTCATGTTGTCATGTGTGTCTAAATATTTGATTGATGGAGCAAATGTTTTAATTTCCAGAGGACAATCAGAACTTAGTCCAGACAGAACTTTGTCCCATCAGTGAAAGCCAGCCAGTCCAATTCACCTTGCATCAATCTGAAGTGCTGGAAATGAGCTCCTCTGAATCTTTAGTTGCAGCTGATGTGGTGGTTGTTCCTGAATCTCCTGAAAGAACATCTAGTTCTTGTTACAGGTGTAAATAATAGCTATTTTATAATTTTTTTTTTTTTTTTCGTATACAGTATATTGATCATGTCTTTCTATATTTGACAGTAGTCATTCACCACATTATCTAACAGTATTATTAAATATATATATATTTATTTATTTTTTTTATTTTTTGGGGGGGGGTTTCATTGCAGTCACTATGTCAACCTTCTGGAAGATGATGAGCTTTCTGATGATAGTGATCTGTTAGAGGCCATTTCAAGGTCACTGAGAGAACAGACAAACAGAAGTACACGGTAAATATTATTTATTTTGAAAACATAAAATTGTGAATTGTTGGTTGGGATTTGTTACACCTATGAGGTTTAATATGTTTTGAAAACATTTCTTCAGGAAAAAGATTGAGGAAGAGGTTGTACAGAATAAATGTGAATGCCATTTTTTGTATGACAGTATAATTAATATCTATTGTCTAAAAAGTATTTGCTTCTAAATATGTACAATATATTTTAGCAGTGGTGGTGTTCCATTGGAAGACATTGTTGGAAATCTGCGTAGGCAGATAAAGGTTGATGAAGTGGTTCGATTCAACATTGTCAGACGTAATGTTTTGGATGGTGCTGCCCGGGCTATGAATCGACCAAATTTTTCACCTGAGAAAAGGATGGACATCAAATTTACAGATGATCTTGGTAGTTCGGAGGGGGCAGTTGATCATGGCGGACCAAAGCGAGAATTTTTTCGTCTATGCTTTCAAGAGCTTAAAGACATCAGTGGAATGTTTGAAGGACCAACTGATGCAAAAGTTCTTGCATGCAATTCAGAAGGTGAATTACTTGTAACTTTATTGTAGTATCTATTTTTTATGACTATCAAGCATACTACATTTTTCTACAGTTCCTTTTGTCAATTTTATGTTTTTATTTCTTCACATTTGTAGCTGTGAAAAATAATGGATACTACCTTGCTGGCCAGTTAATGGCAATGTCCATTGTACATGGAGGACAGACGCCTCACTTCCTCTCTGAGATACTGGTAGATGCTCTCATTAATGGCCCAGAAAAGACTGAAGTCAGCATTGATGACATTCCAGATTTGGACACACAGTCAGTCTTGAGAGAAGTATGACTATATTTAAATACACATTGAATGTCTTTTTCATCCAGTTTTTTTATCAGTCTGATTTATGCAAAGTTATGAAAATGATTTTACAATTACACGTTTCTAATGATTTCAGGGTCATGTTGTGTATACATGCTTTAAATATGTTTGTTTTAGATCAAGGAGTCAGTGTCAGAGGACCAACTAATGGAGGCAGTGCGTAAAGCAGATCACTTGCTTAGCCTGTCAGGGTGTCGGAGGACAATAACTAGCTCAAACAAAGCCGAAGTGACTAAGGATTTGGCACATTGGTACATCCTGCAGAGAACAAGAGCACCATATGAAAGGTAAAAAACTAACATTAATATTGCAATTATTATTTGATATGTGTTTTGGGTAACAATTTACAATAAATTTTCATTCGTTAACATTAGTATTAGTTAACATGAACTAAGAATAAACAATACTTCTACAGCATTTATTAATCTTACTTCATGTTAATTTCTACATTTACTACAACATTATTTAGATCAAAAGTTGTATCTGTTAACATTACTTAATGCACTGTGAACTAACATGAATATGAATATTTTTAACTGACATAACATAGGTTAAAAAATGCTGTAAAACATGTTGCTCATTGTTAGTTCATGCATTCATTTATATTACTAAATGAAACCTTACTGTAAAGTGTTGGCATGTTCTGATTTACTCTCGCACACAACAGTAGTGTCTGCAGTAAGGCAGTCTTGTTTTTGATGTCATGTGCATAGTTTAATGTTTTTTAGGGGGACATATATGTAATTTGATTTAAAATGTATTACTGACACTCAGGTTTCGAGAAGGTCTTAGAAGTCTTGGGGTTCTTGAAGCTCTGTTACAACATCCTGAACAGATGAAGACATTTTTCCTGAAACCTACAAAACAATTGTCAGCAGAAGACCTTGAGGTTCTTTTCAGGTGTCAGCTATCTGAAATTGGAAGCAACAGATATGAAAAAGAATGCAAGACTCTGGGTTTCTGGAGAGATTACCTTCAAGATGCTGAATGTAAGAAATGCCACCCATGCACCCGCCTTAAATTCCTTGTTTGCTTTTTTTTTTTAAATGTGTGTATTATTATTTTCTTTGTCATTTCAAGCATGTACTTATCTTTAAAATGTTAATATTTCTCTGTCTTTGTTAGTCAATATGCAAGGTGTTACACTTGAGGAGATTCTTATCTTTGCTACCGGATGCAACTCCCCACCAGCTCTTGGCTTTACCCCAGAGCCATCATTGGAGTTTATTTCAGGCTCCAAATTCCCTGTTGCTAATACATGTGAAAATATCATCAGAATTCCACTGAAGGACACTTATGAAGAGTTCAAAACAGACATGGACTTTGGCATTAAAAATTCGCCTGGATTTGGCATGGCCTAAATATGCGTTTGTGTGTGTGTGCTTCACACAAGAATAAGGAATGCTGCGTTCTGTTAGTGATCTAGTTTCATTATATTATCAAACATCAGGTGCTTTCACTATGCATGCTTAGTAGTTATGGAAAAAAATAGTAATAGTAATAATGTTAGTTATTAGTTGGAGAGGCTTTTTTGTTGGAGAATATTGACCATTTAGTTATTTGTAGCTGATATCATTGTATTTTATGTTATGTATTATTGAGCTCCTATTTTCATAGTTTGACTTGATTCAAACATGCAATAACATGATAGGACACGAAGGACAGAAGAAAAAAAGTGTATTCTGTTACACAAATATTTCCAAGTTTTCACATATTTTGTTCTACTTCTATCACAATTTAAAAAAAAAAAGACATTTTGAAAATAAATATCTCTCCACACATCATGTTCCATTTTGGTGGATGTTAAAGTCAAGGAAATGTTAATGTTGGTGAATGTTAAAGTTTAAAGCAGCAATAAAGTGCAGTGACATTAAATGACTAATTACTCTCTCATTTTGAATCATTATACAACCATTATTTGTCAAATTTTGGTTACTTTTCTGTAACATAGTTACGTATCCTTCCTTAATCCTTACATATAAACACCATCCAGAATGTTGCAAGCAGAGATGAAGTGTTCTATGCCATGGTTTCCATCATTTGTTAAAGGGTTAATTTGATGCAGGTCAGGATCCACTGTGTCTTGCAGTGTGCATTCCCTCCTCCCAGCTAATACATTTTGTCCTTCACTCTGAATTCTTCCAATTGTCCATAGTTGGATTGGAGACAAACTGTTCACAGTGCTAAGACTGTGATTGTTCCATTGATTGGTGTATTCTGCTACAGCCCTATTTATTCTCGGAATGAAAACAAAATGTAAAGCTCTAATGTGGGTGGGGTTGTTGATGTGCAAAATCCCTTCAGCCTCCATAAAAAGAAACAAATCTTTGAAGTATCCTGACAGGACCCGGTTTACCTCTGCCCATAGTCTCTCTATCCTCTGATTGTGCACGCTTGGTCCAACCAGAAAACTGCCACGGTTAAGTCCTCTGTGTTCTATCATGAAACGCGCAATGTCTATATTTTCTGAGCCTGCATCACCTCTTACTCTGCTTGGTAATCCAAACCTATCCACAGCATCTCTGAAAAGTTCCAAGGCAGTTGAAGATCTGTTGTTATTGCAACATCTCAAGTACGTGATGCATCTGCTGTAGCCGTCAACACAGCCATGATAAACAAGGCCCCAGTTTCCAAGTTTGTGATTGGTGTCCACGTGCCTGTGTAAGACAAAAATTTATCAGTTTTAGTAATAAACTCAATTAAGCCATATTAATAAAATTATCAGCCTATGATTCACTTATTTCTTCATTTTTGTCATGTAGTGTTGGGTAAGTTACTTTAAAAAGTAATTAGCAGCTACTAATTACATCTTCAACTGTGTAATTATATTAATATACTAATTTCTCTCTCTCTCTAAAAAGTATAGTATAACATAAATTATTTTTGAACTGGCCGAAGTATTTAATGTAAGACTTTCATGGAAAAAGTAATAAAATTACAGCAATGAATTGCTCCATAATAAGTTACACCCAACACTGTTGTCATGCACACTTTTGGACATAAGGTGTAGGATTTACCATAGGTCGTTGGGTGAGCTGACATGATATGCTCTTCTTCGGATTGCTCTTCGTCCCCTTAGCACCCTGCCTACTGGATCAATAGATCTTAGTCTTTCCCGTACTCTCCATCTCTGAACTCGAAGTCCTCTACCTCTCAAGCTGCCTCGAACATATGTCTCCCCAGAATAAGGTGTAGACGACAATATGCTGATGATATGCTGATCAAGCTCCACATCTGAAATTGAAGTAAATCCCCCATAGTCGTCCAGCCTTAGTTCTCTTCTGCGATTAAATAAAGTCCGGACACTAACACACAACATTTGTGAAATGGTGGTCCAACTGAAACCAAGATCACGCAAATTTTCCAGCTGACTCCTTGAAATATGGTACCTAGTAAATGAAGACAATGCTATATGTAAATACGTATACATGATACATTATTAAAAATAAGTTCCAAAAGAGGGTTTTTGCAGTGATGCAATAGAAGAACCAATTTGTGTTCTCCAAAGAACCGTTCAATGAACAATTTATTTAAAGAACCATTCTTTTTCTTTGTGTGAAGAACATTTTTATAATCTAAAAAAAAATCATAATTTTTATATCAATGATTACATTGTTACTAGTAAAAATGCTAATTCCTGATATCAATAATTAAATTGGCACTAGTTGAAATGTCATTTCTTGATATCAACAATTGAATTGCTACAAGTAAAAATGTTCATTCATGATATCAGAAACTAACATTGTCATTAGTGACAATCAAATTATTGACATCAAAAATTAACATTGTTATAGTAGCAATGTAATTGTTGATATCAAGAATATATTTGCACTAGTAACAAAGTAATTCATGATATCAAAGATTATGATTTTTACAAGTAATAATTGTATTTCTGATATTATGTGAAATTGGGAATTTCAGCCTATGGTGACATTTCACAAGTGAAAATACAATTACAGAAATCAAGAATTATAGTTTTTACTAGGCTAGTGGAAATGTAATTCTTTTTATAAAAAAATAGCACTTTAAATAGTGAAAATTGAAATGCTGATATGAAGATTTAACATTGTTACAAGTGGAAATGTAATTCCTGATATCAAGAACTGAATTGTTGATATCAATAGGCTTAATTAATATCATGAGCTTCTATATTGCCATAAGCCTCATCCCTTATTGTCACGGTTCATAGATCCAATGTCTCTCTCTCGTCTCGTGCTTTGTTTGTTTACATGTGTGTGAGCGCGTGAGTGGGTGTGTCCGGCTTGTTATCACTGATCAAGCGATCCAGCTGCAATCACTCATCATCAGCTGCAGCCCATCTCATCACAATATATAAACTCACCACTTTCTCATCTCCCCTGTCAGATCGTTGTATGAAGTCCTTGTGTTGTGTCTGATCCCGTTCCCGTTCCTGTTTATCGTCTCCGTCCTGAGTTCCTGTGTTCCGGTCTCCGTCTTGTGGATTCGTTTGATGTCAGGATTTTGTCGGCACTTCAGAGCACCCTGCACTTCTGTCTTCATCGCGTCTGGCCATCGAAGTCCCTGCGCCACAGCCTGCATCATCTTGGACTTTCATCATCATCATCATCATCACTACTTCATTCTAAATAAAAGAGCTTTTACTTGCACATTGTTTCCTCGTTTCTGTCGTAACACTTATGAGACTTGACCATGGTTTGACAACAAATAAAACCAAAAGAGCATGGTTATTGTATTTAAAACACGCTAACCACAAATTAACCATGGATTTGCTAAAAAAATGTAAAAAAATTAAATACATTTCTAAAAATAAAAAAAAACATGGGTCATTTTCGTAAGGGAAGCTGTTGCGGCGAAACGCAACGCTACTCTTTCTCGCCTGGCAAAATATTCATACTCAATAATAGAATGCATTACCTTGGTCTTCCTGGATAGTTTGTTCGTACTACTTCAGCTGACATTATGTTGTGATGGGCTTCCTGTGTAGTCTCGATCTGAGATAGCCGGTCGAAAACAGAATTTACCATGTCATTGAGTAATGCACAAAGACTTGATAGGAGATGTAGCACATTTCCATGTGCCGCTGGAAAATCATTTAGAGCTATCATAAAAGCCATAATGATATTGATATGGTCTTCAAGATGTCTTGAGGTTCTTTCGAGAATGCAGAGATTGTGTTGTTCATGTGAAAAATGGTAAAGGAAGCTGTCTAATTCTAAAAAATACTGATAAAAGTCTGCCATTTTGATAAAACTGTGAGGGACCCTTTGGCTTTCAGTGTATGGCCAGTAATAGGCCTAAATGATGTGTAGGCTCACGGATTGTTATATATTCACGGGGTTACATTTATATATTCACTATTTATATCTATATAATAACTTATTATAACTATATATTGAGATTTACATTTATATAATCAGAGTTATAACTATATATTCAGAGTTTTAACTATATATTCGGGATTTACATTTATATATTCAGATTTACATTTATATATTCAGATTTACATCTATATATTCAGAGTTATAACTATATAGTCAGGATTTACATTTATATAATCAGAGTTATAACTATATATTCAGGATTACATTGATATATTCAGAGTTATAACTATATATTCGGCATTTACATTTATATATTCAGAGTTATAACTATATATTCGGCATTTACATTTATATATTCAGAGTTATAACTATATATTCGGGAATTACATTTATATATTAAGAGTTATAACTATATATTCGGGAATTACATAGAGCATGTGAGCGGAGTGGAGCGCCGGCGGAGCTGGGAGCGAAGCTACTAATATTTCCTCCAGAGCGGAGAGAGCCCTTTCAGGGCTGCTTTTCCCGATAACGTTGTTTCTTAGCGCGCTACGAAGACAACTTAACTAAAAGCATACCATTTCTAGGCGTGTTCCCCGAAATATATGCCTATCTTAGGAGGCTGCTTAAGATATACCTTCTTAAGTGCGACATTACCAGGTGCTGTCCGTGGCGGTGGTGCTTAATTAGTTTATCAATGGCTCAAAAATCGATTATTCACTATTAATAGCAGGGGCTATTTAACTGCGTTTCACGAGTTCACACTTACATCAAACTAAATAGAGTAAAGATTATGTAGGGCTCCGGGCTGGAATTCTGCAACGTTAAAAACAAATTAGCACCACTAGTGCAAATGCAAATTCTGTTTTAAATAATAAAATAAGTAGCTTACAGGGCCAGGCCCAGGCCCAGGGGCACGGGAAGTGGTTCTGGTTTCACAGGATTGCAAATGCAGTGCAATTTTTTGTTCATTTACATTTATTCATTTTTAGCATTTAGTAATTTATTTGTAATAAAAACATTAATAAGTAATATTTATATGTTGAATTATGTTTTTAAAACAAACATGAGGTCATATTTCCTCCAGAGTGAGAGCGCCTTTCTGAAGATTCAGTTCATTTCTGAAGCTCATTCCACTCAGCGCTGCGCGCTCAACCCAGAATGCCCATTGTGACATGCTGGTTCGAACAGGCCTATCTGAAATAAGTAGCTATAGGGCTGCGCCCAACTAAAGTCTTTTTCTAGTAGTTGTTAATTTAGTTGTTCACGCGGCGCCGGTGCATTCATGCTATTGTCTGCTTTATTTGCTTATTATTTATTAAATCCAGGCAAATGATTGATAAAACATTGATTAAAATTAAGATACAATTTATACAAAACGAAATTCACTTTAAAGAAAGGTCTTCAAAAAAACAGAACTTAATGAAGTGGTTAAAATCATTTCTGTCCCCCATGTCTTCTGACACATTGTGCATCTTAAAGTAGGCAGGTTTTTTTGCATTCATTTTTATTTCCTGTCGCTGTGCAGGCTCTTGTATTGTATATAACAGTGTAAACAGCTCAATAACCCCTTTATTTAAAGGTTTAATGTAGGCCACAGTCCATTGCATTATGATTGCAAGAAGGATCAACAATGTCAAAACTATGATGTGCAGTCAAATGTCCCAGTGTGTATGCTGTTTAAAAGAGCGTTCTCACAGATGTTTCTTGTGCTTCGTGTTTTATAGACTTGATATTGTTTCTTATTCAAATCAAGTCTCTAGTTCATTTTTAATGAATGACACACGGAAAGCGGCAAATCAGTGGTAGTCTCTGCGCTCGCACAGCTCTTCTTAGCGGTTATAAATATTATTAATATCAATATGGCATCCCAGCAAACATTGGTCCGATGGCAACGTTGTGTCTCTAGCCAAAAATAGCCGCTGTAGGACGGCATAAATCGGGGGAAAAAAATTTAACATTACATTTCCAAAAAATGCATTCAGATATGCTCAACATAGCCTACGTCCAGTCAACTTTCATTTTGGAACTATTTTTCAACCATGACAGGACGTGTCGGGTCATTAAATGTCCAAATGTTTGCTGGGATATATAAATATTGCGCACACAATAAGGTGAGCCACCTAACTTTCTCTCACATAGGCTACACATGCATAAGCCTATACCTTTCAGAAGCGCGTGTCGGTCTTTAAAATCATTAGCCATCTCCAGCAGTAAAAGTATTGTCTTTTGTATTCATGTACGGATTGTTTTTTCTTTTCTTTTTTTTTTTTTTTTTTCGTTTTGATGATTTTTTGATGGTAGGCTCCTCGAATGAAGGAAAGTTCATTTAGATTTAGAATAACTAATGGAGTGATAACTTGATGATGGAAGTGCAATAATTAAAAAAAATGTCAAAAAAAAAAGAAAAAAAAAAGAATTATAATAATTAAATAAATTAAATGGGTGGGAAAATCTTTTATTCTTGCCGCCCTAGGCGCCTGCCTATAGTTCGCCTATAGGCACGCCGCGCGCCGGCCCTGCTTGCATGTTTATCACTATTAGCAGTGGTTTAAGAAACTTCAACGGGTTTCCTATAAAATGACACCAAAATTGTGTATTTAGACCACTGTATGTGGGTATGGGAAGCTTTTCAATTTGGGTAGGCCAAATGCAGACGGAAATCCCTCAAAATGGTCTCAGAGCTTAAGAGGTTAAACATACTCCTATAGCTAATCACCAGTTGATGACATTTTGGATAATATAATTAATAACAACATAAAATCACATCAGTGTAATGACAATGTTCTTTGCATGAAAACACTTCAATTAGCAGAATTATATTCGTATAGACTGAGATGTAAAGAAACAGTGGTGGCCACTATCGTAATGAACTGTCAATAGTGATAAGGTATTGCTAAGAGTGCTCCAGATACGAACGAATGACTTACAGAAGGTATTCTTAACTAAGAACGTTTCGGGAAACACTTTTTAACGTGAAGGTAAAGCCTGAGTTATAACTTAAGAATGATAGCGTAAATAAGGTTTTCGGGAAAAGCAGCCCAGAATATTATTTAAACATAAATATGAAACTAAATAAGCTTTTCTCTAACCCTGTAGCCTACAACGAACGCGCCAGCGCGTTCTGATGGATTTTTCCTTAATGACAGCGGAAGAAACTCCGTCAATTTTTGGCCATACAGATTAGTGTGTAAGACAACTACAAATGGTCTACTTTTATTTGTGTACATTCACAATAACACCAAAACCTTGTGCTTTTGTAAAATAAATATCTGCCTTTGTTTCAACTGTCTCTGTATCCGCGATAATCTTTCTGAAACTAATAAAGTTTAAAGAATGGCCTATTATCACACAAACAATGTGCTGAGGCCACCTATGCAAAATGCCTTAAAAATAATCAACAAAGGCTATAGTACAGTAGCCTACGTTACACTGAGATTTCATGTCGGAGCGGGATTTGAGCGCTTGTGCCGTGAGCGATTGAGTGGAGCGCATTGGCATAGAGCGGAATATTGAGCGGAGCTCACATGCTAAGTTATAACTATATATTCAGGATTTACATTTATATATTCAGAGTTATAACTATATATTCGGGATTTACATTTATATATTCAGAGTTATAACTATATATTCAGGATTTACATTTATATATTCAGAGTTATAACTATATATTCGGGATTTACATTTATATATTCAGAGTTTTAACTATATATTCGGGATTTACATTTATATATTCAGAGTTATAACTATATATTCAGATTTGCATTTATATATTCAGAGTTATAACTATATATTCAGGATTTACATTTATATATTCAGAGTTATAACTATATTCAGGATTTACATTTATATATTCAGAGTTATAACTATATATTCAGGGTTACATTTATATATTCAGGATTTACAACTATATATTCGGGATTTACATTTATATATTCAGATTTACATTTATATATTCAGAGTTATAACTATATATTCAGGAATTACATTTATATATTCAGAGTTATAACTATATATTCAGGAATTACATTTATATATTCAGAGTTATAACTATATATTCAGGAATTACATTTATATATTCAGAGTTATAACTATATATTCAGGATTTACATTTATATATTCAGAGTTATAACTATATATTCAGGGTTACATTTATATATTCAGGATTTACAACTATATATTCAGAGTTTTAACTATATATTCAGATTTACATTGAATTATTTCCTGTTTGGCCCCCCATACTCTATATAACTCTATATATCTCTATATATCTCTATATATCTCTATATATATCTATATATATCTATCTATATATATATATATCTATATATCTATCTATATATATATATATATATATATATATATATATATCTCTATCTATATATCTCTATATATCTCTATATATATCTATATATATCTATATATCTATCTATATATATATCTATATATCTCTATATATCTCTATATATCTCTATATATCTCTATATATCTCTATATATATCTATCTATCTATATATATATATCTATATATCTATCTATATATATATATATATATATATATATATATCTATATCTATATATATCTCTATATCTATATATATATATCTCTATATCTATATATATATATCTATATATCTCTATATATATCTATATATCTCTATATATCTCTATATATATCTATATATATCTATCTATATATATATATATATCTATATATCTATCTATATATATATATATATATATATATCTATATATATATCTATATCTATCTATATCTCTATATCTATATATATATATCTCTATATCTATATATATATCTCTATATCTATATATCTCTATATATATCTATCTATATATCTATCTATATATATATATCTATCTATATATCTATCTATATATCTCTATATATATATATATATATATATATATATATCTATATCTATATATATATATATCTATCTATATATATATATATCTATATCTATCTATATCTCTATATCTATATATATATATCTCTATATCTATATATATATCTCTATATCTATATATCTCTATATATATCTATCTATATATCTATCTATCTATCTATCTATCTATCTATCTATCTATATATATATATATATATCTATCTATCTATCTATCTATCTATCTATATATATATATATTCATTCATTGGGGAAAGAACTCTACTACAATCAAATCTTCATTCATATTTTCTGTGTTATTATATTCCTTGTCATTTACAGGAGAAGCACGGTTCAATCAAGTATACTGTAAGAAGTCTAAGCAATGGATATTGAAAAAAGTCTTCACGCCACACACAACGAAGTTTGTCGGAGATCTAAAACCATCAAAAGAGTCTGCCAAAGCATTGTTCAAAAGCCGCTTCTGAGACCTCTTCACATAGCACCCAACTCAATCTCCATCTCTCTCACTAGTGTTCTGGGAGAACACCATCTGTGCCTTTTTATATTCTGCAAATACTGGATGTATATATAAATTATTAGCTTTAGCTAAATTAGTTATTATTGTAACGCAGCTGAGAAAAGCAGGCGAAGACGAGGATCCAAACGCAGGGTGATTTAATAAAGTAACAAAACAGAGAACACAGAACTCGAAGAACAAAGGAACAAAACCTTGGGAATCACAGAGAGAGGCAACCATTACACATACAACAACTAACAAAGTAACAAGTGAAACACAAGGGCTATAAATACACAGGGACAAACAAGCTAAGCTAGATAACAAGGGGGCGTGGCTAATCAGAAACACCTGGGAAGACTAATAAACAAGAAAAAACTACAAAGGACTACAAAACATGACACAGAACAGGAAATGACAAAAGTCCACACAAGACAAGGGACAAACTTATATAGTTTTTATAAGTATGCCCTTGTTATTTACATTCCTTGTCTACCCATGACACAATTCTTAAATTTGTGAATAAAAAAAACGTATTCAATTCTTTCTGTCTACACTAAAGTTCAACATTATAAACTTGGAAGGAAATTGATTTAGCAAATAACTTATAATGCAATTTAGACTTGCAAAATAGGAATAAAAAATGATGTAGGCACGACCATTATTTTGCGATCTATTGTCATGTAAGGCAACAGTTGGTTTCTAGTTCCACTTATGAAATGTTGGTCGTCCAATAGCCTTACTATTTATCAAACATAAATTTGGAGCAACACTATTGAGGACAACAACAACAACAACAACAACGTGAATGTGATCCATTTATTTAAATAATTATATCAACAACAACAAAAATAATAATGTTAACAAAAGTTATAGTTCCTCCTGAGCGTCCTCAACCTCTTGGTGCCCGCAGTACTGGCCATCTGGAGCTGGATATGTCAGTCGGATTGCCTGCACGACACAAGCGGGTAGAACCACACGACGGCCTCTACCCAATCTCTCTCCTTGCAGGACCCATTCGAGAAAGTGTCGGTAGGCTGTTAGGCGATATTGTCTACAAGACATTGAGCACACAGTTAGCGATGTATGGTCTTTGCGTGCCACAGTAGTAAGCAATGGAACTGTAAACTGTTTGTGCAGTAAAGAAGGTAACGTCAGCTCAGCTGGCTGACGTTACATATTAACCGGGAATAATTTCGTGATAATGCTTGAACAAATTGTGTACATGCCACGTTGGTATACGACATAAAATAGAAACACTAACTTTACATTTGGCTGTCGTTTCCAGTTTACCTTTGGGATTCTGAAATATGTCTCCAGGACGCCGCTGTCCATATGCGGTGCGAAACTAGGATGGTTCACAACACAAACGTCCGTGTCTGCCTCAGACATTTCGTCCAGGAGAAATTGGCATCTTTGAAATTCTTTGCAGCGAACGAACTCTAGCTCTGTGTCCGTAGGCGCACAGTGAGAGCACAGGCACCACCAGTCCACCCCAGCTCGAGCCAGTCCGGGCTCCTCGTCCGCCACAGGTCTTCTGCCTCCTGTTCCTCCATCAGCCTCGGCTGCTCTTCGCTATATCGCGGCTCGTACAGATAGCCACGAACATCTGTTTCGAGCATCAGACTTTCAAAATCCTCTTCTTCCATATCATGTTTAGTTCCTTCCGCCATTCTCGTAACTTCCCATCTGACTCCATAAGCGCTTGTTAGCTTAGCTTCCAAACAAGATGGCGGATATTTATTTTAGTTTCTGTAAGTGAAGTCCCACCCACTGATCTGTGATAGGTCTGTAGCGTGAGTGGGTCCCACCCCCTGGAAAAATGAGGAACTAGTGTTTGTAGTCTCATCCCCTATTCAAAGAAATGGGACTTCCTGCTTAGAATGACGCAAAATGACGATTTTTACGTCATTATAAGCAGGAACTGAAACACTTAAATCCTTATTTCTCCCGTCTCAGGGGAAAATGAGGGAATAATGCATGACCATTCCAAAATATGACTGGGTTTCTAACAATACAAAGCTTAATGCAAATGGGTGAAGTGTCCCTTTAATGTAGATTCAAGATTCAAGATTTGTATTCGTCACATACACAATTATACAGAATATAACCAGCAGTGAAATGTGAGTCGGGTCCGCTCCACGGACAGTGCAATTATATGGAATACAAACATAAAGAGAATATACATAAATATAGGTACGAAAAAAATAAAAAAGTAAAAAAATAAATAAAAATCAAGAAGAAAAAAGAAAAAAGATTAAAATATATAAAATGTGCAATAAAATATAAGCAGCAGGGGCGTCATGCAAGCCAAAATTCTGGGGGGGCACAATCTGAGACGTTGCAATTGTTTTCTGACGGGTGATATGGATCATGTTAGGAGGGGTCAGGGGGTTTCTCCCCCTGAACATTTTTTAATTCTGGCTACTAAACATACCATTTCAATGCAGTTTGGGAGGGACAGAAATACCTTAATGGAGCTAGCAGCAACCCTCCTCTATCTGAGGACTAAGTTAAAGTATCTATTTTGTAAGTTTATGTAAAAGACAGGTTGATGAAAGAACTGTAAGCTCAAATTCAAAAGCTTTTGAAGTCTACTTCATTAAAGCATGTTTACACACACACTTACTGTACACTTAGGCCTACTACACATGATTTTAAAAACAGTACCATTGCAGTTTTTATGTTATGATAATTGGTATCTGTGACCTAAGAACGATCTTACATTAAAGGTACATAAAGGTGCTGAGGTCTGACTTTGTGGTGCTCTGAAATTAAGTTATTTTAATATTAATATGTGATGAAGGACTTTGAAAGAAGTTTAACAGATTTCAGTGCTGAATAAGGTTAACACTACCCCGTTTATTTGAAAATGGTTAATATTTGACAGAAATGTAAAAAAGTAATCAAATCAAATCAAATGTAATATGTAACATTACTTTAGTAAAATCATTGAAATACTGTAGTTACACTGCTCATTATTATATTTTAAATAAGGAACTTGTAAAGAGTAATTTAGAGCTGCCTGATCCGTGAAGAACTGTGAATAACAGTCTATGGGAGAAACATCAAGTCGATGCCTTGATAACGTTAGGTGGGATTTTGCAGTTAGCCTACAACAAATTTAACACCCTCGTTTCTATGAAACTGAAAACAATTGAACCAGCTGGAGACTTTGACAATTGAACCAGCTGGAACGTTAACCAACTAGTTTACGGTTAGACTAGGCTAGCTATCGATAACGTTACACTGACACAACTTAAGTTAATGCTCTGAATTCGCAGCTAATATCAAATCCATAACTTTTTGATCAAGTTAAAATTTCCAGGTCAACCACAAATAATCCCACTACCTTTTAATATCATCCGATAACTAATTCAATGCCGATTTGTTGCTTTGCCCACTTACCACTTCAATACCATCTGTAAAACATTGCCAGCTCAACGTGCGAGACCAGTGAGTTGCTTGAACATACACAGCAAAGATTCTAGAGCGCTCTAGATTTGATATACACAGACACCATATTAGGAAAAAGGGGCGGGCTGATGCATTGCTGACCGATTTATTACACATCCAGAAGAATACATTTGAGTCGTTATAGGCTCTGGTATATTATGGAGCATAATAGGAATAAAGTTGTGACAAAAAAATTATCAGGGAGGAAAAATCTGAGGGGGCACGTGCCCCCCCTCACTTTGAATGGGCATGACGCCACTGGCAGGACTATGCAATAAGAATGTGCAAACAGTGTATTTACGAATGGTGGAGAATAAAGAATAACTTACTGATTATTAAGTGATTATTAAATGGAGTCATGTCGATGTTATGAGACTGCGTTTGAGTTTAGTTATGTATCGTTATTGTGCATTATAGTGGATTTAAGTTTTCTTTTCAGAGTTATGCGTATTTTATATTTTAATAAAAGTTCCGATTTAGTTAGGCCAATAAGCAGTGACGTCAAGCCGGTTATCCAGGGCAAGAGCAAGTACAAAGACCCCAATGAATTTGGGGAAAAAATCTGGAATTTTTTAGTTCTGAAATTTTGGCATGTAGTTAATTTATTTTTCTATTTGTTCATATTTTGTTCATTATTTATGCTACTTAGACAGAACGATGAGTAGATCTTTTTTAAGAGACGAGAGAAGAAAGCTTTTTATTGTCTTTTAGGTCATGTGGATTTTCTTTCATTATTTGTTTTTATTGTTTCTAGTAGATGTAGTGTTTTTCAGAGTGACTGTTGGTCTGTGTAAGAATGAATCAGGAAAGCTGAGTGATGAGACGCACTGAATCCCTTAACCAGCAATATGCTTCAGTCAGCTCATTCTCTGATTCATGGCTCAAGTGCTCAAGACACTTTCGACACTTTTTGTTTTTTTGGTCCAAATTTCACAAGGACAAGTTAAGCAATGTCAGATGGAACAATAACAGGTTTTTAATGCCATTAGATGTCAGTTTGGAAGTAGCAAGTATAGCTAGCAAAGCAGTGAGAAAATCGATAAATGCATTCAGATTTGCACTCACGGATTAAACTAGCCTTAAATTGGCTTCTAAAAGATGATGTTCATGCTGTCCATCCAATCTAATTTATTTAATAATTACAGTGAATTTAAGTGAAGTTACCTTGTATGCCACCCACAACACACCACTTAAATTTCAACATATTTCATATTCATGCATTGTATTTATGTAACATAATTACATACACAGCAGATTTCTGAAGTTGAAAAATCAACGTAAGGCAAACAAGTGTGAAAGAGTTAGATTTGAGGAGTTTTTTTTAGCTCTGACCACAGTGTTTTATTTTGTAAGTTGTACTCACTATTTCATTACATTATTCACTTTACTACAACTTGTACGTCCTATACTTTTTTAATATTAGGCCTACATATCACTTTTACTATATTTTTACTGTGTTTTTACTAGAGTTGAGCCGGATACTCGGCTGAAACGAGTATCCGGTACGGATAAAGCACTTTTGTCGAGTACGAGTATTATACGAGTAATACGAGTCAATATCTGTGCTCAAAAAAAAAAAAAGAAAATAAAGTTATGTTGAGATTAGGGCTGGGCGATATATCGATATAAAGAATATATATATATATTTTAAATGCGATATGGAATTAGACCATATCGCATATATCGATATAGTTCAAATTTGCGCTGTGATCCTTGCTCCAAGCCAGCTGACCCGGAGCTCTCTGCACTGCTCCCCGCGCCCCCGCCCCTCCTTTTCCACTTTGCGTGCGTGTTTAGAGCATGTTATGTTATAACATGAAATAAAGTCTTTCACCTCAGAAAAACTGACTTTCTTGTCCTGTCAGCCGTTATACTGTAGTCGTAGCGCACACTCAATTGCATGCGCAAATGCGGCGGCGCGCGCCGTGTATCTCCTCACTGTATATAAAGTGCAAAAGAAACTACGAGCATGCAACGCCGTTACGTTGTAAATTACACGAAATAAAAGTAATGCAGGGATGATTTTCATTCTATTCACCAGGAGCAGTTTCCATGTTTCATTAACAGTTCTTGTTAGTATTGTGTATTCACCATGGTAACTGTCGTTTCCATATTAACCCCAAAATGCCACTATTTTTCTTTGTGTTATTTTTTTATATTTTTAAATGACTGTGGTGGCTCATACCAACATTGTATTAACAAAAACTAGTTTGGGACTGCTATTTAATACCTTTAGCATAGGCCTAATGTTTATTAGTACTAGTCTTTACTAGTCTTATTCCTACAATTTATGTTAAGTAAAGGGGGACAGTACTTGTGTGTGTGTTAACAAATTTTGAAAAAAATAAAACATGAAAAATAAAAAATATTGGGATATGGTATGGTATGGTATACTTTATTGTCCCAATGGGAAATTTGTTTTAGGCTCACAAATACAACCACTGCATCGCCACACATATAAAAACATACACAATACATAAATAGAGAAGAGAGGTACGCATTTATACCCAAGCAATTGATCTACTGTATACACTCAAAGTGGTTTACATCCTGCCACTCAATACACTGGAAAGCAATTTGAATCAATCCCCTCTATACACTTGGAGACAATTGGCTTCACACTGCAATATACACCGGAAAATAATCGGCGTCACGCCGCTCTATACGCTGTAAAATAATTGGCATCACGCCACTCTATACCCTATAAAATAATAAAATAATCGGCATCACGCCGCTCTATACGCTGTCAAATAATTGGCATCACGCCACTCTATACACTATAAAATAAAATAATCGGCATCACGCCGCTCTATACGCTGAAAAATATTTGGCATCACGCCACTCTAAACAATGTAAAGTGAATAACCTCACCCCACTCTATACACTGAATACTGTAATGTAGTAGGCCTCACGCCACTCTGTACACTTGAGAGGCTCTTAAAAAAAAAAAAAAAAAAAAAAAAAAAAACTTAGAACTTATTATTTGTACTTTATATTATTCAATAACTTAACAGCTGAAGGGATGAATGAGTTCTTGAACCGGTTTAGTCTACAGCTAGGCATTCTTAATCTTCTCCCCGATGGCAACATTACAAACTCAGAGTGCAGGGCATGTGTTGTATCATACAGAATCGTATTTGCCTCCCTCAATATAGATTTTTCATATAGGTTCTGGAGATAAAGAGGTTCTGTTCTACCCATGATCTTCATGGCCGTGCGAACAAAACGACAGAGCCTAGATTTCAGATGCACTGTTAAATTACCGTACCAAAGATGTATTCCATAACTGATCACATTCTCCAATACAGCCTGACAAAATAACAACATAATCTTACTACTAACACCATAAAGTCTAAGCCTTCTCAAAAAATACAGTCTTTGTTGTAGCCGAGTGCACAAAGTATCTATATGAACTTGCCATGTAAGAGAACAGTCAACGTAAACACCAAGATATTTATATACGGACACTTGTACAATAGGAACATCATGAATATATATAGGGCTATGGTTGCCGATTGACCTTGGATCAAATATAATCTCCTCAGTTTTCCTCACATTTACAACCAGATGGTTGGCATCACATCACTCTATAAACTGATCAATCTCAGAGCAGTAAGACAAAATATCTTGATCTTTATATAATAAGCTCAGAATCGCAGTATCATCACTAAATTTCACAATATAGTTGCTACTATTATTCCTCACACAACTGTTTGTATACAATGTGAAGAGAACTGGGGAGCTAACACACCCTTGCGGGGCTCCTGTACTAATTTCATGAGAATCAGAGATCTTCCCATTAACCCTGACCTGTTGGGTTCTATTCGTTAAAAAAGAAGAATACCATTTAATAATGCAAGGATTTACATCCATCTGTTTTAGTTTCTCCAATAATAGATATGGTTGCAAAGTATTAAAAGCTGAACTAAAATCGATAAAAAGTAGGCGTGCGTATGCTTTTGAATCGTCCAGATGTTTAGATACTAGATGGGTGATACTTCCTACTGCATCATCCGTACTCCTGCCCTGTCTGTACGCAAACTGCCATGGATCTATTTTCGACATTACTTCACTTTTCAATAAGGACACAATATACTTCTTGAAGCATTTCATTATTATTGATGTCAACGCTACAGGTCTAAAATCATTGTTCTCGGACGGATGTGACTTTTTTGGAATTGGGATAATCACAGCTTTTTTCCAGAGCGCAGGAACTATATGAGAATCCAATGAACGCTGAAAGAGTGTACACAACACTGGAGTAAGTTCTGCAGCACAGGTTTTCAAAAGCTGTGAAGAAATCCCATCAGGTCCCTTGGATTTCTTTGTACATAAATGCTGAAACAATAGTTGCACCTTACAACTGTCTACCTGCAGTCTAGTGCCCGTATCATCCGGCAGAGAACCTATCACAGATCTGCATTTATCAGAGAAATCATGAGTTTGAAACCGCAGATAGAAATTATTAAGTTCATTAGCTTTCTGTAAATCGTCACTTGTACATATAGGTGGTCTATTTGATGCCATATTAGTAACAGCTTTCATTGTATCCCACATTTTTTTCGAATTTGAAGTGGAGAAATTACGCTCAATAACATCTTTCTGTCGTCCCCTTGCTTCTTTTAAATGATGATTAAGCTCTTTTTGTATTAATTTCAACCCAGCAAGATCATGGTTCTTAAACGCAACCTTTTTCCTATTAATACAATTCTTAATTTCTTTAGTTATATAAGGTTTGTTGTTTGGGTATATAATAACATTCTTTTTAGTGAGTACATTGTCCACACAAAAATTGATGTATTCCGTTATTGTCTCAGTAGTCGTATCAATGTCCATATCATTAAAAACATTCCAATCCGTACAGAGGAAACAACCTTTAAGTCTCTCAGTGGCGTCGTCCGACCATACAGTTACTTCCTTCATACGTGGTTTACTACGTTTGAGCATAGTCTTGTATGTAGGAATTAGATGAATAGCGTTGTGATCGGAGTTAGCCAGCGGTGGTTTCGCTCTGGCCTCATAAGCCTTTTTAATGTTACCATAACACTTGTCAAGGGTTCTGTCCTTTCTCGTCCCGCATTTTATATATTGTTCGAAACCAGGCAAAGACAGTTCAAGCTTGCACTGATTAAAATCACCTAAAATGAATACGGGAGCCTCAGGGGAGCACTGTAATTGTTGGTGAACACACTCCGCTATACACTCTGCTGCTCTTGCTGCGTTTCCACTAGGAGGGACGTAGGCCGCACAAACAACGACACTACCAAACTCCCTCGGTAGATAAAAAGGTCTCATTTTCAAGCACAGAACTTCAGCATCAGGACAGCAGATTGAGTCTTTAATTGTGTACTGTTTACACCAAGCGTTACTCACATACACAGCCAGACCGCCGCCTCTGATTTTCCCTGACTGTGAAGTCCTGTCTGCCCGTACCAGCGAAAATCCTTCCAGCTCCAGAGCAGCGTCCGGGACATCGCGGTGCAGCCATGTTTCCGTAAACACCATCAAACTTGCAGTGCGATATTCAAAACATGCTTTGGAGTTAGCTCGAAGTTCCTCCATTTTACCATGCAGTGATCTGGCATTGCACAGTAGCATCGATGGTAAAGGTGGTCTATTTCCTCGTCGTCGAAGACGCTGCCGTATTCCGCCTCGTTGGCCTCGTCTCCTATGCCTTCTATTGCGAACAGATGACGATCTCACGCAAACAGGCAAGTTCAAAGGAGGTGTCCCAACATGGCGTAACGCCAGCAATGCGTCTCTGGTGTAGCTGATTGACGTCCATGTTGTCACACCTGTATGTGGTGTTTGGCACCGTGCAAGATATCCCAATACAGCGGCCACTAGACACAGCTGAACGAACATTGTCGTACGGATATCAGCGTTAAAACAATAACCTTTAAAAATTAAAAATAAAAAGCTAAAAAAACGGATAAGAAAAGAACAAACAACAGACGAATGCAGTAGAGCAGGAGCCCGGGTCGCAAGCAGTGCTGCGCCACCGGAAGTCGTTTGTAGTATTCCAACCTTCAGCAGCTTTCTCACTCTCCAGCTTCCATCACAGACTGACCATATCGTATATCGAAATTCAGCCTAAATATATCGGGATATGACTTTTGGTCCATATAACCCAGCCCTAGTTGAGATGAAAACTCTTGTTCATTACATTTTACTTCATAATTGCAACCGCATATGTTGTATTCATTGTTGCAAAACTTGTTCTGTAGTTCGTTTGTTATCGTGATTAAAACCTGATGCTGTCATGATGCTGTCATGTAAATAGTTTTCTAATCAGCAATAAATATAACAATTTCTAATCAACCCATAACAATTGCATGCTTAAAATAACATACCGGTTAAAGCCCCGCCCATTTCAAGACAACCCGACCCACTTCCGGGTTAAATCCCGCCCACTTCCGGGTTAGGCCCCGCCCAGTCCGAGTACAGATACAGATACAGATAAATTCATATGGTTAACAGATACAGATACAGATAATGCTGTACTCACTCATCCCTAGTTTTTACATAATATGTTACCACTGTAACTGCAAGTTTTACTGGATCCATAAAGGATTATCAGTTACATTTGTTAATGTTTGTTGTGGAGTTTTTATCTGTATAAAAGTGCAAAATCAAAGTGCTATGAAAATAGGAAGCAGACTACCAGTCTGTCACTTTTTGATTTGTATTCACTGTTTTTATTCCATTTTCTCTATTATGGTAAATGATTAGTATTTAAAGATGTATTACAGGTCAACGCTTAGTCCATCAATTAATGCATAGCCTTCTTTTAGGAACGCTCTCTTCCCGTTTTTTCCTGGCTTCTTGCACTTTTGGCCACAACTTAGCACGAGCTTTGCGATCTTCCTTTGAAAAGTCTTCTTTGAAATGAATGTTCATCTCTTTACACACTCTTGCCTCTCTTGATTTTTTTCCACACTTCATCACGCACAGTTCGCATCGCAAACTGAATGAACACTGGCCTGGGTAGCAACTTGTTGGTAGCAGCGTGTCATTTCTTCTTCCTAACCGATGCACTGTGTCCACCGACTGCCGGAGCTTCTCCACTGACCACGGAATCACCCTGGTAAGGAATCCAATCACCGTTTCTCTTGTATCTTCTTTTCCTTTTCTGGAAGACCGATCAGTCTGAGATCCCATCTTTATGCTCCAAACACTGCTGCCTCATGTGAGATGTTCTCTTTCCTCAAGTCTGCTACTTCTTTTTCAGTTCGCCGATGTCTTCTTTATTGTCTTTAACTGCATGTGCATTTTCCTCCATTGTTTTTTCAATTTTTTTCAGTCGTTGATCTTGCTCGTCAAACCTCTTAATTAGAGTTTGAATTGAATCGAAAATCACTTCATTTGTTATTCTGTCGGTTTGTTTAATTTTGTCTTTTGCCTTTGCTCTTATTTTCTTGGGATTCGGGCTGGGCAGAGCTGTATGGTCACATCTTGTTTTGGCAGTTTCCACCATCATATCTTTAATTTCTTCTTCATCACATGCCTCTGCGAGAGCATTTAAGTTGTAGTCATGGTCATGATCAACCAGCCCGGTATCTGCTTGATTGGTGTTAGCCATCGTTTTCTTATAAAGAGAGGGAGAAACCTGCACTACAAGTCCACAAGTTAAATCAAACTTGAAAATAACTAACCGCTGGTTGTTGTTGTTTTTTCAGAGGTATCAGTTTTAGGACGTTTTCAATCTAATTTTCCTCAGAGCCTGCATAAACGTGACCGCTCACTCCGCCATCTTGGAATTCCCCCCCAATTTGTAGGCTGCGTCCTCCGAAGTGTGTATTTGAAGGCCGACTGCGTCACGACGATGCAACGAAGGCTGTCCCAATTCAAAGACCGCGGCTGCATCCGAAACCGCCTACTATATAGTAGGTGAAAAGCAGTAGGCGAGCGAATAAGTATATCCGAATTGCCTGGGTGAAGTACTAATTCTCGCGAGATTCACACGTGCGTCTACTTAACCCCCTGAGGTCGGCTGTATCGCCGGCGATACCAGCTCGTTTTTTTTTTATCAGTGTAAAAGAAACTCATAAATACTCTGTTGACTTTGATTTTCCATAGGAGTTTCATACATCAATCGATTCTGTTAAATGTGTATTATTTTTGTGTATACTCACAATAAAAACAAAGTGTTGTGCTTTTTGCCAAATAAAGAAAAATAAACACGAAGCGAGTTCTGCCTTCTCTCTGCCAGTGAAGTCCATTCTGAAACGCGTCCCAAAATGAACAATAACTCACCGAATACTCAGTCAAACAGGCATACAGACACACAGGCATGAAGCTTGAATTCTCTTCTTTTAAATGAAGTAATTTATATAAAAAAACAAATATTCTCATCTTGTGAAATCTGTATTAAAAGAGAGCGATTCCAGTCGAGCTCATTACAGCTCATTCAAATGTAATGTGACTCCGCCTACGGAGAGTGCGCGCTATTCAAACGCAAATGGCTGAGGCAATCCACGCAAAACCTGTGAACGCCCCCATCAGCTCGAGAAAACACAAGTTTATTCAGATCATTACTTGTTTACACCGTCTCGCAGCGCTGTGAGGAATAATAATAATGGAAAATGTACCTCAGAAGTGCGGGTATATCGAGGAGCGAGCTGAGGAATACTGTAGTAAGTTTTTTTTCCTTCTCACGTGAATCGGGTTTCTGTTTATGAATGAATGAACGGCAGAGATGCGCTGTTTACCACAACTCGCAAAAAGACAGTTTAAATTTAAATCGCGTGTGTGAATGAATGATGATGTTTTAGCAAACTGTATTGCTATACTGAGATGAGTAAAAATCGAAATGTAGGCTATTTGTATAAGCAACGTATTAAACTGCAAATTAACATTTATATGCCCTAATATTTCATAAAAACAACGTTACAGTCAGGCGAAATATGAAAGACAACATTTTGTTGACTAGATTTGGGTACAGTTTTTACTGTAGAATATACTGCCACATCAAATAAGCTTTTGTTTAGCAATTTCTATATAAAATACTATTTTTGTCAAAAATAAAGTCATCAACTAAGATGTTAGCTGTTCCAATGTTGGCTATATTCAAACTAATGAATACATTGATAAAATGTAGGCCTATAATCTTTTTTTTTTTTTTTTTACAAACAAAGAGTACACTTGAAATATTGTTGAAATTGTAATTATTGTTGTAATTGTAACCTTTTTAATAAAATAGCAAAACATATTTACAAGATAGATGTAAGCAAAATCTTAAATGGTCAATTTAAGTCTTCTTCTAAATATATCTTTTGTCCTTGCATTGTGGCTCAGTCAGTGTCACACCTGAATGAATGGCTAATTATGCAGAGTGGGTGGGACATTGTATTCTCAGGTGTAAAACCACTCCCCCCTCGCATATTGGCTTTCCAAGCAAAACCTGTTTTACATCAATTTAATTCAATGTATTGTTTTATGTGAACGATAAAGCACGACTATTTTCACATAATTTTGAAGCCAGAACTCGACAACATCCATTAGTCAAAAGTCTTATTGACACATATTTATTATGAGTTTTGTGGTCTTATTTCAGCAACTTTCATTTTTATTTTTTTCAATAACCACGCATAAACATTATTCTCTTAAAAATTCAAAAATATACATGCATGGTGATCGCATATTTTGGTAGCCCTGTTTGTGCTATATAGAGTGAATTTACACCTTTGCCATTAACATGTTTATAAATAACTGAAAAAAGCACAAATGTCAGAGCATGTCAGAACATCTCCAGGGCCCAGAAAACCGCTCAGACTCCAGAGGGTTAAAGTGCGTCTACTTAAATATGCCTACTTACCTATTCACAAAGCTGCTGAGACAAACTTTTACTAAGGAATAGAGAGAAGTCTTAAGCTAAGAGTAAGGGCGGGGTTGACCTCGTTGCTATGGATGATGTCAGCATGCTGACGAAATGATTGGCAGTATTATGAGCATGATATTATGTTGCCATATCCAAATAAAGGTTTAAAAAATAACGTTAATTGCCACATTCAAATAAAGATTTTAACATGCAGGCTAAGTGTCACTAATTAAACAAATAGGGGCGGTTCTAGGATTTCATCTTTAGGGGGGCTTAGCCCTCAGAGAGACCTTTAGATACAACGATACAAATAACCTAAATAAACAGTATTTTACTGTGCTTATGAAAACTGTATTACAATTACCTAAACAAGTTACAGAAATTACTTAGTGAGTTATTCTCAAGTTTTTCTTTTGTTGTTTGATTAACAAACAAAAAGTTCTGTGCCAGGCCTTATGCTGCGTTCACACCGGACGCGAATAGCGCGTCAAATTCGCGCCTGCCGCGTCTAGTTTGACGCTTGACCACTTTGTGTTAATTCGCGTGTCTAACGCGCGTAAAAACAAAAGTTTGAAGCGAAATTTACGCGCGTCAGAGGTGAAAGTTTTGGCGGCCATCTTTTTTAGATGTTTATCGAGCATTAGCATTAATCGAGAGAGTCACCGCTCGTATATGCTCTGGAGAGCAGAAACAGCTGCGTAGGGGACATCGTCGCTGTACTCGGATCCACCAGACCCTCCGGAGGGTTTCAGGAGTTTCACAATTTGCTCCAGGAGCTAGGTTTGGTGGACATAACGGTGAGGACGCTGACGAGGACAGCGTAGGCCGTATAAGGCCTCGGCCTCGAGTGGTCGCTGCCTGTCGAGCCCGCGCTCTACAGCCCGGCGCGAGGTTCACCCTCGCCCGCACCCACCTAATCTGTCATTTATTTTTGTTTTGATAATAAATGGAGCCAGCCTCCAAAAGTGAAACCTGTCTTGTGATTTTTGTTTTTATACACTAAATTGTGTTTGTTGTCTTTACATTAGAATAATAATGTTTCATATAATCTAGAATAGATATGGAATAAATAGCATTCAATACAAAATGAGTATCTCTCATATATTGAAATCGAGTTTTTATGTGAAAGATTTGCAATAACATTATAAACTGTCACTTCACCACATGACAGCAGCAAGCAGGCTCCTGATTGGTTAACGCGGCGCGAATTCACGCAGAAGTTCAGATTTTTCAACTCGGGCGGCAGACGCGAATTCGCATCAAACCCGTGAATGCACAAATAGCACTAATAAAATCATTCGCGCGTAACGCGCTTAACGCGGCAGACGCTCAATTCGCGCTATTCGCGCGAACTTGACGCGCGAATGAGGCGTATTCGCGTCTACCGCGCCGCGCTCTACGCCTCATTCGCGCCGCAGGAATTTTTTACGCGCGTAACGCGTCTTTGCATTGACTTAACATTGAAATCACTCGCGCCTGACGCGCTATTCGCGTCCGGTGTGAACGCACCATTAGGCCTCGTCTTTCCATTCAACCAAAGCTTCTTGGACCTTAGCAGATCTCTTTCTTAGCTCTTTTTCCACTCTCTACCTGGAAGAACATTTCTACCTCAGAACATCTTTGGAATTCATCACTCTTCAACACCGAAGAATGTGATCGGGAGTCCAAAACCTTGAAACCATTAAGATTTTCATCTGAGACTGCATACGGACACACACGGTTATTAGGGATGAGCGAGTACAGCATTATCTGTATCTGTATCTGTTAACCATATGAATGATCTGTATCTGTATCTGTACTCGGACTGGGCGGGGCCTAACCCGGAAGTGGGCGGGATTTAACCCGGAAGTGGGTCGGGTTGTCTTGAAATGGGCGGGGCTTTAACCGGTATGTTATTTTAAGCATGCAATTGTTATGGGTTGATCAGAAATTGTTATATTTATTGCTGATTAGAAAACTATTTACATGACAGCATCATGACAGCATCAGGTTTTAATCACGATAACAAACGAACTACAGAACAAGTTTTGCAACAATGAATACAACATATGCGGTTGCAATTATGAAGTAAAATGTAATGAACAAGAGTTTTCATCTCAACTAGGGCTGGGTTATATGGGCCAAAAGTCATATCCCGATATATTTAGGCTGAATTTCGATATACGATATATATATCCCAATATTTTTTATTTTTCATGTTTTATTTTTTTCAAAATTTGTTAACACACACACAAGTACTGTCCCCCTTTACTTAACATAAATTGTAGGAATAAGACTAGTAAAGACTAGTACTAATAAACATTAGGCCTATGCTAAAGGTATTAAATAGCAGTCCCAAACTAGTTTTTGTTAATACAATGTTGGTATGAGCCACCACAGTCATTTAAAAATATAAAAAAATAACACAAAGAAAAATAGTGGCATTTTGGGGTTAATATGGAAACGACAGTTACCATGGTGAATACACAATACTAACAAGAACTGTTAATGAAACATGGAAACTGCTCCTGGTGAATAGAATGAAAATCATCCCTGCATTACTTTTATTTCGTGTAATTTACAACGTAACGGCGTTGCATGCTCGTAGTTTCTTTTGCACTTTATATACAGTGAGGAGATACACGGCGCGCGCCGCCGCATTTGCGCATGCAATTGAGTGTGCGCTACGACTACAGTATAACGGCTGACAGGACAAGAAAGTCAGTTTTTCTGAGGTGAAAGACTTTATTTCATGTTATAACATAACATGCTCTAAACACGCACGCAAAGTGGAAAAGGAGGGGCGGGGGCGCGGGGAGCAGTGCAGAGAGCTCCGGGTCAGCTGGCTTGGAGCAAGGATCACAGCGCAAATTTGAACTATATCGATATATATAATGGTAAAAAAAAAATATATATATATATATATATATATATATATATATATATATTCTTTATATCGATATATCGCCCCGCCCTAATCTCAACATAACTTTCTTTTTTTTTTAATCCGAGCACAGATATTGACTCGTATTACTCGTATAATACTCGTACTCGACAAAAGTGCTTTATCCGTACCGGATACTCGTTTCAGCCGAGTATCCGGCTCAACTCTAACGGTTATGCAAGTATTGTACATTTAACTTAAAGAAATAGAGGTTTAGTATAAGTTATAAAGTTATAAATGGCACTGATGGTTTTACTCGGGTGGTAAAATGACTCTTTCCATAACTGCATTCTCTGGTTTTCCTGATGGTTTCATCCATCAACTCTCGTTAGCCCTTTCCCCATGTATGAGTGATTGTATGTTTGTTTGTTAGTTAGTTAGTTAGTTTGTTTGTTAGACTAGTCTGCGTTAGTGTTTTAAAAGTTGTGTGCACAAATTACATGAGTTTCTGATTCTGCCTTGCATACAAAATGTCCCTTTACGATTTTGACCCTCGCTACATGCTCTAATGTATTAATAGGAAAGTATTTTCTGTGGCCAAGGAAATATCCTTTCTTAGTGTTGATAGGAACTTACACTGAATGTTCGCTGGACGGACAGATCAGTTGACGGCAATTAAATTCTGCGACAGTTATTATTGTCAGTTGATATAAATAATTGTAATTAATCATAATTAATTGTAATTATTTATATACAAATCCCTTTTGAGCTAATTTGCTACAATGATATACTCATCTACTCCCGGAACCTGGCCTACCATCGCCACCACATTAAGCAGGTCCTTCAGAGGCTCCGCCAGCACCATCTGTACCTCAAGCTGGAGAAGTGCGGATCCATCACCCCACTGGGCAGTTCCTCGGCTTCATCATCGGCCAGGAGGGAGTTCAGATGGACCAGGGGAAGGGGACAGCCATCATGGAGTGGCCAATTCCCCAGTCTGCAAAGGAGCTTCCGAGATTCCTGGGATTTGCTCATTTCTATCAACGCTTCATCAAGGATTTAAGCCTGCATACTGCCCCGTTGACCACCATGCTCCGAGGAAAGCCCAAGTCCCTATCCTAGAACTCCAGCGCCAACAAAGCCTTCGAGAAACTCAAGACTGCATTCAGCACGGCTCCCATCCTTCGTCATCCTGACCCCCATGTACCGTTTGTGGTAGAAGTGGACGCCTCCACCACTGGAGTCGGAGCTGTTCTGTCCCAGCAATACGGTGAGCATCCAGCCTTGCGCATACTATTCCAAGAAACTGACCCTAGCGGAGCAGAATTACGATATCAGTAACAGGGAGCTGCTTGCCATCAAACTAGCCCTAGAGGAGTGGCGGCAATCTCCAGTATCTCCGTGAAGCCAAGATACTCCCGACGATCTTCCTGCAAATCTCCAGCAAAGTACTCCTAGTTCCTGGTTCCCGGGCACCAACGATCCTGCAACGAAAATACAAGCATCAGCATTCAGCTAAGACCCATTGAACTGTTTCTTTCTCACCTGCCATTTGCGCGTCACGATGTGCACCCATTCCTGTCAATAAATCATCCTGTTATTGCACTTACCTGTTGTTTCTGGCTCAATTTGTGACAGTCAGCATGTACTGAAGTCATCATTTATTGGAACATTTTAAAATAAGGCAGTGTGCACACTTAAGCATTTTTTTCCTAATGCTAACATATGTTTTCAGTTGTTTTCAATGGGAGGTCTGCATTTTTAAAACACCATCAGCGTAACTAGGCGCTGAGTGTCCATTTCACGTTGCACGCTGAGTGCGGTGATTGAGCCAGACAAAATACTTTATAGTGTACTGACATTTTTATATTCAGAAACAAGCTACCAGTGAAATCAGACACTGTGACACTTTTGCGGATATTCCTTGGCAAGCAATCGACTGAAATAAATGCTGTGCTGCCTAAATCTTGATTTTCTGGTTATCACTGTACTTGATAGTTATCTATATTTTGATATTATGTATGAATGAGATTTGTTTGACTTGCTTAGTTAATTTAAAGCTGCAAATATTTTGTTGTTTCAGATTCAAAAGTAAACAGGACTTAGAATGTCCTATTTGTGATCGTCCCGGTAAAAGACTAGAAAGGCATTTGGCAATTACCCATCATCTCCCAGTAAGCTCTCTCTCTCATTTTCTGTATTTATTTTATTATGGCTTATCCAATATTGTGTAACATGAATTAGTCATTTGTTTTTAACTTAAACGTGACCTAATATGATGCTGTTTTTGAACTGAAGACAGACTCTTCCATCATTTCAGGGATTTATTCTGAAGCAATGTTCTTATTCAGGATTTCTGCAGTGTTACCCACATATGCATATAACTGGTCACCTCAATTGGCAATCCTGCTCTTCTGGCAATGTGGCACTCATATATCTTAACATTAGGGGTGTAACGGTTCACAAAATTCACGGTTCGGTTCGATACGATACACTTGTGTCTCACGGTTCGGTTCGGTTCGGTACGTTTTCCATAGGCTACAGCAAAAATAAATAAATGCCAGAGAAATTTCCTTGAATTAATTTTTTATTTTTTATTATTTTATTTAATGAAACTAACATCATTAAGTATGATTTTTTTATTTATTTATTTTTGTTGCTTTTTTTACTGAGCAATAATGGAGCTAAACTTGACTCTTCTTATTAGCATATAAAACAAAACAGCTCCTTGGACAAAATGAAATGTAATATTGTAGTAGTAGGCTAGTTATAAACAAAGGTTTATTTTAGTTCAGATTAACATTTGAGGGCAGCAATTGTATTCATAATGTCAAAATAAAACAGACGTAATGTTACTTGAAAGCATTATAGCCCACTATTCCTGACAAACTTCCATACCTTGCAGTTAGTGTTACTACAGCAAATCCATTCCACGGTGAATGTTGCTGATCTGTGGACACCGGCCAGTTCATTCATGGCACGATGTTTCTTCCTGGTTTCCACGTCAGCGCTGTTTGATCCGTTAATAACAGAGAAATGTGCATGTTTCTCACTAGATCTCGCAGCGATGTTATTACTTAAGTGGCGAATTCAAAAAGCATTTGAAATTCAAATGCTTTCTTTACTGGTCTGGATCTCTTAGCGCTGTGTGGTGTTGCTTGATCAGGCTCGCGCATAGGGCTCGCGAGTCCCGCTTCACAGGTCAAAACTGATAAACGGTCCACACGAACACAATAAGAGTAGCTCAGTTTCGTTCCTTACATTGCATTTGCCAGTTGATGTTGTGGTCGCGCCAGCCTCTATGAGCGCGCTTGCCACCCGCGACGCGCCTTCATTTGAAATAACGAAATTTTGGTCGGCAGAAAAAATGGTCCAACGAACCGTTCGGTAGGCTATGTAATGCGTACCGAAAACCGAACCGAAAGCCTCGTACCGAACGGTTCGATACGAATACGCGTATCGCTACACCCCTACTTAACATCATAACACTATTTAGAACTTTTGTTGTACTGCAAAAGAAAATAATAGTTTTTTCTTTCGCTCTTTCTTTCTGTCTCTAAACGCATGAAATCTCCTCACCCTGTTCATCTCTTGCTATGTGATACTGGCAGAATTCTCTTGTTTACAGGTTATACCTTTGCTTATATATATTATTGTACTTTGTACGTATGTCTGAATTTGTGTTCTCGTTTCATTCACAAAAATAGCATACAGCAGTGGTTCTCAGTCTCAGTCCTCACACCCCCCACCCAACCCCACCCAACCCCACCCAACCCCACCCAACCCCACCTCCACCTCCACCTCCACCTCCACCCACTCCACTCCACTCCACTCCACCTCACCTCACCCCACCTCACCTATATATCAAGAAACACTTCTGTCCATCAAATCTTTCATTCCTAGGCTTTTCTGTTGAAGATGGTAATACTTGTGTCTTTCTCTTTGTCTTTTAGACAAACTGCTTAATTCATATAAAAACTTCACAAGTGGTCCAGATCCCACTTCAAAAAAAAAGACAGAATGCGAGACAACGAGTGCAGACCATTCAGAAGTTTTGTAGGGATGCATTTGAAGGAAATCCCATAAGAGAATGGGACAATGTTCTCAGAGAAGAGATGTTCTTTGGGTAAGTGTCAAAATACTGTCACATGTTTCAGTTTTGGAGCGCACACATCGTCAGATTCTATTTATATAGCACTTCTACAATACTATGGTGACCAGGAGGGGACATGCTCGGTTAGGTTTGTCATGGCCACGAGATATTAATTTGCAGGAACGTCACAACTCGTGGGAACGTGATATTATGTCGTGGCCACGACTTCTTATGTTGAGGGAACGACATCCATGTCTTGTGGCCACGAGTTTAATGCGTAAACAAACCTGCGTGACCATAGCAACCCGGGATTATCGAAGATGGATTCATTAATATTTTATTTTGAATTGAGAAATTATTATATTAATTATTATAGAAATGATTACACTATTAAATGATTATATTAACCATAGGCTCTGGCTGCCGGACTGTATTAAGTGCGATACTCAGCATTCAAATGAAGTTTATCATGAAGTTTTTATTGGGTTATAATTTTATTCATTTATATTCGTTTTTTCCCTTCATTTCTATCTCTTTACTTAACGTTCTGAATACTTTTGTAAATGATAGCCTCCCGTAATGCTAGATTTGCTGACTGGAATTCTTACTGGAATGCATTTAAATGTATCATATTTCATTTAATTTATCATCACACACGGGCATAAATACAATCATAAAGTCACAACTTTACTGGCATAATTGTCGGGCATGTGCAGTATTTGCAAAATATATGGTAGGCTAGCAAATACTAGCTTAATTATACAAAACATTAACTAAAGTGATACACAATAAGCATATAGCCTAACAATAAATATAAAAATATAGCCCTAATAAGTTATTGTAACAATAATAATAATAATATTATACAAATAATTAATTAAATGTTTAATGTTAATAAAAATGTTTTATCCATTGCTGATAATCCCGGGTTGCTATGGTAATGCACAAAATGATCTCGTGGCCACGACATAAAATCACGTTCCCACGAGTTACTAAGTGAGCCGAACATGTCTCCTCCTGGTCACCGTACAGTACAGTAGTGGTTAGGGTGCATTCAGTTCCCGGTCACCATACGGTACAGTAGTGGTTAGGGTGCATTCAGTTCCCGGTCACCGTACGGTACAGTAGTGGTTAGGACCTGCGTGAAGTTGGCCCCCCACCCAACGCAAAACGTCGTCAAACTATGCTCAATCGTTTGTGCTCCGTTTGTGCTGTAAAAATTTTCGTTTGTGCTGTTTCGGTTTTTTAGATATTAAAATGATATTTTTAGGTCATTCTGAGGTCACTCAGCCCCCACATGCTCCAAATTCACCCAAAATAGTCTCGTTCGTTTGTGCTTCGTTTGTGCCGGTAAAATTTTCGTTTGTGCTGTGTCGGGTTTTAAAATATCAGAAATTGAATTATAGACGATGACGTCACCAGCCCCCCCACATGCTCCAAATTCACCCAAAATAGACGCAATCGTTTGTGCTCCGTTTGTGCTGTAAAAAGATTAATTTGTGCTGCTTCGGTTTTTTAGATATTAAAATAATATTATGTGGTCATTCTGAGGTCACTCAGCCCCCCCACATGCTCCAAATTCACCCAAAATAGACGCAATCGTTTGTGCTGGTTTGTTCTGTAAAAAGTTTTGTTTGTGCTGCTTCGGTTTTTTAGATATTAAAATAATATTATGTGGTCATTCTGAGGTCACTCAGCCCCCCCACATGCTCCAAATTCACCCAAACTTGTCTTGTTCGTTTGTGCTTCGTTTGTGCTGGTTTGTGCCGGTAAAATTTTCGTTTGTGCTGTGTTGGGTTTTAAAATATCAGAAATGGAATTATACACGATGATGTCACCAGCCCCCCCACATGCTCCAAATTTACCCAAACTATGCTCAATCGTTTGTGCTCGGTTTGTGCTGTAAAAAGTTTCGTTTGTGCTGCTTCGGTTTTTTAGATATTAAAATTATATTTTTAGGTCATTCTGAGGTCACTCAGCCCCCCCACATGCTCCAAATTCACCCAAAATAGTCTCGTTCGTTTGTGCTTCGTTTGTGCCGGTAAAATTTTTAGTTTGTGCTGTGTTGGGTTTTAAAATATCAGAAATGGAATTATACACGATGACGTCACCAGCCCCCCCACATGCTCCAAATTTACCCAAAATATGCTCAATCGTTTGTGCTTTGTTTGTGCCGGTACAATTTTCGTTTGTGCTGCATCGGCCTTTAAAATATTAGACACTGAATGAAAGCGAATTATAGACGGTGACTTCACCAGTACTTATTACACCAGTACTTCACCATATTTATGTATTGTACATGCACTTTAATGTAGCAGCTGTATCTGCCACAGAAACAGTGGAGCTAGCCAGTAGTACCCGCCTTTATGGTAACAACCTAGTTTTAAAAAGTTGTAAAAAAATGTTTTACATATATTTTTACTTAATTTGAGAGATGCCATGAAGCACACCATGAAGCACACTTGGAAACCTGTGTGCTCATCCACGTGCTGGAGACCCCCAATAAGAGTGGTTCAGGTATGACGTCACTTTGTAGGCCAACCGCAGTTAGCGTCACACTGGTTCCCTCGTCAAACACCCAATAGGATTTTCCCATAGGCTTTTGGATTATCGGTAAAAACAAGCTCTGTGGTCAACAAAAGTTTGTTACTTTGTCCATCTAGATAAATATCACAGATGGTCAGAACTTTTGTGAATTTTGAAGCCTAAATGCAGTCGCCAGAAGTAAAAAGCTAAAGGTAGGCTATAAACAAACTCAACATCACCATCACTGAGCTTCCGACAACTCTTCCAGATTTTATCTCAAAACATTTTGTCAGAACGTTTGAGTTAAATTAGTTTATAAGAGCATAATTATAAGCATAATGAGGCTGTAAAGACTGAGTTTACCTGTTCAGCCTGAGGACGTTAATCTCCCCAACAGCGTCTGTAGTCTCATTTAGCCACTTGTTACAGATGGTGGACAACCAGAATGCCTATTACCGCCGCGGCGAAATCACCGCGGCGAAAATAAACCAGCCGCATTTCAAAGTCGTTCCCGAAATGACCGCCAGGTGGCGCAAAGGGACATTGTGCAAAACAGCAGCAATTGCCGTATTTTAAAATGTAAGTGGGTTAAATATAAAACCCTAAGCCTAATAGGCATATTTTTCATATATATAAATAGGCCTATTAGGCTACAACAGAATAGAACCAAAGATAGAATCAATTTTAGAACTGAAAAAATAGAATCAAAAGTTAAAAATAGAGACGATATTAGGAGCAATGACGCTGAATATTTTTACTATTCTATTGAGGAATTAGATAAATGAAGAGCTCTCGTGAGCGATACAATTGCATAGTAATTTATAGTGATTTCAAAAGCAGTCCTTAAAAAATAAATAAATGGAGTAGTGTGGCATAATTTTTGAGAGATTACGCGGAACGCGTTTTAGTTAAGATCCTAGTTTCAATGCCCTTAATGTATATAGGCTAGGCTACTGCTTTAAAAAAATGTCACAACGCGTTTTGAGATTGTTTTGAATTAAACATTGAAGTTTAAAATGTAGTGTTTTGGCACACCAGGCCGAGTGGCGTTACGCATTGTTCAAAAATCAGGTTTTATTCTGGCATGCTGAATTGGCGTTAGAATTTTCTTTTAGATTTATTAGATTTAGATTTTAGATTTCGTTAGATTTATTTTTCTCATAACAGCTAAAAAAACGTGATATATGCCTTAATATGACCTACTTAATATAGGCAATAGGCATATAATAGCCTATATAATAAATTAGCAAAACTTGGCCACTAAATATTTAATTTTCAATTATTTTAATTATCACAATTAAAGTTTTAATTTTATTAAATTGAACAAGCGCAACAATCAGCATTTAATCAAATATTCTAAAAGATGTATTATTAATAATAATGTTATTTCAACATAATATTTCGTTTTTTTCGACATAATATGTGTGCGTGCAACAAGCAAGATGTGTATTTGTAAATCCGGTGATGCGTGCATTGATTTTTATCAATAAACAAGTGTTTTCTGACAGTGTCGACTGCAAAGATGAAGTTGACGATCGCCATATTTGTAGTGAACGCACCTAGAGAGAAATGCACATAAAGACATAATCAGAGAGTAGCCTTTTTCTTTTCGTTTTGAATTATTTCGTTTGAAGACATTTCAAGCTTTGTGTATTTGATGTATTTATCATGTCTGTGTGAGGCATACGCTGAGTTTCGTTAAGTTAGGAGGATGAGATGCGCTCCAGCTGACGTGCAATGCAAGTGACCGCGCGGGCGCCTCCATGATTAGTGTCTGTTATATTTGCTTCTCTTACTTATTCAATCCAGGCAATTGGTTGATGAAAAATTGATTAAAATTAAGATACAATTTATAGAAAACGAAATTCACTTTAAAGAAAGGTTTTCTACTAAACAAAACTTAATGAAGTGGTCAAAATCATGTCTGACCCACTCCATATCCATCTCTCGATATAATGCATCCTATCTTACTCGTGCTGTTCACTTTCATATTCAACATAGATGGAAAAAAATAACATTATAATATTTTAACAAATATGATACTAAATGAGATTATTTAATGGCTACAACAGTATAGTAGGCCTATAGACTCTATTTGTACAAATTGCTGTACATTAATTTAATTAAATGAAACCTTGTAACGAATTCACACTGTAGGGTAGACTGTGTACAGTTGAGACACCTTAAATAACTTGCGTTCACAGCAAGCACAAGTTGTGATTTTTGCTGTGCACTTGCATATTAGTGTCAGCTGGGAAGGAAATATAGAGACCAGACCTCTTGGAACTTTAATTGAATACATAGCGTTGGTAAAGCATACTGAAATTACATCCCTACAAATTTATTAGGCCCTACTGAAAATAAATGTATCGAATTTAAGCAAAGTAGCCTAAATGTTAAGACTGTAAGCCCTTTGCTTTTTTACGTATAAGGATTCTTATAGCCGACTTTGTGTTAATATAATTTGTAGAGAATTTTTAACTCAAACATTAACACTGAAATAAATGAAACTAAATTATTGTAAATTTTTTGGCACACCACGACGAGTGGCGCTATGCATTGTTCTAAAGCCAGGTTTTATTCTGGCATGTTGAATTAGTGTTCGACAAACGCGGCGGCGCGTTCATTTTAATGAAGAGCGCTTCTCGCTCGTGTGAGCGAACACACACTGGAACGTTAGGCCATGTCGCAATGAGTGAATCGTGGCAGAGTGGTTGAACTTACGTTACGATCATTTAGATGACACGGGTTCGAATCCCGAACTAACTTGGACTACTGATATTTTTTATATTAGCCTATTAATGCATTTTATAGTCTATTGTTGATGCAGAGAGATTTGTCTAGTTCTAAAACATATATATATATATATGACGTTTAAACGACAAACAATAAAATCAGAACCAGTATTCTGTTGCGTTCATGGTTCCAGTGGCAGTAATGCATCCACGGCTTTTCAAAATGTCACAAAGCGTTTTGAGATTGTTTTGAATGAAATATTGAAGTTAATAATTAAGTGTTTTGGCACACCACGACGAGTGGCAAACTCTTTGTTTTGTTTTGCAAACTCAGCTAGCCTGTGGGGGGTTTGGAGAAGGCAATAGTTGCTTTATCGTGGGGGTGCAGGACAGAGGTGTTAATGTTCCGTCTTTCATATGGAGAGTGTCGGAGCCAGCCTGATGAGCAGGCAAAGGCAAAATTATTTTAAGGATTAATCTCAAAATCTCCAAAAGTCCATAGCCTATGTACAGTAGGCCCTATATCTTATTAAATTATATATTGTAGTTTTATTGATTGTATTTAAAGGTTTTCTACACACAATTTCAATTTAGCAGATACAGAGCTCTTTAATTCGCGACCCACCTCGTTTTTATTGTAAGGTGAATTCAGCAAGGCATGTTGTAGCCTATCTTTGAAGGAACAAAAGCTATTTGTTACAGTTTTTTCTTTCGTGATTTGTGTGGATGACACACAGCGACATATACAGTATTATCAGCTGTATGGTGTTTTTTTACGCTGAAATGCTTAATTTCGAGAAAGACCCGCGCGCGCAGTGAGGGAGACCAAACTTACTAAAAAAATATCCAGCGCGAGAGAGGCAAAAAAAAAAACGCCGGTTCTTAATTTATGTTGCTTTGAACTTTTTTCGTTTTGTACCGTTTTAATTTAGCTGCAATTTCTTTGACAATAGAAATGTAAAATGTTGCAAGAATAAGAGTCTGTGTTTCTTATTTTGCATCACAAAGGGAATAAACTCTATCGATGCAACCCTGTTTAAATAAAAAAACTGTCCCGACACTTTATTCATACCTTGAAATGTGCGATGGGTTTTCAAACTTAATTAATTTTCTTTTTCTTTTACATTTTCATTGTTTATTTTTTAATTGAAAGCAATACTGTATTGAAAGTATATTTTTCTGATTTGTTCGATCTGTTTTGAAAAATGTCTTCCGTTGCTATGGCCGGGTATAACTGTCAGTCATCTCAATCTCGTGAATGATTCACACACACAAAAAAAATAATTTAGCAGATTAAAGACGAGCTTCATCATCTTCATTTTCTGGTGCAATCGGCTGACAGTCTTCCTTCATCAGATGTGTCGTCTTTGCAGCGGCTCAACTGGAATGTAGCAAATTTATGTTGTAATGTACAATTGATAATTAAACAAGATGATTGACTTTAATAAACAGATGCATATTTAAGCATCAAGAACGGAAAAACATAAACACTGTCGGCTACACTGAGATTCGATCTCAGATCGTTTGAAGCTCCGAGAGGCTATTGTTAATGCATTGACCACAGAGCTATCATCTGAGCTATCGTTCCCTAAAAGTCTGTTTTATTCTCTGCTTTGTTTGTTTATATTTTTACATATTCAATCAGTCTCATTTTTGTTCAAATAATGAAAAAAGTTTTTTTTTTTTTTTTTTTTTTTACAAGATCTTGCGCCATGTTTTTTTTTTTTTTTTTTTTTATAAACAGATAGGAAACTTACCTTTTAAAATGCCGCAGTTGCTGCTGTTTTGCCCTGTCACTTGCGCCACCCGGTATAGCCATTTCGCGAACGACTTTGAAATTCGACTGGTTTATTTTTGCTGCGGCAGTAATAGGCATTGTGGTTGATTATTTATTAAAGAATTCAATTGATAATCATAACAACATGTAAGCCTATTTAATTCTGAATATAACAAAGAATGCTTAAACCGACTAACATCGGTTAGTAACTGCAAGTCCTGAACATTTTTTCATTTTACGGTCAATTAGGCTATTTTAATTTATTTCACTGTTATGTTTCAGTTAATAAATCTACAAACACATTAAAATAACACGAAGTAAATGACAAGTAACCTATTGACATAGCCTTTCTAAATTATAGAAAAACTGGGCACACAATGTTAACGTGTGTCTACTTTGTTTAAATTTAATGAATTTGATTCGTTTAACCACAATATTTATCTTGAATTTATCTGTGACCTCAGCTCAGATTACTGCCGCGGCAGATTACGTCATAAAGAGAATAAACTGACACTTTTCAAAGTCTGTGATTACAGCGCCACTCAGCGGTAAAAGGCAGCAAATACACATCCCATAAAAGTCTCATTCTGGTTGTCCACCATCTGTAGCAACCGCAACATTTAGCCACTTGTTAGCAACCGCATTTTTCAAGCCACGTTACAGTTTAAACAATAACGAGTGGGGTAATCCTGGTGTATTTTATGTCGTAGAATAAAACGTGAAAATATCTTTAGCTTGTGTTCACCACCGACCTTATTTCAGCCGTTTAACCCTCTGAGGTCTGAGCTGTTTTCTGGGCCCTGGAGGTGTTCTGACATGCTCTGACATTTGGGGGTTTTTCTGTTACTAGTGACATTTTCACGGCTAAAGTCTAATTACACTGTATTCAGCACAAACTCTGCTACAATAATATATCAGCAGCATGTATGTAAAAGTTTGTAGTTTTGAGATAATGACATTTATGCGTGGTTTGTGAAAATACAAAAAAAATTCTCACTGAAATAAGGCCATGAAACCCATACTGATTATTTCTTCACAAGACTTTTGAAAATTGTATGACGTAGCCTAGAATATTTGCTCCAAAACTATGTGAAAATCACCCTGACTGCTCATTCAGATAAGACAATATATTGATTTAAAATTTTTACGACGTGTTTTGTGTGAGAAAGCTTTATGCGGGAGCTCATTAATATTTTCACACCTGAGAAAGACAAAGACACTCCCCTAACTGCCCTATTAGGAGCTATCAGGCACAAAGAATGAGGAGATTTTAAAAAGAATGGCTTTTAGATTGTTTGGATTTATTTACAACACAACATAATCCAAAAATACACAACAAATGACAAAAGAGCACATTGAAAACAATGATCCAAAGACAGAGACCTTTGTGCCATTCCTAAAAACATTGTACATACCTTTCATTTCCAAGGTGTTTGATTTTCACTTTACCATGTTCATGTACAGAGACTCATGTGAATGTTGAAGTCAGCAGGACTCAGTTGCATCTGGTCCCTGAAAGAAAAGAAAAAAAGTGAACATACTGGTATCAAGAGAAACTAGGCCTGCACGATTTTGGGAATACATTTTAGATTTTTCTGGTTAAAATTGCTTTTTAAAATTCACAGAATACACACACACACACACAAATGTTTCCAACAATATATAATATAATGAACACCATGTTTGTTGTGCCTTGTAGGCATAAGCTATGTGCAGTACTGCATAAAATAATTATAACAATAACCTATAGCAGCCTATAAATCTTCCAAAAGATTTCAGTAACAATGCTAGAGAAAAATATATTGATTATCTTACGTTACTTCAAATGTTTCCATTTGTTATGATGATATGTAATGAGATAATAGTAAAAACATAAAGCCTAATGTTTGGTGCATTTTTCCTTTCAAACGCAATCGCGCTCCAAAATATGATACATTCAAACGCACAGCGCGCTCCAAAATATGATACATTCAAACGCCATCGCGCTCCAAAATATGATACATTCAAACGCACAGCGCGCTCCAAAATATGATACATTCAAACGCAATCGCGCTCCAAAATATGATACATTCAAACGCACAGCGCGCTCCAAAATATGATACATTCAAACGCAATCGCGCTCCAAAATATGATACATTCAAACGCACAGCGCGCTCCAAAATATGATACATTCAAACCCACAGCGCGCTCCAAAATATGATACATTCAAACCCACAGCGCGCTTCAAAATATGATACATTCAAACGCACAGCGCACTCCAAAATATGATACATTCAAACGCACAGCGCGCTCCAAAATATGATACATTCAAACACACAGCGCGCTCCAAAATATGATACATTCAAACCCACAGCGCGCTCCAAAATATGATACATTCAAACGCCATCGCGCTCCAAAATATTAAACATTATGGTTATACATATCTATGTTTGAGCAGATATCCACAAACAGTATTTAACAGGAAACACGGGTCTAAATAGTATAATATTCACCATATATCTAGCAACAGTTCAACTGCAATGTGAAGTTTATGCAACAATACCATAAACTAATAAGTAAGAATTTCTTACCTTACATCTTTCTTGTCTTCAAATCGCGTTCTTCTTCTTCTGAGTTAAATCCAATGTAAGCTCACAGCGTGTCTTCCAAACTCGACGAAAAGCAGAGACTTGTGAAGTGTTTTGGTGTTTTGTGTTTGAAGTAACGAGGGCGTTCGCGTTCCATGTGGAGATTTGCATGTGAATCTCTTTTGCGCGAGTGGGCGTGGTCGAATTAAAAGTAATTAGCAAGCGTTTGAGATACTGGACATCCTGTTGGTTTTATACAAATTACTTAAACAAAGAATATTTGTTTTCAGTTTGAATCCGATCATTTAAAAGTACACACTTAAATGTGTATAAAGGTATATGGCTCATAAATGTGTGACAAGTATTTGCTGAGTTTTGTTTCAGTTTATAGACGTGCTCAAGAAAAAAAAGTTCACCGCGACGGAGAGGCAGAACGCACACCCTGTTTATTTTCTTTATTTTACAAAAGCACAATGTTTTGATTAGATTGTAAGTGGACACATACAAAAGTAGAAATATCACAGATTCTTTTTTTATATTTCTTTTTTCTGTATAACCATAAATGACGGAGTAATTTAAGTTTATTGTACTACAATGTGAAGAAAATCCAGAAAAACGCAGGGCGCGTTTGCCGACCTCAGAGGGTTAAACAAAACCCCATTTGCTTTGGGATGATGGGATCGGAAGTGCTAAAATGCTAACTCTAATGCTATGCTAAGATGCTAACTCGCTTTTTTTGGCCTACAAACTGATGTCATACTTGCACCAGAAAGTCACGACATCACGTCACTGTTTCTTCTTTCCCAGCAACGCTTGCCAAGCACAACACGCTCTAACATGCTCTCGGCTCTGTGAGCCTACTTTGCCGGGAGTTTCTATGGTTTATATAGCAATATGGCTACAGTTCCCTTGCTAAAATATGCTGTGTTTATTTGTTTTCAGTAAATGTTCAATAAATGTATTGTATTTAAAAATTAATTATAAACTTTCTTTTAACAGATTTGAAGATCTGACAAAACCTGTCTGTTGCAGCTGGACGATCAGTCGTACTCCTCTGGATAAATGGTATGACTTGCAATGTTTTGTATTGTATTTGTCTATTGGCTAAACCTGCCGACTGATGTCTGAAGAGTATCGATGTGTGTTTACTATTTATTTTCTTTTGCAGTCTGTGCAGGACGCTATGACACTTTCCTGCCAGTTATGAAGTCCAGAACATCATGGACACCTGAGGTGGTGGACCTGTTGTTCAGTGGTCACTTGCCAGGCACTGTCGGGTTTCAAACCATACACCAGATATAAGATATTTGTCAAAAGACTTGGGATTGTACACAGTGAATCAGAATTTGGTTTGTGTATATATATTTGACATGACACTGTGTTACATGTACATGGAAAAGGCATCTGTGGAACATCAACGAACTGGCCACAAAAACAAACTGCAAGTTCTTCTGCCCTGACATCATGTGTCGATATTGGCTCTCTCTGCAAAAGGTGGCTCAAGCATTCCCAGAAATGCAAAACTTGACTCAGATGAAGCCATTTCTCTCAGTTATGCATGCAAAGGGGCACTCTACCAAATGTATATTGTCGAACAATATGGTAAGTCCGTCCTTGAACTTGATGTTTTTAGCTTGGACATCTGGTGTGTATGCTGTAGGTGCAGTGGGGTGGCGAAAACCAAACAGGGGCAGGCACAACGACTGGTGAAGAAGTTGAACAAGTAAACAGCTTTTTGTCCCGTGTGGCTCTAAATATCTATCTTGGTCTATCTAGTTCAGAAGATAGCAGACAAATTGTCCTCTTGTAATCTGCCATTGGTGAGTGTCTAACATAGGCCACCCTGATCTTTCTGAAGATCCACTCGCGTTATTAACATAAAAAAATATAGATAATATAAACTCTTGCACTTCGTTCGCCCTAGCTAGCCTAGTGATGAGAAAATGAAAGAGAAAAGGTTGTTTTAGATCTAAACACATAGATTAATGTGTTACACAAGCATCTTTGACCATGCATATCTTCTCCTTTTTCAGTTTTTCGTGCCATGTTTTAAAATGCTGTGTCAAGTCAAAAGTTCACCAAACCATCTCAAGTGTTTGCTGCCAAAAAGCATTTTTTTTTTGTTTTGTTTCATCTGACCATAGATCCCGATAATTTTCTGCCAGAGGTCCTGGACATCTTGTACAGATAAAAAATCAAAATCTTTTGGATCTTCCAACAGGACAGTGATCCAAAAACAAACATCAAAATCAAAACAGAAATGTGTCACTGTCACTGAGCACAAAGCCCAGCATCTGCAATGGCCATCCCAGTCCCTGACCTGAACCCTATAGAGGATGAGTGGGCTGAACTGAAGAGAAGAAGCGCCAACATGGATCTGGGAATCTGAAGGATCTGGAGAGATTCTGTATGGAGGAATGGTCTGATCTCTGGTCAGGTGTTCTCCAAACTCATCAGGCATTATAGGAGAAAACTCAGAGCTGTTATCTTGGAAAACGGAGGTTGCAAAAAGTATTTAATAAAAGGGGGCAAATAATTATTCCCAATGTGTTTTGGAGAAAAACATTTATTTCATAATGGGATTTTCCCCCCACTTTCAATTATTTTACTTCAATGTTAGATTTATGCATTTAAATATAATATATATAAATATTCAATTTAAATATATATATATATATATCACAAGGATAAACAATGCAGATTTATTTTTACAGCCATCTTTGATCATATTTACCAAGGAGGCAAAATATTCTGACCAGCAGAATTATTCTGTATAAGGTTTCTGAAGCTCATTTCCGGCCTACATCATAAAAATTGTCATGTTATACGTAAATTCTTTTCAAGAAAATGCTCTGTGACCCTGTCGTACCAACTAGCCGTCTTCTCCAGTTACCTGACCAGTGTCCTCTCAATGGCCAGCAGAGTTAGGTATAATTGTATAAATGTAATAATATAATAAAGGTATAAATAATAATATAATAAAGTTATAATTTAATTTTTTAATTTTTAATTTCTAATTTTATTTTTTCTAATAATAAACAGGGAAATGCACTGTGACGCTACGGGAATGAGAAGGAGATCGAGTCAGCCGACCTGCTAGATGATTCTGAACCAACTCGTCTTTGAGATGAACGTGTTCTAACACATTTTTAGTTAATAAAATGTTAACACAATAGTACATATTTGACCATTCTTTTTTTGACATTATAGGGGAAGCCGAGCTTCACTTGTGTAACACCCACTCGTCAGAAGTATACACAACAATATTGACTGAATGCTTGACTAAATGCCAACAATGTCAAACTTTTAACAAAAAGGGGGGGAAAATACAATATGATCAACCCTAATCAAGTTCTTATTTGAAAAAAGAAATTGATAAACCCAAAAAGAAAACAAGTAAAATAATTTCTTCAACAAAACTTTTGCTTTCTTGACTCTTTGGTTGATAAATTCCCTCTTTTCTTTTCTCTTCTTTTCGGCTTAGGTTTGAATTTCTTGGTTTCTCTAATTTAAATATGACTATTTGTAGTAGATTAATAAGTTTAGTTTCGATGTAAGGTCCTAATTTTCCTGTCTTTACTGTAGTTTAAACCAGTTGCTTCAAATGCAACTCAAATCAGTATTTTAACCCAGATGATTCAATTAGAGCAGGGATTCCCAAAGTGTGCGCCAGCTACCACCAGGGGGTGCGCGAGAGGAAAAATGTAATGGCGGTCTGTTTTTTTAAGTGGGATTTTTCCATACAATAAAAAAACATGAACAGTAAACATTTCCTTTGTAAATTCCTTTTCCTTTTATTTAAATAAAAAAACTATAATTTATTAGTTTTTGATAAAACATATACATATGAAATGCACAACGACACACCTAAAGTCGCTCACGCACATACAAGCAAACTCTACACACAGGAGACGCACGGAACTCTCCGCGCACATACTCAAACTCCACTCACATAACTTACTTATATGAAACGCGAGCACACACACACAAACTCTCCGCGCACATACTCATATGAGACGCGAGCACACACACACAATACCATAAAGATGTGGAAAAGTCGATCAAAAGTGTGGCTACATGTCTCCAGGCTCGATGCCAACAGCGAGCGATGCAGTATTTGCGGTAAAATAATTGCCGCAAAGACCGGTAGCACGACCAGGGTTGCCAGGTGCTAAGCGAGGTTTTCCAGCCCAAAACCTCGTCAAAAATCGCGAGAATGCACAAAAAAACGCCCAATTTTTTTTTTTTGTGGCTTGTTTCTTGTTTAAACACATTGAAATCATTAACAAGCTTTAAAATGACCCATTTTTCGACTTAGCCTACTACTACTACTACTACTACTAAATGAAGATATACCTTGTTGATCAGTCTGATAGTGTTTATATTGCAATAATGACCAACTGAATGTACACTGCCGTTCAAAAATGTGTTGGTAAGTCAGAATTTTTTTTCAGTAAGAATGCATTAAAGTGATCAAAAGTGAACTTAAAACATGTCACATGGGTAATGTTACAAAATATTTCGTTTTTAAATAAATGCTGTTCTTTTGAAAATTTTATACATCAAAGAATCATGAAAAAAATTATAGTTTCCAAAATATTAAGCAGCAAACTGTTTTCATATTTCTGTAGGATCATGTGACACTGAAGTAATGATTTTGAAAATTCATCTTTGACATCACATGAATAAATTACATTTTGAAACATATTCAAATAAGATTTTAAATTGTAATACTATTTCACAATATTACAAGTTTTACTGTATTTTTGATCAAACAAATTCAGCTTTGGTGAGCTTTTATATATATATACATATTGTTCCTTTGTGCTTTTTTTGTTCCTTTGTGCACTGGCTATGGAGCATGAGTCAAACTGAAAAAAATAAAACCAAAGTTTTTCTGAGGTAATGTGTTATGTTAAAATGGATTTCATAAAATCGGTATCGAAAAAAGTATCGTTAGGAACCGGCATCGAACCTGAGGTATCGAAATTGGCACCGGATTGAAAGATTTTGAACAATACCCAGCCCTACATATAGGCCTACTGGGAATACTAATACACTCCGTATTCTGGTTATTTGCGCATGATTAAACATGAGTCTTTATATGGCGATAAAACAAACGTTATTTTTTTGAAGTGGGGATTGGGGGTGCGCCAACCCGGTTGGGACATAGAAGGGGGTGCGCAGGAAAAAAAGTTTGGGAACTGCTGAATTAGAGTAACAGATGACATGAATTTACCTAAAAATGTACAATATGTTTATATAACCAAATAACACTTCTTTTAAAATATATATATATATATACGTTAAATGTTGAACGTTATTAAACGTTATACGTAAAAGATCCACATTCAGTCTGGGGGGATAGCCATCTTTCTTTTCTCTCAGCACGGCTTGATGAATCCTCACCATGCACGTAAATCACAGCGGTAAATCCAAACTTCTACACAAACAACAAAAACTGGCCTGTACACACAGGATTAACTCTGTTTCAACAGTATTTACTCTTCACACCAACATTTAACGTTCATTTACATAGGCCATACTTCATATACAATGAACATATCACTTAATTTTAACACACATAGGAATACAACACACCGTTGTAATTCATCACATAATTGAAAATAAATCCACAACTCACCGATTCCTCTGAATTAACAGTTTTCTGTTAATATTTTCTCCAGATTACACCACGAACTATAGCGATGACTCAACTAACTATGACTCAACTAACTATAGCGATGACTCAACTAGCTATAGCGATGACTCAACTAACTATAGCGATGACTCAACTAACTATAGCGATGACTCAACTAACTATAGCGATGACTCAACTAGCTATAGCGATGACTCAACTAGCTATAGCGATGACTCAACTAGCTATAGCGATGACTCAACTAGCTATAGCGATGACTCAACTAACTATAACGATGACTCAACTAGCTATAGCGATGACTCAACTAGCTATAGCGATGACTCAACTAGCTATAGCGATGACTCAACTAGCTATAGCGATGACTCAACTAACTATAGCGATGACTCAACTAATGGCGCTTTTCCACTGCATGGTACGGTACGGTACGGTTCGGTTCGGTACGGCACGCTTTGGCGCTTTTCCACTGCGTGGTACGGTACGGCTCGGTTCAGTACGGCTCACTTATGACGCATTTCCACTGCATGGTACGGTACGGTACGGCTTGCTTCGGCTCGCTTTAAATGGTACCACCTCTGTTGAGGTTCCAAGCGTACCGTACCGATACTAAAATGTGACGTGCAAACACTGCAGATCACTGATTGGTTAGACAGAATCATCACTACCAGCGTCATTGTATTTACAACACGAGACACTAAACCCGCTAGATTTAAATAGCCAGTAGACAACAGCCAACACTGTAGCGCCTGTTTTAAAAGTATTTGCTTCAAAAAAAGAGTATTAACTTTAAAAAAAGAAATGGCTGAATCGTGGTCAGTGGACGAGGTGCAGACGTTCCTCTCGTTGGTTGCCGAGGAGCGGATGGGGAAACACGGAATGAAAAATTCGTATTTAATATGATGATGTCATGGCAGTAGAGACGGCAACTATAACGATCAGTCCCACCCACTTTGAAGCAGTACTAACTGCAGTGGAAATGTGAGCAACCGAGCTAAAACGAACCGAACCGTGCCGTACCGAGCCGAGTCGAAAAGTGAAGCGAGCCGAACCGTTCCGTGCCGAGTCGAACCGTACCGAGCCGTACCATGCAGTGGAAAAGTGCCATAACTTTGGCTCGATATTCCGGATCAACAAGGCCATAACAGGTAAGCTCTTTCACAAAACTTTTCAAATTCACTCTTAATTTAACTTCAAATAACTTTTATCTGCTTTGTTTAGTAGTCGTTTACTAATTATTTCTCAAAATTAGACAGTTTATCCCAAATTTCTTAAGCTTTGTTCTCATGCGTTTCTCCGTGTCATCTCCCTCTATCAGTCTCGTGCGCGTCTCACAGTGGGCGGAGTCAGCGTCTCACAGTAGGAGGAGTCAGTGTCTCACAGTGGGCGGGGTCAGCGTCTCACAGTGGGCGGAGTCAGTGTCTCACAGTGGGCGGAGTCAGCATCGCACTGCAGATTCCAACTCTGGATCAATTTAACTGCATTAATTTGCATATTACTAACATAATTAATAAAACATTTTATTTATCTCAATTTTCTTTTATCACTGTCTTTTTTCCACATAAACAGTTTTACTGGAAGGGTGGATACGCCAAAAATAGTTTTTTTTTATTGACTGCAATTTGACTAATTTGAGTCTGGGTTACACTTGGATAGTATGGAGGAACCAGTTTGGACTGTCAAGACTCTGGTCTAGTCAGATATAAGTTGGTGAATCTATCATGTGAAGCCATGCTCTCTCCCCATTGTAAAGAATAAAAACTTGAACCTGAATGTTCCATCACTGCCTGACTGATTCTTAATTTCTTTACAAATCTAAAATCATTAAAGTGTCCACAAATCTCTACCTTATGTACATTTCAGCAACCACACTTTTAAATGTATTTCGTGTATTTAAACCAAGTGTAGACAGTCGAATGCTTATCTCTGGGGCTCATTAATTGTGTTTGCTGTGTCGGTTATCAGAGCAGCTTATCGAAGTGTAGCACACACACTCCCTCCGGCACACACACTCACTCCGGCAAACACACACTCCCTCTGGCGAACACGGCCCTGGGCCTCTGATAACACACCAGACACGCGGATATCAAGCCTTCCGGCAGCCGCTAGATAACCAGCGGCTCTATTACACCAAACACTTCAGTTCACTAATGTGCAGAGTTACAATCATGACAGGCTGAGGAGGAAAATGAGCAACTTTGTGGTTCGTTAAAAAAAACGGCAGAAGTGTGATTTAAAGTCTCTGTAAGATGTTGCTGTCCCAGAAAGCCATGTTTAATATTTGTTTAAATCCCAAAAATGCTTTTTGCAAATGTCTTCTTCTGTGTCAACACCAATGTTTGTACAAGAACTTGTATGTGTTTGAGGGGAGAGTGAGTGATTTTGATTTCAGAGGGGTTTTTTTTTATTATGTTTTATAATTATAATTATGTGTATTGCATTTTCAGAATAATCAGCATTACAAGCATGTGATAATAAAAAATACAGTAGCAGTTGAGGGATACATAGTAAACTTGTAATCAATGACACTTTCAGCGATTTATCCAGTATTTAATCATAAGCAGTTTCCAACCCAACATCAGTAACATCAGTCAAAAACATCTGAATCCTCCAGACATGAAGAGGGTAATGTGCACAGTAAACACACGCGTGGCTCCACTTATACAGGTGATGGCGTCTCACACACACATCTGAGATGTGCATTCCCAAAGACCGATACTGTTTTGGCATTTAGGACACTGGAGAGATGTTTATTTCTGGGGCATAAACTCTGTGTACAATGTTAAATTGCATTTCTTTGAATCTGGTGTAAACTGAAGTATTTGAGTATAATGTTCTCCCAGATATTTATGGATTTCAGACTGTTATATTAAGAATTATTAACAATGTCAAGAACAGTTAACACTCTAACCTCTTCTGGTCCATCTACCTGAGTCTAGCCTACTATACTGCATGTTTACACACACAGCGGATAAGAAGACTGCAGTAGTTTGGTGAATACTGCCCTCTTGTGGTGTAAAGATGTAAATATGAGACTTTGGTGAATACTGCCCTCTTGTGGTGTAAAGATGTAAATATGAGAGTTTGGTGAATACTGCCCTCTTGTGGTGTAAAGATGTAAATATGAGACTTTGGTGAATACTGCCCTCTTGTGGTGTAAAGATGTAAATATGAGACTTTGGTGAATACTGCCCTCTTGTGGTGTAAAGATGTAAATATGAGAGTTTGGTGAATACTGCCCTCTTGTGGTGTAAAGATGTAAATATGAGAGTTTGGTGAATACTGCCCTCTTGTGGTGTAAAGATGTAAATATGAGACTTTGGTGAATACTGCCCTCTTGTGGTGTAAAGATGTAAATATGAGACTTTGGTGAATACTGCCCTCTTGTGGTGTAAAAATGTAAATATGAGACTTTGGTGAATACTGCCCTCTTGTGGTGTAAAGATGTAAATATGAGTGCACTGTTCATTCAACATCATCTCTTTTGCTTTAGCTAGAAATCAAAGCAAATTAACTTTAATACAGATTATAATACAGTAAGTGAAGTCAAGTCACCTTCATTTATACAGCGCTTTATACAATACAGATTGTTTTAAAGCAGCTTTACAGAGATAACAGGACAATAATGTAATTCGGCTGTTGTTCAGCTAAAGGCAGTTCAGTGTTGATTCAGTTCCGCTGTAAAGATCATCAATTCTTAAAGGTCCCATGACATGCTACTTTTTGTAGGCTTTAATATAGTCCTTAGTGGTCCTTAGTACTGTATCTGAAATCTCTTTCCAAAAATTCAGCCTCGGTGCAGAATTATAGCCACTACAAGCCAGTCCCAGAATGAGCTTCCTTCAGACGGGCCGTTTGTCTGTAGCTTTAAATACTAATGAGGAGGAGAAAGGCGGCGCAAGGTGGAGGGTGGGTGTGGCCTTGACCATCTTGCGCAACGGTACCGTGCATGTTTGTTTATGTTGGATAAATTGCAATGGCACGAAGACACGCAGTCGTTCAAGCATTTCAGTTTGACCCAGAATCTGATCCAGATGGAGAAGCAACGGATGAAGAAGTTGCAACTCAGCGGCTCCAGCAGGACGTTTCCGAATGGTTAGTTTAAAATATTATGTCTGGATACGGTACTTTATTGGGATGGTTTACAGTTATCATCATGTAGCTAACGCTAACCTACTGTTGCCTTTTCATGAGAGATCTGTAACGTCTGTAATTTATCTTATTACAATTACATCAAGCTCTGCGATCTTGAAATGCGGATATCGCGCGCGCCATATAACCAACAGGAAAACGGTTATCCAAATAACAAAGAAGTGTACAACACTCGCGTTACAGTATGTGTAACTTGATGCTGTCTACCTTTACATTAGCGCAAGTAACTGCATAGCTAATGTGACAGCCACATTCTACGTGTAAGAAGCTAGGTAACCATAAACAGTAAAGCAACACACTTATATATAATTTGTTGACTTACTTGTCCGACGTTCAGCAAGCCCAGCTCTGTATTGACCATTCGATGTTCATTTGTACATCCAATTATTGAGCAATTATTATGCTTCGCTCGCTCAAAAGCCATGATATCTCTCGTGGACAAACTAAAATCGCGCGCGCGTGTTCTACTTCCTAGCTCATTTTCTCATGGGCGAGAAATATTCTCTGGGCGGGCAAAGCAGAGAAAGGGGAGGTAACATTTCACCTTATGACGTCATACGGAGGAGATTCAAGATCAGCCTGGTTGAGCTTCCAATTTCTCAAAGGCAGAGAAAAATAGCAAAAGCTCGATTTACACAGATTAAAATTTTTAGAAACTTGGTGACCATATACAGGCTAGGGGAACTCATATTAATGTTAAAAAACCTCAGAAAGTGGAAATTTCATGTCATGGGACCTTTAAATTAGTTAATTGTATCTATAAAGCAGTTTTGGAGTAAACCGTGATGTCCATTTTCCTTAAATTATCCTGGCAACCCTTTTTAAGGGTGTGTCGTGACCCAGGGTTTGAAAACCACTGGTCTAGGTGGACGCAGAACAGGATAAAGACACTCAGAAGGACCAGGTTGCACCAGGGCAGGGTGACACAGGTATAGTTGCTGTCAGAAAGTGACTCTGGAAACGACGAGCACTGACTCCACTTGGCAGAAACAGCAGCACAGAATAGCAGGTTATATCTCTCGTCTGATACACACACACACACAAAGAACGGAACAGGACAAGATTAAGCAGAGGTAAATCACAATGACGACGCGTCTGAATGAACAAACAATAAACCGACAAGGGTGGGGAGAAGAACACGAGATCTAAATATCAAGAAGATCAAGGCAAAGGGGTGAACGCTGATAGAGATAGTGCTCAGTTGTTCGAGAGGAATCAAACTTGACTCCTGACAGCACCCCCTCCCTGATGGGTCTTCGAGCGGGCGAGCGGTCCAGCACAAGTACCCAGCTTCTCTCCTCCGGGCCGTGTCCCTCCCAATGGACAAGATCCTGATGGCCCCTCACCCTCCTCCAAGTGTGACGACAGCGCAGTATAAAGGCCTGGACTGAGGGAACGCCGGCGTCAGGTTCCTGAGAGGGAAACAGAGGTGGCTGGTAGCCCAGCAAAATAAAAAAATGGGGAAAGGCAAGTGGACGACGATGGCAGAGAATTATGAGCGTACTCCGTCCATGTTAATTGCTCACACCAGGAGGAGGGGTTATGGGCCGCCAAACAGCGGAGCATCCGACCTGAGGTCCTCATTAGCGCGCTCAGCTGGACCATTACTCTGTGGGACAAACCCTGACGACAGACTGGCAGTGGTGGAAAGAGTACTGAAAAAACATACTCGAGTAAAACTACCATTACATTCCAAAAAATGTAGTGTGAGTAGAGTAAAAAGTACTTGAGTAAGAGTAAAAAAGTATTTTATTTCAAAGTACTCATGAGTAGTGAGCTGCGGATTCTACCACCTTATAATAAACACTGTGCACTACAATTAATAAATTAAAAAAACATTGTACGTACTGTGATTCACATTATATTTTGTTCTTTGTCAGAAAGATTGAAGAATATCTATCATCCATCTTTTTAAAATGCATCAAATCAGTACACTCATCACCATTTAAATCATATTGTTTGAAAAAAAAACCCACATTTAAATTAGGCGTAAGGCCACTGAGCCTGAACATGTGGTCCGTGTAACGCTTCACAATTCAGTTTTCAGACCATACAATGCAAATGCAAAAATGAAAAATTTAAACCAGATATTCTTTTTGTTTGTTTTTCCAGTTATATTATCAATGGATATTTGCCTTTTCTCCCCTTTTTTCAATTTTACTTTTGCTAAATTGTGACTTCAGAAACAAACATTTGAATAAATGAAATCTAACCGATTTTCTATTTTTCCATTTTTCGTCTTGTAATTTGTGCCGTGGGCGGTACCATTAGCACGGGGGTGTGGCTGTAGTACCCTAACCGCCTGGTTAGGGGAGATATAGAGTCAATAATAGACACAGGACACGGAGCTGCTGCAATATCTTCTGAGTCTCTGTATTGTCTCACATTAATGCAAATATTTCTGCATTCTCATATGTAATTGAAACGTATAACAACATATCTCTTTAGAGAAAAACACAATATACAGAAAAAAATATAGAATTACTCACATACAGCTTATCAACAGATACTGTTTCCACCAATTAATCAAATAATTTCAATAGAAACTTGAATTACAATGCACATTAATAATACGTACTGTATATTGCATACAATATTCACATATGATACTCTACATTTTAAACATATGTGCCGTTTACCATATCTTCAGCTCTTTTAAACTTCTTAAATTAGCTCAGGAATTATAGCATTTTAGTAAAACTAATTATCTCTTTACACACCATTAGCATTAACACATATTACACTTTCTCTTATGAACCAACAGATTCCTTTTCTTTAAACACTGTCACCTGTAACTTATACTGTTAAATTTGTTCTCAAAAACACCAATATGGTATTAATTCACTCCATTTTCACGTTTCTATGACCGCATGGTCTCTGCCATCAGTTTAGCATTCACCAGATGTACACGTGATACACACGCGGTTAACTTGAACCGAACTTTTAGACATATATACACAATAAATACACTTCAAACAATGACACTTGACATGTTTCACAGCCTTGACTTATATAAAGTGTATTTCCACTACAATGTACTAATATCATACCTGGTTAGGGAAGATATAGAGTCAATAAAAGACACAGGACAGCTGCTGCAATATCTTCTGAGTCTCTGTATCCAATTGTTAAGTCTGACGTCACGCGTGACGTTTAGCCTTTTCCGGGTCCAAGCGCTCCTCTCGTCCAGAAATAACAATGGTGGAACCTGTACATTTATTTACGATCACGTCCTTCTTAGTGAGGCACCTTTGGCGGTCAAAAAGTGTTTAAATTCCTTTAACACCAACAGAGTGGTTAGTGTAGCTCATCACTCAGGTGGCATAATTAAGGGTAGAGTCCAGGCATCAATGAAAAAGAAGATTTACGAGGTTGGAGTTAGCTCGGGATACGGGACACAGCACTGCGGCATTGTAAAAACACTCAATAATAACCAAAACACTAGCGAAAGCGGTAGGTAGGTAGAGAGGACCTGGACTTTGGACCCGGAAAGAGTATTATCAGAGAGTGGTTACGTCACGACTTAACAACCGAATTGTCTGAGCAGCGCGCCCCCTCCCCCAGCAGGTGAAAGCCCCAAGGCAAAAATAATCAAATGATCGATCATCTTCTTCTTCTTCTTTGGATTTTTACGGCAGCTGGCATCCATTGAGTTATATTACTGCCATCTTCAGGCTTTATCTACCCTTTACTTACACTCATACTAAAACCACCTATCTACTCCAGTCCTCTTTCAAAAGAAAAACATATAACCATTTCCTACCATCCACACTCTCTCCATACTCTAATAAACCTTTTACTGTATTATCTACCCTTCCTATTGTTTTTTACTGTGTTATCATTTCTTGTCTTTCCTGATTAAATTTCCTGCATTTTATGATCGATCATCCATACTAGGCAAGGAATACCAATCGCCATCATCCAAAATCATACACTATGCATTAATGACATTCAGTTTATTTTTCTATGACAACAACATATTCTGATGACACTAATTATTATTAGTTTTATTTTCTCTTTTCCTTTATATATTTTTGTAACCACCACATGGCCATGGACTAACTTTACTATCATTTCATTGACGTAACTGCTTTATTTACACTGCATGCACGTTTGAGGAGAAGTTTAAAAGACGGAATTACAGGACAACATTTTTCACCCGAAGTGCCATAACTTTTATTATTAGGCTAATAGTCTATGTGTACTAAATTATAAGGCAGTCTCGGACCGGCCATCGGGAGCAGCCGGGAAAAGTGAAATCCCGGTGGCCTGGGTATGATTTGGCACATTGCTGTTTGTATTGACCTTATTAATAAAAATACTACCAAGCGAAAATATAGAAAAAAAGCTTCTTTTTTGTTAGGTTTTTAGCTCTCGTTTGTAATAGCCTACAATACAATAAATATGCAGATGTTTTCACTAGGCTATAGCGGGCATTGTTCGTTACCACGGCATCCGCTTGAGCTTCTGTGTGCTTTAGCTCTACACCGCTTCTCGTTCCCGTAAAATGCCCTTATCTAGCACAGTTGTAGAACTATAGTCTGTTCATTACAATAGAAGCAGTTCGCCGGGATATGAGCATGAGGCGATACTAGGCTATAGCTAACCCTTATCTAGCACAGATAAGTGCTATATATATATATATATATATATATATATATATATATTAGTGGTGGGCCGTTATCGGCGTTAACGTGCTGCGTTAACGCGAGACTCTTATCGCGCGATAAAAAAAATATCGCCGTTAATCTATTCTCCAAGTTGGGTTGGGAGATGGCTCCACAAGCTATGATGACGCAATCTACCCGCGGCCGCGAGGTAAACCCGGCTGCAACGCATATTCGTCGTCATCTTAAGTAAACACGGCTGAAAGTGAAAGCTGGTGAAAAAGATCGGTGCAACATCCATTATTTGGACTTGGTTCGGGTTTAAGCCGTCAGACGAGCAGCAGCAAACTATATACAGAGTGTGTGGGGTAACAGTTCGGTAAGTTAACACACAACTAATCCGTTCGACCACCTCAAATTCAAAACGAAACATGATATCACTGAATACCAGCGCGCGCGTATTATTCCCATTCCAATATATCTTAGTGGTGTAGCACATAATCTCGATTTTAAGAATCGTTGTTGTGTTTCTTTTTAACTGAAAAGACATCAGTTAGACAATATTCTAATTTTAAATTTGGGGTTTCATAAGCTCCAAGCCATAATAAACATTAGACCTACTTAAGTCTCTGCAGCTAGTGTACTTAAATTTTATTTATCTGCAAAATTATGTTGTATACTTACAGTTTTGCACAATATATGTTCTCAAAACTACATACACCCTTTAAAAAAAAATACATTTAGCAGTTGTTTAGCATGGGTCTGTGTAATCTGTTCTGAAATGGTTTTATTATAATATACTGTATATCGTTATCGCAAGAGGCTGCAATGTATATCACAATATAGATTTTAGGCCATATCGCCCATCCCTAATTGATAGCCTATAGTAGTTGATAATAACATAGGCCTACCTAATGTTGCCTACGGACGGTAACAGTACAGTAGTAACCTTTTACAGTCTATGAGTAGAACAGCTTTCTCAAGCAGTTTGTGATGCATTTTGGAAACAGGAGATGAGCCCCTGGTCTAATGCGCCACCTGGCTTGAGAAACCCGTTCTCAAAGACTTACTTTTATAGTCATTATTTGGGTAGCACACATATTCTGAATGCCTTCGGCAGAATTCAAATGAGCCATTTTAATCTAGATTAATCTAGATTAATTTCAAAATTAATCTAGATTAATCTAGATTAAAAAAATTAATCTATGCCCACCTCTAATATATATATATATATATATTAATATATTATTAATATATTATTAATATTATTGATATATATTAATAGTGCTGCAAATCAAGAGCAATAATATTTATTTATTTTCAATAAATAAACAGAAATACCTTGCTACGTTTGGCACATTGCCCAGCTTGTTTTTTATTTATTTATTCGAGCACATTAAATTCGCCATTCGATAATGAATCAGCACTATATATATTAAATATTGTATTAGCCTACAAACGAGAGCTAAAAACCTTTTTATATGGGGGGGGGGGGGGGGGGGGGGTATGCTTATTTTTTTCTATATTTTTGCTTAGTAAAAAAATATAATTTTTATCGTTATTCTAGATTCCCGTGAAGGATCTTGAAAAGCGCTGCTGCTCGCGAGCCACCCCCGTTCTGCTGCACTGAAAATGAACTGTCTGGTATGGGGCGCCGTTTGTAAAGCGGCTCACGCTGAAAATAACAGCAACATTTTGTCACATTTAGCTTCAGACAGTGTTTAAAAAACTGGTATGAATTTTTGACGGTCACTTTTTAGCACATTTACAACAATATTTGTCAACTTAGAGATATTTTAAATAGTTAAATCTAAATATTAAATGCTACACCTAAATGTTAAATCTAAATGCTAAATCTAAATGCTAAATCTAAATGTTAAATCAAAATCTAAATCTAAATGTTAAATCTAAATCTAAATGTTAAATCTAAATCTTAATGTCAAATCTAAATATTAAATCTAAATCTTAATGTTAAATCTAAATGTTAAATATAAATCTAAATGTTAAATCTAAATCTAAATGTTGAATCTAAATGTTAAATATAAATCTAAATGTTAAATCTAAATCTAAATGTTGAATCTAAATGTTAAATCTAAATCTAAATGTTGAATCTAAATCTAAATGTTGAATCTAAATCTAAATGTTGAATCTAAATGTTTCGGGTGAAACTAAATATTTAACTAATATGCAAATTCAGAATGCCGGTAACCGGATTTAGATTCAACATTTAGATTTAGATTTAGATTTAACATTTACCCCCTGCGCAAAGTTACCTCCAGATGACGTAGTTTCAACGGTGTGCTTGTCCGTCCTATGTCGGTATCAGGAGGTGCAGACTGTGACGTCAGACGACCAGGCATGAAAACAGGTCAGGGGTAAAAAAGGTGAGAAGGATGCAGCAGCAAAAAATCCAATCCAATCAACTTATATATATATATTTTTTATATACGTCTTTTTTTGTCGTCTAATGATCGTCCTGTACTAACGACCAGAGGACCTCTGTATTGGGCTAAATATACTCCAGATGTGGTCATTGAGGACGTCCCATTTTGATACCTTAAAGGTGCAGACTGTGACGCCAAATGACGTGTTATTTAGTCATCAAACAAACGTCCTGTATTAACGTCCAGAGGACCTCTGGAGGTGCAGACAGTGCTTTTATACTGCACTGTTCATAACCTTTGTCTCATTTCAACTGTTCCAGTTCATTTTTCTGTAGCTTCATTTGATTGCTTTCCTTACCACCACATAACTGGAAACACATTCCAATCTAGCCTATTCCATCCATTTCCAGTTCAAACCTGCCTCTGAGCCAAACAAAGCTACAGGAAAATTAACTGGTACAGAAAACAGACCCTCCACCCTCTGGAAAGGGATATGCATACAGTTATGCACAGAGGTTTAAGAAATCAATTCAATCCCCACTCATTTTTATTTTTAATTTTTTGTAAATCACTGTATGATCTGTACAATTTCAGTTAAACACAACTATCACACAAGTGCTAAACTGAATCTGTGCAAAACAAGGTGCAAAAGTTGAGTGACTGAGTAACTGACAGCTGTGTGTGTGTGTGTGTGTGTGTGTGTGTGTATTATATATATATATATATATTCTCTGTGTTCAGCACATGATCAGTGACTATGTGGAGTGAACCCTCCACCTCCACTTCTTTGTGGTGCGTGTTTAAGGTGTTCTGAGGTGAAAGTTCTAATCGAGTCCTCCGTAACAGTTTGGTCGAACTTCATGACTCCATCTGCACAAGTACAAAAACACACATTACTATCATACAAAGGCACTCTGCCGTCATACATCAAGTCTGAAAAGAACGTAGAAAAGACCTCATTTAGAGGTAACTTTGCAAACCTAGATCATGTCAATTTCCTGCACCTGTCTTAGACGTCCACATAACATCCAGAAAATTACCTATTCCGGCGTTCAAATATTGAACATTATATTGACGTCCAGGTGGGGTCATGGTTAGATGTCCAAATAGCAGACCTAGATTGCACGTTGCATAAAGGTAAAAAATTGGTCTTGGACCGACTGACGCAATATAGTGATCTGCCTGTCCGATAGACGTCTGATGTTTAGTGGGTAGATTCAACATTTAGATTTAACATTTGGATTTAGATTTAACATTTAGATTTAACATTTAGATTTAGATTTAACATTTAGATTTAGATTTAACATTTAGATTTAACATTTAGATTTAGATTAAACATTTAGATTTAGATTTAACATTTAGATTTAACATTTAGATTTAGATTAAACATTTAGATTTAGATTAAACATTTAGATTTAACATTTAGATTTAGATTTAACATTTAGATTTAACATTTAGATTTAGATTTAACATTTAGATTTAACATTTAGATTTAGATTTAACATTTAGATTTAACATTTAGATTTAACATTTAGATTTAGATTAAACATTTAGATTTAGATTAAACATTTAGATTTAGATTTAACATTTAGATTTAGATTTAACATTTAGATTTAGATTTAACATTTAGATTTAACATTTAGATTTAGATTTAATATTTAGATTTAGATTTAACATTTAGATTTAGTTTTAACATTTAGATTTAACATTTAGGTGTCACATTTAATATTTAGATTTAACTATTTAAAATATCTCTAAGTTGACAAATATTGTTGTAAATGTGCTAAAATAGTGACCGTCAAAAATTCATACCAGTTTTTTAAATGATGTTTGAAGCTAAATGTGACAAAATGTTGCTGTTATTTTCAGCGTGAACCGCTTTACAAACGGCGCCCCATAGTCTGGGATCTCGTGGTTGTGGCTGCCTATAGGCTACTGTACCATGTAAAATGAACAACAACAAGGATATAGCTATATATTAATAAAATAAAGTAAGAATGAATAGGTAAATACAAACAAGGGCAATGTGCCAAATCATACCCAGGCCACCGGGATTTCACTTTTCCCGGCTGCTCCCGATGGCCTGTCCGAGACTGCCTTATAATTTAGCACAGACCATTAATAATAAAAGTTATGGCACTTCGGGTGAAAAATGTCGTCCTGTGTTCCGTCTTTTAAGCTTCTCCTCTAACGTGCATGCAGTGTAAATAAAGCCAGTTAGGCTACATCAATGAAATGATAGTAAAGTTAGTCCACAGCCACACCCCCGTGCTAATGGTACCGCCCACGGCACAAATTACAAGACGAAAAATGGAAAAATAGAAAATCGGTTAGATTTCATTTATTCAAATGTTTGTTTCTGAAGTCACAATTTAGCAAAAGTAAAATTGAAAAAGGGGAGAAAAAGGCAAATATCCATTGATAATGTAACTGGAAAAACAAGAAAAATGAATGTCTGGTTTAAATTTTTCATTTTTGCATTCGCATTGTATGGTCTGAAAACTGAATTGTGAAGCGTTACACGGACCGTCCGTGTACGTTTTGATAGTTTGTTTTTTCGTTTGAACCACAAAACAAAATAACGAGAAACCACCTTTTTTTCGTTTGTCGTTTCAAACCAAAAACAAAGAAACGGTAAAAAAAGAGCCGTTCTCCCGTTTTTGGTTTCTGAATCCAAAAAGGAACAACGACTAAACCAAATTCAAATAACGGTCCGATTGTGGTTTTTTGAAATTCCTTTTTTCATTTCTCCGTTTGAAGATCTACATTAAAAGAAAGACAGGTTGGCCAAGTGACCCGGAAGTAATAGTAAATATAGCCTATAAAAATAAAAGCCAAGCTTTTAGAACGGTCATAATATGCAGCACTAACGTTATACCAGAGTAACGTTAGAAGAAAAAAAATACATTTATTGATTATATAAACCTGGACCGAAAGAAATATGTTAGCAACAGTAGTTTATTACAGTGATTTAATATCGTGCCTATCCACGTACACATCACCAGTCACGTTTAATGAGCACATTGTTTGGTTCAATACAGTTAGGTTAACCTAAGAACTTATTGTGTGTGCAGAGTTGTTACTGTTAGTGCTATATTATATAATTAAATTAATATTTAATGTGGTTTCCACCGTAATGGACCAAACTGTTCCCCCTTTCTACCAGCAGGTGGCAGTATTTAAATGACTGGCTGTATTGTGTCTTTGGTAACTGTTTTAAATCAAGATTACTGATACTGATGTATTTATTGTTGTTCATTTCATTTGGTTTTTGATTTTGATTTTATTTGCAACCTAGTTATCATCATCATCATCATTCCCCCTTAGCCCAGAGTTAAACCTGCATGCCCTTCTGTTTTAACCTGATTCTAACACTGCTATCAGCTTATTAGCAGCTCAGACAACAAACTCACATCAGAAATGTCCTAATGTAGGCCATCTGGCCAAACGAATGATTTACCAGTCTGCTATATACTGTGTGAATCTTTCTTCTCTATACACATTCCAGTGTGTATAACATACAGCACTCCCATTGTGTCATGCAAGTGAAGAGAATCCATACAAGTCTTAAACATTTATTCAACATATATAGCACATACATGCTTTCAAAGGCATTGCATGTACAATCTATGGCTGCAGAACATTTACTGTGAAGCCCTAAGGTAAGAACATTTACTGTGAAGCCCTAAGGTAAGAACATTTACTGTGAAGCCCTAAGGTAAGAACATTTACTGTGAAGCCCTAAGGTAAACTTAACTGTTCTGCAAGTGAACATAATAGAAACAAATTGAACAATTTATTAATTTATTATTTGCATAAAATAACATAACAGATGGACATAACTCAACAGGCCCCTCAACAACCACCCTCCTAAAATAAAAACGAACTCCACCAACAATCCCCTAACTTCTTATGGTGTCCTTCAAAACAGTAACAACCTTCCCCATCCCTGTAAGTTCAAAAACTGTCATCCCTGCATTTTGGGCGAGTTGGTTGTCCACTGCTCCCCACAGACCCGGCACCCATCGAGGCTGCGGCAGCACGGTGCCACCACTGGGGTTTCCATCACATCTGCAAGATTCAGAATATTTTTTAACAACCATTTCAACGGTTGTCTCAAGCAATTTTCATCATTCAGCCTTTTACCATAAAATGCTTTTATGTTTTCCCTCACGGCTTTGCAATAATGCTCTGAGGGTGTATTTGGTTATTTGGCTTACGTTACAACAAACCTCGTAAAGCTTCTTGTGGCTGGAGCAGGCGCTGGTCCTGAACGGACAGGCCTGGTCCCGAATCAGAACAGACTAGGTTGTGCTGGGTGAGGGTGGGTTGGCAGTGGGCACTGGTGCAGTAGGGCCTTCCTCTCCACAAACCTCATATCTCCCCGATATCTCCCCAATCTCCTCTGTTGAGCTGGGTAGCAGGACAACGCCAGTCTCTGATATTAAATAGATGCTGGACGGCATCAGCTGCAAATATTTTATTTCTCTCTCTCGGTCTCACTCACACAGGCAGAGTAAAAAGACTCTTTCAGATTTTATTCTCACTACATCAAAACTATACCATGTCTCTCATTATTTAAAATCACTGTAAATAACAAACTGCTTTCAGCAGGAGAAACAGGGACCATGTCAACCCTTACCAGTGGCTCTAAAATTATTTTACTGTGCATTTCAAGTAATGAAAATGACACCCCAAACGTGTGAAAATAATAACGCTGCCGTTTGGTCGGTGAAGATTAAGAATGTGTTGAATGGAAACGCGCGCAATTTTGCTCCTGCCCACCAATTACACCCAATTTGGCGCTAACAGGCTCAGAAAACACTCAAACTAAAACTGAATGATTTTGCTGCTGGGCCTACTTGGAAAGCTAAGAGCTCACAGATAAGGTGTGCTTAACATATCAGTCACTACATCATAAGGCACTTGGGGTGGATCATATAAACATAAATTAGCCTTCATACCATCCACTTTTGCCTATAAAAACTATTTTAACAGGAGCTTATTGCAAACATAACCTTACTTTATTCCTGGTATTATTCCAGCCTCCTTAACATGACGTTACACTATTTCTTTCAAGACTAAATTTAGGCTAAACCAATATTATGCCTAACCTATATTGTATACCTCTTCTCGGATAGGCCTACACTTTGAATTTGATATTTTTTTCTAACCCTAAATATTCTCTAGATATTTTCCAGGGTGATGTCCACTTCCCGGATTTGTATGGTTCTGGGTCCACGCCAGAGGGTGGCTTTGTCAAGTCAAGTCAAGTTTATTTGTATAGCGCTTTTCACAATACAGATTGTATCAAAGCAGCTTCACAGTATTAAATTAAAATAATACAACAAAGTTTGTTTCAAGAGGAATTTATTGATTGATAAAATTAAATTAAATATCCCCAAAATATCCCCTTTGTCCTGCTGGTAATTCATCTTACATTCACGGAGATGTGTCAAATCGGCGGTGGTCTCCCCTATGCGCAAATGAGCAGTAAATGACCTTTCAAAATAAAGCGTTGACTTTTCAACATTAATGCTTACTGATGATTTTCATTTTACTAAACATCACAAACCTTCCAAACCTGGTGCATGGTAGCAGATAGGTCTACATGTTTTGTACAGAGTTCTTGTTGTTTTAATAAGCTGCACCAATCTTTATATGTATACGTTAATACAACTTTATACATTATCATGAATGGGAATATACACATGATACACAGTGTATATATACACAGTGATTTTTTCCATTATTTTATTTTTTCCATAAAAAACAAAACACATCACATTTACAGCATGTACAACTGAACATAAGAACTAAGGCATCATTACAAAAGCAGCAAAGGCCTTTCAAACAACACGACTATAACTTACTAAATTACAACAAATAATCATATACTTACATACATTGAAGTCTAACATACAACAGTTACTCATATAAAGTTTCATTACAAGCAATATTGTGCAGCTCCTGATGGCTCCAGCACTCCACAAATGCACAGGTATACCCAACCAAAAGCAAAAGAGAAAATATATAAACGCAATAAACACTTGGATGACTATGTTGTTATTATTAGGCAAATTATTCTGTTATTTACTACAACATAACATTTAGGATTTGCATAATAAAATGTGAATTTGCTTTACCAAAAATCACTATGAAAATGTTTTTTAATTAATAAATGTTGCATAAAAACTTAATGTTACAGTACACAGCTCAATGATGCTTGATGGTCTCAGAACTCACTTATGATCCGCATCATGCTTCCCCTAGTGTTTTATTAAACAAGTTAAAAAATATGTTCATCAGAAAACCACTTAAAATAGTATACAAAACGCGTGACGTTGTCATTAATAAAAAAGGCTTGAACAGGCATCGCACATTTTATAACGTATTTTCAAAATTTGAGATGACATGCAATCAGACTCAAATTTGATTGAGACAAACCCCAACACACACCTGGAATCCTGTGGGCATCCCACGCTTGCACAACACTGTCCACTCCAAGCCGAGCCAACTGGCATGTCAAGGATGACGCACAGAATTTGGACATGCTGTCCTCCATATCCAACGCCTCCTGATCCACCAGTTGGACCAATGCCACTTTCAAAGGGTAGTTCACCCTATTGTTGATTTCAGGCCAAATTCTTTCAATAGTGTGATTCTGTCAAAGCACTTATTTAGATTCTTTACACAGAGAGTACTGTCCAATAGCTGATTTCAACACTACACAATTGTCACCAACCTTTAGCTTTCCATTACAAATAAATACAAGCATAAGGAATTAATTAAAAGGGTGACTGACATTAAAATCATTGAAACTTACAAATTACAATCAGGGTGTGTGCATGCATATTTTGCTCAACTGTATTCATTGCAATTCAGTTTTCCAAACGAGTCACCTTTAGCTGAAAAATATATAGTACGTCTTATCAGAGCTCGAATTGAGTCAAGTCTTATGGGGGGTCCCCAAGTTTTTTTTGGGCGGGGGTTGGTTAGTCTCGCAATATACACTTTATACAAAATATACAGTATATTTGATCATAATATGCGTATATATACTATTTATTAAAAACGCTGGATAAAGAATTGTGTATATATATATAATTCTTCTTTTAAATTACTTACTAAAGTAATATGGATTTAGAGGGTGAAAATTTCTAACCTCCCAAACTCAAAATTTTCTAGTGACTGATAACATCTAAATTTTGCAATTGGCCCAAGTGAAATTCTGTAAATTAAATTTTATAATTTACAGATTTTCACTTGGGCCAATTGAAAAATTTAGATGTTATCAGTCACTAGAAAATTTTGAGTTAGGGAGGTTAGAATTTTTTTACAGTGTACTTAGTATATATATATATATAAACTCAGTCTCTTTTGCCACAACTGAAATGGAGAACTGAACATAACTATATATAATGTGTTACATAGAAATGTAGAAAACACGTTTCGGCCCAGATCCGGCCCACATCTGGCACTTGTTGAATGCGGATCTGACCCACATGCAGCGTGGAATGATGACAGTTGGGCGGCTCACTCCTGTTTGCCAGATCTGGGCCACAAGCAGGCCATAGCAATGCCACATGTCAGCCAAGAGCAAAGAAATAAACCAGAACTGGACCTTATCTGAGCCGCAAAACCTGTGTATATTAAATATGGAGTCATTTCAGCCTTAATAAGCCTGTTAACAAGCAGAATCACTGAAGGAAAGAAGAGAACAGAAAAAGAGTCGAGCAGAAACACAAGAACTACAACTGACTTCAGCCACAGTCTAAGATGAACTGAAGCGAAAAGGAGACATTAAATCTGTGAAGATCTCAGCAGAGGAGGATTAAACAACTCCACAAACAGCATCTTAGACTGTGGCTGAAGTCAGTTGTAGTTCTTGTGTTTCTGCTCGTCTCTTTTTCTGTCCTCTTCTTTCCTTCAGTGATTCTGCTTGTTAACAGGCTTATTAAGGCTGAAATGACTCTATATTTAATATCAGACTTTGTGGCTCAGATAAGGTCCGTTTATCAATGACAGCCTTTAGATTTCGATTGTAAAACTAATTAAAATATAAACTAATGGTTTAAAAATGTGTTATTTGTTAAGTGACCATGGTATAAGCGGGTTAATGCCCTGCGAGGTGTCCATTGTCAGGTATTAATGGACTTCGGCGGAGGCAACCGTCCGACGCGCATTAATACCTGACAATGGACACCTCGTCGGGCATTAACCCTTACTTATCCATCTTCATCGAGATCTCTAGCACTCCTGTAGAACCAGGAGGACTATTAATAATGAAAAATTAGTAACTTAAGCCTAAGTGTTTCCAATTTATGCAAGGAATACAAAAGCCCCGGCATGGAGTGGACAGATATAAAGTAGAAAGATATACAGAGAGAAACAATTACCCCTCAAAAAAGTCAGTAAGAAGCTTTCTTTTCCCGACTGGGAGTGGAGGTTTATTTTTCTCCATTTTTTAAAAAGCTAAAATTAGCTTCACCGGAGCGGCGCCAAACAAACAATCCTGTCAGTCAACGATGTCATGCGCGCGCACAGCGCTCTTTAGATGTGGGGCGGGGCGTTTACATTTTAAAGAGACAACTAGCTATAAACAAACTTAAAATAAATGATTGTAAATAATCAATTCACGAAATGTACTGTATCCATTGCATGCATTTAATCAGATTTGTCATTATTATTTTTACTAAAATAAAAATATCTGAGGGACCCCCCTAATTCTATTTTTTATTTCTTATGGGGGGTCCCTAATACCTTATGGGGGGTCCCGGATCCCCCCAGCCCCCCCTCAATTCGAGCACTGCGTCTTATGTTGTCAGGTAGTGGGGAGGTAATCTGAGTGTGGACTGGCTGCTTAAAAGGTGGTATAGCTGCAACAATTATTTGATTAGATGAACCACAAACTACTTTGATAATCGATTAAACATTTCAGTCTTTCGCTAATTCCTGCATCTTAATTGTAATTGTTTGCTGTTTTTATTATAAATTATAGTAAACTTTTAAAACTACTTTTTAAAAATAATGCTAACCTCATAATCCAATTAATTATTCGTATAGATAAAAATTGCATTCCTGACATTCACAGATATTTTAAAGGTGCATTGCGCAAGTCTCTGAGTTTTTGCAGAACTATGCCCCCTCTGGCGACAAGCGAAACTGCAACCAGAAGTGTGCACGCTCATTCCATCCCGAATCCCTCTTATTTATTTTACTGTACAGGATTATAGAGGCAATCGCAGTGATCAGAGAAGGGCTCATTCAGCCCATCAGGCAATTTTTTAAGCATGTATGGGTTAGAAAAACGGGTATTTTTAACATGAAATGTTGCGCATTGCACCTTTAAGGCCTGAAAATTGGACAATTTAATTTTAAGGTTTTAAAGGATCTGCATAAACAGTGTTCAAGCAAATCATGAATTGGGATGATTTCCAGAAGCTGGTTCTTATTTTGACAAAGTTCTTTTGGTGTTTTGGGTACATTGAAGAGGTGGTTTAAATTACCTGTAAATGTCACTGTATATGGTGAGGTTGTTCTTCACAGGCATTGTTGATATTCCAACAATTTAGCTGGAGAAGCCATCGATCGCCAGCACATGAGTCACACCAAACATAACCATTTTTTTCATTCTGGTCTATGTGTACTTTGTGACCCACATAGCCTGCATTATATGGAACAGGATTAAGGTTCCTGGCTCCCTTAAAAACAGACAAAAAAGAACATCAGTACATAGTAAACCATACTGAAATCAAAGAAAAAAGCACATTGATGTAAAGCTTTAGACATAACCGCCAAGTATCCTGTAGCAAATACATTTAAACCCTCCTGCAACCTACTCTTAAACAACATAATAACACCTGAGCAACCACTGTCACATGATTATCGTACTGATTGAAAACAATACTGCAAGATATTCTACTATTACAATACACTACACTTACTGCTACTATTCATAGTATGAAGCACTACTACTTCTACAGCTTAAGTGTGTACTTGTAATGTTAGTACAGTTATCATTACCGATAGAACTATTCAAATACCCTAACCAATTAAACTGTCACATTTACCTCAATGCCAAGAAATCCCAACCTTAAAAATCCAAATAATCAATTAATTTAATAAGCCTTTAGTAAATCCGGCCTTTATGACATTAGATCAAACCTACCTGACATGGTGCCCTGTGATAAGGCAAGTGAAAGTTGCGCAAGACATCTCCCACATGACCTTCGGATGCATGGACTCCTGCGGCTGCAAGATAGCCCGTCATCATTTTTCTGCCATAGGTAGGACCAGTCTTAAGGTAAAGAAAAGACAAATGATGGTTGATTCAATTTCTATTTAGGAGAGACATGTAATACACACACATACAGTGAGGTCATCAAGTGTGAAACCACTAGTCAATGAGTCTACTTGTATTTTATTTTGTTGAAGCAGTATAGTCCCCGTTCACAACGTGCATGTTTGCCTACACAAAGACGTGATACAAACAACATTCTATTAAACATACAAGTCAAGTAGCTTACCTTCATAGTATTTTTTTGTAATTTCAAGTCTAAGGCGGCTACATGTAAAAAAGTATGATATTTTTATAATGTAGTATACAAAAATCATAGTTTATACATTGTTTGACTAATTTTGCATGACAGTTAGCCATTTCCAGAGTATTATATGGAGTATAAATATCACTGTCAAAGATTATCAGAAATTAATTATAAATTATGTCAGGAACAGAAGGTTGGGAGTTTGACTGGGACAGTAGCTACACCTTTCAGACGGTAACGCAGGTGTCATACCGGGGTTAAGGGAGGGCAAAAACCTCTCGTGGAGCAGAACACTGGCTTGATATTGATTTTAGTATGAATACAGAGAATAGAAAAAATACAATAACTTTGTTTGGTATGTTTGCAATAACTTCACTGGTCCAATGTGTATGAGAACTGCAAACACGTCATGATATGATCTGTGATAAGGCTGTCTGATGCAATGTTCCTTCCTTGAAATGGCTTCATTATTTAATACCCGCTACATTCATACGCGTGGCCCTCTAAAGTCCGCTGACCACCACCAACACGAACCCGACGGAGCTCCATGATGATAGGCTACAGGTAGAAATTAGGAAGTTTGTTGTCCCCGCCTAAAAATCAAAGGACATTCCCATTTCCAGACTTTGTATCATCCTGCGCTGGTTCGGTTAGAGTCCATAGAGGCTCGTGCTTTCACATCTGTAGCTCGGTTCATTTGGCCCGGATCAGAACGTGTTTTTTGCAGTGAGCTTGTGTGCGCTGTTTAAGCGCCCTGGGCACCTCGCGTTGTGGCCGCCTGCTGCGCCTTGCGTTTTCGAAGGAGCGCTCTGATCGCACAGAGTTGAAAAAAATTTAACTTTGGGCAGAAAAGCGCCCGACATCATTCGCGGCTTTTTCCATTGTCCTATCGAGTGAATGGAGAGACGGGCCCTCAGTTGTGCTGACGGAGGGTCACAGTTGCTTGGATTGTCCGGAGACTGCAACTGTCCCTGACTCATCCTAAAATAAGCCGACCATCATTAAGACGAAGCCCCTGGACCAACTGGTGGTAGGCTACTACCAGCGGAGTCTCCCCTTTCTGATGGTCTCATGTGGGCTACCCACACGATCTCCATTTCTCTGTCTCCTGCGTGTTTGTAGGCTCACCCTCAAACAATGCCAGAGCAGGCGCCCTCCGTTTGTCTATTTTTTTTAAAGCAGATGTTTTCAACAACAAAAGACACAGACCTGTGAGTTGTGATAAAGTGTCTGCTAATATGACAGTTATTCAGTATTCAGTCTAGCTTTATTGGCATGAATGTAAAACAATATTACCAAAGCAAACAAATACATTACTTCAAATAATTCAACACTGGAATCCATTGTTCGCAACAATTCAACCACCATCCGTGAATTTGGCTCTAGATAGCCCAGCCTATAAATGACAAACATGGGCCTACAGATTACAAAGATTGCTTATTTTACTATAGGCCTATGGAATCGGCCACATTTTTGCTTACAAATGATAGCCTAATACCAGTCTAAAATTATTATTGAATTGAGAATAGGCTATAGGCCTATTTGGGATTTGTTAAGTCCCTGTTCTAAGCATGCACTGGAGAACAGTCAATTTGAACATGGTCTCAACATTGTGGAACCCAGTAACCAGGGTTCGAGTTACGTGGGGTCAGTGGGAGCTCAGCTCCCATAAGGAGGGTCTGAGCTCCCATGGAAGCACTAAAATCATGCATCTGTGGGGGTCACTAATTTATTTATCAACACCATTATTTTGTAGTAGCGCAAATAATGTATTTTTCATTGTAATTAGTAGGCTACTATTATTTAGGCTACATTAAAACGATAAACAGACTTATATTAACATGTTTTCCTAATGAACCATGCTGCGTAAAGCCCTGCATTTCAGCCCGAGCCCGACGGGCCCCGACTTTTTTACGCCCCTAGGGTCGGGCTTCGGGCCAATTTTCACGTCATAGTTCACATGCGGGCCGGGCCTCGGGCCTTTTTTGGGTTATCCTTCTTTTTATATTTTTAGACATTAATTAAAAAAATATGAGAAGTTGACGTCGACGATAGAAAAACAAACATAGACATTTAATAACCTCATAACTTTCATAATCGTAAAATTACACTGACATATGATTGATGACAGTCTCACGCACGCACGCACGCACACACACACACACACACACACAGAAGGTTTCCCGTCAGCGCAACCAACGATTCACCTCATGTGCAAATAATGGAGAATATTAAGAGAAAAATCGCAGAGTGATAGAAGAGAGGACTGGGTTAAAATCTTCCACTGTGGATGCTATTCTTTTTCTCCACGATGCTCTGTAGAGACTGTTCTAACTTTTCGTTTGATTGGACTTTATTTACGTTTAACTGTTGGAAACTACTGGAAAAAAGAATGGCCATGTTCTGTGGTGCATTTTTTAGGTAAGATAACCTGCAAGTTTGTTTTTGATTTATTTAATTTAATTTGTTTAGATTGGCTATTGCTCATTTCGTTTGCGAGCGCTGTTGCGAGCAGCCTGAGCCTGCCTCAGTATTTGAAATTTTTTTTACTCACTGTGGTTTAATAAATAAACATTAAACTAACTGTCTGTGTGATATGCTTGAAGTGTTTTATATCTATGGATTTTATTGTAGCCAAGTAAAGTATTAGCGTTGATTTGAGAGGCTAAATTGATCAAACATGTTTTACTCGCTGTTGGCTCGGCTTGCTTGGTCGTCATTTATTTTATTTTTTTTAATGCTCCAAACATTTGTCTAAATGAACTTAATAAAGAAATGAAAAGAAAAGAAACATAACTAACGAAACGGACATATTTTAATGGCTGCAAATAGGGCAGGCTGCCGCTGTAAAAAAAAAAAAAAAACGGGCTCGGGTCGGACTCGGGCTGATAATTCTGATGAGCTGTCGGACACGGGTCGGGCTAGGGCCTGAGCGTCTCGGGCCAGGGCCGGGCTCGGGCCTAGATTTGAGGCCCGTGCAGGGCTCTATGCTGCGCATCGCATGACAGACCGGATGGCTGCACTTCTCCGCCATTATATTCAGTGCTTGAAGTGGGCCGGTATGCACCCATAGGCAGTACCAGCACCTCGACATTTTACTCCTTTCTTGCCATATGGCACTTCTCCCAAGCTGCCGGTACTCTCCTCTGCCCTCTCCAAATCAGGTTCTCTGGGCACTATGTGATGCTCACCTGTTCCCGTTCTCGCCTGCCTGCTAAACCCTGTCGGCGGAGAGAGAGCAGGGAGAAGAGAGGCTCGGGTGCCTTTCAAGTAGCCTTGTGCCGAAAGTAGCTTGTCAATGTCAGCTTTCGTGAACCGACCAATCAACTGAAATATAGAAGAAACAAATGTGCATTGCCCAAAAAAGTAACTTAAGCTAAAACAACAACAACAAGCTGCTGATTAGGCCAGGGGTTCCCAAACTTTTCCATGACAAGGCCCCCCAAATACTACTAGGTTCTGGCCAAGGCCCCCCTTTTGCAGGATGTGTTATTGAACCCATCGACAATACTGCGGCAAATGTAGAAATAAATAAATAAAACATCTAGGTGAACATCAGATTATGTGATGGTGTTTGATACCAGCCAATCAGAAAGATTATAGAGATGAACCGATTACAATTTTCAAGACCGATTCCGATTTTTCATTGACTTTGACCTGCAGATACAGATTTTAGCCGATTCTGATTTCATTTTTTTCTAACCACTTTACAGCACACACAAATATTTATTTTCTATAAATATATTTTTTATAAAACACCACTTTTACCCAAACTGATTAATAAAAACAAGTTTAAATGGGTACATTTTCTATAAATATTTTTGAGTCTTCATTTTCTTTTCTGACATAGCCTACTCCAGTTCTTGTTAAAACACACTATAGCCTACATGCAAATTATGTGCATTTTTGGTACTTTTTGTGTGAAATCATATTTATTTTGTCCATCAAAAGTGTGCTTTCACTTTAATTGAGCGTGAGCAGCGCAGCAAAAATAGACGGCGCCGAAACCCTCCGCTTCACTACTGCTCACAGCACGCAACGCTCCTGCTTGACGCTCACGCGCTGCTCCTGCTCGCGGTGTGAATGCACTCACTGAACATGCACGCCGAAAAAAATTCGCGCGCCGCTCGCGGTCTGAAACGGCCGTAATTCACAAGGTTTCCTACATGTGCGTTCTGTGTGCACATGTGATGCTGATGTTACGCGATGTTAATCATGCGGCGCCCGAGTGCATTTGAATCGGCATATGTCAGACTGCAAATCGCCCGAAAATCGGCCAATTCTGGTCACCAGCCGATCAATCAGTTCATCTCTAAAAGATTAGCATTAAAAGTATAATGTTCAGATAGGCTATGCAACAAATTATTATAATGTTATTTCATAACAATACTCATATTAACACTTTTTTTTTTTTGACGTTTTTTAACTTTTTTTTTCGCTTTTTTTTTCAACTTGCTGCGGCCCCCAGTTTGAAAACCCCTGGATTAGGCTACTGCATTATATTCTGTTATATTTTTATATTTTGAATTGTCACCTGCCACCTTAATTTTGTTACCCTTCATATAGTAAATACAGACATTTCCACCATAAATTGGTGCAGAAAAAGTCTTCAGAAAGCAGGAAATGAAGTGTTTAATGCTCAAAGTTTTCTGGGGGACGACCCCCAGACCCACAACTGATATTTTTCGGCATAGAATATTTATTCATAATATTTTCGTCTTGTTCTCATGCTCCAAGTGTGTCGTCACAACCTGAGCCCCTATTTATTTAATTATCTCCACCGGTAATGTTGGTTAGTAAACTATTAGAGACCCCCACGAAGCTCAGATTATAACTCGAACTCTGGCAGTAACACACACTAACGTTAAAACTGAAGTGTGTAGCCTACTCCTTTCATCATCAGCAAACAAAACTTGAATTAAACATGCACACTTGAATCTTCATAGTAGGAGAGGCAGTTAGGCCTACCTGTTTTATGGAATTGAAGACAGCAGCATGCAGTTCGTTGTCCGTCACTCGGGGTCTTCTTAAAATGGTTGCAGTAATCGTGTTTGTTATATATATATTTGTATTAAAGTAGAAATCATTTAACTAAATAATGTAAACTTGACTGACTGCTTCATTTCCACTTTAACGAGAAATTAAAACTAAATTAAATTAAGTTGAATTGAATTTCTTTTTCTCTGGTGGAGAAGTCCTTCATATACCACATAGACTGCAACTCAGCATACTGTCACGGTTTATACAGTAGGGCCGGATAGCTTGCCTGAATGGTTGTAGCAAAGTGTAAGCAAAGATTCACGTACCTGATATTCCACAGTGCAGTGGTAATTTATTTTCATCATCGGTAATCCCACGCACACATGGGCAGTTTGCAAATACTTCACTAACAACTGCGTTAGAACAAGCATAAGAGCAACAGAAATATTAAACCGGCTTTACAGCATATATGCTAGCTATATTCACAGCTTCGCGCTCCTCATAGCGTCTGCCCACTCACCACTGAGAGAGTGCGTCCCACCTTAAAGGAGCAGTACCTCATTCAACTTGTTACATGCCCTTCTCTGAATTCGTTATTGCTTCGGCATTTACAGAGAATGAGATATTATTTGACAATCACTTCCCGGTTGCTGGGAAGATCTCGATTTATTCCTAGCGATATTACAGATTAAAAAATAAAATAAAAACATTGAGAGCAGTGTCAAAAATTCTGAAATGGGCAAGTTCAAACTAAAATACCCAATCATTAAAGAACAGCCATCAATACCATTAAAATATATAAAAGTTTACAAAACAAAATGAATTAATGGAAAATACAAACGAATGACATAAAACAGTTTGTACATTTTGTAAATTATACATGTAAATATATTTAAATATCTCCCTCTCTTTATACCGGACACTCCATCAGGATGGGGGCAGCAATTACAGCGGCTGAACGTGGAGTTCCTACGTCAGCAATCAAGATCCTGGGCAGATGGTCTTCCTCTGCATTCGAATCCTATATAAGAGCCGATTCCAAAGTCATCCTCGAAGCTCAGCAAGCTCTTTCTAGCAACGATTAAGGTAATCCTCATGCAAATACTGGTGGTGGTGTCATGCTCTAACATATTACTCATCTATCCCGTTCGATAGTCTTTAGCTTACATTACTCGTCTGCGTGGCCTAACGTGACATGTCTCTATGTGGCTTAGTGCCCATTGTCTCTGTGTGGCCTTTAGTGGCCTTGTGGCCTATCATGGTCTTGTCCTGTGTGGCCTTGTGGCCCTCGTGGCTTTGGTTCTGTGTGGTCTATCATGGCCTTGTGGCCTATCATGGCCTTGTCCTTTGTGCCTATCGTGGCAGTGTGGCCCTTCGGGGCATAGGTTCTGTGTGGCCTATCATGGCCTTGTCCTTTGTGCCTATCGTGGCAGTGTGGCCCTTCGGGGCATAGGTTCTGTGTGGCCTGGCGGCCTTGTCTCTGAGTGGTTTGTCTCTGTGTGGCATTAGTGGCCTTGTGGCCTATCGTGGCCTTGTCCTGTATGGCCTATCGAGGTTTTGTGGCCCATCGTGGCATTGGTTTCATGTGGCCTTGTCTCTGTGTGGGTCTTCTAGTCCTTGTGGCCTATTGTGGCCTTGTCCTGTGTGGCCTATCATGACCTTGTGGCCCATTGTGGTCTTGGTTCTGTGTGGTCTTTCATGGCCTTGTGGCCTTGTCGACATAATATAGGGTTCATAGACAATTGGAAAAGTATTTGGGGCAGACCTGACCTGTTGGAAAGAGATGGTATTCATCCCTCCTGGGATGGTGCTGCTCTTCTCTCTAGTAATATGGCACATAGTCTTAGAGATAAAACATGACAATCTCTGGCTCAGGTCAGGAAGTAGACAGACTGGCTAAACCGACCGTCTGCTAGCTGTCTCACGTCACCAAGGTCAGATAAATCCCATCACATAGAGCCTATTTCACCTAGATATCATCATATAGAGACTATGTCTGTTCCCCGAACTAGGGTAACTATTGTAGAAATACAATAAACTCCCAAACCCATTTAAGGGTAAAAATGTGATTGATGTTCAACAAATAAAAAACAAATATAATGCAGATGAGCAAATGATAAAGCTTGGGTTGCTGAATATTCAATCCCTTTCTTCAAAAGCATTCATTGTTAATGATATGATTTCAGACTATAACCTAGATGCACTGTGTTTGACAGAAACCTGGCTAAAATCAGACAATTACATTACTTTAAATGAGTCCACCCCGCTAGATTACTGCTATAAACACGAGGCTTGTTTAAAAGGAAAAGGGGGAGGTGTTGCTGTCATTTATAGCATCTTCAGTATTACTCAGAAATCTAGTTTCAAATTTAATTATTTTGAAGTGATGGTGGTTTCTGTAATGTTATCTAGTGTTGTAGCAAGAAGGGTTATGACCCCTCCTACTTGTTATGGTTTGGCCAATGGCCTGGCATCCGGTGCGTATAAGAGCATGGGTTACCGGTTCCTTAGTGTGCGTCATTATCCGGGGCCGTGACGTCACCCAGGCGCCCTGCTGCTTTTTGTTGGAGTGCAGTGTCAGGTGTTGCTCGTAAAAAGATCACTGAAGCTGCTTATTCACTGTCAGTGCTGTTTGCCAGTCTGTGTGCTTTCTGGAGAGTTTAGTATGGACATTTGAGACAGGTAAGGGAGGCATTTGTATGCGACTGTGTCTTGTAAATGAAGTTTTGCTTTGGCTGAGCGGGTAATCTAACTAATCTCTGTTTAACGTAGCGTAAGACCTATCTGCGCTTTCTGTCAACGAGTTTGTCGGAGACATTTGATTCCATCTACCGCATAGTTCGGGATAGTAATCCCGGGACAGCATGTTTTGTGAGTATACTGCTCGAGCGTGAAGCCAAGGGAGAGGGAATCGCGGTGTAACACCTTTTTGTTTTGTTTTTAGGCACGCGATAAGGACAGTAGCGGCGTCCTGCATGAGAATTATCTGCCCGTTGCTTCATGACATAAACTGCTGTTTGCTCCGCTCCTCATCGGCTGCTGTTCTGTTTTATCTGTTTTGTGTTTTGTTTTGTGTTCCGACTCGAGTAAACTGACGCCACGGTCTCGAGTGAACCGTCTCGAGTGCCTCGTCTTGAGTGAACTGTCTCGAGTGAATCGTCTGGAGTGAACTGTCTCGAGTGAATCGTCTTGAGTGAACTGTTTTCAGTAAATTCTGTTCTCAGTGAATTTGTATGTTTATTTTGGTTTGATTATTGTATTAGTGAATTATCATTTTGTTCTTTTTGCATATCACTGTTTGATGTCTTTTTCTTTTGTTTGTTGGCAGGGCCTGGGCACCCAGGGGCAGACGAGTGACCATTTAGGTGGTGACGTCCTCACTGTGTGTCGTGGTCTTCTCTGACATGAGTCGTTGAGTGTGTATTAGTGTGTGTGCACTGTGTATAGAGTAATTTTCATAAGGGTGATATCTCGAGACTGCCTCTGCGGGTAAGCCCAGGTTCCTCTGCTGCCAACGATAGAAGTAAACAACTGAGATGAGTGTGATTGCTGGTCAATGCCTCTTTTAACTATGAATGTTGCTTAAATAAAAATACTTTTGTACGATTACTAATGTCTCTGACTCAACGGTGATTGGGACCTGTGCGTGCCTTAGCTTAGAGGTTATATTAAATTCTTGGGGTGAAATTCCCCAGGTGGCGTAGTCGGAAATTACAGCAATTTGAGTTGAACCACGCCCGCTCTGCTACATAGTGTAAGTGTTAAATCCCGTTTAACATTTGTGCTGGCCACTGTATACAGGCCACCAGGGCACCATACAGACTTTATCAAATAATTTGCTGACTTTCTATCTGAGTTAGTACTGGCTGCAGATAAAGTACTAATTGTTGGTGATTTTAATATACACATAGATAATGAAAAAGACACTTTGGGATTAGCATTTACAGACATTCTTAACACTATTGGAGTTAGACAACACGTGTCAGGACCCACTCATTGTCGTAATCATACTCTAGATCTAATATTATCACATGGAATCAATGTTGATTCCGTTGAAATTCTGCAGCAGAGCGATGACATCTCAGATCATTATCTAGTCTCATGTAAACTTGTAGCGCGGCCACATAATGGAAGAATATTTATATTGCAGTATATTAGTCAAATTAATCTAATAAGCCAGCTGCTATGTTATAATTATTCTACATGTGTTTATTGCCCGGAAAAGTGATTGAGTTCCCGTTTACTCACGCGAGAGTTCTGTCGCACAGCTCCAGGGAATCCCCGTGACGTCATTCGAATCAGCTGTTTTCACTGGACTTCCGTTTAAAAGAGCGGAAAAAAACCCGGCGTACAGTAGCTACTTTTCAGTGCTCAGAGATTTGCGATCGATCGCTGGATTATATCTCATCAAGCTGTTCAAGACTGTGACTGGAAAATCTTCATTGTGGAATTATCAGAACTTTGGATTATTTGCCTTTGGGATTTCGTCACAGGACAGTGTTGCTTCACATCGAGCTCCCGGACTTTTAGGAATTAGCCGGTGAGGCCGATTCTACCACACACACACACACACTTACTGTACATGATACGGGACTAATAAGGACACTTCCTCCGCTTATATTACGAGGTATTCTTTTTTTTCTGGATATGAGATGTATATATATTTTTGGTACAGCTTGGTGTTTATTTTTTATTTTTTTGTAAATACACTTTGGGTTTACCTGAATGGATGTTCTCCGTGAGTTCTTTTTGCTAAACATTCAGACATAACATTTAAGAAGGGTCAAGACCGTAAAGTTTTATTTGTGTATTATCACCTATAATCTAGGCTGAGCGTTACAAACTTAATTTAGCCAAGGCTGCAAAGCCGACTCCGTGTTATAAATATGTTAGACCTATCACTTCTGCCACTAAAGATTTCTTTATAAATAATCTTCCTGATCAGTTTCATCATCTCAGCATCCCGGATAGCTTAGAAGAACTCGATGTTGCAACAGAAACTTTTAACTCTCTCTTTTCCAGCACTTTAGACACAGTTGCTCCATTGCCCTTAAAGAAGATTAAAGGAAATAGTCAAACACTGTGGTACAACGAGCACACTCGGGTGTAGGAAATGGAGCATAGCTGGAAGAAAAATTTGTTTTTCGCATTTCGTGGAGAGAGAGCACGATTGCATACAGAGAGGCTTTAAAAGCTGCTAGATCTGCTTATTTTTCAATACTTTTAGAAGAAAACAAACACAACCTTAGGTATTTATTCGAAACAGTGGCTAAATTAACGAAAAATAAAGCTTCAACACCGGATGTTTCCAAACAGTACAACAGTAATGACTTAATGAATTTCTTTAACCCTCTGGAGTCTGAGCGGTTTTCTGGGCCCTTGAGATGTTCTGACATGCCCTGACATTTGTGCTTTTTTCAGTTGCTTATAAACATATTAATGGCAAAGGTGTAAATTCACTCTATATAGCACAAACAGGGCTACCATAATATGTGAGCCACGTGTATGTACATGTTTTCATTTTTGAGAGAATAATGTTTATGCGTGGATATTGAAAAAACTAAAAACTAAAATTTCTGAAATAAGGCCACAAAACACATAGTAAATATGTGTCAATATGTGTCAATAAGACTTTTGACTAATGGATGTCCTCGCCTAGAGTTTTTTCTTCAAAATTATGTGAAAATAGTCTTGCTTTATCGTTCACATAAAACCATACATTGATTTAAATTGATGTAAAACAGGTTTTGCTTGGAAAGCCAATATGCGAGGGGGGCGTGAACGAGGAGTGGTTTACACCTGAATTACCACCCACTCTGCATAATGATGAGCCATTCACACAGGTGTGACACTGACTGAGCCACAATGCAAGGACAAAAGATATATTTAGAAGAAGACTTATATTGACCATTTAAGATTTTGCTTACATCTATCTTGTAAATATGTTTTGCTATTTTATTAAAAAGGTTACAATTACAACAATAATTACAATTTCAACAATATTTCAAGTGTACTCTTTCTTTGTAAAAAAAAAAGATTATAGGCCTACATTTTATCTATGTATTCATTAGTTTGAATATAGTCAACATTGGAACAGCTAACATCTTAGTTGATGACTTTATTTTTGACAAAAATAGATATAGAAATTGCTAAACAAAAGCTTATTTGACGTGGCAGTATATTTTACAGTAAAAACTGTACCCAAATCTAGTCAACAAGATGTTGTCTTTCATATTTCGCCTGACTGTAACGTTGTTTTCATGAAATATTAGGGCATATTGTTAATTTGCAGTTTAATACGTTGCTTATACAAATAGCCTACATTTTATTTCAACATATTTCAGTCGAATTTTCCTTTCCTCAGTATAGCAATACAGTTTGCTAAAACATCATCATTCATTCACACACGCAATTTAAATTTAACTTCTGGCAAAGATGAAGTTGACGATAGGCTATTGACTCGCGATCTTCGCAGTAGGCTAGTGAACGCACCGGAGAAATGCACATTTATTAGGCTACAAAACCAGCTTTCTGTAAATATATTTCACATTTTTTAGACATGTGAGGCGAGTAGGCTACGGTCTGGTTAATGATGATCTCCAGTTCAAGCACCTTATGTTGTGATTGCTATAGCCTATATTTACTTTAAATCCAGGAAATTTGTTAATGAAAAAAATATTAAAATTAAGATACAATTGATACAAAACGAAATTCGTTTTAAAGAAAGGATTTGTAGCAGTGGCGGTTCTACATTGAATTACACCCTGGGCGAGACCCCTTTCGAGCGCCCCCCTTCCCCCCCCAAATATAATTTTTGTTACCCCATTGGCAGATAATGTTTTGCTTGTTTTAAGCAAAAACTCAATTTTTATTTATTTCCCCAGAAAACAAGACTTAATATCTTATGTAATTTTACTACTTTAGTAAAATAACGTTATGCATCTTTATTTAAGAAATGTTTGATATTTGGACTGGAAACAATACAAAAATACTAAGTAAGAAAAGCATTTTTGCAGTGTAATAACTGAACTTGCTACAGTTTTGTTGCAAAGAACAATATTATGGTGAAATTAGATCTCGTGTTTGAGTTAAAAACAAATTATTGTTAAGCATAGCAAGAATCATAGAAAAAAGGCTAACAAATAAGAGTTTTACCCACCAATTAATATTGCCCCTTCATTCATGACATGGATACCGTAATCATATAGAGTAAACATAGTTGCACTGCATACCTTTATCTTTCGCTCGTTTCTAAATTGGGCACCTGATGGCTTTGACCTTTCTTGTCCATCTCTTATTTGGCACTCGACATCGACAATCAACAGATCCCCTGATCCCCCCATAACTGTCACTCACGCTCACGAGTCACGACCAGAAGTCAAGACTAAACCAATTCACCTTGGTGGTGGTGACCAAGTAATCGTTTTGTATTACCTATTTTTATTAGCCATTCAGACCATTCAGAAAAACAAAAATGTGCAGGAAATATAGAGGGCCGTATTTATAATATTATGAATGAAATGTGCGTTATCTGGAAGAAAGTCGAGGTGTGACTGATAACTTCGATAACTATATGGATCCCCCCCCTTGTCCGTTCCATTTAGGAGAGACCCAGAGGTGAACTGTCATCCGCGCCCGCGCCTCCGCGCCCCCTCCCCTTTCCCCTTCTCAAACAAACAGCTTCTGTGCACGGCATCTTCTCAGCAAGCAGGGGCGCAAATTTGGCAATTCCCCACACAGTGAAATGATAGATAATAGAAAACCGCTTCGCGGCGCAGATTTGTATTTTTTTTTCTGCTCGTGCCGGCGGTGCCGCCCCCCCAAAAATGCCGCCCCGGGCGATTGCCCGGTTCGCCCGTGCCTAAAACCGCTACTGATTTGTAGTTTCTGTTTTGAGGTCTCTGTGAAAGTTTGAAAGTCTTTTAGTGGCTTTCAGAGCGCTCGCGTCCATAATGGAGAACTGTCACGTAATATTGTTTTTTCCTCATAAATGCGAACACGAAAAATAAAAGACAAAAGACTTTTAAGTAAAACTTACTCCGAAATTGTGTCCTCGGCGGAATTCGCTCTTCAAAATGCTGCCGTTTGTAGTCTGAGTTACAATCTTCCTCTGAGGAAACAACTTCCTCGCTGTCCAGAATCATCTGAAGGGCGTCTTTACTGGAGAAGCGTGCCATACTCAAAACGCGATGAACTATCAGTAAGTCTGATGAAGAAACTGTGTTTTTATGGCATTGATCGGGGGGGCGTATGCGATGCATACTAGATCACCTAAACTATTTACCATTTGAATAGCGCCGGGGGCGGGGCGGCCTCAACTCATTATAGAGATAATGAGGCAGAAGGAAAAACGGTACCTCTCCTTGCTTTCAAACGGATTACATGAGTTGAAAACATTTGTTTTTTATATAAATTACTTCATTTAAAAGAAGAGATTTCAAGCTTCATAAAGACATATCTCACGTGTCTGTGTGAGAAGTATTCGGCGAGTTATTGTATATTTTCGGACGCGTTTCAGAATGGACTACACTGACAGAGAGAAGGCAGAACTCGCTTCGTGTTTATTTTTCTTTATTTGGCGAAAAGCTCAACACTTTGTTTTTATTATGAGTATACACAAAAATAATACACATTTAACAGAATCGATTGATGTACGAAACTCCTATGAAAAATCAAAGTCAACAGAGTATTTATGAGTTTATTTTACACTGATAAAAAAAAAGCGAGCTGGTATCGCCGGCGATACCGTAGACCTCAGGGGGTTAAGATTGATAATATTAGAGAGAAAATTATATCTATGCAACCGTCTACTACAGTATCGCATCAGGCAGTGCATTGTAGTGTCCCTGAGGAAAAACTATTCATTCATTTCTATAGGAGAGGAAGAATTCGTTAAACTCGTTAAATTATCTAAATCGACAGCATGTATGTTAGACCCTATACCGACTAAGCTACTGAAAGAGATGCTTCCAGAGGTCATAGATCCTCTTCTTAATATCATTCATTTATCTTTGTCACTAGGATATGTACCAACATCTTTTAAGCTGGCTAATATTAAACCTTTTATTAGAAAACCGCAACTTTATCCTAGAGAATTAGTCAATTACAAGCCGATCTCGAATCTACCTTTTCTGTCAAAATTAATAGAAAAGGCAGTATCCTCACAACCATGTTACTTTTTAGAAATAAATGGTTTCTGTGAGGATTTCCAGTCAGGATTTAGAACAGGGGTGTCAATCCTAATTAAACACACCTGATCAGCTAATCAAGTCCTTCAGGCTTATTTGAAAACTGCAGGTGTGTGTGTGTGTGTGTTTTAGCAGGGTTGGAACTAAACTCTGTAGGGTTGTGGCCCTCCAGGAACTGAGTTTAAAACCTGTGATTTAGACCGTACCATAGTACCGAGACAGTAGTGATGGGCAGATCGAGGCTTCATGAAGCAATGAAACAGTTGAACCAAATGGGCCATATTGTTTCGAGGCTTCGAATCAATCCGACACCCGTCTCAACGGTGACACCTAGTGGTCACTTGCAGGTGTTGAACTGAAACAACCTTGACGAGCCATTAAAAAAATTTTGCTTTTTTATTATTGTAATTTTCTAATATGTGAAGCTTGTAACCTGTAGGCTCCTCACAGTGCATAATGTTATTTTGGTCCTGCAAAATGAATATTAATAAAAGAAATCAAGCCACAATGTCTCACTTTTTTAGAGATTTTTATTAAAAAATATTAATTTCTCTGCTTTGGAAGGACTTAGCCTACTTCTTTTTTTACAGTTAATTTCTCCAGCCTTTGAAAAAATCCTCTCACAAGAGACACTTGTTGCTGGCATGCAAAGATATTTTTTAGCTAGAACATACAAATGAGGAAAGATTACTGCTCTCTCTTTCCAGTAAGTTAGGGGATCATGAGTTCTGGGCAAATATGCAAATTTCAAATTCTCCTCAAATGGCGCATCATGGATGATGTATTGTTGCAGTAGGCTATCTGCCGATCACAATACACACATCTCACTTTATTTAGGGTTTCTAAACGGAAATGCTCCCACACCACAGATGTACGGTGTGGTGACCCACAAATAAGACTGAAAGAGACATTCACCAACTGTACCTTTAAGGGAGAGTTGTTTTTGATATACGGGTTCCGGGTTAATGTTGTGTGTCTGTTTTGACCTCACTCGCTGTACAGTTATTTTAGTGATATTGAAGTGGAGAGTAAAGCTGACTCGACGCATCTCCGTCTCTTGTCTCCTCACTTATTGCACTCCACAACGGCATCTCTTCTGGGGAGCCTCCATTTTATCGATCTATCCAAATCTATCTATGTATCTATCTATATGAATCTATCCATGTATATATAATCTATCTATGTATCTAGATATAATCTATCTATGTATTTATATATGTATCTATAATCTATCTATATATGTTTCTATCTATTAATCTAGCTGTCTATATATATTTTTATCTATGTATCTATTAATGTGTCATATGTATACTCTGTCTGTCTCTAGCCTATCAGTCAATGTGTTGTGTAAATTTAAATGTAAGCCTAAATAGCCTATAACTAATCAAATCGCACTATGTCACTATATATATCACCACAAATCTGCTATCTCAAAATCAAACTCCTCTCACAAAAACCCACAAGGTCAATATGCGTTGATTTCACTTTTATACAGATGTGCGATTGTGTGGTCTGTTCCCGACCGTGTCAATCAAACGCTGATTCGGCGGACCACACCTGATGAAACACTTAGTGAAACACTTCGAGGCTTCGTTTGGCCATAGTCACGTGACATGGGTGTTTTGAATCACGCTTCGGATCAGTGTTTCGAAACATCTGCGCTTCGGGATCTCGCAAAGCTTCGGAACGACTGTTTCGCGTCAGCCATCCCTACGAGACAGCTCTCATTAGTGTCACAAATGATTTGCTGTTATCATCCGATCGTGATTGTATCTCGCTATTAGTGTTACTCGATCTTAGTGCTGCATTTGATACCATCAACCATAACATTCTTTTGAACAGACTCTAAAATTATGTTGGCATTAGTAGAATTGCTCTAGCATGGTTTAAATCATACTTATCTGACCGTTATCAGTTTGTAGCAGTAAATGAAGAGATGTCTCATCGATCACAAGTTCAGTATGGCGTACCACAAGGCTCAGTACTAGGACCGCTGCTGTTCACTCTGTACATGCTACCATTAGGAGATATCATTAGGAAGCATGGAATTAGTTTTCACTGTTATGCTGATGATACTCGGCTCTATATTTCTTCGTGCCCCGATGAAACACACCAATTCACAAAATTAACGGAATGCATAGCTGATATAAAAATTTGTATGACTAGTAATTTCCTACTACTAAATTCTGAAAAAACAGAGATTCTAATTATTGGTCAAAAAACGTCCCCACGTAATAACCTAGAATATTGTCTAACAATGGATGGCTGCTCTGTCAAGTCTTCGTCGTCGGTTAGGAGCCTGGGGGGTGTGGGTGTGTGTGTGTGTGTGTGTGTGTGTGTGTGTGTGTGTGTGTGTGTGTGTGTGTGTGTGTGTGTGTGTGTGTGTGTGTGTGTGTGTGTGTGTGTGCTCTTTGAAACCAATCTTTCAATTGAAAGCCACATTTCTTGTATCTGTAAAACCGCATTTTTCCATCTTAAAAATATATCTGAATTACAACATATGCTTTCAATGTAAAATACGGAACAGCTAGTTCATGCGTTCATAACCTCAAGGCTAGATTATTGTTATGCTATTATGGGAGGTTGCCCTGCACGCGCTAGAGTTCTTACCAGAATCAGGAAGTATGACCATATTAGCCCGGTTCTGTAAACACTAGATTGGCTCCCTATTAAACATTGTATATATTTTAAAATATTGCTGACTACTACAAAGCACTAAATGGTTTAGCTCCCAGTACTTGAGCGAGCTCTTAACGCATTATAGTCCTTCACGTCTATTGTGATCTCAAAATTCCGGCCAGTTGATAATACCTAGTATATCAAAATCGACTGCTGGCGGTAGATCCTTCTCCTATTTAGCACCAAAACTTTGGAACAGTCTTCCTAACATTGTCCGGGAAGCAGACACACTCTGTTAGTTCAAATCTAGACTAAAAACACCTGGCATTCATATAGAACATTACATTTCTATTATTCAAATCAGTTAAATGATTATTAGGCTGTGTAACGACTGAGACAAATCAGACACAAGTATTTGTTATAGTTTAACAAATAATATATAAAACTCACTCTGGGATCTGTGGTCCCATCCCCCCAACAAGGGCAAGAAGGTCTTAGTTACCATGACCATGATCAGATAAGTTTTATGGCTGTTAAAAATGTGGTCACGTGGTCGAGACAGAGACAATGGAAGCCAGAAACGGACTTTAAGACAGACTTTGCTGCATTAATCTGATCTATAAATGAACATGCATCCCAGAAAATTGTGTGAATGATTTACTGTCTTGTGTAGTGTTTTTAATTCTATAATTTTTGTTATACTGTGTATTTTATGATGGAACCAACTGTCAATGTAACCTCACCTATACCATGTTTGGGAATGCTGCGTCCTGGCCTTCACGGAGACCTGGCTGTCCAACCGGGATAAAGACCGAGATCTGTGGATTGATGGCTTTGGATCACCTGTTCAGATGGACCGGGAAGTCAGTGCAACGGGAAAGACACTTGGTGGCAGGGTATGTGTGTATGTGTGTACTTTAATAGACGGTATTGTACCTCTGTGACTGTTCGAGAAAAAATATGCTTGCCCGATATTGAACTCCTGTCTGTGTCATTGCAACCGTTTTATTTACCACGGGAGTTCCCACAAATTTTCTTAACAGTCGTGTACATACACCCGAGGGCAAATGCCACCACCGCTTGCACTGTGATTTCTGATGTTGTGCAGAAATTACAGTCACTCTCCCCAGACGCGCCAAACTTCATCCTAGGCGAATTTAACCATGTAACCCTGAAAAACACTTTAAGAGATTTTTACCAGTATGTCACCTGTCCTACCAGGCGGGGAAAGACACTGGATCTCTGCTATGGCACAATAAAGAACACTTATAAATCGACGCCACTCCCCCCACTGGGCTCCGCAGACCATAACTGTATACAACTCCTCCCCACTTATCGTACTGTCCTGAGAAGGGAAAAAGTGCAAACCAAGGCAGTACAAGAATGGACTGAGGGATCAGTTATGTGTCTCCAGGAGTGTTACGATTGCACAGACTGGGATATTTTTAAAGAATCATGCAAGGACTTGGATGAAATGACTGATGCTGTTTGTTCATATGTGGCCTTTTGTAGAGATATGATTATACCTAGCAAACAAGTAAAAATATACCCTAATAATAAACCATGGCTATAGGTCTATAAAAGATAGTATACAAAAAAAAAGACATGCTCATAAGCAGGGAAATGCCTCTGATCTACATGTAGCAACCAAAGAGCTTAAAAGTGAGATATATATAAAGCAAAACTAAGATATAAGTCTAAACTTGAAAAAAATCTGGCTGAAAATAACCTTGGCACTGCCTGGTCCTGTATGAAAACGATAGCAGGTACCCAGGAGCGCAGTAATAGTAGCCATGTCTTTCCAGAGGGTTTTGGATCAGATGTGGAGCTTGCCAATGCTTTTAATTCTTTTTATACACGTTTTGATAAGTCTGATTTTAGCCAGGAGGTCCAAGGACTCCAACATAAACTCAGGGATAATAATCCACATTTCAATATCACATATGAAGATGTGGAAAATGTGTTCAGTAGGACAAAGATCAATAAGAGTCAAGGACCTGATAACATTTGTGGGCGTGTGATCAAAACATGTACAAGAGAGCTGAGTCACATATTCCAATTTATTTTTAATAAATCCCTGCAGACGCAACATGTACCAAAAATTTTGAAGGATGCTATAGTGGTCCCAGTTCCAAAATGTAGTAGTTCTAAAACACTCAATGAATTTAGACCTGTCGCTCTCACTTCAATTTTAATGAAAAATTTAGAAAAATGTATAAAGCAACATATTTTAAGGATAACTGAACATGCAATGGATCCCATGCAATTTACCTACAGGCCACGCAGGGGTGTAGAAGATGCCACTCTCACTCTGCTTCATTTGCTCCTCAAACATCTTGAGGAAAGTCCCATGCACAAATTCTTTTTATTGATTTTTCATCTGATTTTAACACAATTCAACCATATATTTTAGCCAACCGTCTTATTGAGCAATTTGATCTTTGTCCTAGTCTTGTTGGTTGGATTCTGGATTTTTTAACAAAAAGAACACAGAGAGTAAAGGTGAATGGAGCTCTGTCTGGTCAGCTTTGCTCTTCTACAGGTTCACCACAAGGGTGTGTACTTTCACCCCTTTTGTTCATTTTATATACCAACATGTGTCAGAGCAAATATGTAAATAGGACCATGATTAAATATGCCGACGACACCGTCATAGTGAGTCTGCTCCATAAAAATGATAGAGGCCATGATCCAATAATTGAAGACTTTGTCCAATGGTGTGAGGAGTCGCACCTTCAACTGAACATATCCAAAACAAAGTGTTACGTCTTCCCCTCAATCTAGGGGTTAAAAGGGAACGACGAACAAAACAGTGGAGAGACCTTGAGGTTCTCCAGCTCTCCAGTTCCAGCCTCATAGAATAAACCAAACAAAGTTTCAATTTCAACTGGCGTGTCTGCCTTTTATTTGTTTGACCTCAGCAGGAGTGATCAAATAATAATATAAAGAAACATATTCCAAATAAATCCAAACAAAAGTATTACCTCGGGAGGAGGGCCCAATTCAAAAGAAAACAATAAATACCTCTACCTAAAAAAAAAGGTAACATTAACTTACCTAAACCAAACAGGAAAAAAAAAGAAAATAAAAAACATATAACTTCCCTCACTCCCTAACTAATCCATAAACAGGAGAAAAGTAATGGGTATCCTCCACCCTACGTTACCCATACAATCTTAACTGATCATAAATAACAAAAGCTACAAAGGCACGTTCTCACACACATTGTGAACATACGCCCTAGAGCGCAACCCGCTCGTCTGGACTTGGAGAGCAGAACAACCCCAAACGCTGTGATGTCTCTCCCTCCTCTGCTCTCACTCTGCTGCTTTATTTTGGATTTCTGCGGACATGCACCAATCAGTGCGCAAACAGCGCTCACGAGTAGATGAGCACAGGTGGAAGCCCTTAATCCTATTAAGGAAAGACAAAAAGAGAGAAAGAGAGAAAGACACATATGCACATAACTCTCTTGATATGTTACAAACACACAATGAATACGTCCTTGGACGTAACAAAAGGATATGTACATTGATTTTGGAAAAACCCCAGGATATGAGGCAATAACTATAAATGGTCAACTAGTGGATCAAGTACAATCCTATAGATACCTAGGGACAATTATTGACTCTAAATTACATTTCCAGGAGAATTGTGAGGCTGTCTATAAAAAAGGGCAACAGCGCCTATACTGTTTGAGAAAATTACACCATTTTAATATAGACAAGACAATGATGACATTATTTTATCAGTCTTTTATTGAAACCATCATATCATTCTCCCTGGTGGCATGGTTCGGTTGTGTCTCAGTCAAGCACAAGAATCGCCTAAACCAAATTGTTAAATGGTCGAGTAAGCTGACTGGGGAGCTCCAGTTGCATCCCACAACTCTGCAAACCAACTACAGAGGCTAGCTATGGCCATCAAAAAAGATAGTCTGCATCCTTTGAGTAGGGAATTCCAGTATCTCCCCTCTGGACGGAGGCTAAAAGTTCCTGGTTGCAGAACCACAAGATTTAAAAACAGTTTTGTACCAGCAGCAATCATTCTGTTAAACAAACTGTAAAATCATTTGCACAAAATGCACAAGCACTTTGGTCATGTACTCTGTTCCTTGTTTTTACTTAATTTTTTATTACTTGTTTTTATATGTTTTAATGTTTTGTGTGTTGCATGTTATGTCTTAAGGATGTCCTGCCTCTTAGACTGAAAAACTAGTTTACCTACGGGTACCAATAAAGTAACCTGAACCTGAACCTGATTAATTGATTGTAATATTAATTTAGCTACATTAAGTTAATCCAAATAACTGACCCAAATATTAATAATTAATCATAAAAAGTTATTATTATATGAGTTATTATAAATATTTCCCCTTTGAGCTAACTCGTTACAGGCTGCATAGATTAGGTCACTCGGAACCGGGAACACTTCTTATAACACCTGATGTACTCGCTACATCATAAGAAGAATGGCATCTACGCTAATGTTAGTCTTTCTGTTTATTCCGAGGTTTACTGAAGTCAGCCGGATCCGGGCCGTATCCAGATTAGATGGTGGACCTGCGCCTGCACACGTCTACAACGCATCCCTGAAGTGCCAGCCTCATCAGCCCTGTGAAGTCCTCATCGAAAACACCAGCCATCAGCACTGATCCGGCGTGACTCCGACTTCCAACCAGAAGGAACTGGATAAATATTCTCAATGTTCTCATCCAATCTGACTTCTGACCTGTAAATATCATAATCATACACTGTTCGCTCGTTGGCCAGAGCAGAACTGAGCGACTGAGTCTGGGTTCTTCCAGGTTTTTTTCTCCATTCTGTCACTGATGGAGTTTTGGTTCCTTGCCACTGTTGCTTAGTTGGGGACATTTAATATTCAACAATATTATTGATCTGCCTTACTTAGGGTGGACGATGACGCCATTTTCTTCTAGAAACATTTGTTGTTTTTACTTTGTTGTTTTATTTTCATGTTATCACTGTGAAGCGTACGAGGCAGGGTTAGGGTTGTGTTTTATATTATGTTTTGTGATAAATATGCATGCAGCAGTGAAGAGTGAATGTATGCATTACCTGAACCACATTTGTGTGGCTATTAATATGTTTTATTTTTTAAATGAAAACGAAAAGAGGCAGAGTGGTGTTTTATAACATATTTTGTTTTATTGTTGACAAAAATATACGTACAGAGATAACTAGAGTAGCCAGAGCGAGCTGAGTGAAGAGCTCTCATCAAGAACGCTGTGGTTTCATTTGTAGAATTACTGGACTTGCATCCTTGAAAACGGGAGGAAGTCCGTTAATTCAGCCGGTAATTACCGGACTAGTGGAAGTCCGGTAATTCAGCAAATTCTGAAATTTGTGTACGCCACATGGCTTTCCTACTACATCTCCTCAATTCAAGATGTCCTAATTGAGAAACTTTACTTTCCTGGTCAATCAAAGTAATTGATCGTCTCTGTTTAAACTTAATGATTGATGTACCGTCTACAGTGCGTGTCGGAAGCGAACAGCCATTACCATAACTGAACTTCAGCTCACAAGGCTTCCTCAGTCCTCAGAGATTGTACACACACACTATAAAGACAGTAACAAACAATGATGTCGATTGTACCATATCTGAGCGCGAGTCCGATGACGAAACATTGTCAGAACTAGTTATTCAACCCGAACCTCCATCGCAAGGATGACTTCTGGGGCCTGTACCATGAAGCCGGTTTAGGTGGCTAGCCAGCTATGTTTCAGTTTAGCTTCCGCCAACCCTGGGTTTTAGGTACTATGAAAGTAGCTTGGCTTGAATCGGTGTTCGTCGCCATGGTATCTTACGCTGCACGGCTAACCTGCTCCGGGGCAGGTTATGTTCTGGATTCAAGATCTCAGACTGAAGTTTGACCAATCAGCTGAGAGCAAAGAAACATATAGGTGACGTAACTTATTCCCAGTGTCTGTTGCAATGACTTCACCTTTTCTTCCAAATCCTGTGACATCTCAGCGCAAATTGTATGACGAGCACTTCGTAGAGAAAGAGTTTTTAGCCAGACAAAATCCCCTTGCCTTTCCTGATAGTTACTTGTATGAAAGATACAGATTTTCCGCGGAAGGAATGTCTTATCTTTGCGAACTTCTTGAGCCGCACATAAAGAATTTAACACGTCGAATTCATGCACTTACTGTACCGCAAATATTGCGTTGCGTTTTTTTTTTTTGTTGTTGTTGCAAGTGGTACATTCCTGCACGGTGGGTGACGCACAGAAGCTCGGGGAAAACACGGTTTGTCGAACCATTCGTAAGGTGGTACTCGCCAGAGCTCGAATTGAGTCAAGTCTTATGGGGGGTCCCCAAGTTTTTTTTGGGCGGGGGTTGGTTAGTCTCGCAATATACACTTTATACAAAATATACAGTATATTTGATCATAATATGCGTATATATACTATTTATTAAAAACGCTGGATAAAGAATTGTGTATATATATATAATTCTTCTTTTAAATTACTTACTAAAGTAATATGGATTTAGAGGGTGAAAATTTCTAACCTCCCAAACTCAAAATTTTCTAGTGACTGATAACATCTAAATTTTGCAATTGGCCCAAGTGAAATTCTGTAAATTAATTTTATAATTTACAGATTTTCACTTGGGCCAATTGAAAAATTTAGATGTTATCAGTCACTAGAAAATTTTGAGTTAGGGAGGTTAGAATTTTTTTACAGTGTACTTAGTATATATATATATATATATAAACTCAGTCTCTTTTGCCACAACTGAAATGGAGAACTGAACATAACTATATATAATGTGTTACATAGAAATGTAGAAAACACGTTTCGGCCCAGATCCGGCCCACATCTGGCACTTGTGGAATGCGGATCTGACCCACATGCAGCGTGGAATGATGACAGTTGGGCGGCTCACTCCTGTTTGCCAGATCTGGGCCACAAGCAGGCCATAGCAATGCCACATGTCAGCCAAGAGCAAAGAAATAAACCAGAACTGGACCTTATCTGAGCCGCAAAACCTGTGTATATTAAATATGGAGTCATTTCAGCCTTAATAAGCCTGTTAACAAGCAGAATCACTGAAGGAAAGAAGAGAACAGAAAAAGAGTCGAGCAGAAACACAAGAACTACAACTGACTTCAGCCACAGTCTAAGATGAACTGAAGCGAAAAGGAGACATTAAATCTGTGAAGATCTCAGCAGAGGAGGATTAAACAACTCCACAAACAGCATCTTAGACTGTGGCTGAAGTCAGTTGTAGTTCTTGTGTTTCTGCTCGTCTCTTTTTCTGTCCTCTTCTTTCTTTCAGTGATTCTGCTTGTTAACAGGCTTATTAAGGCTGAAATGACTCTATATTTAATATCAGACTTTGTGGCTCAGATAAGGTCCGTTTATCAATGACAGCCTTTAGATTTCGATTGTAAAACTAATTAAAATATAAACTAATGGTTTAAAAATGTGTTATTTGTTAAGTGACCATGGTATAAGCGGGTTAATGCCCTGCGAGGTGTCCATTGTCAGGTATTAATGGACTTCGGCGGAGGCAACCGTCCGACGCGCATTAATACCTGACAATGGACACCTCGTCGGGCATTAACCCTTACTTATCCATCTTCATCGAGATCTCTAGCACTCCTGTAGAACCAGGAGGACTATTAATAATGAAAAATTAGTAACTTAAGCCTAAGTGTTTCCAATTTATGCAAGGAATACAAAAGCCCCGGCATGGAGTGGACAGATATAAAGTAGAAAGATATACAGAGAGAAACAATTACCCCTCAAAAAAGTCAGTAAGAAGCTTTCTTTTCCCGACTGGGAGTGGAGGTTTATTTTTCTCCATTTTTTAAAAAGCTAAAATTAGCTTCACCGGAGCGGCGCCAAACAAACAATCCTGTCAGTCAACGATGTCATGCGCGCGCACAGCGCTCTTTAGATGTGGGGCGGGGTGTTTACATTTTAAAGAGACAACTAGCTATAAACAAACTTAAAATAAATGATTGTAAATAATCAATTCACGAAATGTACTGTATCCATTGCATGCATTTAATCAGATTTGTCATTATTATTTTTACTAAAATAAAAATATCTGAGGGACCCCCCTAATTCTATTTTTTATTTCTTATGGGGGGTCCCTAATACCTTATGGGGGGTCCCGGATCCCCCCAGCCCCCCCTCAATTCGAGCACTGGTCCTCGCTCTGCAGGAGTACATGAATAGTTTCATTAATAGTGTTCCCCGGACATTTATCGGCCATGTCCATAAAAGAGGGCTTTTATAAAATTGCCGGTAAGATATATTGATAGGGTGACATCACATGCACACATTGTATTTTTTTTTTTTTCAAAAAGCAAATTGCACAAATGTACTATACAATTTAAAACATGTTAAGAATTATTTTAAATCTTTATTATTATTCTGTTAATCTTATGATAGGATTCCCTAGCTTTCTTAGTAGTACAAAAACGTTCTATATTTATGTAAAATTATGTATATGTATGTGTAGCCTATGTGTAATATAGCCTATAGCCTATTTTTATAATATATAAAAAATGTGCATGTATCATTTTTTATATATTATAAAAATAGGCTATATTACACATATAGGCTACACATACATACATCATTTTACATAAATATAGAACGTATTTGTTTAACTTACACATTAACAATCAGCAATCTTTCTCCAACAGTCTTCTCTTGCTTTGGCAGCAGAGACCGTATTGTTTCGAGCTTGAAATACATATTTAAATTCATCGTAATTCTGAATGATTATCTCTTGCTCCTCCGCGGGAAAATATATCGCTCACGCTCTACCCGCGATTGGTTGTTCAGTGTCGACGTCACTCTTTTATGTGCACGCGCGCGTGGAGTAATCATAGCTTAAGGATCAAAGCCTGAGTTGACAGAGAAAGTTGATGAGCTGTATCATGGTACCAATAAAGCCTGATTGCATCGGTTTGGTTTTGTCAACTCAAAACTAATCCTGTAACCCCGAGTTTGTTCAGCTACCTTCATGGTACAGGCCCCCGAAGTCTCTATGAGTGTGGATTATATAAACACTGAGCAGTGTTAATTTAACACTGGGGATTTTGCCGTGTATAATGACGTTTGAGGGCTGGTCAAATTGTTCGCAGGTGGAAAACGTACAACATAGGCGAGCATTATGCAAATCTATCTTCTAGTGATGTAGAACTGTAAAGCAGTGAGTTTCGAAACAAAAACGACTCAAAGTCGATTCAGAGTCGATTCTTTCTTTTGGGAGACAATACCTTTATATTTATTGTGCACTTTCGACTTTACTGTTGTATAGTACACACTGCATGAAAGGGAATATTTGAAAAACTATAATAGGGGCACTTCGATGTGTTTTGTGCCAGAAAGGGTATACAAATAGATATGTAGATGATCCGCTGTGGCGAACCCTAATGGGAACAGTCGATAGATAAATAGACAGACAGATATAATGGATTTTTAGGATAAATGAAGACAGTAAAATGTTACACATATACAGTATTTAAATGCAATTAATAAAACAATTAGTGTGACTATAGGAATGAAAATGACAGTTCTGAGTTAAGAAATGATATACTTGTTTTTGGACCAATTGAGAATCCAATTCCCAGTATTTTGACCTCCACCCCTCCCAAACCAATATATGCACCAGTGTCGACTCCAAGTCCCAATTTCACACCAACTGGACCGGCAACAGCTGATGCACTGGCAACTTCAGCCTGAGCCATTGCTCCAGCCCCGAGTCTAGCCACAGTGGCTTCAGCACTAGCTGAGGCGTTGGGACCTCTGGCTTCTACCTCAAATATACGGTATTCAGCACGAGCTCGTCCAACTCCTGCTTCTGCATAGACTCCAGCCTTGGGAATTCTCGTTCCTGGTTCCTTTCCAAAAGCTTCCGCATATGCTCCAGTTCGAGCATAGGTGCCTTCTGCAGTGGCATTTGCTGGTCTGTCAATTGTGTCAGCAATGCCAATGATGCCGCTTCCTGAAGCATTAGCTGATGCAACTTGCAGACTTGGCTTTGTTGAAGTATGCTTTTTCGGTTTCCATGTTTTCGGTTTGAGTAATTTCTTATTAATTTCACTTGAAACAGTGAATTTGACTTTGGGCTTTCCTTCACGTTGAAGTCTGGCATAATTTATATCGGATTCTTCATCTGAAAATAAAATACATTTGTTTTAATGCAGTGCAAATATAGACAGACATTTAGAAAAATAACAAGTGTTGTTTGAATTTACCTCATGGTAGCTGCCATTTTTCACTGAACATTAGAACATTTGTGAAAGGTTACTTAACTTTGAAAACTGTTATTTCTGTATTTGGTGTGCTTTTAGCCACATACTGTGTGATTTTGACGGACAAATTCATATAAGACAATTTCAGTTTTGTCTTGTGTTGGTAATGGAGAAATTAATAAACAAGCAACAAATAGGATTTCTTAATAAATTTAACGTCATATATGATGCTCATTCCGGTTTTCGTTCATCATTTAGTTGCATTACAGCCGCTGTTAAAGTTATGAACAATATTTATAATGTCTTAGATAGTATTGGCGCATCTAACTTAACTTTATCTTGGTTCTCTAATTATCTATTTAGGAGATCCCAGCATGTAAAAATGTATCAACAACTATCTGAGCCTCTAACTATTAACAAAGGTGTTCCTCAAGGCTCTGTGTTAGCCTCAACCCTGTTTTCAGTTTATATTAACAACGTATCCCAGACTATCTGTAATGAGATATTCAACCCGATCATCTAATCATATTCAATTTGATTATCCCCAGAAAAAAAACTTTGCTTTTAGTTTTTCTGCTCCAAATGATTGGAATGTGCCACAAAAGTCATTGAAATTGGAATCTTTTATTTCAATCTTCGCATTTAAAAAACTATTAGGGAGTGTTTTTATCACAGCTTGTGAATGTTCCTAAGGTCCCCACAAACATGGCGGGGCCTATTACGCTGCAGGCCTATTGTCCTCCACCTTTTCTAACCCCAGACCAGGAGAAACTTAATCTACTGTGCCCATTTAGGGCCTTAGACGTCCAAAGAGCTGCCTTGTGGCGTAAGTCCGATCAGTTATTCATCTCGTTTGGGTCACCCAGGAAGGGGTGCCCAGCAGCCCGGGGTGGGTAATCAGGAGAATCGGGAGAATTCCCGGTGGGCCGCTTCACTTTTGGGCCGGTCGAGGATTTTTTAAATTTATTTTTTATTTTACATTTGTCACGTTAGTTACATTAGGCTACACACGTTCCGCATTCTGACACCGCAGCGCGCAGCCTCTGCATGGGTTGCACCATGAGAGGGAGTTCTCCCCTCCCATCCCATAGAGTTGGTTGGGTCCATAGCCCGTCTTTTCCAAAACGTTTTCTCAGGTACGCTACACCGCGGCACCGCCGGCGCCTACCGATAGCTGGGCCGGCCCTATGGCGGCAAATCAATGACAAAATTAACGGAGCGCACAACTGATGCTGGCGCGTGCAGTAAATGACATTCGCGAGAGGATAACAGATCTACACGCGAGGAAACGGGAACTCGAGAGCTCATTCAAACCCTGCGCGCGCATTGACATCTCCTCTGCACGCAATACAAGCCCTCGCGCTCTCGTGCTTTATCTCCTGCTTTTGCTCGCTCGAACACTTTTATTTTTGGCAGTCGATGTTTTAATTCGACTTACTGTTTTAATAACCTCAAATGTCATTAGGTATCACGTTTTTTGATTAAAAAAGCATTATTTTTGAATATTTTTGAATACAAATAAATCTGTAAACATTAGTTAAATATGCCTCTCTTACACAATAGTAAGAGCTGAACTGTTGCTTCATTTATCCAATTTGGAAAAAGTGCTAATTTGGAATTCCACCATGGAAAAAGAGGGCCGGTCTTGGGCCTGAAACTCCCGGGCTGAAAAGTGGCCCCACTCCGGCCCTGGTGCCCAGCATCCAAGCACAGCTTCTCGACGCAGCGAAATAATAAAATAGAATAAAGTACTTAAAAGGCAAGTGGGTTTGGTTTTTATTGCAGGCTCACAGCTAAATAGATAATTTCCATGACAAACTTTACTAATAATATATTTTTATATAATATATTATCAATATATTTTTCATTTAATACAAACAGAGAGAGTATTTGGCAATATTCAGAAATACATATAACAAACTACATTGAAAATGTAGATAAGTAAATAAATAAAAGAAAAAGTAAATAAATACACAAAATAAAATACATAAATTAACAAACTAACATGTAGTTTATGCAGAGTCAGTGTTAGTAAATATAGACCAACTATTGCAATACACTTACCATTTTCACAATATCCGGGAGTGGGTATATCACACTCTTCATCTGCAAATAACACAAATTAGCTTTAATGCAGTTCAAATAGACAAAGATGTTGTGGAAAACAACAAGCTTTATATATCATCGCCATAACAGTGGAAACTAATTCCATGTTTTCTTATAATATATGGCAGTGGCCATAAAGTGGCAGCATATATGTTGAAAATAGCAGAGGGCCTAACACAGATCCTTGATCTTAGATTGTTCCCCTTTTTGTCTATTTAAAGCCCTCTGCTATTTTCAGTATATATTATGTTATACACAAACATTTGCTTGACCCACAGCTGTCTTTGCAGAACACACAATTCTTGTTCCCCGTGTCTCCCCAAACATTTCCTCCTGCAGAATCAGTTTTTTTTTTCTTCTTGGTGCAAATCAACACACAGACAATTTGGATGGTGAGCTTCTTGCGTGCTGTCATTTTTAATAACAATTTCAGTCTGAAATTGTTGGCATCATTAATGTTATAAAAACCAACTTATTAATGTCTACAAGAATTTTATGCAAGATAAACATCCATAAAGTAATAATTTTGTAAGTGTAATACCACCTAGTTTTGATTGTATGTTGTTGTCGTTTTATGTCAAAATTTAAGTTTGCAAAATTGACACTGTTATTGAATTGAATTTAATCAAAATTTGACTGTTTTGAGCTGAATAATGATAATGTTACGACTGCTGTTTTCATTAGGGCTGCAACTTATTTCATAATGCATGAAAACAATTATTATTACAGTTATTGTCTTGCTACAGTTCATTGACAAACTAGACTACAATAATTAAATAATAATAAGTTTGACTAAATATGATCAAAACTAACAAGGACATTTAACACAGGACTAAGACTAGGACTAAAATTGAAAATAGCTGACAAATTTAACACTACCTCCTCTAACAGACCACTCTTTAATTGTAATGTAGACACATGTATTTTCTGTAAAGCAGCTTCACTTACCATTTCCATCATGTCCATGTATGGTTGTGGGTACACTACAGTATCCATCTGCAAATAACACAAATGAGCTTTAATGCAGTGCAAACAGACACTTATGTTTAGAAAAACAACAAGTTTATATTACAATGCACTTACCATTTTTTTGTTTTTCAGACATTTTAGTGAGTCACAAGTTCTCAATCTCAATCTCGTTGGTGGAGTGTTGTTGTGTCTCGGTCAGTACCTCTGCTCCCTATATATACACAGAGTCGGGTGGACAACAGGAAGTGAAAGCCAAAAGCGAGATGCATAGTGTGTGTGATCTAGAGGCGGAGCCGGGGGATTGGTTGTAATATAATACAGTAACTTGAGGTAATTCCCTGAATACTTAAAATACAATACTTCCCTGAAATATGGGGACTGCGTCCCGTCATGAAGCTACTATCACTACCTCAATCACACATGAGCACACACAGGTCTCTAGCATCTATACACACTCACGTCCCTATCAGGTGTACACAGGTCCGACACAGGATCATCAGTACTACCTCACCCCGAGGGCGGCTCTATAGTCTAACACTATCACCGTCTCTGTGGTTTTGAGCGTGGAATCTGTAGTACTTCTATCCCTCAGCTGTGCTGCATATATCTGACACAACTGTTGCTCTGTGCAGGAATAAAGTTCTTATTCACAGCCGAGGAGTTCTCTGGCCATAACAACCAAGAGAATCTCAGCTAACAGAAAGAATCATGTACATTTAAATCTCAATGGGTATACGTGTACATGTAACCAAATATTCTGTTAGTAATGGGATTGACGGCTCAATCGGACTGAAAAGCCTTCGTGTAAACGCCTTAATCGATCCGACTGAGTTCGATCCGAATGAAATTTCGATCCGATTGAAAGGGGCTGTTTGTTCCTTTTCTAATCCGATCGAGAGAACATGTAGGCCATTGCATAACATATTTATATCACAAACATTAGTATAAAAATGGTGTAATATGAACTTGAAAACAATTCAGTTGTTACTTTTAATATTAATAGGGTTCCCTGTATAGTTTAGTAAAATAAATAAATTAATAATAATAATAATAATAATATCTACTTAATCAGAAGCTTGATAATTATTCCCACTAACAATTCTCACTCTAGGCTGATCTCAAAAGTTGGCAGCCCTGTTTGAAGTAAGTTGAAGTTGTAGGTTTAAGTTTACAGAAGGTTTTTAAGTTAATATTATATATTTTACTTCAATTGTTGGTTAATCAGATATTTAAAAAAAGAGGAATAAGTTAAAAATAGACTAACATTTGAAGTTACCGTATGCTAAAGCTAATGTGGGGTAATGTGTAGTAATCAGCAATAGAATTTATTAATCTTCTATTTAATGCCAGGTTGGAGTTATACACTGATATTCTGTCACGGTCTATGGACTCCCTGAATTAGCCTTGGCCACCCCAATAATAAAAGTCTAGCTCCGCCACTGGTGTTGAAGATTTTATTATTTAGATAATAAGTAATTTAGCTATACATTTGTACACTATTATTTCCTCTGTGTGTGTGTCTTTGGTTTGACTTTGGAAGCCTTTAAGGCCCGAATACCGACACAGCAGAGAATGCTATTTCAATAAAGTCACATGGTACAAACTCTCACCCAAAAATAATCTATAGAATGTATTACCATATTTGGGACAAGGATGTTGGTATATATGTAAAAACTGGACACAGAACGGGAGCGCCTTTTCTGCAGAGGAGGCGTTCGGCTTTGTTTGTTAATAAATCTGGCATCAAAGATCTCTTAAGTCATTTCCCTGAAAAGATTGAAACCACAACAATGTTGTGTTTGCAGCCGTCACAAGCTCTTCCTCACTTAAAAGAGGATTTCCTGCAAACTCTTGAAAGGAACACAGTTCATCTCGAAACTTCAGCGTTTGCTTTGATTCCCAGACTGAAGGTGTGGGTGTTTAGTCTCTCTGTGTCAGAAGGGGATTTCTGGAATATTATGGTAAATTACAGTTTTAAGCAGTAAATTCTAGGATGAGAAGTTGTAACATTGAACGAACATCCATCCATCCATTCTCTACAACGCTTCTCCTCTTTCCACTCTTAGGGTACAATTACATGACAACGACCCAGCAAACACATTTACGCTGTGGCAACGTCTGTGGCACGTTGCATTTCTGCTATGACAACGTCGCCGTCTACGTGTTCGCAACATTGTAACAACGCAGAATTGTAAGACGCGACAGGGCTGTAGCGCAACATTCAGCAACTGAGAGACGACGTTCTGTATTCTGCATGCCAGGCCATTAGTTGGCGATGTGACGTTGTAAATAGAAACTACACACCTGCACACATACTGTCCTGGGGCCCGTTCTTCGTACGTCGCTAACTCAGTTAGCTGGATTTGATTGTTGGCGATTTGGCATGATCTTGGATTGTTTGGTTCTTCGAAGCTCATCCTGGACTTGCTGTCATAGCAACAGGTCCGTAAGCTTAAACCTGCTCGGGAGCAGAGGCTTATTTCATGTTAACAGGATTAGACTGCTGCTCATAAGCGGAGCTGATACGGGAAGTCCAGCGCAGTGCGATAGTGCACTTTCTGAGATATATATTTTTTCTCGTGACTCGTGAGATTGTCGTTTACATTATTAAATTGTTGGAAACGCACATTTATTTTCGACTTGTCGGAGTCTGGCTTTAACTACAGCACAAACTGTTTGCATTGCCCTAAGATTATTTGCGAGTGGCTCTTTCCTTTACACTATTGGAGATGCGGAGAACTTGATGGAAAGTGCTGTCTGTCGTGTCATTCGGAGTTTACCTGGCGCTTTTAGGTTTAAAAAACAGTTTTAGGGTTTTTAGTGGCATTTCCAAGCCACTGAAGACCCAATGTTGTAAAGCAGTTTTTTTAAAGCAGTTTTTTGTTTTGTTTAGGCTATCATAATTTTTTATGAAGATCATGCAATCATGACCATGCCGATTACAGTATATGTCACTCAGGCTTCACTAACGTGATTGGTACCATCAGAGCCGTCGCATAGACTGTGCGAACTGTGCAACCGCACAGGGCCTCGCGCCACTAAGGGGCCTCGCAATCCTGCTGTTTTTTTTTTTGTTTTTTTTTTACCACTTTTTAAAACATCTCGCGGCATGAATGTAACAATTCTACAAATAAATAAAACATCTCCAGTTAACTGGCAGAGCATTCATTTCGTTCGTTTTTTAAATAAGAGACGATCTAGCGCTGAAATGTGTTTTTTAAATCAAGTTATCAAAGTGCTCGTTGCTGCTGCGATCAGTGGCGCTGATACAGTGTTTTCTCGTGTGGCTCGCGCACACGCCGCACTGTATTCACTCGGACGCGCGCTAAATAGCAAAAAGTCATAGCTGAGACTATGTGCATGATTATGCTGTATTATTCTACTTGATAAAAATGTATTGCAGCGAGATTATGCGTGCAATAGAACTACAACAGCTACGTCCGTGTGACCGTTATTCATGCGCAATTGAGCATCCACATCAAAGAGCAGGGCCTCGCATTTCAAGTTCGCACAGGGCCTTGCACCCCACCTGCAACGGCACTGGGTACCATAGACTATAGGCTAGACCATAGACTGCCATCAAGGCCTCAATGAAGGGGATTATGTGAACAGAAAGGGGGTTCACAATGTAAATGTGCAGCCCAGTTACTATTGTGATTCTTAATATTCCAGATTAGTAATATTATATCAAATTAAAAAAAGGCAGTTGACTAAAATCTTCCATATCACAAATGTGAAAGCAAATGGCCAGGATCTGTGCATGACTTAAGAATTTTCAGAGATTCACATGTATGCACATTATTTGAAAGTGGTAAGGAAAGTTCCACAATTAAATATCAAGCTCACTGTATTACATACACTTATGCTGATCCAAACAGAACTGCATTATTTCATAGGTGATTATGACATGTTCCTGCCTGCAGACAGGTGTTTTATGACCCCATTCCCTGACCCAAACCAGTTACAATGCAGCTCTAGCCAGGACAAGGGCACACAATGAAATGAACTTTGGCTAACTAAAGGGAAGATTTCAGTGTCTGAAAAGTCTGAGGGTTGCTCACCTGACAGGGCCTGTGACATTGCTGCATGTGCCATATTACACAACATTGCCAAAAAAAAAAAAAAAAAAACCTTTTCATTCAATGTTTAATAAAAGACAAATATGCTTAGTTCCTTGACTTTTATTTCAATTGTTCTTTGTAAAGAAAAGCCAGTGGTCAAGTGCCTGCAACAAGAGATATTAGACACATGCCTCATGCAACAAATAAAAAGGAAAAGTTGTCTATCCACTGCCCACCTGTAGGCCTATGTCTCCTCTGTCTGTGCAGACTCTTCTGTAGGCCTTTCTGTAGATGTGGAATCCTGCAACTTATATTGCAGCCATAAAGCATACAAGTATAAATGAAGTAAAGTTATTTATGCACTTGCAGGTAGGCTAGTTCCTCCATATGACAGTTATCTGAGAGGGTTTATTCACTGTCCAGTGCAATGGAAACAAATAGACATTACAAAGTCTTATACTTTCTTTCCTTTGGAAAGTTAGAAAATGTCCACTTACTGCACATATTTCAGCCACCACTTTCTTGGGAACAGTGTTGGTGTATTATGTAAAAGTGCACAAAAGAGGAAAACACAATGTCATCACAATGAACTACACTCGGGAAAAATGTGATCAATAACTCATGGCAAAATATTTTTACATTAACATAAGTTTATCAGTTTTCACTTTCACAAGTCAAAGCAATTCATCATTACTCAAGATTTAACAGTTGAAATGACTATACGGCCTTAATTTAATGCAGCAAAAATTATTTTACCGTGTAGGCTACTAATGGCTCGTTTCCACTGAGCGGTACGGTACGGAACGGTACGCATTTATTTGCGTTTCCACTATCAAAAGTTGTGAATGGTACCAAAATGCCGAAGCGTACCGTACCACTTTTCTTTTTTTTCTCAGCCTTTTTCTTGATTGCTTTTATAAACAGACAACCATTTATTTAACAGTGCCTTTTATAAAAGAGACTATAATGTGATGCGATCTGGGAAAACCCGTCAGATGTCGCGCTGGGCCGTTTTCAGTAAATTCCAAAATAGTTTGAATGTCAGTTTGTCAATTTTTTTTTTTCATTAAATTATTATTCTATAACATCTTTTCTCTTATCTCTGAAAATATCTTGGCAAAATTCCCTTGTTTAGTGCAGAAAAACAGCGATAGTGTCAAGCTGAAAATACTCTCTTTCTCTAATGCATTCTATGCGACCATTTTCTCTAACGCGTCTAACGCACGCAGAGGTGAAAAAAACAAACAATCGCCGTATATCCCATACACCTGTCCGTCTCTTAACACTACAAAGATAGTTTACCTATAAAATAAACCACATAACATGTACAGTGAATGTGTATTAGTGCGCATTTCGCGCCAATCTATCCGGTATTAGAACAGATCCGGTTCTGGAGAGGACGCTGGCGCATGTTTGGCTGCCGCTTCTCCTGCCATATTTTATTTTATTTTAATTTTACTTTATTAACTATTTTTATGGATTATTTTAAATTCTCCTGAATTATTTTAACTCTATGCTTTTATGAGTTTTTCTGTTGCATATAAGGCACTACATGGGATTGCTCCAGAGTACCTATGTGATCTTATTAACTCTTATACTCCATCGCGTTCTCTCCTTTCTGCAAATTCCCTCTTATTACATCAGCCTTTGTGTAAGCTCAAGACCATGGGGGAAAGAGCTTTTTCCTGTAAAGCCCCCAAGCTATGGAATCTACTTCCTTCCACAATCAAAAGTGCGCCAACATTGGGACAATTCAAAGGGTTGATTAAGACGCATTTGTTCAAGGCAGCTTTTTCTTAATTGTTTTTATTGCTCTTGCTGTATTTGTTTATTTTACTGTATGCGCTTTGGGTCTGAGAAAAGCGCACTATAAATAAAATGTATTATTATTATTATTAATCCTGTTTAAAAAAAAGAGTGCCAAGTTAATTAAACCTGTTTTTCTCAAAATTCCGTTCTAGAAAATCATAGCGATCGGCCGACTTCAGATAAACATAACTTTTGCTACCAACAAGCTATGATAAAAATAAAAACAGATTTGGAAAGGGCTTGATACCAGCTTCCATATGATATCAAAACCTGTAATAGGTAAAATTTCACCATGTGGTGGGTTTTCCCAGATCGCATCACTAAAAATTACCATTATGTAGAATATTTTTGTACTTCACTTTTATTTGTTCCCATGTTCTAGTGTGGTGACTCTGACATTACAATGAACAAAGTAATTATGCAATTATTAAAATACAAAAATATAGGCTAATAAGTGATAAAAAACATCTAACATGGCCACTTCTAACGGATTTAAATTGTCTGCTACTTTTTACCAGCCCTCTCTCCTGGCTTTTGCAGACTTTGAGGTGTTCCCTGGCGTTTTGATTAAACATTAAAATTCCGAATAAACTTGGACTATTAGTTCTTGCTCTGCTGAGGAGAAAAACTGAGCGCGCTCTTTGGCCATGCTGAGCAGCCAATAGCAGCGTTGCTGATCAATGTTTCTACTATCGATACATATCCCCTTTTAAACCAGCGCATGAACGCGCAATTATCTCAGATAACTCAATCCAGCGATACTAATCATATCCGGCAAGTGTGTTCGAAGAACCTAATTAGCCAGATCATGATTAGCACGATGATATCATCTTGGATGTGTAATTTGATCTCGGATGTTTTAAGCAACGTACGAAGAACGGGCCCCTGTAGTCCGCCATTGTTGTTTTAGTTGTCAAGTACTTACTCATGTCTGTAGACTGAACACGTAATACACAATAGCATGACCTCAGAAAATCATGTTTATGTAGTTTTCATGAAGACGATAGCGGTATTGTTTTCAAAAACTCTTGGAAATGATTTTTCAAAAGTTTGTGCTTCCAGGCCCCCAAAACACTGTTGTCTTTTAATTATAAGTTTTTAGTTGAAAGCAGTGTTGTGTGAATAATGTTTTCAAGGTAGAATAACCATTTTTTGGCTCTTAAAAGATTGTTCTTTACACTAAGAAAAAAACTTTGTAAAAAAAAAAAAATCTAAAGATCATTTTTCCACTACAAAGACCCTTTTGTGGAATCAAAAGATTCAATGTCTAGCTTCTTTAGAAATTTAAATTGGTCTATTAAAAACTTTTTCTGGAGACCAAAAATTATTCTTCCATGGCATCGCTGCGATTAAAAGAACCCTTTTGGAAGCTTTATTTGTAGTAGTTTAGTGTGTGTGCTTGCAGAAGTGTGCTTAGGAATCTCACATGCTCTTCATTAAAAGAGGATTTCCTGAAATCTCAAGATCTCGAAACTTCAGCGTTTGCTTTGATTCCCAGACTGAAGGTGTGGGTGTTTAGTCTCTCTGTGTCAGTAGGGGATTTGTGGAATATTACAGTAAATTACAGCTTTAAGCAGTCCTTGCAATTTTCTAGGATGAGAAGTTGTAACATTACCAGTAAATTACCATTTTGATGCTACGGTATGTGAACATCCATCCATTTATTCTCTACAAGGCTTCTCCTCTTTCCACTCTTAGGGTAAATTTACATGACAACGATGCGCTAGAAACGTTATTCTTTTGTGTTTTGAAAAGTTTTTCGTACATGTGACAAGATAGTCAAAATGTTCCCTGTTCACATGGATCCGCAAAAACAACTACAAGCGCTGTATTATTCATGCCAGGCCAGTCGTTGGTGATGTGACTTTGTAAAGAAAAACCATTGTTGTTGTTTTAGTAAATCACTAACTCATGCCTAGAGACTGAGTTCAGGCACCCGATGTCGTGTAAATGAATGTCCAAATTGCATAAAAGGTTTTCAGTTATTAGTTGAAAATGGTGTCATGTAAACACCCTTAAAAATAAAGTTTTCAAAAGGGTGTCACGGAACAACCATTTTGAGTCCCTAATGAACCTTCCAGTCTAACAGTTCTTAAAAAAAGCATTTTTTATCATAATCTAAAGAACATTTCACCACTTTTGTGCATTTGAAAGGTTCCATGGATATTAAAGGTTCTTCGTGGAACCATTAATGCCAATAAAAACCTTAATTTTTAAAAGTCCATCAGAGCACATACAAGGTCTGGATGTGCTGCGTAAGGATAAGAAGTCTCTGGGCCAGTCATAATATTCTGATGGAGATGAAGCAGTTTGCAGTAGCGCTGCTGCTTTTTAATTGTTTTTCAATGTAAACTGCAGTACTCAGCATGTTGGGATACATGTCAAATAAAACCGGGGTATGTGTTGAATGTCATGAAGACTCAGTCGGCTTTTTATTTTTTACTTTAATGGTATGAAAATCTGGCAATTTTGGGGTAATGTACAGCATTCTGTTGTTCATGTGTTGGTAGGAGCAGATCACACACACACACACACACACACACACACACACACACACACACACACACACACACACACACACAAAAAAAGTTTTGTTTGAAAGAAAAAAAGAGGAAGACATTTTCTGCTTTCATTTTCATTTCTTTCTGAATGTTGAGTCTGTTATCATCATCCTTTATCTGACCGCTTAAGACTTGAGGGGAAAATCTTTGACATTTAACCAATAGAATTGTTAAGGGTTAACACCTTAAAGTTTATAATGATAAATTAGTGATCTTCAGGGAAAATGACACTTTATACAAGTGGAAACTTGCTACTTCCTCATGAAAGAATATTGTCTAATTACTTCCAATGATGAAGCTTAATCAGAGAATTTGCACTGCCATTAATATTTTCCAAAATATCCAAAGTGTAAGTTCAGGAGTGCATCAGTGTATAACATAAAATTAACTAATGTACATAAAATAGTATTTTGGTTTTGTAAAAAATAAAAATAAAAATAGCAGTTGAAAAGAGTTGAAGCATCCACAGCTAAAAACGGCTTCATATTTTTGTTAAAACCATGCTATATTTTATATTTCAGGATTCAAAAGAACAGCATTTATTTGAAATAGAAATCTTTTGTAATATTCGAAACATCTGTTATGTTTGTACACTTTCATAACAGTAAGACAGACACTCAGATCGGAGCTTAGCTTGAACACGTCTTTACTCCACAATTGCAATTATACCACTCTCCACTAGAGCGCACCAATACAGAGTAACTTTAAGACTGCTGACTCATTACACAACAATTCCTCCCCTCCAGCCTAAATCTACTTACTTCAAGGTGCACAGATTTACATTGAACACTCGTATACAGAACAGTCTCTTTTCCTCTGGTGTCATGACGGCATATTCGTCCAAGCACTATGAGGTTACTGCACTCTGTGGTATTTTGAGCAGAGATAACCTGCGTTGCGGTTGGATCCAAAAGCTGATCAATATGTCTACGCTAAACCATGTCAGTACTCGCTAGTACAGTGTAAGTGAGAAGTCCAGTCTTAGACAATATTGTACCGATATGCCACTTTGGGTGGGATTGTCTATAATCTCTAGCAAGCACATTTTGACCAACTTGCAGGGTACTGAGCGCAGATCGTTTCGTATTTTGGACGTGGTGTGAGCGAAGACTTCTTCACATAAAGAGTGTGGCTGGAGACTGACATGTCGTTGAGTGAGCTGAGTTCCTATAGGCCAAGAGAAAGTTTGCAATCTTTTCTTGCAGTGGTACTTTCTCCCCTCCCATGGACTGGAGCATTTCAGGGACGGAATAAAGCGTTCAGCCAGGCCATTCGTAGCAGTTTGGTAAGGAGCAGATGCATTGTACTTAGTTCCATTGCCCATAACAAATGACTGGAATAGGCTAAATGCCAACAGCTGTTGTGACATACTTCCGCTGAAATGTCAGCCACTGCGAATACTTCCGTTAGCCTAAGCGTCCACTTGTTCTGGTAGGTAGCTGATACGCTAGTTGACATAAATTTTTTTTTTAAAAAGTCAAAGTTTAAATACCAGAGAGTGTCTGGCACAACTGCCGAACACTGCTGTGTGTTACAGTGCCAGCCATCTGGAAAGTACAATACTGTACTTAGTTTTTTTACTTTTCCTGTCGATGAGGAGCTGAGGCGTAAGTGGATCGCCACTATCCACAGGGACAAATTCACTGTAACGCCAAACAAATTAATAAATAAATTATATATAATTATTATTCATATTTATGCAATGTCCTCTGTAGAGGACACCAGAACTAATTTGTTTAAAAAATAAAATGACATGTATAGTTTGTTTTATGGTGCAAACACCTTCTACCTTATTTATATTATTCTCAGGTTAAGGTAAAGTAAGTCAAATTCATTCTAAATAATAAGTATTTGAATGTCCATACTCACAACTTAGAAGAAAGACTTCTCCGTGGTTTAGTTTAGCTCAACTCTTTCATAAAGCAGAGACTTGTGGCAAGTTGGTTCTTTTTATATCAATTATTATTAGTTTATTATTACAATAATAAGTGTTTTACATATAATGTCAAAAATCAAAGTAAAGTTCAAGAGTCTGTCAGTTCACAAGCTTCGCCAGCAGGTGTCAGGCTTGGGTCATCAAACAATGGAGAGGCTGTCTTCCTTCACAGCGTCTGCTTCTCATAGGTCTTACTGTACTTTTTATAATCCATTTCATCACACCCCTTCATTACATATTCAGTTACATATGGACAATTTATCCAATCCCAGATCTGGAACAATTGTCAACTCCTTCAGTCTTTTTACAACTTCCATAAAAGACACCTTCCTTAGCCTTCTTTTCCTCTTACGAGCTCGGGCCTTTAACCGTCTTCTCCTCTTGGTCTAGAATACAACAACCAGGTAATACTTTTTCATTTTACTGAATATATGCTTTCTAATACATAGTACTATCTCTTCCTTTAATAAATGCTTATAACACAGAATATATTTCAGTCATTTCATTGTATTACTTCAATAAAAGATTTTTCCACAAATGGTTTACAGTGTCTTTTTCTTTAACCAATCAGCTTTATCAATAAAACAATTTCAAATCAAACATGTCTCAGTGTCATTATTATAAATCAAATAAACAATTTCAAATCAAACATGTTTCAGTGTCATTATTATAAATCAAATAAACAATTTCAAATCAAACATGTTTCAGTGTCATTATTATAAATCAAATAAAGGGTTTCTTATAAAAACTCTTTACATAAACCAAATTCAAGGGTTTCTTATAAAAACTCTTTACATAAACCAAATTCAAGGGTTTCTTATAAAAACTCTTTTCATAAACCAAGTTCAAGGGTTTCTTATAAAAACCTCTTACATTGTTTCCATACATTAAGGTTTCTTATAAAAACCTCTTACATTGTTTTCCTTTACATACAAGCATTGATATAGTCAATATAAGACTGTTTATATGAGTCATAATAGAATCAATTGCATATTTCACCCAACACGCCCCTTTATGCACATTTATTCTTTTATTTCCAAAGTCAAGTAAGTCATGTAACACCCTCTTTTTTTGTCATATTTTGCCAATTTAGCATATACCTGACCTGTCTTAGTAGTGACATTCATTTGAAAAATGTTCATATAATGCTCCACCCAAGGTCTCTTATTCTTTGGTTTCATTAATTTACTTTCAATAACTTTTCCCTGTACCGGATTTCCGGAAGGCCAGATTTCTGTACTCTGTTTAATTATAACTATTTAGTTATAATTAAACAGAGTACAGAAATCTGGCCTTCCGGAGCTTGCGGACCTTCCGGAGCTTGTTTGCATGAAGTAACGAATGGCAAACTAATGCGAGTTAAATTTGGAGGTTAAATAAATATTTATTTAACTCGCATTAGTTTGCCATTCGTTACTTCATGCAAACAAGCTCCGATCAATTGTCCACCAGGGGTTTCTACAGATAAAGGTGCGGCCACATCCATTAATCAAACATTTTCCTGCAGGAATTTGGGCTTTCGGCATTTCTACCTTCCCAACGGCCACACGACCCTTCTGGAAATTCTGGTGAGTCCCTCGGATCGGGAGAGTCTGCTTTTCTTTTCACTTGTGGATCCATCGTTTTCTGTTATAATATAAAATATTCCATCAAATTTTGATTACTTTTATATCGTTCTCTGCACGTCTAGCACGTAGTTTATGTACAAACAACTGGTCTTCCTTCCTCCAGACTTTATGAGCCGATAAATCACTGTATAGTTCTCGAGCCTCTGGCTGGAGCACTTTGAACATGTACTTGAATTTGTCTACTATTTCTACATTAATGTGTTCCAATAAGTCAAACACATTTATACAATACTCAATTACACCTCGTTCAGTATACCAAATCACTATATTTGTTATTTCAAAACCGGTGTTACAAAAACTTCCCATTGACACAGCAACCTCTTTTCCCCACAACATTGCATGACATTTCATACATTCATCGTTTCTAACTAGAATCCAGTAATTCTGACGCTTTGATAATATTTGTCCATCAGAGGTCCTCGTTAGTTCCTACGAAAAAATTACAATTCAATGTACATTTTCTACTTTTCTAATACATCAAATTTTTCCATCTATTATCTTTTCTAAACGTATAGAATCATTTTTCTGATAATATAATGAACTCATATCTACCAGATTTCCAAACTCATCCAGTCTGTCCATGAAATTGTCATATCTTCCAGGGGAGCTTAGTTTGCTAAAAGCCATGGTGCTGTATCTTCTTTGGTCAAGGTCTCAATGCAATATGTTCATTCATTTTAGACATAACTGCCAATATAAGGCCTAACCACACCTACTCGCTCAGATGATGGCCTTAACGTTCGTAAATCAATGTCGTTTGATCTAGTCATTTCCTTCTTATAGCATTTGCTGTTTTTACACATTTTACATATACCAGAAATAATCATCCTAAAAATCCTTCCCAATCCTGTACATTCAATGATAATTAACACAAATAAAATTGTTACCATTGTTAATATCAGTTTGAAATTATTAACCACCCATTTTATTCTGTTAAATGTATTATTTCCTATTCCAGCCATTCGTAGAATTTTCCTATGTACTTCTTCCTTAATTACACTTTGAATCTTCTGGGGCCTTTTTTCTTGCATTTTCTTATCAAAATATTGTTTCCTTGCTAACATGAAATAAAATGGAAATGGTGGCATGCATCTACCGTTTTCTTGTGAACTAAAATTAGCTGTTGTATCAGCATAAATAGTATTTTCAGTCATTATTAATTCAGAAAATAATCTACAAATCCCTTGGTTTATTTCATTCCTTCTCCAGTTTCCATCTATTTTATTATTTATGCATGTCCATCCGCCATAAATCCACGGCTGTATTCCTCCAATATATCTCACCGTCCAATAAGTCTTTAAATCAAACATCTCTTCACCTTTTACTGCTCTACCCCAATAGTCCCATGTCAACCAGTATGATGGCTGAGGCATATCTTCCTTCCTGTGATATTCCCTTATCTCTTTCGGAATAGCCCAAGTAATGATCTCATAATCATTTTTGTATCGCATTCGAACTATTGGTATTGGATAGTATTTTTCCAACCTATTATTATTATACTGGACACTTACTCCAAATTGACTCGATTTAGAGCTCTTTTTTATGCTTTTGATACTAATTGGAATAATTTTTTCATCCTCTTTTATGGCTATATCTTCCAATAAGTCAAACAGCCTGAATTGAATTATCATCTGATCCGTTACCGCACCTTCTTCAGTTATTAAATTTATCCACATTTGAGATCGCTTCAACATCGTTATCATTCTTACACCTTGACTTCTAACTCCATATCTGTTTACAAATATTAACCAGTGGTTTTCATCCTTATCTGTTTTTTCTATTTTATCCTTTTTATAATTGAAATCACATTTCCACTTGCCCATACAAGTGCATCCAATCCAATTCATTTCATATTCTTTACTATCTTGTTCATTATGCTGTTCACTTAATTTCTCTAGTAATTAATTTCTCCAAATATTATGTAATTTCCAATTATATCTAGTTTTAGCACATTCATTAATGTCACCATTAGGACATTCCTCCCAGAATTTATCCGTTTTAACGTTTATCTGATAAAACTGTTCTTTCTTCTCTGAGTATCTCTCTCGTCCTAAAGCCACTTCAGCATTCCTAACTGTCTCACTATACCATTTTAATCCAGGAATTGGATTCTTTAATTTTTTTAATGTCTCATACATGGTATATTTGTCTTCTGTGAATTGGTCTTTGCATTCTATCTCAAAATACTTGTCCTTCAGGTTTTTTGTGTTTTTACTGCCTGTCAACACTGTTTCCCCAGGCTTTTCCTCACTTAGTTTTTCTCTTTGATCTTTTAGATCAACCTCTTTATTTACCAAAAACGTTGTGTCTATTTCATAATTCGGATCTATATATTCCATGTCAGTCTCATCTGTTTTTCTTTGGTTCGTTTTTGTTAAGTTATCATTTAACTTTATCCTAATCCAGAATAATACTATTACCAGTCCAATAGATATTATTGCCCCCACAAAGATTGGTTTCTGTAAACACGTCTGCTTCCAATTTCTTGTCATTCTGTGGTTTCTTGACCTCGTAGGCCAATCCTGGCAATCAGATTCCATGTCCTAGAAGATAACAGAGATATACTCCTCTGTTAGACCTCTTGTCTTGTCGTTAATCTTTAGGTAACTCCTAAATTTCACTATCTTCTTTCATTTACAGCTTTCATCAATGCTTTATGTGTTGCACAACTTTTCAATACGCTAAAACATATCTTTCCTCCCTCTTGAAAATTGTTCAACACATATTATTCTTTAATGTAAAATGTTTTATACTTACATTGTTTGATATCCAAGCCATGCACCAATGGGTTGACATTTGTATACATTTTAGTAATTATTGTATAAACTTTGCCATCTTCAGTCTCATTTAACCCTTATGTGCTGTTGGGGATGTTTTCATCCACTACGGGGTATTTTTGAGTCTTAATTTGGCCATAACTTTCTCCATGTTTCAGCAAATGGAATGATTTTTGGTGACTAATCTTATTTTGATACATATTTTGGGAAAATGCTTTGAAATTTTTCAAAAACTCAACAGTACACTGTGGGCAAATTTACTACCCTTTCGTTATGTTTCGTGGCTGAAAACAGCCACTACTTTAAACTGCTGTAAAAATGTATCAGATAAATATTTTTTCAATTTTTTTTGCATAAATCTATTAATCAACCTCAGTCCTGCTCAAAAATAATAAAAGTTTAAAAAAAAATCAGGATTTTAACTCTTTAATTGCCAAATTAATAAATGATGTCACTGATTTGGGGAAAAAAAACACACAAAATGACTAATTTTCAATATAAAATGTGAATGTGGACTGGATTTTTTTTTACCTTTTATCACAGTCTTGGACATGTCAAAGATTAGAAACAACATTGGTTTTGATGCATTGTTAGTTTTTGTGCAGCATCAGATTTTAACTTTTTCTCCCTCATTTACTGTTCGTGGCTGTTTTTGCCCCATTGACTTCCTTTATAACCACATTTTTTGATTGCAAAGCCATGACACCATATAATCATGCATTTTTGATTGTTGGTGGTTTTCCCTGTTGGGAAGAGGTAAAATTTGTAATTTTTACTGTTGATAACCAGGTGGCACCATTAACCCTTTAGATAGGCCTGTGCAAAAAAAGCTTAGTTTTTCTGTAAAAAAAAAAAATCTACTCAGCATCTGCATCAGATTTATGAACAATTTATTATGAACCAAAATGCAACAACAACTTCAAATAAACTGAACAATGGTTCAAGAGTTGAGGATGGATGAAGAACTAAACATTTAAACGAACCACAAACTGTGTGTGTGTGTGTGTTTTCAGTATTTCCAGCAGGACTTGCAGCATATCACTTGGTGTTCTTTGCAAGTGTGCCCACCACAACGGATGCAAGTGCTCACTGTTCTTTTTTTTTGTCCTGTGCACCACTTGCATGTTCCCCTCTTCCCTTCTGAGCTGCTGGTGCCTGCTGGTGTCTGTGGATTTGTGTCTGGAGGGACAGCTGCAGAAGACTGAATCTCTCTCACCAGTGCAGCAGCAACTGGTGCGTGAGGGAGGCGCTCTCTCCTCAATATTGCTGCAGAGACCAGAGAATTTCCCAGCTCTTCTAGGAAAAGCCTTCTCCGAAACAGCTTTGCCTGGTTCCAGGAGGGATCCACAGCTGTGAAGATGACATATGCATTATATGCCGAGACGTCCACCATATTAAAAAATAACGTCTGTGGCCACCGATTGGTCCTCCTTCTGCAGCTGTAGGTGCCGACAACCTACAAAAATAAAAGAACAAGAAAAGAATAAGTACAGATTTCATAATAAGTATTTTTGAAGCTGCACATGACAATGAGAATAATCATGCAAACATTGTCAAAACACAAACAGTATCTCCTAAATTTATCTCTAACAAGCACATGAATTCAAGTAAAAATTAACAAGAATAGGATGTATGTAGTAACAAATGTGTAATGGCACATACCTTGTCTAGATTGTCGACACCTCCCTTGCAGCGGTTGTAAGCTGCGATTATCTCTGGCTTCTTTTTTGGTCCCTCTGTCACCACTGCTTCGCGGTGCCTTGTACTGATGAGGATCACATTCCTCCCCCGTTTCGGAACGTAACTCACAGCCGTGGTGTTCTTTGTGAAGGCGAAGACGGTGGAGAGGGCAGGTCGTCCTTTAGCCTGCACCAGGTTGGGTGGCAGCTCTGGTTTATTTTTCCTGATCGTCCCGACCAAGGCTATTTTTTTCCGCAGAAGCTCCTGAGCAAGTGAGTTGGAGGTAAAAAAGTTGTCACAAGTGACAGTGACGCCCTGGAGTCCTTCTGTCATCTCCATGACAACACGCTTTCCCTGACCCACCTCTGCAGCATTACCTGTCTTACCCAGGTAAATGTCACACCTCCAGGCATAGGATGTGGCAACATCAGCAGTCACCCAAATTTTTAGCCCATATTTTGCTGGTTTTTTTGGCATGTACTGCCGAAAGCTGCATCTCCCTTTGAATGGCACAAGCTGCTCATCCACTGTGACATCTTTGCCAGGGTTGAATAGGAGGGGAAGGCGATGCGTCCACATTTCCCACAGGGATCTGATCGGGGCAAGCTTGTCCTCTCTACGGCGAGCTGGTCTTTGCAGCTTGTCGTCAAAGCGCAGAGCTCTGCTGATTTCATGGAATCTTGAGAGGGACATGGTGGCTCTAAAAATCGCACGACCACTGCGATCATCCCACAGGCAACGTGTGGACTCCCCTCTGGACCTGTAGACGCCGGCCAAAATCAGTAGCCCCATGTAGGCACGGATATCTGTGGAGTCCACCCCGGTCCAGTTTCTCATTGTGCGGCGCCCATGGAGGTTAGTCATGCTGACAATGAGGTCAATCATCTCCTCCGTAAAAAACAGATTGAACACAGAATCCATGTTCTGGACCCTTGCGATGGCATAGCGCGTTGGCCCTGGAGTCACGCCTCTGGCAGGCTGAAGAAAGGGAGTTGTCTCCGCGTTGGTGGAAAACCACACTTCACCGTTTCTCCCAATCCACCCAGATCCAGGATCCTCCGAATCCTCCTCTCCTTCAGTGGAAGCTAGAGAGGATGATGAGGGTGCCACATCCAAATCAGGATCTGACTCTCCTGAGTCTGTGGTGTCAGAGGGAGAAGACGATACATCCTGCTGCTCGCTGGAGGGGTCAGGCTGCATAATCATTTCTAAAACTTCACTACAAGTCAAGCTCTTTCTCATGTTGCTTGCTGCTCTTCTCACCATCAAATGACCAGCAGGCTTGCATGCAAGTGTTTAAATCCACTTGCTTTGTTTTTGTTTAGTCTGCATTTCTCACCATCAAAAGGCAGCAGATGCATAATACACTTACTTTGTTTTTGTTTACTCCATGTAGTTCTGAGAGCTGAGGTGCATGTTTTGATTTTCTCAGACGCATCAAGGTGAGTTCTCATACTCTATCTCTCACACACTCTCACACACTCTCTCACACACACACACACACACACACACACACACACACACACACACACTTTAATATGCTATTATACTCCATATAACTCCATGTAAAAGCCAGAAACTAAGCTTTTTTTTGCACAGGCCTATCTAAAGGGTTAATGGTGCCACCTGGTTATCAACAGTAAAAATTACACATTTTACCTCTTCCCAACAGGGAAAACCACCAACAATCAAAAATGCATGCTTATATGGTGTCATGGCTTTGCAAACAAAAAATGTGGTTATAATGGAAGTCAATGGGGCAAAAACAGCCACGAACAGTAAATGAGGGAGAAAAAGTAAAAATCTGATGCTGCACAAAAACTAACAATGCATCAAAACCAATGTTGTTTCTAATCTTTGACATGTCCAAGACTGTGATAAAAGGTAAAAAAAAATCCAGTCCACAATCACATTTTATATTGAAAATTAGTAATTTTGTGGGGTTTTTTTCCCAAATCAGTGACATCATTTACGAATTTGGCAATTAAAGAGTTAAAATCCTGATTTTTTTTTTAAACATTTAGTATTTTTGAGCAGGACTGGGGTTGATTAATAGATTTATGCAAAAAAAATTGAAAAAAATATTTATCTGATACATTTTTACAGCAGTTTAAAGTAGTGGCTGTTTTCAGCCACGAAACATAACGAAAGGTTGTAAATTGAAACAATGCACAAGGGTTAAGCTTCGGTTTGTTTTTATTTTTGCCTATCATACTCACAACTGTTTTATTTATTTATTATAAGTATTTTAGGTTTTATTATCTTTTATTTTTCTTAGTTCCATCCAGAAATGTTTAATCTTAATTACTGGTCATATATTCTTGCTGTTCTTCCTATCCAGCCGTTTTAAGGTAATTTATACCTTTTTATTGCTTTTGCAATTTACGATATGTCACTGTGCTCTGATGTTCAAAATTCTTTTGCCTCTCCTCTTTTCTAGAGGATTTTTTAATGATTATTTAACTAAAATTAAATTTCTCTTACTCCAGAGTCCATTCTCTTGCAGTTCGACTGAATGTTCATCAACAATTCTTATCACTTTATCTTTCTTTGTAATCAAGTTTTTAAAAGGTTTTGTTGGTTGTTTGTTCTTTAATTTAATCCATACAAAATCTCCTACCTGACATTTATCATCAGGCTGTTTCGTGTCAACTTTAGCCTTCCTGTCTCCTGTATTCAGGTTTACATAGTATAAAGCTTCCTCAAGGAATTCATCCCATTTTGTATTATTATGATTTGCTCTAAAAAAGCTTTTCAGACTCCCAATCGCACGCTCCGCCATTTTTGCACAGGCCATTTTTACTTTGTGGCGAATATCGTAAAGCCTTATGCATCATAATATGTTTTTCATCTAACCATTCTTCTAATTGTCCTCCAACGAAATAAGTTCCGTTGTCAACTCTAACAGAATCGGGTCGTCCCCATGCTGACATTAATTGTTCCAATGCTTTGATTATATTTTTCGCATTAGTATCTTTAAGAGCTTTAGCCCATATTTTATTTGAAAATCCTTCCACTACAACCAACATATATTTATTTCCCAATTTGGATCTTGGATTTAAAGGTCCAGCAATATCTAATGACCATTCTTGGTTTACTCTTTCAGGAGTTATTTTGCCGTAATCTTTTCTAATAGTTTTGCGATATCCTTTTAGCATACAATTTTCACAATCTAATTTTACTTCTCTATACTTTTTCCTCCAATTAGGAATGTTTATATTATTATCGGATAATATCTTTCCCATTAAATTCATGCCAGGGTGTTTTAAACAATCATGTAATTTCTGAATTGCATTTACTCCCTCATCTTTTATAATTATAATTCTTCTTAATCTGGCCAGTTTGTCTACTGCATCGTTTCCTTTAGATATCTCCGTAGTTTCTTTCGAGTGTCCCTTTTGATGAATTACCACCAGGTCCAAATTCCTCACTAAACTATCAATCTCTCTCCACATCTCTTCATGTTCAATGGGTTTGTTATTAAATTTAGTATAGCCATTCTGTCTCCATATATTTAAATTTTCATTTAAACTAGTTTCCACATATTTGCTATCTGTTATAATAAGTATTTGATTGGCATTTATTTCTTTCACTTTCTTAAGTGCCTGTAATACAGCCATTACTTCCGCACTTTGAGCTGTTCCAGATATAGTTCCTCTGTCTGTTATCTCCTCGCTCTTTTTCTTCCTGATTATATACGCCCAGTGAGCATTTTCGTCTGCAAGGGTTTTTGATCCGTCTGTGTAAACTATTGTTCCTTTAAATTGTTTTAAATTAAATTTTTGGCATTTTCTTCGTTCTTTATTGATTATAGTTATAGTGGGATCTAATATAATATTTTCCCAACGCTGCCATCGAGAATTTTGGGCTTTAGCATCTTTAATCTTATTTTTATTCAGGTGAGCCATTACCATTTCATCTGTATTAATTATTATTTGCTGCCCCCTTGCTAATCCTTTTAATTCTGCATATCTTTTCCTAAATTGCAGCTAATTTCTTTTCCACTGGAAGAAACCTTTTCTCCGGATTTTCCCAACTTCCTGTCATTATTCGTATTGGAATATTACTCTTTTTATTCCTTATTATTAGTTGATAACATATTTCGTCTATTTCCAAGTCTACCTCAAGTTCCTTTTCGTCATTTCTCCCTTCCAATTGCCCTGAACCTAAAATCGCTTCTTTTAGATCACAAAGTGCATTTTCCGCTTCCTCAGTCCAGGATAACTTGTTACCTTTTATTGTTGCATATATTGGTTTTGCTTTTTGACAAAATTTCGGAATTATGTCTCTAACATAATTCATTAATCCCATAATTTGCTGTACATTTTTAACATTATTTGGAGTTTTAATTTCACTTATTCGTTCTTTCATTGTTTGCGTAATGCCTCTATTTCCTGCAGACACCCAGAATCCTAAAAATTCGACTAAATCTGTCATAATTTCACTTTTTTTTATGTTTATTTTTAAACCTGCCTCTTCAAGTCGTTTCAATACTTGCTTCACTGTCTGTACATGCTCTTTTTCAGTTGCATTTACCACCAATAAATCATCAATGTAAATTTCTACCGGTAATCCTTGTAATATGTCCATCATAGTACTTTGAAATATTATTGAGGAATTGACATATCCTTGAGGCAAACGTTGATATACGAAGTGTTTATTTTTCACGGTAAAGGCAGTCTTTTCTTGACTCTCTTCCTTCAACGGGATCGCCCAAAAACCATTACATAAATCCAATTTGGAAATATATGCACCGTCTTTTAATCTCTCTATTGTATCTCTAGCGTTTATTATATAACGACGATCCGGTTTTGTTAATCGATTTAATGCACGAAAATTGGTAACAAGACGGAAAGTTTTGTCGGGTTTCGGAATTAATTGAATTGGACTGTTCGTTACTGCAGAAGTTACTTCTCTTAACACTCCTTGCTCTAATAATTCTTGTATTGTTTGATTCAATTCCTCTGTTGCTAATTTATTAATTGGATATTGTCTTTGGGGTTTGTGTATACCCCCTATTATTTCGTGAGCATATTTATCGTCGACTTTACCACAATCATTTTTAAATTTCCCACATGGAGCTTCTCTTAAAGCTTTTATCAATTCCTCTTTGGATTCTTTACTACCAATCATTTTTTTCTTAATGCGACTTAATTCTTGTTCTATATTAACTTCTTTTAGTCTCAAAATTTTCTTTAAATCTCTTCCTGCAAGCAAATTTTCTTGACCTTTTATCATTTTAACACCAAATTTTTCTCCCATTTGTTCTTCTATTTTCCCACTATATGTTTGAACTAATATATTATCCGTATATTTTATCGGCTCTGTTGTAGAAGATATCTGAGCTCCTGTATCGACAACAAATTCTATTCCTTCTATATCTACAAATAATTTTAAAAAAAGCTCATTTCATTGTTTAGCTTTCTCTGGCTTCTCAGTTTTCTCAACTGTTTCCTTCCTCTCTGCTGCTGATTGCATTTCCTCTTTCGAAATTAATTTATTTCGCGCAAACCTCTTTACACTTGGGTTCACGGGTTTACGTTTTTGCATCACTTGAATTTTCTGTTCTGGTGTCATTTTTTCTCATTTTTCTTCTGGGATATAACTTGTCTTAGGTGTATTATATTTCCGATCACTTCTATATTTATCTGTGGCACTATTATTTCTTTGCCAAGTTACTGTCTTTTGATTACTCGCTTTTGGCCCACTGAATTTGTTTTTCTCACCTTGTCTGGCTTGAAAACGGGTATTGTATGGCCTTGTATAGTTCGTTTGAACATTTTGTTGTTTTTCAACTTTAGCTTTTTGTTGCTTCTGCATTCTTTTAGGTTGATGTTCTTTTCTCTTTACAAATTGAGTATTTAAATCATACTCTGCTAATGTTTCTTCTATTTGTTTTTTCGTAACTGTATTTAGAATCGTAACTAATTTATATCCCCCGGGTATCTTACTGCCCACATCTCTTAGCAGTCTAACTTTATCTGACATGGGTATTTCATCTTCTATAGATAACCAAACACTGAGCAACGGCACTTGGTCTTTGTTCGCATTAATTAACATGTCTTTCCATTGTGTATATTTATCCTCAACTCCTGTTAACCCTCTAGGGTCTGAGGTGTTTTTGGGGTCCTTGAGATGTTCTGACATGCCCTGACATTTGTGCTTTTTTCAGTTGCTTATAAACATATTAATGGCAAAGGTATAATTACACTCTATTTAGCACAAACAGGGCTACCATAATATGTGAGCAACATGCATGTACATGTTTGTATTTTTGAGAGAATAATGTTTATGCATGGTTATTGAAAAAACTAAAAACTAAAGTTTCTGAAATAAGGCCACAAAACACATACTAAATATGTGACAATAAGACTTTTGACAAATGGATGTCGTTGCCTAGAGTTTTTTCTTCAAAATGATGTGAAAATCATCCTGCCCTTATCATTCACATAACACAATACATTGATTTAAATCTTGTAAAACACTTTTTGTTTGTAAAGACAATATGCGCAAAGGGCGTCAACAATTCAACAGCATCATGCATATGTAGTGATTCACACCTGAGGAGACAATGGTGCCCGCATACTTAATGAGCCATTCATTCAGGTGTGTCACCTATAGCCACAAGAAAGAATGCAAGAGCTATATATATATATATATATATATATATATATATATATATTCTACCAAATTGGTTCACAGTTGGAAGCATGTAAAAAAAAATTTTTTTTTTTTTTTTTTTTTTTTTTTTTAATTTTGCTTGCAAATTGTATAATATCCAAGGAAAACATGTCTAGTAATTGTGCAGTTAATTCTCATACTGTATTTTCAGTTTTGGAATATGTATCCTCTCCCCAAATTTGTCAATAATAAAACACAATAAAAATTATTTAAAGAAAAGGCTTATATTTACCTTTTAAAATTTGTTTAAATCTACCTTGTAAATATATATTTTTTTTTATTAAAAAGGTTACAATTACAACAACAATTGAAGTGTAATCTTTCTTTGTAAAAACTAAAGTATACATTTTATCATACATATTTCAAAGTTAAGGATTCATTACTTCGAATATAGCCTACATTGACAAAACATACTATATTTAACATATTAGCAAAAATTGGCAAACAAAAGCTTATTTGAGGTGGCAGATATTTTACAGTAAAAATGTGTAATCTATCCAAAACTAATCAACGAAATGTTGTCTTTCATTTGTCTGTAACATAGGTCTTTCGTTTTAATTGTATCTTAATTTTAAATGAGTGTTCTCACCCATACGCTTGTTGTGATACGCGGAGTTTTGACGAGTTGTATCTTGGCAGATTTTTTTACTGATTATGAACACAAATTAATCACGACAAACCAAATTAATTGTAATTGTATTAATTATACCATTGATGAAAACAAGCTGATAGCTGTAACGCCACGCCAACAGAGGGAGCCCTCTCCTGAATTCTAACTGTGTGCCACTCCCTCTGCTCACTCTATGGTTACTTCCTGTTTGGCGGCCATTTAAAGCATGGCATGACCAAACAAGCCTGGCGAAGTATTGCCAGTTCTACTGCCTTACCAAGCATTCTCTATTCATTGTCTGGTTACTTTGTGTATGATCTTTGCCTGCCTTCATTGATATCTGTCTCTAGGATTACCCTTTGGATTTGACTGCCTGTTTGGATTGTTTCTGGAGTTTGACCCTTGCCTGCCTTCATTGATATCTGTCTCTAGGATTACCCTTTGGATTTTGACTGCCTGTTCGGATTGTTACTGGAGTTTGACCTTCTCGCTTGCCTGCTCTTCTTCTGCCTTTGGATACCCCTTGGTTTGGTTGCCCCTTGGACATTTACCAGTGTTTTTACACTTTGCCTATTTCTACTCAGTCTGCTGCCTACACTTAATAAACTTCAGCACATGGATTCTAATACTGCCTCCGCCTCCTCCTTACAGAATACTTCGCCACCTATGAATCCAGCAGAAGTTTTAGAGCTTCAAACAGCGTTTGCTTATCAAAGTGAGATGCTGAGGGAATATCGGGAACAGCTTGAAAAGCTCCAATCTACCAGTGAATATCTGACCCACTATCTTCGATCGCTCCCTCCACCTGCGCCTCAAACAGTAAGCTTTGCTATGCCTGATAAATTTGACGGTTCAGCTGACCATTGCAAAGGATTTATTCGCCAGGTGGAGATATTTTTTGATAACCAGAAAGACAAGTTCACTGATGGGAAAAAATGTGCTTTTCTGATGACACTACTCTCTGGGAAAGCAATTGAGTGGGCTTCTGCAGTTTGGGACACTGACTCGAACTTTAGAACTTCCTATAATTATTTCATTCAGCAGCTCAGAGATGTGTTCGAATATCCTGCTGGAGGTAAAGATATATCGACACAGCTGCTTCACATGTCTCAGGGTAATCGTACTGTTGCAGAGTATGCCATTGAATTCAGAACGCTCGCAGCTCAGAGTGGGTGGAACGATGTTTCTCTGAAAGCTGTGTTTCAACAAAGCCTCAATGCTGAACTACAAGCCGAGCTGGCCTGCAAGGGTGAGAATTCTTCATTTTCTGATTATGTAACACTGGCTATCAAAATTGATAATTTGATGAGAACAGCTCCCAAGAAGAAGTCTGCTCGATGGTCACAACCCAATACTCCTTCCATACGTCAACCTTATGTCCTGCAGTCTACCCCTTCATCTGAATCTAGCCTCAGTCAGGAACCTATGCAACTGGGTTTCTCCAGACTTTCAGAGGAGGAGAGAACTCGACGGAGACGGCTCAACCTGTGCTTTTACTGCGGTGAATCCGGACACCATAGCCTGGACTGCCCACACAAGACTCGGATAACCACCAAACCCACCCGGGTAAAGACTGAACAGTTTTCTCTCCTCCCTATCAAGTCTGTTACCTTTCCTGTTCGACTAACTTCAGACAATGTTTCTATGGATTTAACAGCATTGATTGACTCTGGAGCAGCCCTGAACCTGATCCACAAGGACCTCATCACCAAATTCAACATCCCTACTCTACCGTGCACACCACCTATCCGAATCAGTGCTGTTAACGATGCACCCATAGGAGATGGAATTATTCAACAGACACAACCTCTTCAACTCCGTATCGGAATATTTCATCAAGAGGCCATCTCTTTCTACGTCATAGATTCACCTAGACAGGAAATCATCCTTGGCTTTCCCTGGTTATCTGCCCACGACCCAGTTATCTCCTGGCGCCATGGTGAACTCACTCATTGGTCTGAATTCTGCCAGAACCATTGTATGCACTCCGCAATTCAACCATGTTTCACTACAAGCATCGAAAGCCCAGACACCAAGCAAACTACGAAGATTCCTACCTGTTATAATGATCTCATTGAAGTATTTAGCAAGACTAAGGCCACGCAACTTCCACCTCATCGACAATGGGACTGCGCCATTGACCTATTACCCAATGCCATGCCCCCTAAAAGCAAAGTGTATCCACTGTCACGCAACGAAACTCAAGCTATGGAAGACTATGTTGAGGAAGCCTTGAACTCAGGGTTTATCCGCCCCTCCACTTCTCCAGCTGCTGCAGGTTTCTGTTTTGTAGAAAAGAAGGATGGGGGTTTACGCCCCTGTATTGATTACAGGGGACTAAACAACGTCACTGTCAAATTCCGTTACCCCCTTCCTCTGATTCCTGCAGCTCTCGAACAGCTACGTGAAGCCAAGATCTACACGAAACTGGACCTCAGAAGTGCCTATAACTTGATCCGAATTCGTGAAGGGGATGAGTGGAAAACGGCCTTCCTCACCACTAGGGGGCACTACGAATACCAGGTTATGCCCTATGGTCTTTCAAACTCACCTGCTGTATTTCAGTCCTTCATCAATGAGATTTTTCGTGACCTATTAAACCAATATGTCGTGGCCTACATTGATAACATATTAATATATTCCAAGTCTGAAGCTGACCACATTTGTCATGTCCGGACTGTTCTCACTCGTCTCTTAGAAAACCAACTATATGTCAAAGCTGAGAAATGTGAGTTTCATGTTAAACACACAACCTTCCTGGGATATAACATCAGCCATCAAGGGGTAGAGATGAACGACTCCAAGGTCCAGGCAGTCACTGAATGGCCCCAACCTACCACGATAAAGGAATTACAGAGATTCCTAGGCTTTGCAAATTTCTACAGGCGCTTCATAAGAAACTACAGTCTGATTGCTTCTCCCTTGACTTCTCTACTCAAGGGCAAACCTGCTAAGGTTAAATGGTCTGAAGAAGCCGCTCAAGCTTTCACTAAACTTAAGGACAGTTTTACCTCAGCCCCCATCCTCAAACATCCTGATCCCAGTCTCCCCTTTGTGGTTGAGGTTGACGCCTCAGATTGTGGAATCGGAGCTGTGCTATCCCAGCGTCACGGGCAGCCAGGTAAACTCTACCCTTGTGCCTTTTTCTCAAGAAAGTTAACTTCAGCCGAACGAAACTATGATGTAGGAAATAAAGAACTGTTATCCATGAAGGCAGCCATTGAAGAGTGGAGACATTGGCTAGAGGGGGCAATTCATCCGTTTCTAGTCATCACAGATCACAAAAACCTTGAATATATTAAGAGTGCCAAACGCCTGAACCCTCGTCAAGCTCGCTGGTCCCTGTTCTTCAGTCGTTTTCAATTCACAGTGACTTACAGACCTGGCTGCAAGAACAGTAAGGCTGATGCCTTGTCCAGACGCTATGATCCCCCTTCTGGATGTAGTTCACCCGAACCTATTCTGCCTCCATCCATCATCATAGCTCCAGTCACTTGGGACCTGATGGAAGAGATCCAACTAGCCCATCAACAGGAACCACCCCCCATCAACAATCCTCCCAATAAACTGTATGTACCTCAAACTCTCCGCCAAAGAGTCATGCAGTGGGTCCACACCTCTCTAAGTTCGGGTCACCCGGGGATCTCCCGTACACTCCATCTGTTACAAAACTCCTTCTGGTGGCCATCAATGACCAGGGACGTTGCAATTTATGTTAAGTCCTGCCCTGTCTGCGCACAATCCAAGACCTCCAAGGAATTGCCCTCAGGCCTCCTCCAACCACTACCCATTCCACAACGTCCATGGTCACACTTATCCATAGACTTCATCACAGATTTACCCCTATCGAATGGTTTCACTACTATACTCGTAATCATTGATCGCTTCTCTAAGTCCTGTCGCCTGGTTCCCTTAAAGGGCCTCCCTACGGCCATGGAGACGGCACAGACCCTATTCCATCATGTATTTCGGGTCTATGGCATTCCAGATGATATTGTCACTGACAGAGGAACCCAGTTCACATCTCAAGTCTGGAAAGCCTTTTGCAAACACCTAGATATCAATGTGAGCCTCACGTCAGGTTACCACCCCCAGTCTAATGGACAAGTAGAACGTCTTAACCAAGAGATTGGCAGGTACCTTAGAAGCTACTGCAGTCACGAACAACACCGTTGGGCAGATTTCCTTCCATGGGCTGAATACGCCCAAAATTCATTGACTCACTCCTCCACTAACATGACACCCTTCCAATGTGTCTTGGGGTATCAACCTCCGTTATTCCCGTGGTCTGGTGAACCCTCGTCAGTCCCGGCCGTGGACGACTGGATCCGACGAAGTGAGAGGGTATGGGACAGCGCTCATGTCCGTTTACAGAGAGCAGTCAGAAAACAGGAATTCCAGGCCAATAGACGTCGTCGCCCGCATCCCTCCTACCAACCTGGGCAGCGGGTCTGGCTCTCCACAAGGGACCTCAAGTTGCGGCTGCCAAGCAAGAAGCTCAGTCCCAAATATGTCGGTCCCTTCAGGATTCTCAGACAAATTAATGAGGTTACGTACAAGGTTGAGCTTCCCCTTAACTACCGCATCTCCCCATCCTTCCATGTCTCGCTCCTCAAACCGGTCCACCTGAATGATGACCCCAACGCAGAGAACCAAGAGCCTCCACCACCACTGGATGTAGACGGAGTACCAGCCTACAAAGTGGACAAGCTACTGGATTCAAGACGCAGAGGGGGTCAGATCGAATACTTGGTGGACTGGGAAGGCTATGGACCTGAGGAGAGATCATGGGTAGCCGCCCACGATATCCTAGATCCCTCTCTCATTAGAGACTTTCATCGAGCCAGACCCGATCGTCCAGCCCCCCGACCACGGGGACGTCCACGTAGAGCGCCAGGAGGCGCTTCTAGGGGAGGGGATTCTGTAACGCCACGCCAACAGAGGGAGCCCTCTCCTGAATTCTAACTGTGTGCCACTCCCTCTGCTCACTCTATGGTTACTTCCTGTTTGGCGGCCATTTAAAGCATGGCATGACCAAACAAGCCTGGCGAAGTATTGCCAGTTCTACTGCCTTACCAAGCATTCTCTATTCATTGTCTGGTTACTTTGTGTATGATCTTTGCCTGCCTTCATTGATATCTGTCTCTAGGATTACCCTTTGGATTTGACTGCCTGTTTGGATTGTTTCTGGAGTTTGACCCTTGCCTGCCTTCATTGATATCTGTCTCTAGGATTACCCTTTGGATTTTGACTGCCTGTTCGGATTGTTACTGGAGTTTGACCTTCTCGCTTGCCTGCTCTTCTTCTGCCTTTGGATACCCCTTGGTTTGGTTGCCCCTTGGACATTTACCAGTGTTTTTACACTTTGCCTATTTCTACTCAGTCTGCTGCCTACACTTAATAAACTTCAGCACATGGATTCTAATACTGCCTCCGCCTCCTCCTTACAATAGCCTACCAAGGTATTTTAGGCCTACAATTCTAACATAATTTTTCATGAAAAATCATGATTGTATTTATTTATTTTTCGAAAGTAAGGTTAATGTAAGCAGCTTCTTGCAATACTCTCCTAAATGCGTAATAAAACCTAAGTGCAAACATTACCGCTTTAATGACCGTCCTTTATTTTTCAGTGCATTTGTTTTACAATATATGGCTATTACTGTCATGGGATTAATATTGTAACTATTATTATGTAGTAGTGTAATGTAGACAGACACAACTAAAAGAGGTTTGCATTTTTCTTTGTTTAATTTGCACACTGAATATGGGTTGGAGCGTTTAATTTTGAACTCTCAATTTTGAACTCTCAAAGTGAACCAGATTGATGAATTTGACATTAAAATGCACAAAATTTTCTTACAGGGGAGCATGCCCCCGAACCCCCCTAGAAGGCCCGAGGTCCACCAACCACAAAATTACCAAAAATACTGTGACAAACACTGGTGTTGCTATGCCAGTGCAGTTTATAGCTTGTTTTGGGATTAATCATAGTTCAATTGTATTAATAAATGACAAATTTGTACTTAATTCATCTGTTAACTCTCACTCGTTCCTGCTCGCTCATTAGTTTGGGGGTGGGGGGGGCGTTCAGGGACCTGGATATTGGATAGGGGGCGCTGGCCCAAAAAAGGTTGAGAACCACTGGTATAAATGCATGATTGTGATTGTGCTGCAGCAGTACATGCTGTTAAGTTGTTGTTGTTGGTGATGCAATTGAAAATAGATAGCAGAAAGGGAGCAAGCCGATGGTGGTCATCTCTTAAACTGTGGAAAGAGAATGACTTAAGGTCTGCTGGTTTAGACCTCCATAGAATTAAGTCATTCCTTCGAGAGCACAGTACCTCACATTCTTCCCGAATTAACTGAATGATTCCAGATTTGAGTTCCTCTTGCAGGTGTTTATGTTTTAGTGTATGACTGGCAGCCTCTTTCCATCTCTTTAGAATTATGAATTTTATGATTGGATCTTCCTCAGGACTGCACACCCTTGATAGTGTTTGCGACGGATATGTGATGGTAACCTGAAAGAAATGATACACTTAGTTTCAGCAGTTATACACAATAGTTTCAGCATTGAAGTGCTTTCGTCTTTTTTTAAATGTTTAATGTCACATCTTAGAGAGATTTTTGATAGTTTTATAGTCACTGATCAAACATATCTGTTAAAAATGCTATATGCTCAGAGCCAAGTTAAGATAAGTCACAGCCAGGCAGATCGGTTGTAGGTAGATTACAGAGGAGATTTTATGATTAACCAGGTATCATTTGGCCATAAACAGACGTAAACCTGATAGTAGGAGTAAAGCTCTGGGATCCTTTTCTACCAGTGTTGGGGTATGGGGAAGTCAAATGCTCTCCCCTCTCTAGATTGTCTGGGACAACTAAATAAATAACAAACCGTTAACTTTGTTTTCCTGGTGGAGCTGGCACATGGACTCGGTGGGTTTGGGCAGGTCTTTTTCAAAGCCCACGGAGTCTTTGATGGTGTAGGTTCGCGTTGCCTTTTGGCTATGTTGCTGTCTGTGATTCGGAACTCTTCTTCCCATTGCCTGAATGTAGTGTTAATATACAGGATGATTTTGCAATTAAACTGTCTTGATTAATGCTTGATTTGCTTAGAAGTGATGTAACCTAGATAATAATATTGCTTTTGCTTAAGTAGATGTATGTAACCCTGTTTTTGATGCTGAACAAAATATGTATTGTGTGATTTTACTGTTATTAAGAAAACTACTTACTTGCATGAGATGTATGTATTGACTGATTTAGAGTAGAAAATACTAATGTATTAGAAATAGTTTTATGATAAATGGAAGATATACTAGATAAAGTATGTGTTGCAGACGATTAAGAGAAGAAAGCAGAGAAAGAGAAGACGGAGGCGCCTTGAAGGGATACGCCGTAAACAACTGAGGGCCGTGTCGAAGGAGTTGGCAGAACTCCATGTGATGACGTCAGAGGAGATTCTGGAAACTGCATTTCGGAGCCTGCATATAAAAGGCTGAAAGAGAGACTGACGGATTGGAGACTGAATAACGCAGTGTCCCTCGACGCCTGTAACCAGCTGATTGTTGAAACTTATTATTGTAACCTAACTGTAACTTTGATATAACTTTTGTTAACTTTAATAAAACTTATATTATATTATTGGCAAGATATTGTCTAACTGAGTAATAATTTAAGAACCTTAAGCAAGAACTGACCACAGGGAAGTCTGCTGAACTAATTGTAAGTATTTTTGAATGCTTATAGTTTTGTCCAGATTCGACTTTCCTTACCTACCTGAGAATAATAAAGAAATAGGTAAAAGGTGTAAAGGTTAAAAGAGACACCATAAAACATGGCGCCCAACGTGCTTTAATTGTCTAATTACTGGCCAGAATTAGACAATTGAGCGCTTGACAAATAGAGTAAGCGTGAAAATGCTTAAGGTTAAACAGTTGATGTAATATATAAATTATTACATATAAGTTGACTACGCAGAGTAAAAGCCCTGAAAGGGCGGAAATAGAGTATTTACAGAAAATCCCTGAACGGGTAAAAATACTATATTTAGAGAAGAAAAGTATTTGCAAATACAATATTGAGAGAGAAAAATTCCGAGAGAGTGGAAAAAATAAATAAATAAATGCTATATGCATACCCAGTGAGGGTAAAATTATATATAAATAAAATTCCGAGAGAGTGGAAAAATTTATAATATTAAAACCCAGAGAGGGTTGAATGTGCACATAAGCAAAATAAATTTAAAGAGTGAAGACAAGAATAATAGGCTTATATAAAAAGTGAAGAAATCACTAAAATAGCTCTAAGATAAAGAGGCTAAGCTATGGCAGCAAAAGCTAAAGACAAATCCAGCAATATTTTTATTCAGGCATATACATGGGGCGATTCTCGTGTATTAGGATGGCAAAAAATAGCTTTACAGGCAGAGACATCAATCCAGGAGACAGACCCAGGAGAAATACTCCTTTGGCTTCCCTCCAAGGAGGGACTGCAGTCAGGAAACTTCACAGAAAGTGAAGTAGGTCTGGCAGTATTGCGATGGATGCAAGAAATAGCAAAAAATGAAAACTGTACAATACAATTACAGTGCAAAACTCTAGAGGCGGAAAATATAATCAAAACTATTAGCAGAAAAGATGAAGGTAAAATAGAGATTTATGACATGTGTGGTAATGCGTTAAAAAGAGAAAAAGGACAAATACCAGACATGGAAAGAGTTAAAAAATACCAAAAGGGTATCAACGACTTTGAACAAGCGGAAGAAATCCGTCTGACAATACCGGTAATTGAAGATGAGGACCGGGCCAGTGTTGTTACAATGGCTCATCAACACACCCCTACACCAGAATCATACGAGCTGCAAATAGGCAGAATAAGATTGCTTATTAGAGACAGTTTAATCGAAAGAACAGAAGGAGGCGTTGTAATACTAAATGGGAATAAACAAATGATAACTGGCTCTGGAACAGCTGGGGCAATATTCAATAAACTAGGTAAACAGGCATTACAGGAGGTAGAAAATATGAGAGCCCAGCTCGGACCGCAACACGCAGCGACAGTGAGAATAACCTCTGGCCGTCCAAAATGGAATTATGTGGCGCATGCGGTAATGACTGATTGCAGAGAAGAATTTTGTGATGCAGACCGCTCCTGGATAGAGGCCAGGACAATAACAACAGCTGTAATAAAAGAAACACTAAGCAGACAGGAAAATCAAATACACATGACTTTAATGGGAACAGGTCAATTTAAACACCCAGTAAATTCTGTAATAGAAGGCATATTATCGGGAATTACAGATATGTCCCAGGAAGGTCATTTGACCATAAATCTATTAATGTCTAACATAAATCAGGATGAACTTGAAAAAATTCTTGAGAAAAGGGAGGAAAGAGACCAGCCGGGACCCTCTCAGCCATCTGCTCCTCTGTGGAATATTCCTGCAGGCGAGAGAAACATGACACAGGGTGAGACAGAGTTTGAGGACGAATCTGAGCTGTCAGAGTTTGGATATGACTCGGACAGTTCAGATTCTTCAATATTTTCTATAGACAGTGACAGCAGTGAAAAACAGAATATTTACAGAGGATCTAGATTGCGAAATAAAAGAGGAGGACAGATGGAATTAACCAGAGTGACAGACCAAATTGAAAACGATTGGCCAGAAGTTCGGGTCAAAGGAATTTCATTCAAAAATCCTACCAGTGACAAAAGAGGTAGAACACTAACAAGAAATTGGAACAAGAAGATTGTTAATGATAGAAGTTTGACATACGGACAAATGAGATCGGCCAGCAGATCACCATCTGCCCAGAGAGTCGCTCGCACAGAAGGATGGTCGAAAACTGGAAAGAATGCGTTGTATCAGGAAGGATACGCGTATAATAGACAAATAGTTAAAGAGATGGAAAAAGTAGTTTGTTCATTAAAATTAGAAATTAAAAGTCTGAAAAAAGAAATAGAAACATTAAAATGTACGGAATCAATAGGACTGAAGGACAGAATTACGGAGGACCGGGATAGACCGGTCGCAAGTCAAAGAAAAACAGTCAGGATTCGGCCTGCGACTCCTGGATTTACAACCTCTTATAGGCAATTAGAGAGTGCGACTCCACAAGAATCTGAAGCAAACCAAGATAACGTACATGCTAAACTGCTGGAATTACAATTAACAGAAGCGGTTAGGAAGCAGGTAGGAAATAAGAAACAGCATGAAGACCAGAGTGCATATGCAGAACGGATAATGAAAGCGGCTGAAAATGCACAGCTGGGTTGTGATGCTGCCACCAGATTAGTTCAAACCTGTACGGGCCACCCAATCTCATCTGAGGCATTGGGAAAAATGAGGAATTTGACAGGCATAGAAGATAAAATTAAAGAATGGACCAAAACCCTCGTTAATGCCCAAAAAGAGCAGATTCCCTTATTAGGAATTTGGCTATCTATTGAACAGGACATCCCTGAGGCTGACAAAGTTCCGTTGCTGAGGCATGTGGGAAGGAGAATTCCCGGCGGACGTAATTTAATTACATTACTTAATAATGCGACCAGACAAAAAATTGAAGAAAAACTAGCTGAGTATGATCTTGCTACAAGACATATGAAAACAAAAAGAAACATTACACCGCAAAATAAACAACCTCAAGGGCCAAAGTTCAAAGAGAGATTTAACAATAATAAATTCCAGAAGGCAGGGGGATTTAAAAAATATGGAGCAAGTTATCAGAGTGACAATAGAAAAACTAACAAGTTTGCTGGGAACAGACAGACAACTCAGACAACAGTGAAAAAAGGCATGCAGCATGCACAGGGAGGGAGAAAACTCCCACAGAAGTCAGGCTTCATTCCAGCAGAAAAATGGGAAGATATGACCCCTGCAGAACGAACTAAAATAATTGAAGGCCGTAAGAACAGAAATCAAAACATAAAAAAGATTGGGAGGACTAAAGTAATTAAAAAGACAGAAACTCAACCTCAGAAAAACAACGTGGAAACATGCAAAACCAAAAAGAAGGAGCGAGTTAGCTCTGATACGGAATGAAGGTTAGCTGGCCAGTTGAAACAGAGACTCTGTGACCCAAGGGTGAAAGAAGAAAATGAAAACCTATACATTGACATTCAGGGCACGACGTATGTCGTCGACACCGGTGCAGACGTATCAGTTTCAACTGAGCCTTTACGTACAAATGGTACGATAAATGTACAGACTTATGACGGACAAATTAAAACAGAAAAAACAGGTGAACTATATGGAATTACTATGATTGAAGGGTCTGAAAATTTATTAGCAGCGAAAGATTTGAAAAAGGTTTTAAGATTAAAACCGGTAAATTATGAGCAGGAATTACAAAGAATTGAGAATGACATAAAAGGCTCACAGTGGGCTAAGGAACAGTTAATGACAGAACTGCGTAAAACTCCGTACGGACGGAGCAAGAATGACTGCGGCAAAGTAAGTGATAAATTTGCACATGTTATTGAGGGTGGAATTCATAAACCTCAACGGCAATACCCAATTAATAAAAAAGGACTGGCAGAATTAAACATAACCATACAGGAGCTCGAAGAGCAGGGAGTTATAAAGCGGGTCAAAGGTGCTATAACTAACTCACCGATCCAGTTAACTGCCAAAACAGACGGAACGTTTAGATTTCTTACCAACTTTAAAGCTTTGAATCGTTTAACGAGACCAGATAAACGTTATTTGATTAACGCGCGAGATACAATTGAAAAAATACGTGACGGACGATTTTATACAAAAATTGATTTGGCCAACGGATTTTATGCGGTTCCGCTGGCCGAAGAAAGTCAGGAAAAAACCGCTTTTACGGCAAATTCCGCTCATTACGTCTACTGCCGTTTACCGCAAGGATATTTAAATAGTCCGATAATATTTCAATCTGTTTTGGCCGAAATTTTACAAGACTTAGACGTTGAACTTTATATTGATGATATATTACTCGTTTCTAATGAAGAACGAGAACACGTACAACTTGTAACAGACGTGTTGAAACGACTTGCGGAGGCAGGTTTGAAAATAAATATAAAAAAGACACAATTAATGACTGACATGGTCGAATTTTTAGGATTTTGGATTTCAGCGGGTAACAGGGGTGTTACTCAATCCATGAAGGACAGAGTAAACCAGATTGCAACCCCAAAAACAGTTCGACAGGTCCAGCAAACCATGGGGCTATTGGGTTATGTTAGAGACTTAATCCCTCGCTTTAGCCAGATGCCTAAACCTATATATGCGACTATAAAAGGTGGACGGTTGAAATGGACCGACAGAGCTGAAGAAGCGTTGACAGAATTGAAAACAGCTATATTAAACTCAGGACAGCTGGAAGGAAGAAACGATGAGAAAAATTTAGAAGCTGACTTGGAAACTGATGAAATAGGGTACCAACTGATAATACGAAATGAAAAAAGAAACATACCTGTTAGAATCTTGAGTGGAAACTGGGAAAATCCAGAACTGAAGTTCACTTGTGAAGAAAAGCAGCTTGCAGCACTGAGCAAACGTTACTCCGAGCTGAAAGGCCTGGCGCGGGGCCAGAAAATATTTGTTAACACAAAAACAGCAGTGTTAGCTCATCTCTCCAAAAACAAAGTTAAAGACGCCCGTGCGCTCAACAGCCGATGGCAAAGATGGGAAAATATGTTACTAGATCCAGATTTAATAATTAGACAAAAGGACCTTAAAAAATGCCAGAAAAAGAAATTAGATCTTTATAAAAATACAGTTGCCTTTACAGATGGTTCAAAAACGACGGCAGATGAGGAAGCTCACTGGGCTTTCATTCTAAAACAAAGCAACAAGGTCATAGATACAGGAAAAGGAGTGGTCCAAGGCACAGCCCAGTACGCGGAGCTCATGGCAGTGTTCCAGGCACTGAAAGCACTTCAGAAACTGGGAATTTTACAAGCCGTATTAGTCACAGATAGTTCTTATGTTGCAACAGGAATAAATGACAATTTGCATATCTGGAAAGAAAATGGTTATAGCAAGTCAAAAGGTAGGCCAATTGAACACGCAACATTGTGGCAAGACATTCAAAAAATAATAGGTGATTTTGACCTTACAGTGATACATCAACCAGGACATTCCAAGGAAGACTGTGCTTTAGCTATAGGAAATAACGAGGTTGACAAGCTAGCGCGTCTGAGGCGCATAGTAATAATTAAAGATACAGAACAAAATTTAATACAGAAAATACATGACCAGCTTAAACACCCAAGCGTTAATTTAGTTGGCAAGGTTCTGACAGATAATAAACTACATATTTCTAACTGGAGACAGAAATATAGAAATATAAGGTTAAATTGTGAACAATGCATGCGTAAAGGCTATAATAGAACAATACGAAGTGACTTTGGATCCATTACACCAGATAGTGTCAACCAGGAATGGTCTTTGGACATCGCAGGACCTTTAATCCCGAGGTCAAAGGCCGGCAATAAATACATATTAGTGGCAGTGGATGGTTTCACGGGCCGAATTTGGGGAAAGCCGTTGAAAGAGACAAAGGCAAATGCAATCATTGCAGCTGTCAATGACTTACTGATTGCGTGGGGCCGTCCACAAAGAATTCGGGTTGACAATGGCACATATTTTGTAGGAAAACAGTTTGAAGATTTTGTAACTGAAAAGCATATCAGTTTAATAAAATCAGTGAGATACTGCCCGCAATCAAACGGAATAGCGGAGAGATCTGTAGGAATTATAAAGAGCTGGATCCGTGCCAATTGCAACCACGAAAGATGGGACGACAATATGGAAGAACTAATGTTTTATGTTAATCTTACAGAGATCAAACGACCGACTACGTCAAAAGACCAGCCAGAAGATTCTTGCAACGTGGGAGATTCCGTCTGGATAAGGTTAGATAATAAAAATAAAAATAAACCATTTAAAGATTTAATTACGAAGAAGGATAAAATAGTTAAAATAATTGATAAACATACAGTGGAATTGGCTGAAAATGGCATCTGGAGTAAAAGGAATTTGGTCCTGGTTCAAAACCAAGGACGCGAAAATTGAGTTCAAACAAGAAGATTATCAACGAGATAAGGACGAGCTTATTAAATTGGTTGAAATTAATAACCAGAGGGGTGTGATTAGGATTGAAACTACTCTAATGACAAAATGTGAAGCTAATTATATAGCAACGAATATTGAGCATGAAAAAGCCAGGCAAACAGGCAGATTGCATGTACCTGTTAACATAAAATGTGATAAAGCATATTCCGGAGGAATGTGTGTTATCTGTGGTAGTTTTGGTGAATACCTGTGGTGGGAAGGCCCTGCTAGGAGCAAGCCCAAATCCAGGAAGGAATTAAAAAATAGTAAACCTCAAACTATGCCAAAAATACCGAAAGATCAATATTACAAAAATCCTGGAGGAATAAAGGCAGCTTTGTGTGTTCTTTGCCAAGAATGTAGAATTAGTTTCCCTAAAATTGAAGTAATAATGACACAGCGGCTTGGAGATAGGCAAACCGTTTGTGATTGTTCGTGGACAGGGAATAAGTGGATTAAATGCCAGATATGTCTTGATGATATTACAAACAGAAGGTTGCTGGTATATAGCGGACACAGAATTTGGTCTTGGAATAAGACATTTTGTGATTTAACTAGTAAAGGCAAAATTGAAGGCTCAGGATTGAGCATCGATAATATGAATTATCAACAACAGCTGGGAAATTCAGGCGTCGATTATTTATGGTCATATCGTATTAAAAGAAATATGGATGACATTCAAAGCAAGTGGCTCCTAGTTGATCCCAGGGCCCTGGGACCGGAGCTAGGGAGTTTGAAAACTTGCTTTGACGATAAGGGCAGGACATTCCAGCCAGATAACGGAACTGGAATTATCTGGTCCATTGGCACCATTGCTAAAACACTATTAGAAAGTAACATAGGAGAGCAAATAATGGCACCAAGACTCGATTTTCCGAGACGCGGAGAATGCGATGAAACGAATGGCTATATGCGTTGCCAATTTGGACAATTGGATGAAGAAAGATGTCCGAATAAGATAATCTTGAAAAGAAGCAAAGTTCTGTGTGTCCCGATTGCATTCTGGAGACAGAACAGCCAGCAGGCAGCTGCCTTATCTCCTGGCAAGAGGCCAATAATGGAGGGAGAAACAGCAGACTTGCCTGCTTACAGACTGACACTAATGTTTAAAGTTGTATTAAATGTGACCACCACATCCGAACCACAAATTCTTGCCTGTGCCGTTGATCTCGATCTGGCACAAGATTAAATATTTAATTGATTAACAAGGGGTTCGAAAGGAGGGTGGTTTAAATTATTTGTTTTTGCCATTATTATGGTTTTCTTTTTATTTTTCCCTCAGGAATAATGCAATTACAAGACGGGGATGAGAGAGAGAAATGGGCCAGGACCATACAACGCTGGCGGAAACCCTGTTTACCAAGACCCTGTCTGACGGTATTGTTGGTGACAGGGGTGGTAATTTTAACAGGGATTTGGCCTATAATTGATTTCACTACTAAATTGATTGTGGTTGATGAGATTACGGTTAAGGAAGTTTCGAACTGTACTATAGTGACTAAATTTTTTTCAGGCCCATGTGAGCGTAAAACACTGGAAGAATGTAGCCGGTGTGAGGAAATAGTTAAAAATTATACAGTGGGGAAAGACACTGTAGTGAAATGTAGAATAAGGTCCAGCCCATTTAACATTACACAAACAAGAAAAATTTGGATTTGGCACCGCCTGCAGGACATCATTTATATTGGACCTGGAGAGAAATTTGGATGTTACATGGATAAACAGGAGGACATTATAATGCCAAATAAAGAAACCCAGATTATTCCAACACCGCTAGCCCCAACTGATACAGGAACACAACGTATAAAGCGTGGGATGTATGATCCCAAACGTGCATTTCAAAGAAACTGTGACAAATACTATACTAGAAATAAGTATACAATGTATGAGACACCGAAACAATTGTGGGATCCATTTTCATGGATTAATTGGTTTAATATTTCAACTAGATTAGGCGAAACTACTGAAGGAATCAGTATTTATTCTAGAGGATTGAGAACTTTGTACCAAGCTAGCATAATAACAGATAAATTCTGGGAGGACTGCCCGGACAAGGACTTAAATATGTGCGATGGAACTCAGTATAATTGGCAGTTGCATACACTTTGGAGATTGAGAGCGTTAAACGCTTATAAGACAATGATTAAGGACCAAGATTGTGTTGAACGGTCAAAAGAATATATTACCAGTATCTGTCCTTGTGACTATAGATCTAAGAAATGGCAATGTGGGAACAACTACTTGGCCCGAGCTGGAATGACATGGCAACAAGAGAACAAAAATAAACACTGGTTAGCTTTTTGGAGAAACGCAAGAGGTCAAACGTGGCAAGGTTTACGAATAGCAATGATGATAAAACATAGCGACTTGTGGAACAACGTAATTACTGAAAATGGAACTGAAACTGATCAGATGATAATACAATTCCGATTGTGGGATTTGTTGGGGGACACGGGAACGAATATTATGGAAGGTGTAGAAGTCAAAAGCATTAAAGCTCAAAAGATTAAGATTAACAACAGGGAATCTCACGATGGAATGGGTATTAAATATAAAAATACCTGGCTAGGCGCTTACTATCCGCTTCCTATAGTAAGGATGAGATTTCAAACAAACGATACTAGGATAATTTGGGCTATTCCTAAGGAAATTCCAGAATACCACAATATTAAGACTGTGCCAAAACCTCACTATAAAATGTCAGTTAATATTAGTGGCATTCTGGATGATAAAGAGGTTCTGACCATTGACAGAAGCTTATGGACTGTTTACTACTTTGAGGGAAGGAAAACTTTTCTTTACCCAGGATGGGGTTATTTAAATATGTCTTTAGACAGTAATCTTAGAAGATTGGATATTAACCAAGGAATTAATAGGATGTTGGCTTATGAAGTCACGTCTTATAAGCCCATATATATGGATAATAAAGAAAATTATGCCGGGGAGGACCGAGGACGATGCATGCCGCCATATCCATTATATTGGGCCATTGCTAGACTACAAAATACTAATTTACATGCAGGATACAGACAGTGGACGACACAAGATTGGAAACATTTTGGTGGTAAGGTCCTCCAAGGATGGAAGATAGTAGGGAAAAAAGCCAAAGAAACAATTGAAACCGTTATAAACATGGGACAAAATATTGTTAGTAACACTTTTGGGGCTATAAAATGGATAATTGATAATTGGTATGTTATTTTAATTGTAGGAGCTTTTATAGGGATTTTGATTTTGTTGGAACTAACAGGCCTGGGAGGCCTTCTCAGAGGTTTAATAAAAGGCCTTTGTTGTACAACTGTTAACGGTATCATGCAGGTGGCTGGGACTGATAAAGAAGACAAACAAGTCCTCATTGAGAAAAAGATGCGTCGAAAAACCTTGACCGAACGTAACACTTCTCTGGTAAGGGGGGTCACTCGGGTTTAAGACTTTACATTTGATGTACATGGCTCATTTGATTCATTGCCACTTAGCGTGCACGATCGAGTGATCATGGCCTGCAGCAAACCTGCTTCTACCAGCACAGATGGTGGGCCAAAGCCGAATGATAATCTGTGGGAAATTCTGGTAAAACATTATTTCCTTATTACAGCGGATATATAATAAGAAATGATTAAGTATAGCCTAAGAAACGAAAAAAAAAAAAAAAAAATAGTAAAATAAAAAAGGAGGGTTATACACTTATGTATGTTTAAAGTTTTATTTTCTAATTTTTTATTTTTATTTTTATGTTGTGGATTATTCATTCTAAAAACGTATGCATAATTTATTATGGAAACTGAATATGATATGTGACTTTGAATAATTTAAGAATGAATAAAGAAGAAACATAATTTGGTTAAAAAACTTTTTTTAATGCTTCTATAGGAACTCAGAAGAGCCCCAGGTGGAGAATTATTGACAAGGAAATTTAATTACTGGATTGTGATTGGACAAGACAATTGTATGAGATGTCGTCAATTACTGACTGACTGTAGAGTGAACTTTGTAATGGGAGATTTATGCCAGGAATGTTTTTTCAAGAACGCATTCATTATGTGGGTAGATGACTATGATGAGATAGAATATATTGTCGAATCTTATGAATTGATGACTGGATTGCATGTAGACATTCTGGAAAAAATTAAACAGAACCTAAAACCTTTTAATCAAAAGGAATTGTTTAATGATTTTGATGCGCACAGAGTGTGGAGGATGGAAAGTCAGATCTTTGTGCACTGTTTGCATAATAAATTCACAGCTGAAATTCTAAAAGTGGTCAAGTCTGATGAACTGCTTTTTGTCTTAGGCGGAGAAATTTGTGGAATTCCTGGAAAAGGAGGATTTAACTCCGACTCAGCCAATGCAGTCGAAACATACTCAGACCAGCCCACCCTCACGCCCTGGGGGGATGAATATCAAACAAACGGCTTGCGCACTGCAGATATGTCTGGAGTGTCAGATTCCTTGTCTTGGCTTCTGCATTGATTGTCGAAGGTCGGGAAGGAGCCGCACGTTTTTGTGTGAGGATCCCTTGGGGCGTCTATTGGGGGTCTGTGTACATGAGATTACAAACGGACGACTTTTGAGAACAAGATTTGGTCGTTACCTTACGGTTGTCAAACAGCACACAAAGATCTGGCCACCTGGTAGCGCCGCTACTGGACAGGTGATTAATAAAGTGCAAATGAAACGTAAAAATGATCGAATTTGGATTAAAAACTATATGGATGTGTATCATACCAATTTGCTGATGAAAGATGGCACTGTGTATATGCTTCTGGAAAAATATAACAAGTTTAAAGGTCAAGTTGAACCGTACCTTAGCCTGAAAATGTTGGGATGAAATCAAGACAGCTTAAATTTCAAGCAGTGGGTGTTAATATACAGGATGATTTTGCAATTAAACTGTCTTGATTAATGCTTGATTTGCTTAGAAGTGATGTAACCTAGATAATAATATTGCTTTTGCTTAAGTAGATGTATGTAACCCTGTTTTTGATGCTGAACAAAATATGTATTGTGTGATTTTACTGTTATTAAGAAAACTACTTACTTGCATGAGATGTATGTATTGACTGATTTAGAGTAGAAAATACTAATGTATTAGAAATAGTTTTATGATAAATGGAAGATATACTAGATAAAGTATGTGTTGCAGACGATTAAGAGAAGAAAGCAGAGAAAGAGAAGACGGAGGCGCCTTGAAGGGATACGCCGTAAACAACTGAGGGCCGTGTCGAAGGAGTTGGCAGAACTCCATGTGATGACGTCAGAGGAGATTCTGGAAACTGCATTTCGGAGCCTGCATATAAAAGGCTGAAAGAGAGACTGACGGATTGGAGACTGAATAACGCAGTGTCCCTCGACGCCTGTAACCAGCTGATTGTTGAAACTTATTATTGTAACCTAACTGTAACTTTGATATAACTTTTGTTAACTTTAATAAAACTTATATTATATTATTGGCAAGATATTGTCTAACTGAGTAATAATTTAAGAACCTTAAGCAAGAACTGACCACAGGGAAGTCTGCTGAACTAATTGTAAGTATTTTTGAATGCTTATAGTTTTGTCCAGATTCGACTTTCCTTACCTACCTGAGAATAATAAAGAAATAGGTAAAAGGTGTAAAGGTTAAAAGAGACACCATAAAACAGTAGGCAAGTCTCTTTCCAGCCTGGTAATTCGGGAGGAGCAACGCTGGCAGGATCTTCTTGATTGCCCTGACTCCTGCTTGACTGTCACCCCTAATAATGCTAACCTCTCGGATAAACTTGGTGGTTTTTACGATAAAAACATGTCTGTAGAGTGTCCATATATACCTTCTACCCTCATGTTTGTCTTGCATAAACGGCAATAGTCACTAAACGCCATCGCGTACACATACAGCTCTGAACCATCGTCCTCTTCCTCGTCGAATTTCTGTCGCTCTACATACGTCATCTGGTATAATTGAAACGATTGGCTATGAGCTACGTGCAGGCGCATTTGATAGACATTCGTATCGCCCAATAAACGGCTCTGGGCATTCATAAACCACGCCTCAAATACGAGAAAATGAACATGTGGTTCCCAGACCACGTCTCAAAGAGAAAGAGGTCTGACGTTAGCCAGGCTATCTATCTATAAGACAATTGTAGAAAGAGTTTGAGTTATAAAAGCCAGATGTGTTTTGAAGGCCTCTAGCCTACACTACTGGAAGAGAAGTCTCACAGGAAAGAATGGGATTTTAGGAAGTTTCTTGTGGTTGGCATCTGCACTGATAGGAAGTTGGTCTTTTGGTCCACATGATCTTCAACATGTTCTCTTGATAAAAAAAAATGATTTGGCAAAAACTTTGAATAATCATTTTGTGGGACAGTCAAAATATTTTCTTTTCTTTTTTTTTACCCTAAAAAGGAGAATAAGAAAACGAATTAATGAAGTTACTGTCCTGAAAGTGTTTAGGAGATTTCAGGAAGAGAAGAAGAGCACCTGCAAATGAGATCCATTGTTGATCCATATTTTATTTTTTTTTAAATGACGACCAAGCAAGTTAAACATGTTTGATCAATTTAGCCTCTCAAATCAACACTTTACTTGGCTACAATAAAATCCATAAATATAAAACACTTCAAGCATATTACACAGACAGTTAGTTTAGACGTTTAGTATCACAACCACAGTAAAATGACAGTTTTGAAAAGCTGAGGCAGGCTGCTCTGCTGCCCGCAGTCGCTACAGCGCTTGCAAATGAAATGAGCAATACGATCTAAACAAATAAAATAAAATAAAATAAAAAACAAATATGCAGGTTATCTTGCCTCAAAAATCGTCTCGGTTACTAACGTAACCTCGGTTCCCTGAGATGAGGGAACGAGTATTGCATAAGGCAAGACGGTTCGCATCTCTTTCGTCCTCTGGCAAGGGAAGTGCTACCAGCAAAATCACCTGTGCTTTGAACGGAGTAGAGAGCACTTTAGGAACATAACCATGCCTTGGCTTGAGGCCGACTTTGGAGTCGTTAGGCCCGAACTCAAGGCAGGAAGCACTAACTGATGATATCGCTTGTAAATCGCCCACACGCTTAACTGAAGCCAGACTGAAGCGGCTTGAATGGGGGACCCTTCATGGCTTCCAGGACCTTGGAGAGGTCCCAGTTAGGCACAGAGGGGGGTCGAGGAGGGTTTAACCTCCTTGTCCCTTTAAGGAAGCGCACAACGAGGTCATTCTTCCCAAGTGATTTCCCGGCCACCAGAGCGCGAGACGCTGTTATGGCCGCTACGTACACTTTGAGCATGGAGGGGGTACGACCCCGCGTCCAAGAGCTCTTGCAAGAAGGTGAGTACATCTGATACTTCGCACGAATGGGGGTCCTGGCTCTGTGCTGCGCACCAGCCGGAGAATGCCAACCACTTATGAGCGTAGAGGCGCCTGGTTGAAGGCGCTCTCACTTCAATGATGGTCTTTAACACCCTTTCCGGGAGACCCCCGGATACCCGTTGAGGGGCCATACGTGAAGGGCCCATAAAATTTGGCAATGAGCGTTGTCTTCTGAGACGAAAAGGTCGACTTCTGCCTCGCCGAAGATGCTGCATATCAGCTGAACCGTCTGTGGGTGAAGAGACCATTCCCCTGGGGGAACATTGTCTCCGGATATCATATCTGCACCCTGGTTCAGAATGCCTGGCACGTGCGCCGCTCTCAGCTAGCGCAGGTTGTGCTGAGCCCATAGAAGGAGGCTCTTGGCCATGGCGTGCAGGTTGTTCGACCTAAGGCCACCCTGGCGAGTTATGTAGGACACCACCGCCCTGTTGTCCGTCCAGACCAGGACATGTTGGTCCTTTAGATGAGGGAGAAAAGCTTTCAGTGATAGAGTGACCGCTCTTATCTCTAGACAGTATATGTGTAGGCCTTTCTCCGGGTCTGTCCATAAGCCGGAGATGGGCCTGCCCTCGTATAGGGCTTCCCCATTGGAGGCGTCTGTCGAGAACACTTTTCTCTTTGAAACCACACCCATACTCACGCCAGACTGATACCAGTCGGCTGCTTTCCAGGAAGCCAGGGCTTTGATACAGCTGTGGCTCGCTCTGATTTTTAAGTGGCCAGATCGCCATGCGTGAGCTGGTACGCGAGGTTTTAGCCAGCATTGGAGAGGACGCATGTACAGTAGTCCTAGCTGGAGTAATGATGATGCTGAGGCCATGAGACCCAACATCCTCTGAAATCTCTTGAGAATTCTGAAAGAGACTCTGAAAGATGCCGCTAGGCGTTGAATGTTGAGCGCGCGCTCTGACGTAAGGCGCGCTCTCATCTGTATAGAGTCTATCACTGTTCCCAGGAAAGAAATACTCTAGCTGGGAGACAGTGAGCTTTTGGAAACATTGATCCTGAGGCCCAGGCACTCTTTAGATGGTTGAGGAGCCAGGATCTGTGAGTTATCAATTGTACCTCTGATTGGGCTATAATCAGCTAATCGTCAAGGTAGTTTAACACTCGCACTCCCCGCTGTCTCAGGGGGGTAAGCGCTGCGTCCATGCACTTCGTGAATGTACGAGGTGCTAAAGATAGGCCAAATGGTAGTACTGTGTACTAGTGTTGTCACAATACTAGAATTTCTAACTTCGATACGATACCTTGAAAAATATCGATATTCGATACCATTTTCGATACCACGGAGAAAAAAACTGCCACAATATTACGTTTTTTTTTTTTTTTTTTTACTTAAAGCTAAATATAACAAGTCTAGAACATGACAATGAGGTATATTTTACATGAACAAAAATGTCCTGAGGTAGTGCACTTGTTCAAAAGCATAAATGCTGCTTAATACTTTAACGTTATTTGATGAACAGATTTAAAAGCAAACGTGCGTGCATCACACGCGAAAACAATGCTCACTGGATCGACATGAAGTCAAGTGAAGTCAAGTCACCTTTATTTATATAGTGTTTTTAACAATACAGATTGTGTCAAATCACTTAACAGTATCAAATTGGAGGATAGAGTGTCAGTAATGTATAATAATAAGATTAAACATTCAATTTTCAGTTAAAGTGTGGTGGGTGTGTTGTTGTTGTGGTGGCGGGTGTGGTGTGTTGTTGTTGTGGTGGCGGGTGTGGTGTGTTGTTGTTGTGGTCATTGACGTGTTGATGGTTGTGGTTGCTGTGGCTGAGATTGTTGTTGTATGATGGTGCTTGTGCCCTTGGGTTCTGCAACTTTGCCTGGGGTTTTGTTGTGTACAATGTTGAAAGGGTTTCTATGGCTTTGGATCAATGTGTCATACAAAAACCAATAATCAATGTGTTAATGTGTTAAATAATCGAGATGTCAAACCTCAAACATAGCTAAATCCTCATCTGTCCATAAAAGATTGTGTCCATAATACAGACAGTCAAATGTTGTGTGTAAGTTGTGTATTTACAAGTTGCAGGATATGAGTGTCAGACACACTCAGAGGGTTTTGTTGTGTACAATGTTGAAAGGGTTTCTATGGCTTTGGATCAATGTGTCATACAAAAACCAATAATCAATGTGTGTTAATGTGTTAAATAATCGAGATGTCAAACCTCAAACATAGCTAAATCCTCATCTGTCCATAAAAGATTGTGTCCATAATACAAACAGTCAAATGTTGTGTGTAAGTTGTGTATTTACAAGTTGCAGGATATGAGTGTCAGACAGCTTTAAATGTTTCCAGTCTTATCTTAGGTGTGTTTATTTTTTTATTATTATTTTTTTAACTTGACATTGCCCCCCCTGCCCCCCCCCGACCCCCCCCCCCCCACACCACCCCACCCCACCCCACCCCACACCACACCACACCACACCACACCACACACACACACCTCCCACATACAGGTATGTCCCCCCTCACACACACACACCATTACACCATAACCCTCTCTCACACACACACACCAATACACCCCATACACACACACATTCACACACCATAACATCATAACCACCAAAAACACACACACACACACACACACACACACACACACACTCTCTAAAGAAGCTATTTTGGAGGATGCCAGTAAGAAAAACAGTTTCAGTTCCCGTTGACTTCTATTTAATTGTTGGTCCAATGGGAACTGAAACAGTTTGCTTTCTACAATTGTCTTATAGATAGATAGAATACAGACAGATCAATTAGTGATTTCTATCAATGCGTACAAGTGCTGTGGGTCCAGGAACTGAGTTTTACACTGCACAACACACCATAGCATGTTCAAACGGGAGAGGATCCCCATGGTGTCAACACAATGCACTGAGGCCTTAACCCTATCCCACTGAACCCGATGTCCTCTGGCTTGTAAACTCCCCTTAACAAGCCGATAACCAGCATTGGCATGTTTTCTTTTATTTATATATATAACGGGCATGCATTTGCAGCGATCTGGACGGGCCCCCAACTGCATTGGCAGACTCCCCAACCCCACACATTCTGATTCGACTATGAAAATCCTTAGTCGGGGACACCCCTACATTTAAAACATTATAACACTCGCTTTAATACAGCAATTGTTTTTTGACAAATGGGACACATTGGTTTGCCACCTATGTCTGCAAATTCCATTTGTCACGCAGGGTTGAAAATTCAGTTATCATCGTTAACCCATCATTATTTAATGTACAGTACGTACACACGACATACAGTATTTTCACAAGGTTTAGATGACAGATGGGGTTTCGCCAACAGGCTCTCTTCATTTTCACCACAACCTTAACCCCCTGCGGTCGGCTGTATCGTCGGCGATACCAGCTCGCTTTTTTTTATCAGTGTAAAAGAAACTCATAAATACTCTGTTGACTTTGATTTTCCATAGGAGTTTCATACATCAATCGATTCTGTTAAATGTGTATTATTTTTGTGTATACTCACAATAAAAACAAAGTGTTGTGCTTTTTGCCAAATAAAGAAAAATAAACACAAAGCGAGTTCTGCCTTCTCTCTGCCAGTGAAGTCCATTCTGAAACGCGTCCGAAAATGAACAATAACTCAGTGAATACTCAGTCAAACAGGCATACAGACACACAGGCATGAAGCTTGAATTCTCTTCTTTTAAATGAAGTAATTTATATAAAAAACAAATATTCTCATCTTGTGAAATCTGTATTAAAAGAGAGCGATTCCAGTCGAACTCATTACAGCTCATTCAAATGTAATGTGACTCCGCCTACGGAGAGCGCGCGCTATTCAAACGCAAATGAATGAGGCAATCCATGCAAACCTGTGAACGCCCCCATATCAGCTCGAGAAAACACAAGTTTAATCAGATCATTACTTGTTTACACCGTCTCGCAGCGCTGTGAGGAATAATAATAATGGAAAATGTCCCTCAGAAGTGCGGGTATATCGAGGAGCAAGGATCCGACTGAGCTGAGGAAAACTGTAGTAAGTTTTTTTCCTTCTCACGTGAATCGCGTTTCTGTTTTGTGAATGAATGAACGGCAGAGATGCGCGCTGTTTACCACAGCTCGCAAAAAGACAGTTTAAATTTAAATCGCGTGTGTGAAATGTAGGCTATTTGTATAAGCAACGTATTAAACTGCAAATGAACATTTATATGCCCTAATATTTCATAAAAACAACGTTACAGTCAGGCGAAATATGAAAGACAACATTTTGTTGACTAGATGTGGGTACAGTTTTTACTGTAGAATATACTGCCACATCAAATAAGCTTTTGTTTAGCAATTTCTATATATATAAAATACTATTTTTGTCAAAAATAAAGTCATCAACTAAGATGTTAGCTGTTCCAATGTTGGCTATATTAAAACTAATGAATACATAGATAAAATGTAGGCCTATAATCATTTTTTTTACAAAGAAAGAGTACACTTGAAATATTGTTGAAATTGTAATTATTGTTGTAATTGTAACCTTTTTAATAAAATAGCAAAACATATTTACAAGATAGATGTAAGCAAAATCTTAAATGGTCAATATAAGTCTTCTTCTAAATATATCTTTTGTCCTTGCATTGTGGCTCAGTCAGTGTCACACCTGAATGAATGGCTAATTATGCAGAGTGGGTGGGACATTGTATTCTCAGGTGTAAACCACTCCTCGTTCACGCCCCCCTCGCATATTGGCTTTCCAAGCAAAACCTGTTTTACATCAATTTAAATCAATGTATAGTTTTATGTGGACGATAAAGCAAGACTATTTTCACATAAGTTTGAAGCCAGAACTCGAAGGAACAACATCCATTAGTCAAAAGTCTTATTGACACATATTTATTATGAGTTTTGTGGTCATATTTCAGCAACTTTCATTTTTATTTTTTTCAATAACCACGCATAAACATTATTCTCTTAAAAATTAAAAAATATACATGCATGGTGATCACATATTTTGGTAGCCCTGTTTGTGCTATATAGAGTGAATTTACACCTTTGCCATTAACATGTTTATAAATAACTGAAAAAGCACAAATGTCAGAGCATGTCAGAACACCTCCAGGGCCCAGAAAAAACCTCAGACTCCAGAGGGTTAAAGGTACATTACCCAGTTTTCACATGACTTTTGTTATAGCCTTCATGAGCAGATGTTGAGGGCCATTAAATATTTTAATATTAACAATTATTGATTAGGCCTATAATATATCTATTAGCCTACATCTTCAATTATTTATTATATGTTTTCTTTATATGACATGTTTTTATACTTAGGATCACTTTACAAAGTTATTAGACTATTATTATTAGCCTACTACTAATACTAGGCCCACTCACTGTGTGGCACAACTAATGAACACCACAAGTCTGTGCTAAATGGGGAATATCTATATCTAGCATAAAAAAAAATTGTCAGTATTGAACGTATTTTGTGTGTTTTTGTCTCCTTGTGGTTGTGTTGCAGGTCTGCATTTTATTGGTTGATTCTTCCACAGCTTTACACGCCCATTCCACTTTTTCCAACCCTGAGGTGTGAACGACCAGGCTAAAACAGGGGGGATCATGACACTGTAAACTGTTCAAGTTAAAGGAGAAAGACCATCAGGTGACAGAATGGACAGGCCCAGTCAGCTCAGTTCTCCACCGGCCTAAAATATGTCTTAGGCAACATTTCTAAGGTAGAAAAAGTGTGTTTTAAAAACATTGGAAATATGATTGTCAAATTATAGGTTGCTATCGAACATAACATCCAGGTTCTTAACCCTCTGGGGTCTGAGGTAATGGCCAAGAAAATGACAAACAGTAAATCCATTAAATAAAAATTAAATTCACTTGTCTAATGCAACAGCTAATACCTCAGTTTAGTCAGAACTGATACTGACCATTCAGTCTTTGATATCATTCATATTCTGCTAATGTAGAGGTTTGGGGGAAATGTAGAGCTAAATTGTCTTAGGATATATCTAAATATCAAACATGTGATAAAGAGTTGAATCAACTTGATCTATTTAAAGGAATATTCATAAGAAATTGTTTCATGAGCTTACAGGAAGTCACGTGAAAAATCCTGACCTTTTACTTCTCCTTAAGCTCAATAAATATTTGGTAGACTCCGCATCATGTAAGCATTTTCAACAAGACACCATTCAACATGAGTAACCAGGTAAAGTCGATATTGTTCATTTCATTTGCTTTATTTTTTCTTGTTCTCCGTGCCAAAATTGAAAATAATAATAATAATAATTCAAAAGAGAAACTATTTAACAAAAGGAAAGTATGAACAGCTTCAGCTTATCAATATATATTATACATTTTCATAAAACAATAAATGTATAAAGTTAAAAAATAAAGTGGAATATATATCTACTTTTAGAAAAAGGTTTTTAACCTTTATTTATTTATTAGCTATATTTAAAATCAGATTTCACATTTTATCCAATGTTCAGATTGTCTCTACATTATACAGGACTTTTTTTTTTTTTCTGGTTGACTAGTAGTAGTAAGTAGTAAATATTTTTATTTTTTTTTTGCTGAAAGAATGCATAAAGAAGAAAGCTAAAATATTAACTGGGATGAATGAATATTAAGTTAACTGCCTCATCGTTTATTTGTGCTGTCTATAGATTGTAACACACGGCACATGAAACATGATGGATGATGATGTAGAAATTGCTATTGTTGGCATTGGATGCCATTTTCCTGGAGGTAGGCTAACATTACTTTCATTATTTGTTCATGCTATGATTTTGGCCTTAATAGTATTGACATTGTATGTTCTCCTGTATTTTAGGCGAGGGACTTGAGAACTTCTGGCGAGTCCTCCTTCATGGAGAGAACTGTACAGTTCAGATCCCAGACGACAGGTTTAAGCTCTCTCAATGGTACGACCCAGACGAGAGTAAGGCCGGGAAGACACACACGGCTAAAGCAGCGCTCATCGATGGGTACGTCTTCAGTTCATGTCAACTTATGACTTTCTAATTTACAGTCATTCGCTCCAACCAACAGGTAGTCGGCTATTTTGGTTTGAATGTAAATACTTTTTTTTTTAATCAGTACTGTCTCCTAGCAAGCTTATATGATTCACACCAAACTTTTTCAACATGATGCCAAGACAGTGAAGATGTTAAATTGTGAATTTACAAAAATGTGCAAATTTTAGTGTCAAATTAATCTAAATTAATTCTAATTTTTAATTTTAGATAAACTTTCTAATTTTAATAAACTTATAGAAACAAATAAACTTTACATAAAATAAATATAAAATTACTTAAATAGCATTGGACTACCTGCAAAAAACAAAAAAAAACTCAAAAGAAATTCAGTTTATGCTGTGGAATCAAAACTGATATTGAGAATTGTGAAACCATGATGTATATTGTTACTGAGATTTTGGTCATATCGCCTCTCCATATTCTTTGCTAAATAGTAAACAGTTTTACATACAGTATGATTTTTTTTACTACATTGTAACCTGGTCAGAAATAAATAAATGGCTGCTATTTTGCATACGTTTATTTGTAATTACCAGAAAGAAAGAAAGAAAGAAAGAAAGAAAGAAAGACAGAGAGGGCAGAGATGAGGTTAGGAATGAACAGTCAGTAGGCCTGTGTAGTTTCTTCACTCACTGTGACCTATCCCTGCACTGGATGGACAACTTCACATGTATTTTGTGTATTTTCAAAATGTTCAACTTTCAAAGTATTTTGTGTTTTTATTTTAAATACATTTCCATGTTCCAAATTCCATGATTTACAGTTTAACCCTTTCATTGTTGTGTTCATTTTGCCTGCATTAAAGGATAATAAATCTCTCAGGCTTGGGCAGATCTCTCTCTCTCTCTCTCTCTCTCTCTCTCTATATATACACTGTATGTATATATATATATATAGAGAGAGAGAGAGAGAGAGAGAGAGATTTTTTAGAGAATTCACCCATTTCTTAAGCCATGCCTGAAAAACCTATGAAAGTTTGCAGAGACATCAGACCTGTGAAAAACTTAATGTATGTAGTGCTTGGGCTTGGGTGTAACTGAGGGGGGCTCTACATCACCACCAAATGCAGGCTGTGGTCGGGATGGAGTTTCTCCGATATGCACACTCAGTGTGGTCCAGTTCACTTGGTTTTATCTGACACTCCACCCAACAGAAAGTCAATCATGTTGGATGGAATGTGCGATTTATTTTAATTTTCACACATTTTTGAATTTTTTTTTGCTTCCGACACCCATGCTTTCTCATGCTATTGTTTTAGGGTTAGGGTTAGGGTTCTTGTTAGGGTTAATGTGGGTTTCTCCCATACAGTGAAAGTCAGTGAGGTTCAATGTTGTTAGGAGCGCACTAACTTTCAAATACAGGTCATACAGGTTTGGAATAACATCACGTGAGGATGAGTGATGATGGAATTGTCCTTTTTAGGTGAACTATCTCTGTAGGATCTGAACTTCATAAAGCAATAACCCCATAATTTACCTTTTATTCTCTGTAGCTTGAATGAGTTTGACTACAAGTTCTTCGGCATCACTAATGCTGAAACAATCACCATGGACCCTCAGCACAAACTTTTGTTGCAGTGCACCTACAGGGCCCTAGAGGATGCTGGGATACCAATGGAAAAGGCCAGTGAAACGCGCACAGGAGTATTTTTGGGTAATATATAAGCTAATATAAGACAAATAATTAAAAAAAAGTTACTTTTGGTGTCTTTAATCCCAGTGAAAAAAGTATATGCACTAACTGCATAGGAAGTACCTTCAGAGAAACCTCTGGTTAAGATTCATTGCTAAGTAGCTTATGCATTTTCTCAGTTTTTCCCCCTATTCAAAAGAGGGATCTAACTTGTCCTGACCTCAATATGTGCACTTGTGCTTTAACTCATTTGTGTCACAGCACAAACAGCTCATGAGGTGTCCACAGCTAAGGGCTGGTAACATAAATGTTGCTTGTCTGAGCCCTGCAACTGCAACTATTGTTGCTTTGAGCAAAGCACTTAACCTTAGGTTGCCTTGTAATAGGAATACAGTACACTGCATGAAAAGTGGGATTTTCGACAGTTACCGGCGCTGTAGATTGTCGTGGAAGTTCAGGTTTACGACTGCAAACGGCAATTTACAGGCAACACTGCAAACTGTCGGAAATTGTCGGAAATTGATGTGGGACTTGCTTGCCCCGTGACCCCCCTCCCTCTAATGCTTTAACATGTAAATGAGACTGCTGTGAGCTTTACAAATGCAAATGAGGGTAGCAGGGGGAGTTTTATCCCAGGTGACTAAAAGGTATTAACTTAATAAAAAAAAAAATACAATACAATATTTATTTATAACGCACAATTAAAAACAGCCAAGGCTGACCAAAGTGCTGTACAGGGCAATAGATAAAATGCAGGGCAGAAACAGGACAATAAAAAAAAAGGCAATAGTTGTATCATTGTAACGTTGGGGTTGAATGATAGGAGGAAGCAGGATCTACATGCAGCAAACTTTATTAAATAAATCCAAAACTAGACAAACTTAGACTCGGGACACAGGACCCAAACAGCCAACATACAATAACAAGAACTCACAAAGACTGAGACTAGACACAGGGCTTAAATACATGGGCAAACAATCTAAACAAGATAACAAGGGGGCGTGGTTAATCAGAAACACCTGGGGAGACTAATCAACATAATGGGGAACTGCTAAACACGGGACAAGACAGAGGAACACAGACATGAATCATTACATAACCCCCCCCTTAAGAGTGGCTTCCAGACACTCCCCTGGAAAGAATAGTCAAGGAGGGTGGTGGAGCGGAGGCGGACCCGGGGGCGGGATGGAGGGCCAGACCCGTAGAGCGGCAGATGGCCTGGAGACTGCGGCAGGACGGGCGACCAGGGCGGAGCAAGCAGTGCAGGCGACCAGGGCGGAGCAGGCAGTGCAGGCGACCAGGGCGGAGCAGGCAGTGCAGGCGACCAGGGCGGAGCAGGCAGTGCAGGCGACCAGGGCGGAGCTGGCAGTGCAGGCGACCAGGGCGGAGCTGGCAGTGCAGGCGACCAGGGCGGAGCTGGCAGTGCAGGCGACCAGGGCGGAGCTGGCAGTGCAGGCGACCAGGGCGGAGCAGGCGGTTCAGGATGCCAGGGAGGAGACGACCCTTCAGGCGGCCAGGGAGGAGACGACCCTTCGGGCGGCCAGGGCGGAGGAGACGACCCTTCGGGCGGCCAGGGCGGAGGAGACGACCCTTCGGGCGGCCAGGGCGGAGGAGACGACCCTTCGGGCGGCCAGGGCGGAGGAGACGACCCTTCGGGCGGCCAGGGCGGACCAGGCAGTACTGGGAACTGCGTCGCTAGGACCTCCACGGTCCCCCCAGAGGACTTATTGCCCCCCCCCCCCAAATTTTCTTGGGGAGGTTAACGGGCTTAGGCTCCGGGTAGGAGGAGTCCAGCAGCAAAGGCGTGTCAGGGCTGGACGAGACAGGCAGTGAAGGTGGGTCAGGGCTGGACGAGATCAGCGGCGACAGCGGGTCTGGGCTGGACAGGACCAGCGGCAAAGAGGGCTTTGAGCTGGGCAGGACCAGCGGCAAAGAGAGCTTTGAGCTGGGCAGGACCAGCGGCGAAGAGGGTTCTGAGCTGGACTGGACCAGCGGCGAAGAGGGTTCTGAACTGGGCTGGACCAGCGGCGAAGGAAGCTCTGGGCTGGACGGGATCAGCGGCGAAGGAAGCTCTGGGCTGGACGGGACCAGCGGGGAAAATGTCTCTTGCTCGACCGGGCAGGCGACTGGCTCTGGCTCTGGCTCGGCAGGACTGATGTGAAGCTCTGGCTCTGGCTCGGCAGGACTGACGTGAAGCTCTGGCTCTGGCTCGGCAGGACTGACGTGAAGCTCTGGCTCTGGCTCGGCAGGACTGACGTGAAGCTCTGGCTCTGGCTCGGCAGGACTGACGCGAAGAGACTCAGGCTTTGCAGGCATGACGCGAAGAGACTCAAGCTTTGCAGGCATGACGCGAAGAGACTCAGGCTCTGCAGGCATGACGCGAAGAGACTCAGGCTTTGCAGGCATGACACGAAGAGACCCAGGCTCTGCAGGCATGACGCAAAGAGACTCAGGCTTTGCAGGCATGATGCGAAGAGACTCAGGCTCAGGAACATGAAGAAGCTCAGGAAGCGTGAAGGCGGCCATCCTGGGAACCAGAATTAGGCGTGGCCAGTGCTCGAATTGAGGGGGGGCTGGGGGGATCCGGGACCCCCCATAAGGTATTAGGGACCCCCCATAAGAAATAAAAAATAGAATTAGGGGGGTCCCTCAGATATTTTTATTTTAGTAAAAATAATAATGACAAATCTGATTAAATGCATGCAATGGATACAGTACATTTCGTGAATTGATTATTTACAATCATTTATTTTAAGTTTGTTTATAGCTAGTTGTCTCTTTAAAATGTAAACGCCCCGCCCCACATCTAAAGAGCGCTGTGCGCGCGCATGACATCGTTGACTGACAGGATTGTTTGTTTGGCGCCGCTCCGGTGAAGCTAATTTTAGCTTTTTAAAAAATGGAGAAAAATAAACCTCCACTCCCAGTCGGGAAAAGAAAGCTTCTTACTGACTTTTTTGAGGGGTAATTGTTTCTCTCTGTATATCTTTCTACTTTATATCTGTCCACTCCATGCCGGGGCTTTTGTATTCCTTGCATAAATTGGAAACACTTAGGCTTAAGTTACTAATTTTTCATTATTAATAGTCCTCCTGGTTCTACAGGAGTGCTAGAGATCTCGATGAAGATGGATAAGTAAGGGTTAATGCCCGACGAGGTGTCCATTGTCAGGTATTAATGCGCGTCGGACGGTTGCCTCCGCCGAAGTCCATTAATACCTGACAATGGACACCTCGCAGGGCATTAACCCGCTTATACCATGGTCACTTAACAAATAACACATTTTTAAACCATTAGTTTATATTTTAATTAGTTTTACAATCGAAATCTAAAGGCTGTCATTGATAAACGGACCTTATCTGAGCCACAAAGTCTGATATTAAATATAGAGTCATTTCAGCCTTAATAAGCCTGTTAACAAGCAGAATCACTGAAGGAAAGAAGAGGACAGAAAAAGAGACGAGCAGAAACACAAGAACTACAACTGACTTCAGCCACAGTCTAAGATGCTGTTTGTGGAGTTGTTTAATCCTCCTCTGCTGAGATCTTCACAGATTTAATGTCTCCTTTTCGCTTCAGTTCATCTTAGACTGTGGCTGAAGTCAGTTGTAGTTCTTGTGTTTCTGCTCGACTCTTTTTCTGTTCTCTTCTTTCCTTCAGTGATTCTGCTTGTTAACAGGCTTATTAAGGCTGAAATGACTCCATATTTAATATACACAGGTTTTGCGGCTCAGATAAGGTCCAGTTCTGGTTTATTTCTTTGCTCTTGGCTGACATGTGGCATTGCTATGGCCTGCTTGTGGCCCAGATCTGGCAAACAGGAGTGAGCCGCCCAACTGTCATCATTCCACGCTGCATGTGGGTCAGATCCGCATTCAACAAGTGCCAGATGTGGGCCGGATCTGGGCCGAAACGTGTTTTCTACATTTCTATGTAACACATTATATATAGTTATGTTCAGTTCTCCATTTCAGTTGTGGCAAAAGAGACTGAGTTTATATATATATATATACTAAGTACACTGTAAAAAAATTCTAACCTCCCTAACTCAAAATTTTCTAGTGACTGATAACATCTAAATTTTTCAATTGGCCCAAGTGAAAATCTGTAAATTATAAAATTTAATTTACAGAATTTCACTTGGGCCAATTGCAAAATTTAGATGTTATCAGTCACTAGAAAATTTTGAGTTTGGGAGGTTAGAAATTTTCACCCTCTAAATCCATATTACTTTAGTAAGTAATTTAAAAGAAGAATTATATATATATACACAATTCTTTATCCAGCGTTTTAAATAAATAGTATATATACGCATATTATGATCAAATATACTGTATATTTTGTATAAAGTGTATATTGCGAGACTAACCAACCCCCGCCCAAAAAAAACTTGGGGACCCCCCATAAGACTTGACTCAATTCGAGCTCTGGGCGTGGCCGCCTTCTTGGCTGGAGACTCTCCAAAGCTGCTGCTAGATCCATTTTGTTGGTGAGTTCTTCTGTAACGTTGGGGTTGAATGATAGGAGGAAGCAGGATCTACATGCAGCAAACTTTATTAAATAAATCCAAAACTAGACAAACTTAGACTCGGGACACAGGACCCAAACAGCCAACATACAATAACAAGAACTCACAAAGACTGAGACTAGACACAGGGCTTAAATACATGGGCAAACAATCTAAACAAGATAACAAGGGGGCGTGGTTAATCAGAAACACCTGGGGAGACTAATCAACATAATGGGGAACTGCTAAACACGGGACAAGACAGAGGAACACAGACATGAATCATTACAATCATAGTCAAGGGGTATTAAAAGCAAGAGAAAATAAATAAGTTTTCAAGGATGTTTTGAAGATGGAAATTGAGGGAGCTAGTCTGATATAGAGGGGTAGACTGTTCCAAAGTTTTGGGCCTGCAGTCGCAAAAGTGCAGTCGCTTTTTAAGTCTGGATCTGGGCACGATAAGAAGACAGTGATCACTGGATCTCAAAGTACGAGATGGAGTGTACGGGCAGAGGAGATTGGTCAGATATTGGGGGGCCGGTTTGTTAAGAGCTTTATACACAAATAGTACAATTTTAAAATCAATCCTGAATGTGACAGGTAGCCAGTGGAGTTTGAATAAAATAGGGGTGATCGACTCATATTTGCGTGTCCCGGTGAGAAGTCTAGCCGCTGCGTTTTGAACTAGCTGTAGACGAGAGACAGAGGCCTGAGATAGCCCAAAATAAAGTGAGTTACAATAGTCTAAGGCCATCCTTAAAAATAGGTACGCCGTCTTCACAACTCTGAGACCAATTCCATGTGCTACGAACCGGAGCAAAGGTAAGATTCAAAGAATATGCTTTCATTCTCTTGTATAAGGAAATAGATCCGTTATAGATACCGATCTTAATCATACATTTTGTTTCCACAGAGTAACCTCGCCTCATAACGAGGGCGTAACCTCACATTTACTCAGAGCTATGTCTGCAAGTCCAGATTTTCATGACGCTGATCATGACAACATTGTAAGTAACTTTTACTATTTTCTCCTTTGTTTAATTTTACTGTGACTTGCGTTGTTTTTATTCATATCACTCTCATTAAATTGTTTTCCAGCTGCCTGTAAGACGTACTACGAGACAGTACGCAGGAACTTCAGGTACAAACAACCAGATCTGGCATTGCAGGCCGAAGCTGTGAAGAGTTCAGCTCGGAGTCGAGCGAGAAGAAAGAGGGTAAGATTTTTAGTCAATGTGACTATTTTTCACGTGCATTAATAGATGTTTTGTGTCCACACACAGTGCATCACAGTACTGATTGTCTGTATTGGTTGTTTTTACAGCTGCTAGAAGCGAGACAGAGTGTGCTAGCTGAGGATGAGGTGGGCATTTGGAAGTGCGCCACCATAGATTTGATGTCCGATGAAGAAGACGGCATTGTTGGCGGGGTGTCTGGATGGATTGTTCAACCACCATCCTTTCGCAGCCAGGAGCTCACAGAGCTCTGTGCTACGCTGCAGTCGAGGTTAGAGGCGACTCCTAAATACAGGGCAACGCACCACAGACGGTTTCGAAGTGGATCAAATTTAGAGAGAGCGCCGCTAGACACCTACAGCTCCGAAGATGAAAACAGACGCTTCATGGTGCTGTAGGATTTTGGGCTTCTTGTGAGCTTCCAATTTGTTGTGTGGGAAGATCTCATACACTTTGTATATAGTTGTGTGTTTGTGCAAATAAAGCTCTTTCTTTGAATAAACAGCACGTCCCTGGAAATTTTTCTTTTCCTCAATAAATTCATTCATGTCCTTGATGGTAATAATAGTGTAGAGTGTAGACCATAGGAGAACACAGAACCACATAACAATTCAGAAAGGTTCAGCGCTACCACTTTTGGAGCAATGCACAACATGTTGCAGAAATTTTCACTGCCCTTTTTGTGATAGCAGTATTATTAACCCATTTGTGCCCAAATTTTTCTGAATGGTTTCAGGCATATAGTTGTGTTAATAGTGTCCTATGTGAACATGTTCTGCATTTATTTCCCCCAGTTTTTTTTTTTGTTTTTTTGTTTTTTTCTTGAAAATCGTATTTGAATGTGCGGCAACTATAGTTGCCGGTGGGCAAATATGTTGTATGCACCCCCTCAATGTCAAATATGAATAGGAGGAGAACATTTGGCATCTATCTCAAAATAACTGCTTTCAACAGATCAATCTTTATTCATAAAAAAATGTATTATGTATAAAAGTCGAAGAACATTTGATGCGAACCCAAAAAAGCTGCATCTATCTTATAATCTCTTGAATATGAAACAAACAACAAATCCATTTTTTTTAACCCCTGTGTGCTGTTCAGGGTCTTTCTGACCCACATTTCTAACTTTCATTCATGGGGATAACATGGATAATTTGACATGGTTTAGTCTTTAGTGAAAGATTTTTGCCCATCTTTTGGAAAATGAAGTTTTAAAAGTAACAAATTATCCCTTTAACCAGTAGATGGCTGCAGAGCTCCACTATTTACTATTTCACTAACTGAAATACATATTTTCACAAGGTTTTCCAGTTGTATTCATATCTACATATTATGAAATCACAATTATAACAATAAAAGTTACTTTTTGTCAAAGTTTAGGCATTTTTTGTACTGGAAAAAAATCTGTTTTTCAATAATGTTATATTATTATTTTTTTTTTTCAGTAGCCTACAAAAACTGCTAAACTTGGACAAAAAGTAACTTCTATTGTTATAATTGTGATTTCATCATTTGTAGATATGAATCTAACTGGAAGAACTTGTGAAAAGAAGATGTCTTTTGGTTTAAACTTTTTGTACGTTTAGAGCTCTGCAGCCATCTACTGGTTAAAGAATTTTTTTTTCTTTTTTTTCTTTTTTTTTTTTTTACTTTTAAAACTGCATTTTCCAAAATATGGGCAAAAAATCTTACACTAAATCATGTCAAATTATCCATGTTATCCCCATGAATGAAATTTGGAAATGTGGGCCTTTTATAAGGTGAAATAAAAAAAATCTTAAATATATAATATATGGGGGGCGCTCTATGGTGGCTAAGCAGTAAGACGTGTTTGGCAGGGCTTCCGGCATGCTTGCTTAATTTAATGTATTTTTCTTAAAGTATTCTTTCAAACTCGACGCCAGAAGTTTAAGTATCAGACCTTCTTGTTAAGTTGACTCCAAAAATCTACAAAAATGGCGACAAATCTCAGAAAATACAAGTACACGGGATCAGCGGGCGCTAGGCCGAACGCCTCCTCGGACCGGATTGCTTCCAAGGGCATGAGTGAATCGGCTCCACCCTCACCAAACCCCGGCGAACCAGATACACCTGACTTGAAGTCTGAAATACTTCTTGCGCTGAAGTCTGATATCTCGGCGGTGATTAAATCGGAGCTGAAGGATGCCCTCGCTGAAGATTTCGACTTTCTTAAAAATGAATTACTAGCGGTGAAATCTGAAATAATAAACAGCACTGCGGCGCTTCGCTCGGAGCTAGACCAAGTCAAAGTGAGTGTCAAAGATATTGAGGGTGGCTTATCTACTTGGTCAGATGAGGTTGTCGCCCGTCAAAATACAGTGGGTGAATTGAAATCGGAGCTAAAGGAGCTAAAGGTGAAGTGTGAAGACATGGAGGGCCGGATGAGGAGGTGCAACGTGCGGATTCTCGGTGTTCCCGAGACACCGGATTCCAGTTCAACCATAGCAGTCGCCAAGATGCTAACTGAGGTGCTACAGCTCGGGAAAGAGCCACTGATTGATCGATCGCATCGTACACCAGGTCAAAAGAGACCGGGTGGTAAACCAAGAGTAATTGTTGCTAAGTTTCACTATTATCAAGAGTGTGCGGAGATTCTGCGCCGTGCACGCACCTGTGGCCCACTTCATTTCAAGGGCGCGAATATCACAATTTTTCCTGATTACACTGCAAGCGTGGCGAAGGCACGGGCAGCGTTCACAGACGTGAGGAGGCTACTTCATAACCGGCCAGGTGTTCGCTACGGATTACTTTTTCCGGCACGACTGCGTATTACCCACGGTGAGGAGGACAAAGAATTTGCTGACCCAAAAAAGGCCATGGCTTATGTGAAGGAGAATATTATTGTGGCGACAGATGACGATCATTGACTGTGGAGCTGGTTTCCCTCGGTCTGCATATTTTTTCAGGTTGTATGGTCACAATTGTTCTAGATCCCGAAATATGTAAATTGTTATGCAGAAAATACTCTTTAGGGGATGAATGTAAAGCACTTTGTTTACAACGAACTAATTTAGGAGGGTCAACATCTGTATTAATTTTATCTTCTTGCATTGAGAATACTAACGTTACTATATAATTTTCTTTTTTGAAAATTTCTTTTCTGTTTATTTCTGGGGGCTAACCGGAAGCCCAAGCAGCTAGAGTTATGTTCCCCAATACAAGCACTATAATGTGTGGTTTTTTCTGTTGTGAGGTTATGTTTCTCCTGGTTTTTGTAGGAGAAGGGGGTGGGTTTATACTGGATCTGTATATCACTGGGTTGTTTCTTGTCAGTTTCTCATATGTAACCCTTTTGATTTGTGTATATTTTTTTTTTATATATATATGGTTATAGTATGGCTAACAAAAAAGGTACTAGACATTCATATGATTACTCGGTTAACTGTGTAAGCTGGAACGTGAAGTCCATCAACGGTCCCTTAAAATTTAGGAAAATTATAACACATTTAAAGCAGCTTAATACAGATATAGCATTTTTACAGGAGACCCATGTGTGCGCAGAGGATAGTTTACGTCTAAGTAAAAAATGGTCTGGTCAGGTGTTTCAATCAAATTTCCACTCTAGGTCAAGAGGAGTGGCCATCATGATTGGTAATCATATACAATTTACTGCTTCTAGTGTACATACAGACTCTGCTGGGCGTTATGTACTCGTGGTAGGGAAGCTGTACGCTCTTCCAGTTATTTTAGTTTCAGTTTATGCACCAAACTGGGATGATTGTACCTTTTTCAATACCCTATTTTCAAATATGCCAGATATGTCAACACACAGTCTCATAATGGGTGGAGATATCAATTGTGTGCTCTCATCTTTAGATCGAAGTGCAGCTGGGAAAACAACCCTTACTAAATCTGCTCACTCGATCAAATCATTTCTGGAAACGTACGGGGTGGCTGATGTGTGGCGTTTTCGCAATCCTACCTCGAGGGCGTATTCATTCTTCTCACCTGTTCATAATACGTATTCCCGAATTGATTCTTTTTTCATTGACAAAAGAATTTTACATATGGTGAGGGAATGTGACTATGGCGCCATAGTCATTTCGGACCATGGGCCCCTTAGTATGAAATTGCGTTTCTCTGATTCACAATCAGTATTTCGCCCATGGCGGTTGAACACCTTACGACTTTCAGATGAGAAGTTTGTTAGTTATATAAGGGCAGAAATTAAATTCTTTCTTGAAGTAAATCAAACCCCGGGGATGCCATTTTCTACCATCTGGGAGTCCTTAAAGGCCTACCTGAGGGGCCAGATAATCTCATATTGTGCTAACAAGAAGAAGAGAAGCTCTGAACGACTAAGAGTGTTGTCAGACGAAATATTACTTGTGGACAGAGAATATAGCCATTCCCCTACGCCAGATTTGGTCAAGAAACGTATGTCACTTCAAACTGAATTTAATACTTTGTCTACCCAACAGGCTGAATACCAGATTTCTAGGTCGAGGTGTGGGTATTATGAACATGGTGAGAAGGCGGGACGTTTGCTCGCACATCAGCTGCGCCAGAGATCAGTCTCTCAAACTATTCCAGCTATAATTAATGATCAAGGTAATCTTTGTTCAGATAATGAGAAAATTAACTCCTGTTTTAGTCAGTTCTATCAATCACTGTACTCTTCTGACTTACTTCCTAATCAGTCTGATTTGGAGACCTTCTTTGAAGGTATAAGCATTCCCTCCCTAAATTCAGATCTGGCAGACGAATTGGAAAAAGATATTTCAGTGACTGAGATAGTTTTTGCAATTAGAGACATGCAAAGTGGCAAGTGTCCGGGGCCGGATGGTTTCCCGGCTGAATTTTTTAAGAAATTTTCCGAATTATTGTCTCCTTTACTGCTGTCAGTTTTTAATGAGTCTTCTGTAAATTTGTCACTTCCAGTATCTATGCGACAAGCTATCATATCGTTACTACTTAAAAAGGAGAAAAGCCCTCTAAACTGTAGTTCTTACCGGCCGGTGTCGCTTCTGAATGCGGATGCCAAGATCTTCGCAAAGGTCTTGGCAAAGCGCCTTGAGAGGGTGGTTCCCACTGTTGTTTCACCTGACCAGACAGGGTTTGTTAAAAATCGCCAATCCTTTTTTAACATTAGACGATTGTTTGGTGTGCTGTATGCTCCCACTCCACCCGACCACAAGGACGATGAGGTGATACTCTCCCTTGATGCTGAAAAAGCATTTGACCGGGTGGAGTGGGGTTATCTGTTTAAGACTTTAGAAAACTTTAAATTTGGCCCTAAATTTATATCATGGATAAAATTGTTATATTCCTCGCCAACGGCAGCAGTACGCACCAACAATAACATATCCAACTATTTCGAATTACAACGAGGAACGCGCCAGGGTTGTCCGCTCTCGCCTCTCTTATTTGCGATTGCGATGGAACCTTTGGCTATTGCCGTAAGACAGAGCTTAGTCATTAAAGGCACGCTCTTGTTTATTTCGGATCCTCTGTCTAGTATCCCTGAGTTACTGATCCTACTTGGTAAATTTGGGAGAATTTCTGGCTATAAGGTTAATGTTCAGAAAAGTGAGCTGATGCCTGTGACCTCTCTGGAGGGGAAACTTACTGTTCCATTTAAAATAAGTTCGGAAAAGTTTAAATATCTGGGTATTTGGATAACGCGTAATTTTAAGAATCTTTATAGGGCTAATTACAATCCTTTGTTAGCAAATCTTAAACGGGACATTTCTCGCTGGGAATCCTTGCCTCGTTCCTTGGGGGGAAGGATTAATTCAGTTAAAATGATTATTTTGCCTAAATTTCTTTACTTGTTCCAAAGCTTACCAATTTTTCTCTCTAAATCATTCTTTTCCAACCTGAATAGCCAGCTATCATCCTTTATATGGAATAAAAAGCATCCAAGGATTAACAAAAAGATTTTACAGCTGCCCCGTAATTTGGGGGGCATGGCGCTCCCTAATTTCATGTACTATTATTGGGCTGCTAATATTAGAGCGTGGTTGTACTGGTTGAGAAAAGACACTGATGTGCCAGGCTGGGTGACTCTGGAGAGGGCCTCAATTACATCCAGCTCTCCTACAGCATTGCTCTGCTCTAGGTTACCCTTTAAACAATCAATTTCAACGTACTCTTCCAGCCCACTTGTTATCCATACAGTTAAGATTTGGAACCAATGTAGACGGTCCTTTGGTTATACTGGGTTATTGTTCACTGCCCCTGTGTCAAATAACCATATGTTTGTCCCTTCTGTAACGGATGAGGCTTTTAAAATTTGGGCTGTGAATGGAATACATTCACTAAATAATCTGTACATTGATAATAATTTTGCCTCATTTGAACAACTAGTAAAAAAAATGAATATTAAAAAATCAAATTTTTTTAGGTATTTGCAATTGAGAAACTTTGTTATGGCTAATTCTGATTGTTTTCCTCAGTGTCCCGTTCAGTCTCTTGTGGATAAGATATTTGACTGTAAGACAGACAGAAAACAGGTCCTGAGCAAGATTTATACATTGCTCAGTTCATACTATGAGACCAATCTGGACATTCTGAAACACAAGTGGGAATCTGACTTGGATGAAGACATATCGGACGCGGTCTGGCAAAAGGTAGTACAGAATATTCATTCGTCTTCAGTGTGTCTGAGGCATGCTGTTATCCAGTTTAAAGTGGTACACCGTCTGCATTGGTCCAAAGACAAATTGTCCAAGATCAAGTTGGACCTGGACCCTGCATGCAATCGGTGCAAACAAACCCCGGCTACACTTCTACACATGTTTTGGACTTGTTCGAAGCTTCACGGATACTGGCTATCTATTTTTGATACATTTTCCAAAATATGTGGAAAGACTGTGCACCCGTGCCCTTTGACTGCACTATTTGGGGTGATCAAGGTGGATGCTTCTTTGAGCGGGTGCCAGGTGAACATGATCGCTTTTTGTTCCTTGCTAGCTAGAAGACTTATTTTGTGTAGGTGGAAGGATCCTTGCCCTCCAACATATGGACACTGGATTAAGGAGGTCATGTGTCATATTCATTTGGAAAAGATTAGATATAGTGTAAAAGGGTCTGTTGAGAAGTTTTACAATATGTGGATGCCATTTTTGTCCTTTTTTGAAAGTGTGCCAATTGACAATTTTGTATAAATATCTACACAAACCTGTGTTAAGAAGTATATGAGGTTGCATAGAGGTCTGACTACTGTTCACATTTCTATTTATTTATTTTTTTATTTGTTATTATTTTTATATCTATCTTTTATGGATCCAGTATGGGGTGGGGGGAGGGGGGCTTTTTGTTGTCGCTGTGTTATTCTAAATGTGAAACTTAAAATCAATAAAAAGACTTTGTTCAAAAAAAATATATAATATATAATATAATATATATATATTTTTTTTTTTATATAAATTTGATGGAATAAAAATGTCCAAATGTGGAGTAAAACATTAATAAACGGAATAAAATTACATTTGTTTAAAAAAAAAAAAAAATATATATATATATATATATATATATATATATATATATATATATATATATATATATATATATATTTGTTAAAAAATTACATTTTGATGCCTGGGGTCTCTGAGATATGTACTTACAAGGCATTTGCCAACCGGCAACTAAAGTTGCCATTTGGACTTTTGACTAAGTATACAAAAAAATATATATCTCTTGTAAGATTTGTTTTGTTTGGATGATTCTAGAGACCTTCATGATATGTAGATACACTCACCTAAAGGATTATTAGGAACACCTGTTCAATTTCTCATTAATGCAATTATCTAATCAACCAATCACATGGCAGTTGCTTCAATGCATTTAGGGGTGTGGTCCTGGTCAAGACAATCTCCTGAACTCCAAACTGAATGTCAGAAAGGGAAAGAAAGGTGATTTAAGCAATTTTGAGCGTGGCATGGTTGTTGGTGCCAGACGGGCCGGTCTGAGTATTTCACAATCTGCTCAGTTACTGGGATTTTCACGCACAACCATTTCTAGGGTTTACAAAGAATGGTGTGAAAAGGGAAAAACATCCAGTATGCGGCAGTCCTGTGGGCGAAAATTCCTTGTTGATGCTAGAGGTCAGAGGAGAATGGGCCGACTGATTCAAGCTGATAGAAGAGCAACTTTGACTGAAATAACCACTCGTTACAACCGAGGTATGCAGCAAAGCATTTGTGAAGCCACAACACGCACAACCTTGAGGCGGATGGGCTACAACAGCAGAAGACCCCACCGGGTACCACTCATCTCCACTACAACTAGGAAAAAGAGGCTACAATTTGCACGAGCTCACCAAAATTGGACCGTTGAAGACTAGAAAAATGTTGCCTGGTCTGATGAGTCTCGATTTCTGTTGAGACATTCAGATGGTAGGGTCAGAATTTGGCGTAAACAGAATGAGAACATGGATCCATCATGCCTTGTTACCACTGTGCAGGCTGGTGGTGGTGGTGTAATGGTGTGGGGGATGTTTTCTTGGCACACTTTAGGCCCCTTAGTGCCAATTGGGCATCGTTTAAATGCCACGGCCTACTTGAGCATTGTTTCTGACCATGTCCATCCCTTTATGACCACCATGTACCCATCCTCTGATGGCTACTTCCAGCAGGATAATGCACCATGTCACAAATCTCGAATAATTTCAAATTGGTTTCTTGAACATGACAATGAGTTCACTGTACTAAAATGGCCCCCACAGTCACCAGATCTCAACCCAATAGAGCATCTTTGGGATGTGGTGGAATGGGAGCTTCGTGCCCTGGATGTGCATCCCACAAATCTCCATCAACTGCAAGATGCTATCCTATCAATATGGACCAACATTTCTAAAGAATGCTTTCAGCACCTTGTTGAATCAATGCCACGTAGAATTAAGGCAGTTCTGAAGGCGAAAGGGGGTCAAACACAGTATTAGTATGGTGTTCCTAATAATCCTTTAGGTGAGTGTATATATATGTCAATAAAAAATACTTATTAGTAACATGAAAATGACCTTTCTTTGGGAGGGTTTGCCTTCGCCATGCTTCCTGGAAGTAGGGGTAGGAAGTTGACAGTCTCATGTGACAGGAAGCAAGTGAATACCTATTTTTTTTTCTTGAAATCCTTTATTTGGTTGTTTGCTTGCATGTCATTGAGACATAGAACAAGGATAACATCTAGAAAAATACTTACAAAAGGAAAATGACAACTATTCACTGCGGCAACTATAGTTGCCGGTGGGCTTAAATAGGTTTTAAACAGACAAAATGGGACAAATTGAATAACCACATTAAAATCCACTTTAAAAGGCTGTTGTTCATGAAGGAACATCTGGACTTACAGTGTACAGTGGCAATATATATTATTTTACATTTATCCATTTGTCAGACGCTTTTATCCAAAGATAGATGGTTTTCTGCATGATTTAGACAAAATATTAAATTATCTTCATTAATGTCTAAAGGTTACACAAACAATCCACACCGAAACATAAGCTAACACAACACAAACAATTATATATTCCTGTATTTTCTGTATTTATTTTAATCAATCGTTTTTGTTTTTTCAGTCTATCATATAATTATGTTGTGTATGATCTATGAAAAAAATGGTTAGTTGTAAAATGGTTAAGTATTAAAAAATATTTTGAATTAAATCAAATGTTCGCACTTTGTTTTCATGTTATATATATATATATTTTAGTTTTGCTTAATATATATGGTTCATTTGACTCAACAAAAATGGATAAAGTAATTTTAACTGTTAAAACACTTAACATCTGTTAATAGTATGCCTAGTATATTATATTTTGTTAATAGGACCAAAGATAGCCTAATTCTTATATTTTACAATATTTTAGATATATATTTTCAATTAAATCGTTTACTTTTGTTTTTATTAACTTTGTTTTAAACTTTGAAACGTTCCAAAACAAAGAAATATAACTAGCGCAATGCCTTGTTGCGCCCACTTCCGGCCTCAGTCAGACTGTCGGGTCTTCTGTTGGTTCAAACATTCCTAAATGACGGTACAGAGACTGCATTGCTGGTGAATCGTGGTGAACTCATCGTTTCCTCTAAATTGAATGTAAGTTCGGTCAACCTAATGAATTCAATGTCCATTGTGTACGTATAGTCTTCGGTAGTTTAGCGTTATTGTCTTAAACTTCAACTTTTAAATCTTTTATGGTTACAGCAGCCGCGAATGGGCAATGGTGTCAGCAGTTTTCACGGCAATCATGGCGTTAGCTTTTGGCGCTTTTTTTTTTTTTTTAAAGTTAGCTTGCTGCTCATGGTTCATGTTCAGTTTCCATGTTATTTTAGCTGTACACGAGAGAATATGTCAATTTGGGATACTAAACTGCATGTAAACTAGGGTGACCATATTCCAGGTCATGTCCGGCCGGGATTTCGAGATCGCCCAAAATATCCGCGATTCGGCTTTTGCTTTCTCGTCGCCATTCATTTTGTTTACATGCACACCTTTTGATTCAGTAGTACTGAATTAATTCCGATTGGTTAATCTGAATGTAGTGTTTACATGAACGCTAAACAAGTGATCGGTTGATGTGCGTGTAAGCATTGCTAAGAAAATTCCTGTGTTTTCGTCTCGATCGGGATCCGTGTGAATCAGAATGCATGACCTGCAAAGCTGGCACGTACGTGTCAGTGTCAAATAACGTAATAATGTAAACATAATGAATGGTGACTGTAGAAAGCAAAAGCCGAATCCCGGGCATTTTGGGCGATCTCGAAATCCTGGCCAGATATGTCCTGGTTAAACAGGACGTATGGTCACCCTATGTAAACCGATAGCAGCATGGCATAGAGTTCTGAGTCTGACTGGCTAACTTAGCTCTTTGCTAACTAAGTTAGCTTGTCCATATAGCAGCTTGCTACGGGGTTCACAGATGATGCAAGGTGGGTTTAAAGGTGAATTGTCTAATTTATAAATGTGCGTCGTGAATGTGACACCTAACGTAACAACGTTACCAGGCAGAGGAGAAGGACGATGAGGTGATTAGATCTAACGTTAACTTAACGTTACAAGGAAGCACAAAAAAAAAACAAAAAAAAAATCGGAGGGTTCTGTTAGAAATGGTATTCTCATTTTCAGATATTTTATACATTTGAAATATAAAATCGGTTGATACAAATTGGGCCTGAAATTTTATACAAATGATTGATTTTATTTTTATTTTGCAGTATTATTGGATTCGGATGAGAATATCAGGGGTAATCGTTTTCTCTTAATTTATAATTGCAGTTTAAAAATTGAATTCTTTAACTTTATATATTTTATTTTACATTACCTCTGTATAAGCGTCAAGATATAACGTTACCCCCTTCAATAATGTACGAAGGAAGCTGCAGCCCATTGAGGACACCAGCATGTTGCGCAATACTGGTGAGTACTGATGACAACTTAAACATAATATTGTGTTGTGTACAACATAAGTCACAGGCTTATTCATGTGTTTTATCTAATAAAGATTGTGCTGATAAAGATTCTAGCCAAGTGGAGCGTCCTGGCAGTGAAATGTCCACTCCTGGTAAGTACTTTTCCCCCTGCACAAAACATTGCTCTGCACAAAGTCACACTCCATTCAAGACAAGTAGTTTTTTACTGTTTGTGAATAATCTATTTTAAATATATACAGTGCTGGTCAGAGTTATTTAAGCCGCTTAATTAAGAGTGAGAACCTACTCATCTTGAATGGACAAAAAAAGCTAATTGTAGTGGCGATCGTACCACAAAAAAAACCACTTGAGGGAATTTGAAGTCGTCTCCAACACGTACGGTGCAAGAAATCAGGTCTGCCATGGAACTTGTTTTTTCACTTTATTTTATGCAGAGTAAAATGACTTACAAACACTGCTGCTTGCATTGCTGATGTAACTCAAGCTCGTAAGTTTGCAAGCAACATTAAACATGATGTTAGCAGCTGGACATGACAAAATCCATCACACGCATGCACGGTTGAAAAACTGTGTGGCTTCCCAGATCCTAATTCCCTGACGCTATTCACCTGTAACTTCCTCATATAGCCTGTGATGCCCTGCCTATGCCCCCTGGTGTGCAGGTGAAAGAACGTCACCCTCATGCCACTTAACCACCAACAAAAAACATATAACACATTAAAATTGGCTACAACACTAATGTTTTAGTTTCATCTTTCCATAGAACATTTGAAAAGTAACTGACACTACTGGAACTTCAAACGGGCAGCGTTCTATGGTCAGAGTCTGGTCGTCCCTCTGCCCGTTTGAAGTTCCAGTAGTTTCAGTTACTTTTCAAACGTTCTATGGAAAGATGAAACTAAAACATTAGCTTTTTTTGGTCCATTCAAGATGAGTAGGTTCTTCTCACTCTTAATTAAGCGTAGTAATGACTCCAGTATTTCATTATTAATTTAGTATAGGCAACATGACCGTACTTAGTTGGCTGACTCATGTGTTTCAGACTCTAAGTCAAACTTTGAATGTCTTGTGGAAGCCTTCTCTGACCCGGAGAAATGTGCAGCCAGATTTCAGCGCAAGGAAATTTCCAGTGAGTATTCACTTTATCTGTTGCCCCAACCTTTATTTCGTTTTTCAGTGGAAAATAAATTTAGTTTTGAGGAATAACATTTCAGTATTTTTCTACAGAGATTGGACTTTAATGGCAACCAACAATCCCAATGTTCAAAGAAGGTTCAAATGTCTGTAATGCCAGCAGACTAGCACAAGACAAACAATTGTTTAAAAAATACATAAATGTGTATATATAATTTTAGAAAATGACAGATCCCAGCCGGCACATGACCGACCTTCAACGTTGAAATATGGTTGAAATAATGTCAGTTGTTGTTTCAACGTTGAAACAACGTTGAAATAACGTTTAATGCTAAATGGTTGAAAAAGGTTAACAAAAACACTTCTAAATCAACGTTGAAATTTTTACAAGATCTTGAAACAACATAATGTTTTCGACAACATACTACAAAAATATCTGCCTTTTAACATATTATTATGATAATGAATTAGCATTTAATGACTTTTTATCATAACAGCTCTTCAATGTATATGTTAAAATACAATTATTATCATTATTAACAATAATAGTTTCACCCTCAAGAGAGCAGTGCAGCAGAAACCTTTTGCCTTATGTGATTTTGTGTGAATTTACAATTTTGTCTGCTTGCCTAACAGTTTACATTGCATTATTACATTTGTATTCACACTGTCATGTCATTTGACCAATTAATTAAATATTAATACAGACTGCAAATAAAACTCAATAGCCTACAACACTATGTTAACTCGCGCAAACTATTGTTATTGGTTGTTTCGCCATTTTACTTTGAGCATGATTGGTTAATCTGTCTGTCTTCCAGGAAACTGTCCAATGAGAATGTGCGCGGCTCTGCCCGCCTATTTTAAGTTTGAAAATACGTCCGTTACTCTCGGTCGGTGAGCAGCTGCTGCTTGCGTTGATTACTCGGTCAGACCTGGATTATTTTATATCTGCCTGTTGAATTCTTAAATTTTGAGCGAATTTGAGTTGATATGTCAATGAAGGACAAAAGCTGGAATGTGAACAGAGGAAGGGGTCGTACGTGGTCTGTAAAAATACTGGCGATATCAGGTAAGAAAAAATTTTTCAGTCCTTAACAGTCTAACGTTAGGGACACGGGTTACGGTCATAGGCTTACTGCAACCTCATAAAATAAATAAGTTATCTCTGTGTGTGTTTTTGTACTGCTTCACCATTAGCATGTATTTCAATGTAAGTTAGTACCATCCGACATTGCTGTGTTTTATTGTTGGTAACGTTAACTTATGTGTTTAATGTTGTCAGCTAACGTTAGTTTAAAAACGCATGAGAGGTAAAAAAGCGTGGGAATGAGTAAAGTGGTAAAACCGTCATTTATTCGTTAGAAGTTTACATAACCTCTTCAAACACTGATAACGATATTGAAAAGATATTTGTTTAAATTTTTTTTAGATCAAGCATTGGAATAAAATATTTTACGGGGGAGAACACCCAACAGAAAGACCCATTCACCAACTACAGTAGCTGCTAAGTCAATTTTACCCACTGTTCGAAAACCTACACTGGGATTAATAGTATTAAGTATGATTTTCATCTTTAAAGTAAGACATTTAACGTTACTGATAGAAAGTCTGAGTAACTTTTTGTCCTTTTGTCTTTCTTCTGCTGAAGTGGCGCACTGAAAGTGGATTCATGTCACCTTAATCAGTCCTTTCTTTAATCACTGGAAACCATTAAGGGAAAGACCCTCAGATGTGTCATAATAGGATAGGTATGCGGCTGCAGGTAAAATTATTTGATGGTTTGATTTTGGTGTACCATTTGGCTTTTTTGTGTGTGCTTCCCTTGCTATGATACACATTTCTGATGGGATTGCCATGCTTTAAGTGTATGTTTACATTTTTAATCATGCAATACTAACAGTATCAAAGATGACATTACTCAGTTCATGTTGTGTGAATGTTATTATTGCCATAGGCAAACGTTTTTACAATTTAAATCAATTTTAAGATTGTTTAAAGGAATGGTAAAAAAATAAATAAAAAAAATACTGCTTTTTAAGGACTTTTCATTGAATAATTTCTTCTTTCCCCCCTTCAGATTCGCCAAGGATCCAGCTGATTACTGGCAATTTGGTGGAGGATTATTCTTTAGCTGCTAGTCACTTCTGGTACGGATTCATTGGCCTTTTGTGTTATTTTTTGTATTTTACTTGATTTAATAAATTATTTTTAATTAGTACAATGTATGGTTAGGATTCTGAATTAAAACAGTGTAATGTTCTCCACAAATATTATCAGAAATATATAATTGTTGAAACAATATAAACCTGCATTGAAAGATATAAAGAGCAACAGACCTCAACCCTCTCAGCTCAACACCACAATTTGTTGATTTCTCTGTTTAAGGATGAAATCATGACCTTATGATTATAGTAACCGTAACCGACACATGGGAGTAATATTACATTTTTTACAATTCCACCTTGGGGCTCTGAAGAATTTCTTGTGTAAATGTACATCTGAATACATAAAATATGTGTTTTATAATGGATAGTGCTGTATACTTTGTTTTCTACCTGACAAATTGAACTGTAAAGTGAAAATCTTGTACATGATTTATTTTGTATTCAGTGTTTTCAGTTTTCAGTGTTTTTGCTTTTATTTATAGGATAGTAGCAGACAGCGGGCAAGAAGTGAAGAGGAAGTGATGGCATCGTGATGGACCTCGAGCTGGGACTCTGTCGGAGCACTGCACAAGGCTGTCACATTTTATTGAGAATTTAAAAACTAAAATAGAAACTAAACTAAAATTCTTTAAAAAAGAGTACTTTACATTTTAAATATTAAATGTTTAATTTAAGGGTTACTGTAATTGAACAAAAACTGTCTTTAAATATTCCATTTAGATGTTTACTTCTACAGGTTTTTAACATTACTTCGAAAACGCTGCAATTTAAAGTTTGAGATGTTTTAGAAAGTATTTTTAGACTTGTTTTTTCAGAATAAAACTTGTTTTACAATCTTGAGCATGTGTTAACTCATGATTTAATGTGTTTAATTAAGCCATTGCTGCCAGTCATTTGACAGTTAACAATTTTTAGTGTACAGTATGGACAGTTAATCACAAATTCAGTCAGCATTGTCATGACTCATGTTTCAACTGCAAACTAGGTTGTAATTGAATGTACAATTATATTATCCCATGATGAAAGGTAAGACGGTGAAACAACGTCACGATATCAACGTTGATTCAATTTGCAAAATCGAAAGGTAATTCAACGTTGATTCAACGTCGACAGAAGACCATAACCCGAAAGGTAAGAGTGAAACGACGTCGCGATTTCAACGTCGGGATTGTGTAGAGACTCTGAAGCTGCATTGAGACGGACATTTGATCCGTCTTGGAACATTGAGATCTTTGGTTGCCATTAAAGTATATGCCATTAAAAATATGGAAATGTTTTCCTTAAACTTAATTTCTTTTCCACTGAGGAAAGACAGACATGGATATCTTGTCACTCAGTGTGAGTAAATTATCAGGAAATTTTCATTTTCATCCTTTAAGGCTGATATATACATTTGCGTCAGACCGAAGCCCGAGCCTCTACGCTATAGGCTACACTGTTTCATTTATACTTCTGCATTGTTGTCCCTGTTGACGCACAATTACACATGCAGAAAGAAGCCTGTGAAACCCGAGGGAGGCGTTCTAGCCCAATCACAGCGCTTCCGTACACGTAAAATTGACGCATTGTTACATTTTGGGAGAGGTGCACGTCAGGGTGTGCTAAAGGGTACGCTATGTACACCACCTACTCTGTAGCTACAGCGGGAGGTCGACGCATAACTATAAATTGGTCTTTACTTACTGCTTGAGAATCAAGTTTGGTAACAGTTTATTTTATTGGCTTAATGACATGTTTCAGACAGTCTTGCTTAGAAGAGCAGAGTGTGGCAATTCTTACCTTTTTGTTTGATTTCAATAATTGTACATTTTTGAATATTCTTTGTTTTTTTCGCCCTTAAGATGCTAGCGCACCTCTGAGCAAAGACCTGTTGACACCCAGTAAGTATTCATCTCATCGGTCACTTTTGTATTTTGTCAGGCCTTGTGAAATGTAAGAATATTCTGTTTTTCATGATTTCATCATAAAGCAAGAGGTCATGGGAGTGATGGCTATTATTTGTTTAATAATTGTAAATAATCCTGTAATTTACAGGAAGCAGTATGCCATCTTCACAACTCTGCGACAAATTGTGGGCGCTACGAACTGGAGCAAGGTAAAAAAAAATAAATAAAAGAATCTTACATTCTTTTATTTTTTTTACTTTCATAAAAACTTACAAACATTTTAAAGGTAAGATTCAAAGAATATGCTTTCATTCTCTTGTATAAGAAAATAGATCCGTTATAGATACCGATCTTAATCATACATTTTGTTTCCACAGAGTAACCTCGCCTCATAACGAGGGCGTAACCTCACATTTACTCGGAGCTATGTCTGCAAGTCCAGATTTTCATGACGCTGATCATGACAACATTGTGTGTAAGTAACTTTTACTATTTTCTTCTTGTTTCATTTTACTGTGACTTGCGTTGTTTTTATTCATATCACTCTCATTTAATTGTTTTCCAGCTGCCTGTAAGACGTACTACGAGACAGTACGCAGGAGCTTCAACCAGATCTGGCATTGCAGGCCGAAGCTGTGAAGAGTTCAACTCGGAGTCGAGCGAGAAGAAAGAGGGTAAGATTTTTAGTCAATGTGACTATTTTTCACGTGCATTAATAGATGTTTTGTGTCCATACACAGTGCATCACAGTACTGATTGTCTGTATTGGTTGTTTTTACAGCTGCTAGAAGCGAGACGGTGTGCTAGGTGAGGATGACGTGGGCATTTGGAAGTGCGCCACCATAGATCTGATGTCCGATGAAGTTCAACCACCAGCCAGGAGCTCACAGAGCTCTGTGCTACGCTGCAGTCGAGATTAGAGGCGACTCCTAAATACAGGGCAACGCACCACAGAGGTTTTCAAAGTGGATCGAATTCAGAGAGAACGCCGCTAGTCACCTACAGCTCCGAAGATGAAAACAGACACTGAGCTTCCAATTTGTTGTGTGTGCAGATGATCTATGCTTTGTACATAGGTGTATATTGTTTTGTGTTTGTGCTAATAAAGCTCTTTCTTTGAATAAACAGCATGTCCCTGGCAAATTTTCCTTTCCTTTATAAATTCATGTCCTTGATGGTAATAATAGTGTAGTCCATAGGTTAACAATGACATGAATATACCACAGAATAGCATATTATGAATATAAAAAATAATTTATATATCATAATTTATATAAATATTATAATTTTTTTGAATTTATGAATATAAAAAAAATATTTATATATTATTATTTATATGAATATTATAATTTTTTGAATTTATAATGAGCGAGGGTGACCAATAGTAACAGATCTGCCAACCAATCACGAGTGATTTTTCTTGTTTAAACCACGTGGGTTCAACCAATAGTGAGTGAGGAAATTCAAGCCTTTCTCTGGCGGGAGCTGCTATTCATATGGTAATTGGAGCCATTCACACCTCCGGCGCGAGCGCTCTGCATACGTCATGGTTCGTTTCCGACAATATTCGGCACAGACGAACGCGACGTTCACAGGCTGTAAATTGTCGTTAACTGACGAAAATTAGGGAGATTTACGGCCGTTTACGGGGTCGGAAATCCCAATTTTCATGCAGTGGTAATTGCATGCTGACACAGAAACAAAACATGCAATTAGGGTCTGCGTTGTGTATATTCGTTCAGCAGTGGGTCTAGTTGTCTTCTTGAGGTTGTGGCTTCATATGCAGGTGAGACGTCATTGCATATGGATTTTTGGAACCAGCCATCAAGTGGTATCTGTACAGAGGAAGAAAGAAAACAGAAAACAGAGCAGTATTTCTTCAAACACTAGGGTTGTATGGTTTTTAGAGTCTGCTGTTGTTGTTTCATTCTTTCCCCATTTCTTAATTGTTTTGACACCTATGGACCAGTGAGGTAAGGATGGACTAAATGGGGAAAGGCCTATGAGGTAGTGTCTTCACCCTGGGTTCACCCCCGAAGCCTGTTGCGTTCAGTTCTTCCCAGGGCACCGCACTGGTCTGTGTCCTATTCTGTCCCTGTTGTGTGCACACTGTACAGTGTGTGAGAAAATTGTCACATTTCCATTCTCCAGTGAAACATCAGTCCTAATAAACATCATTAACAGAGGATGGTGTCTGATTGTAATGTTCTGCAGTATAACATTTGGCTGTGAGTCTTACTTAATGTCTCCCAAAGAAAGGCTGAGACAGTCACTTTCCTTTTGTTCTATTAAACAAAAATAAGTCTTTCATCTTTGTTGTGAGTTACTGGGGAAATTAAGCACTCACAGCCCAAATGGTTAACACCTTATCAAGTTTCCCCACGAGTTTAACGAGGAGGGGAGGGGCTGCTTCAGAATATCAAGCAGGCTAAGCAGAAGCTGATTAACCTTGTTAACTTCTTTAAAGTTCTTTTTGTTTTTCCTACATTCTTTTCCAAAATGTCCGTGCTTACCACAGTAAGAACAACTGGCTTCTCGAGGACTTTTGCGTTTCTTTGGCTTCTCTGAGTTGACCATAACAGAAACTGCTGCAATTCTTACTCTCTCTTTGACATCAGAATCTCTTTCCCAAATAGCTAAACTGTCCAAGTTGTCTTGCAGGGTTCTCGTACACCATGTGATGTTTAAGTAAGGCAACGCCTTTCTGTGTTCTGGCAAAAGACAATGAAACCATGTGCGAACCAAAGGGCCATTATCACCTAACACCTTTTCTGGAGTGTCTGCAATTCCACTGTACACTGCAGCTACCTGACAGAACCTCTCAGTATATTCACTCACAGTTTCTTCTTTCTCTTGTACACAGCTAGTAACTCTCGACCAATCGATTTTGGATCCTAAGATATTCTTTAGGATTTTCAAAACACCTTCTCTCAAATCGCCTTTACTGACATGTTGCAGTTCGGAAGTAACAGCAGACTCAAAATTGTTGAATTCAGATTCAGTTAGAATTTGTGACATCAGCTGTGTGACTTCCGGCAACGACATGTCGTAAAGATGCATTTTACTGATCAGTGCTCTTCTAAATTCAGAAAAATTTGTTTGCACTGATGGCAAACTTTCAGCAATTCTCTCAATATCTTTAGGACCTAAAGATGTTTTGACAACAGTTTGTATTTGGACAACAGAAGAGTTGTGAGTAACACTTTCAGTTCCCTGAGATCTTCTCCTAGCCCCACACACCTGCACTGAATCTACAGGCTCATCAGTTACTGATTGGATGGCTACATCTGTTTCAAAGAAAGCTTTTAAGTCAGGATAATTGTTATCAGGCTGACTAACTTCTACCACATCAGTTTTTTCTGCATCTTTGTTGCGGTTTACTTTCTTAGTCACAGAAGATAATCTAGTACGGAGCTCTTTGATCTGTTTCTCTAGCTCTGAGTTGCGCTTAGACTGTTCTGTAGCTAGTGTTAAACCAAATTCTCTGTGACAACAGATAATGGCTTTCACATTGTTCTTGCGAATACTTTCTCCTAGTACCTTCTTACAATCTTCAATTGACCACACTTTGTCTGCATCAATGCCAAATTTCTTTGTTAAATTCAATCTGACTGGCTCAGTCACGATGGAGTCCATGTGCTCTGATAACAAAGACTTGAATTCACTATCTGTCCAAAAAGGTGTAATCTGTCTAGTACTTTTCCTAAACATTTTGTGAATTTCTGTTACCACAAACAAACACTAAAAAAAAACTTCTCTCTACTGTCTTACAAACACAGGGTACAATCTTATTAGCACATGACGCTAAATTTCTCTAGCTTACAGATAGGTCTTCTCTAGCAAGAGCATACACACAATATTAACATGTAACTGTTAATCTTTCCTGCCAACAACAGAGGATAAATTTCATCTCTAAAAGAAAAACTTTTTTAGAGGTTTATCTTTAGTTAACCAAACTCTACAGCTGTTTGTTAACTTCTTCTCTGAACGGCTCAGAGGAAAAACACATTTGTACTGGTCTGCATTGGTTCTTTGAATGGAGTGAAACTCACCGAATCGTTGGTTGTACAGAAAAATTTCGTCTGGAACTCAGTCAGCTTTGTTGAGATCTTTGAGCTTGAAGTTTCAAGATTCAGTCTGGAACTCAGTCAGGCATTGAGATCTTTTTGGAGCTTGAAGTTTTCAATCTGGAGGAAGCTGGAAAGATTCAATCTGGCAATCTTTGTCAGATCTTTTGTTGAGCTTGAAGTTTCAAGATTCAGTTCTTTGAGCTTAAAATTCTTTGAGTTTCCTTTTGTCTCCATCCGGGTCACGGCACCATCTGTTGTAAAGTTTTCTTTCTTCGACGCAAGACCAGGAGACAGTTGGGATCGCGTTCAACAGAAGTTATTCTTTATTGAGAACTCCGCTGTACATGGCTGCAGTACTTCCAACATTGTCTAAAGTAAAGTAACTTTACATGGTGTCTTATAGGCATTTTAGGAGGAGGGACTTTTGAAGGTGAAGACAAATTCAAACAAAGCATGTATACAGGTTAAGGTAACACCCTAGACTGTGAGGGTCTGGCCAATCCTAATTCAATCAGCATAAGGCTCCAAGAGCCATTTGGGTCCAAAAGCCATTTGCAGAACAAAAGGTGAGATTCTCAGTGAATCATTCGTGTGCTAATCCCATCAGTCTGAGTGAAACTGGGGCTCGACGAGCCATTAAAGACAATAAGGAGAGAACAGGAATTGCAACTTTGCTGAGATCTTAACCTTAAAAGATTATTTACCATGATGTTATGTACGGAAGCATATTTGAAATAGATTCTTAAATTTGTAACCCTTCAATACCAAAAATTTATTTCAAAGTGAACTATCCCTTTAAGACACCACCCTTACGATTATGTGAATAATAACAGTGTTATTAAAACCTTTATTCTGAGATGACAAAGTCGCACTGAAAACAATGCCTGCAAACTATAATGCACTTACTTTTGACAATGAGATGGGATGATGTCAGCAGAGGCAGGCTGGTTACTGACCAAAAAACCCAGACGAATAAGCTCCTTCGTCAACACCACCTGACAACCTCTATCAGGCAACAGCGTGCAGACATCACGGAAATCCCAAACCCTTCCATTGCAGATCCACTCTCTTGCAGAAGCCTCTGCTCTCTGACCTCGGCTGCCCTTTCAGCATCTGTACTGTCTCGGAGGCATACAGTGGCCAGATGTGACGTGATGTCCTCCTGCGGCTCGTGGCACTGCAGGCAATGAATTTTGATGCTTTCAAAAGATCTGGAAAACAAAAACACATGATATAATATATACAAATTAAACAATCATCTGAAAGAACGATACACAAATTAAATAGATTAAATCAAATAGATAGATAGATAGATAGATGCATAGATGGATATATATATATATATATATATATAAAGAATATTGTGCAAAAGTTCATTTATTTCAGTAATTCAAACATATTAATATATTAATATTAATAAACATATTAATGGCAAAGGTTTAATTACACTATTCAGCACAAATAGGGTTACTATAATATGTGAGCAACATGTTTGCATTTTTCATAGGCAGTAAGCCATAATCATCAAAATTATAACAAATAAAGGCTTGAAATATCTCACTTTGCATGTAATGAGTGTATATAATATAGTAGTTCCATCTTTTAAGTTGATTTACTGAAAAAAATGTACCTTTGCACGATATTATAATTTTTAAGTTTCACATGTAGATGGATAGATGTATTGATGGATAGGTCGATAGATAGATAGATAGATAGATAGATAGATAGATAGATAGATAGATAGATAGATAGATAGATAGACAGACTACACTTTACAAATCCAAAATGAAAAAATATAAGCACTTACATGTCCATTTTAACTCTTTTCAGTCCTGAAGAGATCGCTGGTGAGTGACAGGTTCAATTACATGTGACTTACTGATCAGATACATTTTCATGATAAAAACACAGATTTTTAAGTGTTTAATAAAAATAAAAATAAATTAATTGTTATGCTCGGTTTCTTTACTTAACTGGTATTTACATTGCAAATACAACTTCATGAGATTTCAGATTTATTTTTATTCAATGAAATCACATATTTTACCACTATTATTACATGTAATAACCCTAAAAGACAGATAATACAATTATTTAAAACAAGGTTTAACACACTATAGACAGTGGCTAAAGTGGGATTTGGCAGGTGGGGGAACCCTCAAATTTTGTGTAGGAGCAACAGGGAAAAATGACTCGCGTGGGACAACATATTGAGTATTGTAGCAATACTTTTTGGGACAAGAGTGTCACTGTGGCACAATACTTATTTAATACTTATTTTAATGGTTTTATTTTGGTCACCCTACATCTACACTGATATGATGAAGATACTATGTTAAAATTGCTGAACACCATAATATGGAACATAACCTTGTTTTTCACAATGTAAATTTAAACATAAAAATGGGAAGTCCAAAATTGACTCAAATGTGAGGTAGTTAGGGGCTTCGGGGGCATGCTCCCCCGAGAAAATTTGGATTTCTCTGACCTACAAATGTGCAATTTAGGGCCTCTGAAGGCTTTTTTTTTTTATTATAAGAAATAGCTTTAAAACTTTGTCATTAGATATTTGTCAACACCTGCTCTCTCCTCATCTTCATTTTTCTTTTTCTCTCGGTCTTCTTATCCTGCCCTATTTCTTCCCCTCCTAAAGCTGAACTTTGACTGATAGTCTTTTAATTGTCGTCTGTGTCAGTGAAGAAAGTAAATATAGGCTCAACTGATATTTCTATGTTTTATGAATCATTTTCTGAGACAAGTTAATTTACTCAAGGCTACCAGGAAAGCTGTAGCCTAAGTCAGTATTGCCTGGAACCTTCTACAAGCTGTGTAATTTGAAAACGTCTGTTTTTAAATGTTAAAAGTAATTTTAAATAATACAAATTATAGTCTACGTTTAACGCAGTTGGTGTAATTGGCAACTTTAGACACAGTTGCTCCGTTGCGCTTAAAGAAGATTAAAGTCCCTGTAAAGGCAATTCTAAAAAAAAATTCTAAACACATTAGAAATGTTAGAAATGTTTTGCTAAAACATATTACAAAGACTGTGAACTGTGAAGTACTGAATTGTGGAGTTAGACCGTTAACCCTCTGAGGTCTGAGCTGTTTTCTGGGCTCTGGAGGTGTTCTGACATGCTCTGACATTTGTGTTTTTTTCTGTTACTAGTGACATTTTCATGGCTAAAGTCTAATTACACTGTATTCAGCACAAACTCTGCTACAATAATATATCAGCAGCATGTATGTAAAAGTTTGTAGTTTTGAGATAATGACATTTATGCGTGGTTTGTGAAAATACAAAAAATAATTCTCACTGAAATAAGGCCATGAAACCCATACTGATTATTTCTTCACAAGACTTTTGAAAATTGTATGACATAGCCTAGAATATTTGCTCCAAAACTATGTGAAAATCACCCTGACTGCTCATTCAGATAAGACAATATATTGATTTAAAATTTCTAAGACGTGTTTTGTGTGACAAAGCCATATGCGAAGAGGCGTGATCATCTCATGAATATGTAAGCTTTTTACACCTGAGAAAGACAAAGACACTCCCCTAACTGCCCTATTAGGAGCGATCAGGCCCTGTCATTCAGAGCAACCTTGCACAAAGAATGAGGAGATTTAAAAAAGAATGGCTTTTAGATTGTTTGGATTTATTTACAACACAACACATTCCAAAAATACAAATGACAAAAGAGCACATTGAAAACAATGATCCAAAGACAGAGACCATTGTGCCATTCCTAAAAACATACCTTTCATTTCCAAGGTGTTTGATTTTCACTTTACCATGTTCATGTACAGAGACTCTTGTGAATGTTGAAGTCAGCAGGACTCAGTTGCATCTGGTCCCTGAAAGAAAAAAAAAATGAAAAAACTGTGAACATACTGATATCAAGAGAAACTATAGGGCTGCACGATTTTGGGAATAGATTTTAGATTTTTCTGGTTAAAATTTCTTTTTAAAATTCACAGAATACACACACACACACGTTTCCAACAATATAAAATGAACACCAGGTTTGTTGTGCCTTGTAGGCATAGGCTACGCAGTGCTGCATAAAATAATAATAACAATAAATTAAATCTTCCAAAAGATTTCAATAACAACTACGCTAGAGAAAAATATATTGATTATCATATGTTACTTCAAATGTTTCCATTCGTTATGATGATATGAAATGAGATAATAGTAAAAACATAAAGCCTAATGTTTGGTGCATTTTTCCTTTCAAACGCAATCGCGCTCCAAAATATGATACTGTACATTCAAACGCACAGCGCGCTCCAAAATATGATACATTCAAACGCCATCGCGCTCCAAAATATTAAACATTATGGTTATACATATCTATGTTTGAGCAGATATCCACAAACAGTATTTAACAGTAAACACGGGTCTAAATAGTATAATATTCCCCATATATCTAGCAACAGTTCAACTGCAATGTGAAGTTTATGCAACAATACCATAAACTAATAAGTAAGAATTTCTTACCTTACATCTTTCTTGTCTTCAAATCGCATTCTTCTTCTTCTGAGGTAAATCCAATGTAAGCTCACAGCGTGTCTTCCAAACTCGACGAAAAGCAGAGACTTGTGAAGTGTTTTGGTGTTTTGTGTTTGAGGTAACGAGGCCGTTCGCGTCCCATGTGGAGATTTGCATGTGAATCTCTTTTGCGCGAGTGGGCGTGTCGAATTAAAAAGTAATTAGCAAGCGTTTGAGATACTGGACATCCTGTTGGTTTTATACAAATTACTTAAACAGAGAATATTTGTTTTCAGTTTGAATCCGATCATTTAAAAGTACACACTTAAATGTGTATAAAGGTATATGGCTCATAAATGTGTGAGAAGTATTCGCTGAGTTTTGTTTCAGTTTATAGACGTGCTCAAGAAAAAAAAGTTCACCGCGACGGAGAGGCAGAGCGCACACCCTGTTTTTTTTCTTTATTTTACAAAAGCACAATGTTTTGATTTGATTGTAAGTGGACACATACAAAAGTAGAAATATCACAGATTATTTTTTTATATTTCTTTTTTCTGTATAACCATAAATGACGGAGTAATTTAAGTTTATGTTGCTGCTATGTGAAAAAAATCCAGCAAAACGCGTCGGCGCGTTTCTCGACCTCAGAGGGTTAAACAGTTTTTCACCATTGCTGTGTTCCGGATTTTTTGGGCGGGGCTAAAACGGGGGCTCGATGACGCACTGAAGCCCCTGAGCTCCTGGACACGCCCCTACTTGATGACGCACTGGAGCCCCTGACGCTGTCCCCTCCCCTAACAATATAAATAGAGCACATTCACATCAGTTTGCCGATCGCGAGTTTATATGATATCTATGGTTACTACAGCCTACAGTTTGCTAGCTAGCTATGCCTCATCACGGAAATGCATATAACCTGGACGCGATCACGTACAAAACAGATCAGTGTCCTTATTTAAATTTCCGAAAATCTAACGTATCACATCAAGAAGAGGTGGATTAATTTTGTGAAGAGCCACCTTGATGGAGAGCTGAGGATCACCGCCAAAACCTGCCTCTGTAGTGATCATTTTACACGGGATAGTTTTATAAACTTTCGTCGTAGACAACTGGGATTCACTGATAGTCCGCTGTTACTGGTGAATGGGGCCGAGCCGACTATCTCCCGCCTCGCCCTTTATCATCCCGTCACGCCGACAACTGGTGCCATCGTTGGCAGTGCGTGCCCACCAATGAGTGTAAGTTGTTGCCTTGTGTGCTTATGTTATAATTATAGTAGGTAGTCCAGGCTCGAACATGTATGGCTTTGTAAAAACAATTAAGCTGCTAGGAGCATCCATTCCGGCTGTAGCGAGTGGGTGTGGTTTCATTTTTTCAAGATTTTGATAGCTTATTTTATGTACTTGCCGGCTTTTTTTTTTCATTCAAATTTGGCTGGGTGGCTAATAACGCATTTTTCTGTGGTGTGACAAACTCAGAACACATACTTAATTTTGACTTTACAGGGACTTTAAAGAAAATAGTCCAACGCCGTGGTACAACAAGCACACTCGGCCCTTAAGAGAGCAGCCAGAGAGATGGAGTGCAACTGGAAGAAAACAAAATTAGAGGTATTTCGCATTTCATGGAAAGAGAGCTCGATTACTTACAGAGAGGCTTTAAAAGCTGCTAGATCTGCTTATTTTTCAACCCTATTAGAACAAAATAAACATAATCCTAGGAATTTATTTGAAACAGTGGCAAAACTAACGAAAAATAAAGCTTCAAGCCCAGAAGTTTCCAAGCAGCACAGCAGTAATGACTTTATGAACTTCTTCACTTATAAGATTGATAATATCAGGGAGAAAATTATAACTATGCAACCGTCTACTACAGTATCGCATCAGGCAGTGCATTGTAGTCTCCCTGAGGAAAAATTTGATTCATTTATTGCTATAGGAGAGGAAGAATTTTGCAAACTCGTTAATTCATCTAAATCGACAACATGTATGTTAGACCCTATACCGACTAAGCTACTGAAAGAGATGCTTCCAGAGGTCACAGATCCTCTTCTTACTATCATTAATTCGTCTCTGTCTCTAGGATACGTACCAAAAACCTTTAAGCTGGCTATGATTAAACCTCTTGTTAAAAAAACGCAACTTGATCCTACAGAATTAGTCAATTACAGGTCGATCTCAAAATCTGCACAACATTCTTTTAAATAGACTCGAACATTGGTATGTTGGCATTAGTGGAATTGCACTAGCATGATTTAAATCATACTTATCTGACCGTTATCAGTTTGTTGCAGTAAATTAAGAGATGTCTCATCGATCACAAGTTCAGTATGGCGTACCACAAGGCTCAGTACTAGGACCGTTGCTGTTCACTCTGTACATGCTACCATTAGGAGATATCATTAGGAAACATGGAATTAGTTTTCACTGTTATGCTGATGATACTCAGCTCTATATTTCTTCAAAACCTAACGAAACTTACCAATTCACAAAATTAACGGAATGCATAGCTGATATAAAAAACTGGATGACTAGTAATTTCCTACTACTAAATTCTGAAAAAACTGAGATTCTAATTATTGGACAAAAAACAACCTCACGTAATAACCTAGAATACTGTCTAACACTTAATGGCTGCTCTGTTAAGTCTTCGTCGTCGGTTAGGAACCTGGGTGTGCTCTTTGATACCAATCTTTCATTTGAAAGTCACGTGTCTAGTATCTGTAAAACCGCATTTTTCCATCTTAAAAATCTATCTAAATTACGCCATATGCTCTCATTGACAAATGCGGAACAATTAGTTAATGCGTTCATGACCTCAAGGCTAGATTATTGTAATGCTCTACTGGGTGGTTGCCCTGCACGCTTAATAAACAAACTATAGCTGGTCCAAAACGCAGCAGCTCGAGTTCTTACCAGAACCAGGAAGTATGACCATATTAGCCCGGTTCTGTCAACACTGCACTGGCTCCCTATTAAACATCACATAAATTGTAAAATATTGCTGATTACTTACAAAGCACTAAATGGTTTAGCTCCGCAGTACTTGAGCGAGCTCTTAACGCATTATAGTCCTTCACGTCTATTGCGATCTCAAAATTCTGGCCAGTTGATAATACCTAGAATATCAAAATCGACTGCTGGCGGTAGATCCTTCTCCTATTTAGCACCAAAACTTTGGAACAGTCTTCCTAACATTGTCTGGGAAGCAGACACACTCTGTCAGTTCAAAGCTAGACTAAAGACTCATCTCTTTGACCTAGCATACACATAATACATTATAGACTTCTATAATTCAATGTTTGGCTGCATAGATTAGGTCAGCCGGAACCGGGAACACTTCCCATAAATCCTGATGTACTCGTTACATCATAAGAAGAATGGCATCTACGCTAATTTTAGTGTCTTTGTTTATCCCGAGGTTTTCCCGCAGCCTGCCGGATCCAGGCCGTATCCAGATCTGATGAAGGACCTTCGCCTGGACCCGATGACAATGCAGTGCTGAAGTGCCAACTAGTCTCTCCCTATGGAGGATCCCTTTACCACTCTACAGATAAAGCGTTGTCGGGGAAATTCGTTTCGTGTACCTACCCCGAAGTGACAAAATAAAATAAAATTCTGTATCAAAATTTAAAAGGAAAGACCAGTACTTTGTTTAGGCTTGGTTTGTAGGGAATTACAAACCTGCGCACATATATTCAAACGCACATAACTATAGAACCAATTCTTAATGCGCATGTGAACGCCATCAGCGTTTCTCACAGGTTCGCGTTTAAAGTCTGTGTAGAGAGAATGGTGTCGTCTTAGCGGCCCCTAATTTAATAACAAATGATCGTTGCGACGGAAGCGAATCAATCAAAACTAACTTTAGCTGGAAAATAACTTTATTAAAGAACCGCTATAAAGCCAAAACAATCTCTGTTACATTAAATCATACATTTATCTCTGTAAAGCTGCTTTGAAACAATCTACATTGTTAAAAGCGCTATATAAATGAAGATGACCTGACCTGACCTGACGTTCCCTAAGGCTGGACTCACATATCGCGCCTAAAAATGCGTAGAAAACGCTAGGCGCGTCGCGTTCTCCTTTTTCAAAAGCGCTAGGACGCGGTTGCGCTCCGGAGGCGTCTATCGTTGCTAAGCAACCATCAGCTGCGCTCTCCGTTACAGCAAGGAAATTTCAGAAATGGATTTCCACCACAGAAAAACCCTTGCTGTAACTCTGTTACAAGATTTATTTTCTAAGAAAAGTAAAAAACGCCGCAGTGTGTGGGTGCACCCGATACTCCAACAACGCAAAAAACATGGGGAATTTCACCAGCTGATCCAGGAGCTCCGCCTGGACAATGAACGGTTCAAAGCCTATTTCCGAGTGGACCAGGACCAATTTGATTATATTTTAAGAAAAGTTGGCCCAAGCATCAGTAAACAGAGCTTTTGCCGTGAAACCATCTCTCCTGCGCAACGGCTCTGCATTTGTCTGAGGTTAGACTATAACTGAAGTGGTCATAAAACGGCAGAAATAGCAAACACATACACATTTATATATAGAATATAGAACAATTCTGTATAAACAATGATGGATTTAACAATGAATCAGTTGTGAGCATTAATATTTTTAGTAAAAATATTTTTTAGTAACTAGTGCAGCAGTTTACAGTGTTAGGTTCTTGTCACGTGACCTACGGTGCGCTTGCGGCATTCTGAAAAGTTGAGATGTTTTTATTTCGATGCGGCACGGACGCGCATGGAAAAAATTAGCGCGTCGCACCGCGACCACGCCGCTTCCATTATGAGCGCGCATACCGCGCGCCTACATTTGAAATAATGAACTTGAGCGCGCAAAAGACGCGATATGTGAGTCCAGCCTTAGGCATCATGCGCTGTGGAAACACGTCAAAGCATTCTCATGTATAAATATATATAATATAATAATAAATAATAAAATATATTACAAGGGAAACTCAACAATTAGATAAAACATTTTTTTAAAAAGTCCCGATTTATAAATGCTTTAATGGTACAAAAATATTTGTACCATTTCGAAAAATACTTTATTTCACTGGTATTTACATTGTGTTTAAAATTAACACAATAAACAGCAAGCTTTATGTATTTTATTAATTTTGAATCATTATAATAAATCGCTGATATGTTTTACTTTCACTTTCGTTTCCAATAACTCTATAAAATTTATAATAAATAATTGTTATAAATATGTATTTATTTATTTCTATTTTGGTTTACGTTTAGTTTCATTTGAACTCCTTTACAAAACAAAAACGAATCAAAAACAATTATAAAGTAAACGTGTTAACATCAATAGGTGAACAATCACAAACTGTAATATTATTATTGCATTTTTAACATAATCGGCATCGGCCAATATCCAAGTGTATCAAGCCGATTATTAGGCGGGCGCATCTGTGGGCAGCCTAGTGTTGTTGTTGTTGTTGTGGAACACGTGTTCGACGCACGCTGCCCCTAGAGTCATTTTCCAGCAGAGTGAGCAGACCTCATCCAGTGCCTAGGGAAGGAGCTAAGCTCCTTGGAGAAAACTCTTTTATATTTAATTAAAAACTTTTGATATGTTACTGCCAACTTAGAGAAAAAACATGAATAGGCGACATGACGTTCGGCTACTTTGAAATTGATAGCGTAGTTGAGATTGCATTATCACAGCAGAAGGGTTGCTATCATGTTACAATAAGTAAGCAAGAATTTACAGACAGTGAATCTGAGACTTTTATTTGTTCTGTTTGTGTGTCTTATATTTGAGAGGGTTTTCACTCAATGCAGAGAAATAAGTAATAAAAAAAAAGAGACCAACTATAGGCTAGTGAAGGACTGGCTTTGCTAGCGTCGTCGTTGCTAGGGTTAGGTAGCTACAGACAGACCCGGTGCTAATACGGCACTGGTGCCTTAACGACCGTTATCTACCGGACCGAATATCAACGCGGATTTCTGTGCTTCATTTCGGTGCTACTGTTATGCCTGTGCTTCTCTTGGATGCTCTGAAAACGGACGTTAGAATAACAGAAACATCGCTTTGCTGCACGTGACGCTAGTCAGCAGCTAACTTTAGCATTCCGTTAGCTAGTAGCTGGATTAAACCCCGGTTAAAATGCTGGCCAAACAGTGTAATGTGTGACTGTATTTCACTGTAGAGTAGGGGTGGAACGGTAACGTTACATGTATTCGTATTGAACCGAAACGGTACAGGCGTCACGGTTCAGTGTATAAATTTCCACGGAGAATACACGCTATAAAAATAAATAAAACTTGCGTGCAAAGTAATGCGGAACTACTGTTAGATACGCGGGTTCTTTAGGGACACCTAATCTGTAGCCCCGCTTTAGCTCAGGCTGCAATGTAAAGATTGCAATTCTGGAATATGTTGTGTGTGTGTGTGTGTGAGAGAGAGAGAGAGAGGAGCGGGCGCGATCGAAAAGTCGCGTGTGTTTAAAGTCGCAAAGTGTTTACTTATATTTGTGTGCGCGTGTGTGTGTGTGAGGCGCGGCCGCGATCGAACAGTGGAAACATAAAAACATACTCCGTCATTTTGTTTATCAGGACATCATTCAAACTGCAAAGTGTTTAAGTTACTGTTAATTAAAATGTTAAGGAAAACAAATATATTAATCTGAAATGTAGCAAATAAATTTTCAATTCATTCAAAAAAAGCTTGTACTCAGTCATCCAGCATGAGGCGCTGCCGTTTCCTCTTGAATGAAGAGAAAGTGCGCACAGACACACGACTTTCAGTACATCTCTTGACGTACGCCTCGTAAGCCTTATTGTGGCTCAGAGCAGGGTTTGGGTCGATATAACTGACCTCTAGGTTGGTCCACCTACTATTTGTACTGGCTGGTACTGAGGTCAGTTCTATCCGTTCAATGATTTGCTCCTCGATCACTTCCTCTTCCTCCATGACCAGAGGTTCAACCCTTTCCTCCGGGGGAGGTGGACGTGGACGGGCAGGTGTCCTGGGCATAGCTGGTGGCATAATCAATTTATATGGCACATTTTCATGAAAACGCCATACTGCCGGTTTCTGCAGGAGGAGGAGCTTTGACAGTACCTGCAACTCCTGGAGATGGCGTTGAGTCACAGGTAGAGCACGCTCCAGCTCCGCCAGCTTGTTAAAGAAGACGTAATCCCCATTCTGTATTAGGCCCACGCAGCTCAGGAAAGCCAGTGCTGTGATGGCCCTGTCCTTGGGCATCCCCCTTGGTAGCCTTTCAATGCATCGCTCCAGCCAGGGCATCCCATGCTCGCGATATTTTACAAGGTTCTGGGAATAGGAAAGCCCCAACTCATCAAGTTTAGCACAGACGTCACCCAAGTAGGAGGCTGCACGAGCAGCTGCGGATGGAATCTCTGCAGGCTGGTGCAGCTCAACAAAATCTGTGAAATTCCAAACCCTGATAGGCCCAAGCTGAAGCAGTGTGCTGGGTCATAGGACACTGCTGTAACCATTTGGATTGCACGGCCAAAGGTGAGGGGGTATCCGAAAGCATTCCTCCTCCCAACGACTTCCCGGGCGAACTCAGACACCGTCCTACAGTCCACAAGCCGGCCAAACGGACATGTGCGCCCTCTCAGTGACTCATCAGGCATGCTAACATCCCTATTGGTATAAGTCACACAGCAGGATCCTGACTAGATGCTCGCCGATAATCTGGGGACCTGCCAGGAGACTGTCGGTCAATGGGAAAATCCTCAGAACCCGAGCTTTTTGGACTTCATCTTTGGTCCAGGTGTCGAGAGGAGGAGGAGACTAGCCGACACTAGCACCCCCGATTGGCCCCAAGCAGAGGAAGCCCCTCATCCGCGTGAGGCTGTTTGGATTGCTCGCGCTTACGCCCAGTGCAGAACTGAACTGGCGTGAAGACCTGCACAGTGGACGACCATAAAAGAGCTCTTCAGCTGCAAGTTCCATCTGAAATGCACTCCAGCTGTTTTCATAGCCCCCCCGACCCCCGTGCCTGATGCAGCACATCATGGAGCACGCTGCTGAGGTAGGTGGCCACAGAGTGGACCACAGAACAGAGACCACTTCCATCTGCATTGCGAAACGGAACCAGCATTGGCACCGTCTCAAGAAGGTGGTTGATCATAGGTTTGACGAAAAAAATCGCTGGCTTGTAAGAGTGTATCAAAGTGGGGCCCAACGAGGAAGACACACTCCAACCTAACATAAGGGCCAGTTATTGTCTTCCGTTGCAGGTCTTCCAGGTGTTCCCCATATCTGCTTTGAGAGAGATAATACAATTATTTAAAACAAGGTTTGACACACTATAGACATACATCTACTGAATGAACACAAACAATAACCTTTAAGTATTTTAATAGTTTAGTCTTTAAAAAAATCGCTGTTATGTTTTACTTTAACTTTCACATTCATTTCCAATTACTATTTCTCAATTACATGGTAACAAAAGTATAGTTGGTAACACTTTACAATAAGGTTAATTTATTAAACATTAATTAATGTATTAACTAACATGAACTAAGAATTAGCAATACATTTGTTACAGTATTTATTAATCTTTGTTAATGTTAGTTAATAGAAATAAAGCTGTTCATTGTTTGTTCTCGTTAGTTCACAGTGCATTAACTAATTTTAACAAGATTTTAATAAAGTATTAGTAAATGTTGAAATTAACATTAACAAATATTAATAAATGCTGTATAAGTGCAGTTCATTATTAGTTAAAGTTAACTAATGTAGTTAACTAATGTTAACCAATGAACCTTACTGTAAAGTGTTACCCAGTTTATTATACAGTGTCCTTGTTACATATGTTACATGTACTTACCGTAGTAATAACAGTAAATTATGCATAATTACATGTAACTAACTCTCAACCAAATCCTAATCCTACCATAACCCTAGTAACATAGCATAGTAAGCTAGCTATTATATAGTAAGTACATGTTGTTAATTAGTATTACTCAGTACTTAATATATAATTACACTGTAACAATGAACTGTAACCGTATAGTTTTATAAATACACATGCTCTTCCACAAGCTCGACATACCTGTTTGCAGTCGCATCAATCATCTTCCGGTGCCGCTCTATGTGCATGTCGCACATTGTGATGACCCGGCTCACGGGGTGCGTCGCTGAAGCTGGCGAGTGGCTGTGAGGTGTGACGGCATACAGCTGTATGAATTCATCTTCCCGTTGTCGAGCCGCACAACATCCAGGAGCCTTGGGTCAATATCTATGGGGAGGTGGTCCAGATTGCTTTGGAAATTGGCTGTCTCCGTCATGGAATAAACGGGAAACAGGGTCCCCTGCTGACCCACCACCTCCTGCAACCCACAGCGTGATCAAATAAGCTCGATGGATGGGTCAAGTGATTGCACATTGCAGGCTACGTGGTAGGATACATCTTTGACCCCATAGGTGTCCACCAAACTCTGTAAATCGGACCAGTGCTGGTCCCTCTACCCAAATTTTGTCAATGTTAATATGACGGAGATGTCAATATCAGTATTGACGTCATTGACAGAACTCTGGAAAAGATCCAGAATGAAGCGCTGGTCGCAGTGCAGGATGTTCATTCTTCCCAAATTGCCCATATCGTTCTTCATTACTGTCGGTCTTGACATCTCGGATGGTGGCAGCCCCTTCAGCCGGTCAGAAATTGTTTTGAATACAGCGTTGATGGTTCCGATGGCGTGCGCTTTTGCCATCAGATCGCTTAAAAACATTGGGTGTGCGTTATTAGGGTCGGCCGGAATGCAGGTCAAGTTCAGGAAGTGCCCCCCCCATCTAAGAATGCCAAACCGTTCCCATCGATCGGTGGAAGGCTTTGACACCCTCTGCAAAAAAGCTTGTCAATTTAAGATGCTTTTTTAATATGTGCCAGTGGTTGGTCACTTTCGATGGGTTCACTTTCCCCACAAACAAATAGTGCAGCTCTGCTGTTAGGCAGCTGAGGTTATTTATTTGTACAACCACTCCATTGAAATCATAGCTGTAGCTCACAGCTTCTCTGGCATCCTCAAGAAGGGTCGCAAAAATGGGGATGCGTGGGGAATCCTCCCTCAAAATAATCTTTGACTGAACGGAATTTGTTGAACTCCGTCAACAGGCCCTGAGTGTTTTCAGTGCAGGTCACATCGAATGGCTCAAGATCGTCACTGAAACACAAAAAGAACATGAATAAACAACAATGTTTGACACACTAACACATCATTTATAAATAAATAGTTTGAAAATTACATGGACAGACGAATTTACATTTATGAAGCGATCTGAATCTGCGTCGTTGAACTAATGGATGTTAATTGACTACAAAGCACTGAACAAAACCAGCATCAAAAGTAGCATTAATGGTAAGTGGGTCAATGACGTGGCGTGTCAATTCTGGTGTCCAAAGCATATTCATAATATTAACTTAATTTCATTAAGTGACTCAACTTCCCCCTCTTTAACCCTCTGGGGTCTGAGGGGTTTTTGGGGTCCTTGAGATGTTCTGACATGCCCTGACATTTGTGCTTTTTTCAGTTGCTTATAAACATATTAATGGCAAAGGTATAATTACACTCTATTTAGCACAAACAGGGCTACCATAATATGTGAGCAACATGCATGTACATGTTTGTATTTTTGAGAGAATAATGTTTATGCATGGTTATTGAAAAAACTAAAAACGTCTCGGTTACGTATGTAACCCTCGTTCCCTGAGTAGGGAACGGAGACGTTACGTCGGATGACGACGAATGGGGTTTCGCTTAGAAAGCCTGTCATCTTCGAGTATATAAAACGAGCCAATGGCAATGAAATGCCATGGGTCTGCGGAATTTGCATAGCGTAAGTCCGCCCCACCCTGGGGGTATATAAGGAAGTACGCTGGCAACATGCAGATTTGTCTTCGCTGAGGAGCCGAGACTGAACTCAGGCGTTCCAGCGGTACAGCGGAAGTGGCAGGGAGACGTAACGTCTCCGTTCCCTACTCAGGGAACGAGGGTTACATACGTAACCGAGACGTTCCCTTTCGTAGTCACTCCGAGTTACGTCGGATGACGACGAATGGGGTTCCCAGTGTAATCACGCCACCTTCTCGACTGTCTTCCAGTGCCCTGCGTAAGTCTGAGCTCCCTGTCGTGAGACTGGCACGGACGAAGGACTCCTGCTTAACACAGGAATACCAAAGTACACTGGGAAGCATATCTCAGTGGAAATATGCAATCATGCCCAGCCCGAAGGGGGGGGGGGACTTGGAATACACATATGACCGCGAAGGGCTGCATATGGAGAATCACTGGGGTGTCCAGCCGCAGGTGGAATATTTCAACCCCAGGGGTGGCAAGGTGGCTTGCCGAGGGAAAGACACATGCTCAGAGAGGCTTACAATGGAAATACACATGTGGGGGTCGCCCGGAGGGGGAACCATGCACATGGAGGCACCTAGCCAAGCGCGAAAGCTGCCAGTGGCATAACTTTGGCGATGACGTCAACAGTGCTGGAGGAGACTCAGGGCTTATGAGGCTCACCTGAGGAATATATCGCACGTATCCCGTCCGAGGAGAGGAATGGCGAGCAAGCGAAGACACCTGAGCAGAATCTAGCACCGGCTAGTTGAAGCGAGTACATGAGAAGAAATCTCTACTCGGAGATTGTAGAATCTCGCGAATGTGTTGGGTGTCGCCCAGCCTGCAGCTCTGCAGCTCTGCAGATGTCTGTTAGCGAGGCGCCATGCGCTAGAGCCCAAGAGGATGCCGCACTCCGGGTGGAGTGGGCCGTCACACCAAGGGGGCACGGTCGACCTTGCTGCTGGTAAGCCAAAGCAATGGCGTCCACTATCCAGTGAGACAACCTTTGCTTCAAGAGAGCCTTTCCCTTCAGCTTCCCACCATGACAGACAAAGAGCTGGTCTGAGGTCCTGAAACACTGCGTTCTGTCTACGTAAGCACGGAGGGCGCGTACTGGACAGAGCAGTGCCAAGGCTGGGTCTGCCTCCTCCAAAGGCAGCGCTTGCAGGTTCACCACCTGGTCTCGAAAGGGTGTGGTGGGAACCTTGGGCACATATCCAGGCCGGGGTCTCAGGATCACGTGAGAGTTAGCCGGCCCGAACTCCAGGCACGCTTCGTCAACCGAAAATGCCTGCAGGTCCCCTACCCTCTTGATGGAGGCCAATGCAACCAGGAGCGCTGTCTTCATAGACAGGAACTTAAGCTCCACTGATTGCAGAGGCTCAAAGGGAGCACTCTGCAGGGCAGTTAAAACCACTGAGAGGTCCCAAGAGGGCACGAGGGGAGGACGAGGAGGATTCAGTCTCCTCGCTCCCCTCAGGAACCTGATGATCAGGTCGTGCTTTCCTAGAGACTTACCTTCAACTGCGTCGTGATGTGCGGCAATGGCGGCAACATACACTTTCAGGGTGGAGGGAGACAGCCTTCGCTCCAACCCTTCTTGCAGGAAGGAAAGCACGACACTGATCGGGCATTTCGTGGGTTCTTGATGTTTAGAAGAACACCAGTTGACGAAGAGGTTCCACTTCAACGCATAGACATGTCTCGTGGACGATGCTCTAGCGGAAGTGATGGTAGCCACCACCGCTGGTGGTAGGGTACTCAAACCTACCTCGTCCCGTCCAGGAGCCACACGTGGAGGTTCCAAAGATCGGGATGAGGGTGCCACAGGGTGCCCTGTCCCTGAGAAAGCAGGTCCTTCCTCAGAGGAATAGGCCAGGGAGGTGCTGTCGCGAGGAGTACTAGTTCTGAGAACCAGGTGCGGTTGGGCCAATACGGGGCAACCAATATCACCTGCTCCTAGTCCTCCCTGATCTTGCGCAAGGTCTGCGCAAGAAGGCTCACTGGGGGAAACGCATACTTGCGTAGGCCCCACGGCCAGCTGTGCGCCAGTGCATCCGTGCCGAGCGTGCCCTCGGTCAGGGAATAAAACAGGTCGCAATGGGACGAGTCGTGGGAGGCAAACAGATCTATCTGTGCGTCCCTGAACTGATCCCAAATCAGCTGAACCGACTGGGGATGGAGTCTCCATTCTCCAGGGAGAGGCCGAAGCCGCGACAGCTAGTCGGCCGCACGGTTCAGGTTTCCCGGGATATAAATGGCTCAAAGCGACCTCAGATGCTTCTGACTCCATAAGAGGAGGTGGCGGGCGAGTTGCGACATACGGCGGGAGCGCAGACCACCTTGTCGGTTGATGTACGCTACTGTCGCGGTATTGTCTGATCGGACTAGTACGTGCTGGCCCCTGAGCAACGCATGGAAGCGGTGCAGGGCGAGGCGTACAGCCAGCAACTCGAGGCAATTGACATGCCAAAGGCGCTGGGGTCCTGTCTAGGAGCCGGCGGCAGCATGTCCATTGCACATGGCGCCCCAGCCCGTGGTGGAGGCATCTGTTGATACAACAACATGCCTGGAAGCTCGTTCTAAGGGCACTCCGGCCCGTAGAAAACCGAGGTTCGACCACGGGGTGAAGGTTTGACGTGCCGTGTTGCCATGCCCACCTCGAGACTCGATCGCGAAGCCAAAGCTGAAGCGGTCTCATATGAAGCAACCCGAGCGGCGTTACTGCGGCTGCGGATGCCATATGCCCCAGGAGCCTCTGAAATAGTTTCAGTGGAACCGCACTCTTGCCCTCGAATTGATGAAGGCAAGTCAGCAGAGACTGCGCGCGCTCGCTCGTAAGCTGCGCGCACATGGCGACCGAGTCTATTTTCCATACCGAGATAAGAGATCCTCTGCACGGGGCAGAGTTTGCTCTTCTCCCAGTTGACCCGAAGGCCCAGACGAGCTAGGTGCCGGAGCACTAGGTCCCTGTGTTCGCAAACCTGATCTCGATTCCCGTAGAGGAACAAGGGCTGCCTCGACGACCTTCGTGAAGATGCGAGGAGACAGGGCTAGCCCGAAAGGGAGAACCGCGTACTGGTATGCCTGCCCCTCGAAAGCAAACCGTAGGAACGGTCTGTGTCGAGGAAGAATGGAGACATGGAAGTAGGCGTCCTTCAGGTCGATCGCTGCAAACCAATCCTGCGGCCGCACACATTCGAAAATGAGTTTGGCCGTGAGCATCTTGAACGGCAGCCTGTGAAGGGAGCGGTTCAAGACGCATAGGTCCAGGAATGGTCGTAACCCACCAGTTTTCTTCGGTACAATGAAGTAGGGGCTGTAGAAGCCGGACTTCATTTCGGCTGGAGGGACAATCTCGATCGCACCCTTCGCCAGTAGGGTGGCAACCTCCGCTCTCATGACAGGGGCATTGCCACCGACCATAGTGAAGCGGACTCCCCTGAAGCAGGGAGGAGACCGCGCGAACTGAATCGCGTAGCCGAGCCTGATGGTTCTCGCGACCCGGCGGGACAGTCTGGGAAGCTCTAGCCAGGCCTCCAGAAACTGCGCCAGCGGGGTCATACGAACCACAGACGTACCGTCGGTGGTGCAGCGAGGCGGAATGACCGGCCCAGGCGAGGGTGGCATAGCGGCCCTGTGTGGGGGCACGGTCATTAGCCGCGTCCTGCCAGAGGAGGCTAGGGGAGGACCAGCGTCCCACGGGGGCATGCTCTGGCAGGGGTCTGGCGACAGAGGGGGATGAGAGGAGCGTGGCCCGTGGGCGGTGCGTGCTGTCATCCATAGCCTCTTGGGGCTCAGAGAAAGAGCATCAGTTCTTTTGAATGAGATTCTCGCCCCGCCCTCCACCGGGGGAAGGAGTGGTCCTGCTACCAGCTCCTGAAAGAACTGAGCCCTAACTCCAGGCTACCTGTCTCAGGAGTGCTGCTTAGCCAGGTGTTAGCCGGCTAAGGGCAAGGACAGGCGGTGCCAGCCTCCAGCGACCTCCTCGTGCTCGGGCCGGTGAAGGGTCGAGGGGAGGAGCCGCATGGAAGCGGCGTCGGCGGGAAGCAGACTAAGGAGACCACACGGACGGATGACCGTCAGTGCAGAAGCCTGAGTCCGCTTCTGGAGTGATCGAAGACTGTTGGGCGCAGTCCTCAACCACACCGCCGACCAAGCTGCCCGTCTCAAGAGTGCTGCTTAGGCTGGCTTGGCAGTCTAAGGGGCGGAGACGGGCAGCGCCGCCCTCCTGCGACCTCCTCCTGCTCAGAGCCAGTGAAGGCCCGAGGGGAGGAGCCACATGGAGGTGGCCTCGGCGGGAAGCAGACTAAGGAGACCGCACGGATGGATGACCGTCGGTGCAGAAGGCCTCAGTCTGCTTCTGGGGGGGTCAAAGACTGTAGGATACAGTCCTCAACCACACCGCCGAGGAGCCCAGCCTGGGACATGAGGGAGCTGAGAAAATGAATTCTCAGACCCCCTCACATCAACCTGGCTGAGCCCATGTCTGGACCACTCTAGTGGACACCACCTGACCCAGGATCACGCAGGTACCGATGTCGCCCGAGAGCGAGGTCAGTAGTGTGCGCGGCGGAACGACCAGGCCGGGCATGGGAGGCATAGCGTCCCAGCAAGGGGGCGTGGTCGAGTTTCCGCGTTCTGTCAGTGTTGGCCAGGGAAGGACTAGCGTTCCACTGCGGCCGGTTCTGACAGAACTCCCGAGTCAGCACTGCCTCGAAGGCGAAGGCGACACACAGCACTGCATGCCTGTGCCACGATAGTGACAGAGAACATACAGCCCATGATCGCCACGCGATCGAGTGCAGCGAAGGCGGAGGACGCCCGCGGGCCGCGAAAAGTCACGTGGACTCACGCGGGCCGGAAGCATCCTGATGCACATCCGGGAAGCCTACAGCGCTCGGGGGGAGGGCGGCTCCACTCCAGCCGATGCTTTCAGCTGCCCGGGAAAGCATGGCCATCAGCTCTGGATCTGACTCGACTAACGCTGACACTCCAGAGGGAGGCAACGCAGTCGAGTCCTCATTTCCAGAGGAATCAAGCCCGCCTTGTGATGCTGTGAGTGACATGACACCACCTGCTGGAGCCCCGAATGAAAACACTGGGTCCCTGAGAGGAACCAGGTACACACGGAAGCCCCACGGTTTGCGATGTGGAGGGGGGCGTGGCCCGAGGAATGCTCGTCGGTATTATGCCACACTGTAACCCTCAGATCACCCTGGCCACCAGCCAAAGTATCCCCTCTCGAGGAAGAGATAGATTGGGGTGTGGCAGAGGGGACTTTACCCACACGGAGATCATTGAGTCTCGATCTATAAACATCGCGATGGTCACGTTCCCGCAAAGAAAACGTGACTCACCCACGAGCGCTGCCGAGCGTGAATAAGCCCAACACGCGAAACAGCGCTCGTGACCGTTAGGCAGATGAATCACGCGCCCACATCCAGTAAATACACGGGCGAGCCGTCTTGAAAAAGACGTGCCGCGTGCAGCTCTTTTAGAGAGAGGAAAAGCTCAGCAGAGTGCTGAAGCGCCCAGGGAGAAACACACACACTGTCGGCAGATCACTGCACAGATCAGCAGCAGGCAATGCGATCTCGCTGGAACACGCCGTCACACCAACACACTGAAGAGCCGCTCGTCTCGTAGAGTGAAGATGATACAGAATGGCTTGTAGGAGTGAAGAAAACTCTTGGCTCCGAAGCGAAAACATATCTGCATGTTGCCAGCGTACTTCCTTATATACCCCCAGGGTAGGGCGGACTTACGCTATGCAAATTCTGCAGACCCATGGCATTTCATTGCCATTGGCTCGTTTTATATACTCGAAGATGACAGGCTTTCTAAGCGAAACCCCATTCGTCGTCATCCGATGTAACTCGGAGTGACTACGAAAGGGAACTAAAGTTTCTGAAATAAGGCCACAAAACACATACTAAATATGTGTCAATAAGACTTTTGACTAATGGATGTCGTTGCCTAGAGTTTTTTCTTCAAAATGATGTGAAAATAAATCATTCACATAACACAATACATTGATTTAAATCTTGTAAAACACTTTTTGTTTGTAAAGGCAATATGCGCAAGGGGCGTCAACAATTCAACACCATCATGCATAATTGACCTATAATATCCAAGGAAAACATGTCTAGTAATTGTGCAGTTAATTCTCATACTGTATTTTCAGTTTTGGAATATTTATCCTCTCCCCAAATTTGTCACTAATAAAACACAATAAAAATTTTTTAAAGAAAAGGCTTATATTTACCTTTTAATAGTTTGTTTACATCTACCTTGTAAATATATTTTTTTATTAAAAAGGTTACAATTACAACAACAATTCAAGTGTAATCTTTCTTTGTAAAAACTAAAGTATACATTTTATCATACATATTTCAAAGTTAAGGATTTGATTGATTATTTGATTACTTTATTTTTGACAAAACATACTATATTTAACATATGAGCAAAAATTGGCAAACAAAAGCTTATTTGAGGTGGCAGATATTTTACAGTAAAAATGTATAATCTATCCAAAACTAATCAACGAAATGTTGTCTTTCATATGTCTGTAACATAGGTCTTTCGTTTTTATTATAAGAAATATAAATGTTAATTTGCAGTTTAATACGTTGCTTATACAAATACATTTTATTTCAACATATTTCAGTCGATTTTTACTCAATACAGTTTGCTAAAAACGAAACATTCATTCACACACAGAAACGCCTGACTGTAACGTTGTTTTTATGAAATATTAGGGCATTTAAATGTTAATTTGCAGTTTAATACGTTAAGCTTCAGGAATGCTTTCAGAAACATCAAGAAAGCTCCTTGTGAAGATAGGAGTCAGTGCGTTGGTGGAACAAAGTGGATTGTAAGTTTACAGTTGAGAAATTAACTAAAACAACTGTGAATGCGATAATGTATAAAGATGTTGAATACTTTGAAAACACTGATTACTTTTAATAATTTGAACATAATTGGGGAAAAAACTTGTAAAACAAACTGCTGATCAGCAGCAGAGAAAACTGACTGAAATTGGTTCCTGTATTTTATTTTAATGTGTTATGTATGAGTTGAATTGGGTAATTCTGTTATGTCTACCAGAAACGTACATTTCCACTTTAAAAAATCTTGGGGGAAAAAATATATTTTTCTTAAATCTGAACGTTGAGACATATGGAGGACATGTTAAACTATGAGAAACACATATCATCCCATCTCAGCATGTTTTTATGATTAAATAAAATACATTTTTATACGCATTTCACCCCTAAAATGTCAGGCCCTGTCACAGACAAATTTGTATATGTTAGAATGGTTTCCTAATGAATTTCTTTGATACAGATAGCATTTTCTTATTGATCACATGTCCCTGATTGTATCTAACATGGTTTTATAATTCCTTTAAGAAATATAAGTAACTTTTCGGTCAACTGTAGTACACAAAATCACAGAATACCCGCAGGCACTCATATAGTTGTAAAATAACTACCTTTACATAGGAGATTTTTATAAAAACATAGTAGTGGATATATACCCCCACCTTCATCTACACAGTTAAAGAGATTAATTAATTAATATTTCCTCAAATAGTACACTTTTATCATAATTTCCTGTGTGACAGGACTGACCATGGCGTGACAGGACTGACGGTACTGTGACAGGACTGACTTTATGGATTTTGATGATGCAGAAAAAGTTATGTTTTGTGTTCTTTATTTAAGTTTTGATTGGCATTTCTTTTTTAAATTATTATTATAATTTTAATGTTAAAGTAATATTAGACTATGGTAAAATTCAGCCAAGGACATACATAATATTGCCAAAAGTATTGGGACAGCCCTCCAAATAATTGAATTTAGGTGTTTAAATCACTTCCATGGCCACAGTTGTATAAAAATCAAGCACCTTGGCCTTCATTTTACTATTGCATGCGTTAAATACATAACATATGCAATAAATGTAATAAAAAAGAACAATAACATTAATTTGTAAGGCCGTGTCACACAGGAATGTGACAGGGCCTGATGTGACAGGGCCTGACGGTTGGCCATTGTAAACTGCCATTACTCAGCCTGCTAGCATGCTAGCATAAAAACTGTTAACATGCAAGCAAGGAATTTCAATAACCTTTTTAGACATGTTTTGGATTTAAAACATTTTCATTATTTTCTGGAATGTTTAACCGTGACAGGGCCTGACCCTTTAGCTCGTCTTCCTAAAAAAAACATACAAAAACAAGCTTAAAATCATACAATTCAATGAAACAATTCAGCCTTAATCAATGTAAGCTTCACCTGGGTCAAATGATGTCACTTCCTCTGAGTGATACCCTTAAAGGTGTATTTCACACATTTTATGTAGAGTTTTATGTAAACGTGACAGGACTGACCAAAACATGGGGACAGTTGTAAAATAGAATTTATTTGTAGAATTTATATATAATTTTATGTTTTTGATCAGTTGATGTGAATGATAACAGCTTAAACTTGTTATTGATGAGTTTTTTTTTTTTTAAATAACAGTTTGTAGCATAACAAAACTATGAAAGCTGTAGCTCCAATTTGGCTGAGGACAAGGGCATGGACAGGATTTGTAATTTTCAAAAGTGTTTTTAATAAAGAAAAAAATATCTGAGAACCTAATGAATGACATATTCCTTTACAGAACAACTCACAGAAATCAACTATGAGCCAGTTTTAGAAATTTTTGGATGAAATACTTTTTTATTCACTGTAACAATTCAAGGACAGATAATGTACGTTTCTGGTAGATATTTAGCTTATAGTTACCCTTGTAATGAAGAGAAACGGATGTTGGCAGAAAGTGTGGAAACACTGTTTCCTTCTCTGAAGATAAAGATGGGAGAAGAGAATGAAGGATTTGTAAGTAGCACTTATTAAAACACACAAAGCCCACTTTAAATAGATGCAAATTGGAATAGTAAGTGTGGTATGTTAATTAGTTAACAGGTTAAAAATCAATTGAAAATTTAGTGACTGTAATTGGTTTTATTTTTATTTTTTAAATGACCAATATTACAGTTACAATAACACCAAAAGTACATCCACTCTGCTGGTTTGCTCATCACACATCATGGGTTCTTGTAAAAGTTACAATTGTTATCCTTCCCCTTTTATCCAGGAACATTTCTATGACCCAGTTTCCCACAGTGGATTTATTGAGATGAGACTTCGGAATCTACGGAGGAAACTTCATGATGATCAGCGTCGCTACCAGCGCAAACGTAGTCGAATCAGTGATTCCTCTGGAGTGTCTATCACTTTGGAAATAACTGCTGAAGTGGAGGAGGAGTCCTCTCGGGAGTGGACGACTGTGATCAAAAGGATGAAACCATTTCCAGAAAACCTCAATACCATCAAATCTGGCATGGAGAAAACATACAGTAATCGCAGGTTATGGGTCACAAACAAGTCCCCAACAGATTTTTGAACAATATCCTCGATTTGTAGACATGCCATACTTGGTAAGGACTTGTGTTTTGCATGGCTTTTCCTTATAGCTAGGTATGAATAGACTTGTCAGCAAAGGGACATGGCTGGTATATTTTAAGTCCACATGAATTTAAAATGTTTTTTTTTTTTTTTTTTTTTACTTTGTTAGCGCACAATACTAGTCTTATGGTGAAAAATGTATCTATTCAATATATATATATATATATTAAAATTGTCTTTGTAATCTTTAGTCATAATCTGGAATTGTGCTTTCCCTCTGAAATGCTGTTCCTTCTCTTATATTATCCTTTAAAAATATTTTAACCACTCCCCTCCAACCATCAGTCTGCTGCAAGCTAGAGATTAACCCCCTGAGGTCGGCTATCGCGCCGGCGCGATAGGCTCGTTTTTTTCAGATCAGTGCAAAAGAGACTCAAAATACTCTGTTGATTTTGATCTTACATGCTTGTGTTGTACATCATTCAAAACTGTTAAATGTCTTCTTTTATTTGTGTACACTCATAATAAAAACAAAAGGTTGTGTTTTTCGTAAAACAAAGAAAATAAACATGATGCGCGTTCTGCCGTCTCTCTCAATGTGAAACTCATTCTGAAACGCGACAGATAATGACCTGTAACTCAGCGAATGTTTACAAACATGTACATACATGTTGCTCACATATTATGGTAGCCCTGTTTGTCCTAAATAGAGTGTAATTATACCTTTGCCATTAATATGTTTATAAGCAACTGAAAAAAGCACAAATGTAAGGGCATGTCAGAACATCTCAAGGACCCCAAAAACACCTCAGACCCCAGAGGGTTAAGAAGAGGATCTATGACCTCTGGAAGCATCTCTTTTAATAGCTTAGTCGGTATAGGGTCTAACATACTGGTTTAGATGACCTCTCCTATTGCAATGAATGAATCAAATTTTTCCTCAAGGAGACTACAATACACTGCCTGATGCGATACTTTAGTAGACGGTTGCAGTTATAATTTTCTCTCTAATATTATCAATCTTGTAAGTAAAGAAGTTCATAAAGTCATTACTGTTGTGCTGTTTGGAAACGTACGGTGTTGAAGCTTTGTTTTTCATTAATTTAGCCACTGTTTCAAATAGATACCTAGGGTTGTGTTTGTTTTTTTCTAAAAGTGTTGAAAAGTAAGCAGATCTAGTAGTTTTTAAGGCCTTTCTGTACCCAATCGTGTTCTCTCTCCACGAAATGCGAAAAAACGTCTAATTTTGTTTTCTTCCAGCTACTCAACATTTTTCTGGCTTCTCTCTTCAGGGCCCGAGTGTGCTCGTTGTACCACGGTGTTGGACTATTTCGGAGCAACTGTGTCTAAAGTGCTGGAAAAGAGAGAGTCAATAATTTTAAGCTAAATAACTAAAATAACTAAGCTATCTGGGATGCTGACGAGATGAAACTGATCAGGAAGATTATTTATAAAACAATCTTTAGTGGCAGAAGTGATAGGTCTAACATATTTATAACACACAGTTGGCTTTGCAACCTTGGCTAAATTAAGTATACATGAGATAAAAATAATGATCTGAGGTGTCATCGCTCTGCTGCAGAATTTCAATGGCATCAACATTGATTCCATGTTACAAGATTAGATCTAAAGTATGATTACGACAATGAGTAGGTCCTGACACGTGTTGTCTTACTCCAATAGAGTTCAGAATGTCTTTAAATGCCAAATCCCAATGTGTCTTTTTCATTATCTACATGGATATTAAAATCACCAACAATTAGGACTTTATCTGCAGCCAGTACTAACTCTGATAAAGTCTGTATAGTGCCCTAGTGGCCTGTATACAGTAGCCAGCACAAATGTTAAACGTGATTTATCACTTGCGCTAGATAACGTCACAGAAAGCACCATCACTTAAAAAGAATTATATTTGAAACTAGACTTATGACTAATACTGAAGATATTGCTATAAATTACAGCAATACCCCCCCCCCCCACCTCACTCCCCCACCCCACTCCCCCACCCCACTCCCCCACCCCACTCCCCCACCCTCCTTTCCTTTTAAATAGCATAGCATAAATATTTTCATAGCAACCCGAAAACAGGAAGTAAGACGTACAAATGCACACATGCACCATCATTATTAACCAGCAGATAGTTTCAGGGAAAATTCAGGGTTTACAAAGTAATTATTTATATATATAACCTTTATTTAAACAGGAAAAGTCCCATTGAGACACAGTCTCTTTTACAAGGGAGTCCTGTATAGCACAATTTTCAGCCATGAGCTGAAAAACAATACATTGCATAAATTAAATACAATACAATACAATACAAATTTACACAAAGTACACAAAAAAAGAAAAAAAGAAAAGAAAATGCAATAAGTTTAAAATATATAAACAAACGAAATAAAGACTAAAAGTCGAAATCTACCTACCATTAATTAAAACAAGTGCACATGTCCGTCAGCATGTCAGATAATCTTTTTTTAAAAGCAGCTAAGGAAATTAGCGCATCAATATTAAGCCTAGACTGGAGTTCGTTCCAGGACGAAGGGCCATAGTAAGACAAACTCCTCTTTCCTACTTCTGTCCTCATTCTTGGTACCTTACAAAGTAGTCTGTCACTAGATCTTAAATGATATGTACTTTGCATATGAACAAATTTTAAACAAATATAAGAAGGCAAAAGACCTAAAATAGCTTTATAAATAAAAATGTGCCAATGTAGCATCCTGCGCACTTTGAGTGATGGCCAATATACCCTACTATATAAGATGCAGTGATGTGTCTGATAGCCAGCATTTGTGATAAACCTGAGAGCCGCATGATAAAGAGGGTCAAGCATTGACAAAGTAGAAGGACAAGCAAATTGATAAATGATATCACCATAATCTAACTGAGACAGGAATAATCCTGCAAGCAGTTTTTTCCATGTAGTCCTAAAAAAAGCAAGATTTCAATCTATATAAAAATGCCAGAGTGAATTTAAGTTTTTTAGCAAGAGCTTCAATATGTTTTTTTTCAATATGATCACGCAGACATGTCCGAGTGATCTGAACTGACGTGTACGCAGACTGGTGCATAGATATATACACTAGATGTCGCCTTAAAGACATTAGTTCCAATGAACTGCCGTAGACAAGGCGACATCTAGTGTGTATATATCTATGCACCAGTCTGCGTACACGTCAGATCAGATCACTCGGACATGTCTGCGTATAAGAGGTAAAAACGATATAAATACTGTTCGTTTTCTCACACAAACCGCTCGTTTCGTGTCTTAGGCCATCAATGTGTACTTACGATGGGGAACTGTTTAATTTGGACGACGGGGAATTGTTTTAATTTGGACTCTGTGCTTGTGTTTTGAGACCGTGACCATAGACCTGCATTATATGACTGACAGACAAGAACGGTTTGACCTAAAAATATCAAAATTGAAACTACTGCGGAAAAAAAGACACCTACATCTTGGATGCCTTTGAGGTAAGCTAAAACATACCAAAAATTAATTTCAAAGTGAACTATCCCTTTAAGCAAAAGGTTTCATTCCTGGACCACAGTTGTGGACATCATCTGGCCAAGGGAGCGTACGGTCACCTTAGCCGCCGGGAGAGCAAGGTCGGTGGCGGCACGCAGCTCATCAAAGAGCCCTTGGTCAGCTCTGCCCTCGTGCATATCCTTGAGCATCCTGGCCTGGTAGACCTGGGGGAGGGCCATGCAGCGAAGCGGCGGCCTGCCCCACAGCTCTGTAGGACTTTGCCACAAGGGTAGACGAAAACCTACAGGCCTTAGAAGGGTGCTTTGGGTCACCACGCCACGTCGAAGCACTCTGTGGACACAGTTGCATCACAACAGAGCGTTCAACGGGGGGAACCCCAGTGTACCCTTTGACTGAAGCCTCATCAAGGGCAGAGGCTCAACATCGGGTAATGGAAACGCCGTCATTTCGCAATAGTTTTTTCATCGACATTTAGAAAATGTTGCAAAAGTTTTGCACAAATCTGTAATGGAAACCAGGCTACTTACCCAGCTGTAGTCAGTAATCACCCAGCACTCCCGTGGGCCGTGACTCATCGACATCTTACTGTAGATCGGTATTTAAGACAGATGGACCTCATACAAATCTTGTTTTGACCTGTTAACTGGTTAATGTCTGTTACGGCTCTTGGCCTGTTTCAAACTAACATGGCGCCGCCCATCGCGCATACAGCTCAACTAACGCGATCGATATAAAAGGTGTTTAAACAACATAACACTTCCACTTGCATATATTTAACAATCAGAATATCAGATATTTCATGCCATAGCTAACAAATTTGTGAATATTTTGAATAAAAAAGGAAAAATGACATAAAAGCAGATCGTCATTCATTCAGCTGTGTTTCTGCTACGTTGTGTCACGTGACAAGCAATGACGCGTCACCATGGAAACCATAAAGTGACACGTTCTAAATAACGGTTGCCTTGAAAAACTCACGCTAGGGAGTCAGCCAGAATATTTTAAACTTACGTATGAAAGGGTTAATATGGCTAAGTAGGCTAAAAACTGTCAGTTTTCTGGGATTGACAACCGCATTTACTTATAGGTGTGAGTCTCGAAATGTTCTGTTCACACAGCAACTTACAGTAGCGTCTCGAATACTGTCTGAATGAACGTGCAACGACAACTACAGGCATTTCCACTATAGTTGCTGTCGCTAAACAGCAACCATAGTGAAAATGCCCAAAGTAATTTCAAAGATGGCAATGTCAATAAAACTGAAGAGTCTTTAATCACTTTAGACACGACATGAGTCCAAATGAGCCGCGAGTTCATCCGTCAAATCTCCATTAACTGACAGCAGCTTTTATATCGGTGTGGTGGAGAGCGGAGCATGTGAGTCACACCGCTTGTGCAAAACTGAAGCGAGCAGCTCCAGTTGAGAAAATTGGGTAAGGATCTAAAACCTTCAGATGACACACAGCTTATATTGCTGTAAGTAACATAAATACATTGAAACCTGCAACAAACGTGAATGCCTAATCTGCAGGTATCTAAACAATATGCTGTGTGTCAAGAAGGTTGTGAGGTGAGCTGTGAGGTTTAGATCTTTAAAAGACATGCCCCAGCTGGGGTTTTGCTATTTGAAGAGATAAATGTTAAATGCACAAATAACCTAAATAGCCTGCATTTATTACATGTAATTTACTTTCCCCTTAAATCTATACATTTTACAGATATAAAGCACAAAGAAGAATAGGCACCGATTTAAGTTTATGCAAGGTGACATACATATCCAACAAATGCCCCTTAAAACATTGTAGCATGCTTATGTGACCAGTCTGGATCTTCGCTCTGCGTTGTGTTGACAATTAAAGGAGACCGGACTACAGAAATTCCGCAGATCACTTTTTATTCTGGGTGGATAAAAAAAGGAACATTTATGAAAAAGAGGCCTTTCTTCACAGTTTCACCATTGGCCTTTCCCCAGCCGCGCTTACCGCGAACTGCACTTCATATTACAATTTTCACATAAACTGCATATGATCAGATCAACAATATTTAACATTTTTCTCACTATAAAACATTTTTCATGAATTCAAAACAATATTAACAGGAACATACCTGGGTGAATAAAAAAAGGAACATTTATGAAAAAGAGGCATTTCTTCACAGTTTCGCCATTGGCCTGTGAGTCAAAACAGATCATTTTAGCCACAGATCTTGGTTAAACACTCAAAACGAATACATACTTCATGTTCCATAACCCTACAATAAGATTAACTTCATTTTTAACACAAAAATAGATATAAAAATGACAAGAAACTAACTCATCTCAAGCTTTTTAGAGAGAGCTCGAGCAAACCTCACCTTTCCCCAGCCGTGCTAAAGGCGGGCATACACTGTGCGATTTTCTTAAGATTTTTAGCCAAATTCTGAATCATGCGATTCTTTTTCGGGTCGGGCCGATTTTCAGCTTTGTCGTGCGTCATTTGTCGCGCAGTGTACGTGCAGTGTACGTGCAGTGTACAGGGGGAAACGAGAGGCGATTAACCTCTCCCGACTGAACTTAGAAATTTTGGTCGCTCCTCGTGACTATATCGCACAGTTGAAGCAGAGCTACAAACTGATTAACTCAGTGTTTTTTCCCTCACTGCGCCTGCGCGAAAACAGAAGTTTCATCTGCAGCAAAAAACAAAACAAAACACGAAACAAGGGAGATCTTTAAGTTCTGTAGTTCAAACTAGCTACAAATTACTGTTGCTTACCTCCAGTTCATGTTGCAAAATGGATTAACCATTACCCACTTCGTCCAAGCCACCTGCGATGTACAATTTGCCTCTTTTATTCATTTGAAAAACAATGTTTTTAAAATAAAGCTGTTTTTAATTTTCATTGATTAATTATTGCAGTGTTCGGACATATTAAAGACTGTTATTAATTAATTATATGCCTATAATTCATTGTAATCGACCTAAATGTTTTAGACAATTTTCAATGTAAGCTTCTATGTAATATTTTATTATCCTCACAGCGCGTTGGTTATGCGGTGATGCGCTATGAAATTATTGCGTGGCAATTTAATTATAATAGCCTATCAATTTAATAATAAAAGTAGCCTAGGCCTTCCCTGATAATAATAATAATACAATAATACTAATAAAAATTTAGAGCATAAATTGGAAATGCTAAATCATCTTGATACTGACAGCTGATGCTTGTTTTGACAATATCTCTGGATACATGATATCGTCTATTGGCACTACCCGGCACCAGGGTTTATCGCGCTGATTCGCGCATATTTCACACGTATGGTGTGAGCAGTGAAGTCGCAGCTTGACGTTCGGACCGTATAGTGTGTGCACATAAATCCTGAGCTTTGGCTTTACATCGCCAGAGGTGGGGGACTCGAGTCACATGACTTGACTCGAGTCTGACTCGAGTCTGACTCGAGTCACAATTTTCAGGACTTGCGACTTGCTTGATTAAAGTATGAAAATGACTTGACTTGACTTTGACTTGAGAACAAGTTACTTGAGACTTGACTTGACTTGAAGTGGAAGACTCGACAATGACTTGAACTTATAATAAACAAACACCAATAAAATTCATTTAAAAAAATAATTATTGTGACGTCAGCATCAATCAGCGTCTGTGCCTTTAACGCTGCACAATTCAAACCGCGCCAAACATGGCAGAGTCAGACAGTTGTCGAGCTCCACAAATAGTCTCGTTTGGCTATAAGGACTTTGAACTGGACCGTGCCAATAAAAAAAGATTTGCCAGATGCAAAATATGCAACGCAAGAATATCCGACACGACAACCACAACGTCAAATTTCATTCGACATTTCAAGAAGAACCACAAGGAAAGGTAAGAAAGTCATCTCTTTATAGTCAGTTTCACTATAAAATCTATAACGATTACTAATGTAATGAATTAATCTTTTCTGTTTGTCATAATTTGGCCTTGGTTGCATATTATGTTTTTTTCTTATTAGAAATGTGACCATTATCATTACTGGTACGTCTCGTTAATATATGTATTGGGAAATTTGACTATAACAGTGGCGTAGCCTGAATTTTAATGTTGATGGGCATCTTAAAATGAGCGGGCCGCTCTATATTACATGTAGGCAATAATGTCTGTATTAAATGTGCGCATTTTCAAGTGTTTGTGGACTGCGTGACAGGCTAACATGGAGGCGCCCATGTGATCACTAGCACGTAGCACCTAAACATTTCTAAGAGTTGTTTTTTTTTTTTTTTTTTTTGGTCATACAGACAAGAATAATTACTGCGCAAAATTTTCAGTCACAATAATTAGTTTATATAGTTATTATTAGCCCTCAATACATGATTAAGTTTTACATTCTATCAGTAACTTACATACAAGTATTTACATTTCTGTGTCTATGTAAACATATGAAAATGTGTGACTGCTGGAACCAAAACTTTACGTGCATACATCAGTAAATGATCATCACTTAAATTAATTTATATTTACAATTGATTTTCCTTAAATTACAGTATTTTAAAAATGTAAAGAATGTTTGTGCATATGAAAATACATTTGTTTTAAAAATGTTTACAGTTGATGTTAATGTTTACAGTTTTCCCTGATTGTTTTTTTTTATTTTTATTTTTTTATCCATGCAGATATGATGAATATCTCAAATCCAAGATACACTGCAGCGATCTACAGCAGCCATCCATGTCACAGTTCATTGTGCCCCAGACTTCTACATATCCAGTCAACCACCCTCGACAAAAAGCCATTACAGAAGCAATAATATCTGATCTGATCATTAATTGCAACATGCCCCTGTCTATCACTGACAACAAGCACTTCATTCATTTTCTCTCCATTATGGACGCAAAATATACTGCATTGAGCCGCAGAACCATCACCTCAAGACTGGACGGTAACACTTTAGAATAATGGTCCGTAGTTAACAAGTAGCTATGCAGGAAGTAATAGGTAGTACTGCATTAACACCGAACTTAATACTATTAACTAATATGGAAGCAATATTAACTAAGCAGTAAGTAATATCTAATTTAGTACAAAGGTAGTTCCTTGGTAGGTATTTGATTATTACTAAAGAAATATATCCTCATTGAGAACTACTTGTGAACTAAGAAAGAATAACCAATTAATTACTAATCACAAAAGTAACATGTCTAAAAAAGTGAACAATTGTGTGTGTTTTTTTACTCTTAACATGGTCATAACATTTCAGAAGCTTGTGCCTCAAATGGGTTCTTTGTGGAAACCAGTTTATGAATATTATATTCCCCCAAATACATTAGCTACATGTTGAGATTGTGACTACTACTCTTGCCAAAAGATGGACGTATGTTTATTTCAAACTTAAACATAGAATAATACTAATAATGATCATTTGTTTACAATTTTAAATAATAAGGAAGTGATGCTGACACTCATGATTGGATTAGTTCACTATTATGAGCTCTATTGAGTGTCAGTTCAATGTCTCAGACTCCAAAGACCTACCTTTATGTTACAGTAGCCGCCTGAGGAGGACTTCTCTTTAGGATATGAATATAAACATTGATGTTCTCTTGTCAAAAACAATTTGCATCCTTAATGAAGAAATTGGCTGCATTTATGTTGCAATAATCGCAAAACCACATCTTCCAGTTTACAATGTTCGTTATAATATTACTAGTGCCTCACAGAAATGAATGCCTGTACAGTATGTGTCAAATATAAAATTAAATAACTTGTATTACTTGTGAAAAACATGCTAACTCCTCAGTAATTACTCAAGCGTTATATTGTCATCCCGCAGGAACTACTAGTGATGTGGTCCATTATTTTAAAGTGAGAAACATGTTAACTCCTCACTAATTACTCAAGCGTTATATTGTCATCCCGCAGGAACTACTAGTGATGTGGTCCATTATTTTAAAGTGAGAAACATGTTAACTCCTCACTAATTACTCAAGCGTTATATTGTCATCCCGCAGGAACTACTAGTGATGTGGTCCATTATTTTAAAGTGAGAAACATGTTAACTCCTCACTAATTACTCAAGCGTTACCTTGTCATCCCGCAGGAACTACTAGTGATGTGGTCCATTATTTTAAAGTGAAAAACATGTTAACTCCTCACTAATTACTCAAGCGTTACCTTGCCATCCCGCAGGAACTAGTGCAGCCTGGTCTCATTGTTAATACGTAACGTTAGGTATTAATACGTCATTTTCAAAGATAGAAAACGTACTTTTTTGTACGTTTCGATATATGCTGAAACGTATAATATGGACGTATCTGCAACGTTTAAACGTAACATTATTACGATTTTACAGCTAAAAAACAAACTATTTACGAATTGTATAATTTCCCTTTTACCATTTTATAGATTATAAATGTAAGATCTCTTAACCCTACTCCCACACCTAAACATAACTTACCCATTTTATAGACAATATTAAAAGGATAAAACGTAACGTTAATGGACAGATATGTGTAACGTTAGGGAAATGGCAGTTTTATTAACAATATAGCATTAAAACATAGTTTGAGCCACTAATCCTACCCCAAAGTTACCCCTAAACCTAACAATTTCTTAAAACTACGTAGGCTACAATTATAAAGGAAAACAACAGACAGACACGTATAATTACAATAATTTATTTATTGAGAAAATGTCAAAACCGGTACCAAAAGTCGTTCACATGACGTTGTGTCGCAGTCCTCTCTGGCAGTATAATAGTTTTGTATGAGGTAACGTTACAGAGCAGAATTTAAATCATTAATCCATGAAAATGTTAATCCGGTTTCGGTTCGCTATTCGCTCTGTGAAAGCGCGCGCGCTTCTCCAATTCAAATGTAGTACACCAACTTAAACACGGCATGTCGTAATCTGTGACGAAGCATGCGAGAGCCAATGAGCGTCTGATATCACTGCCGTAAAACATGTCGTAACGCTTCGGGTGCAATTGTTGAATTTGAATTCACTACGAGCGCGGGATTTGAAGTTTACGGTCTCTGCTGAGAAATGGAGATAAAGATCACTGGATAAAGGGCTGAATTTGGATCTATTTCTTGCTAACAACATGGATTATAAAGATTTGGATTACATCAAGCTAATAAAATTGATGTCTTTTGTGAATTTATGTTGTGTTTTAGTGTATTATGGGTCTATAGGAGAAAACGCCTTTGTTTTGTGTCTCACGGTAAATAAACCAAGTATTACAAAATGGTTAAACGATTAAAGAAGGTATTTTTAAGGTTTTAAAGTGTATTCTTGTTTAACACCATATAGGCTAATCCTCCGAAACGAGTTTGCAGCAGAAGGCACGAACAGAGCGAAATGTTATTATTTATGAGTAACGTTAAACTGTAATAAATGCGATTGAAAATGTAATTGATAAGACAATTGAATGCAATAGAGTCAAAACATTAATGCCACGATTTTAATATGCATAAGTTACAGTTTTTTTGGATTGCTTACACACTAAAATTAAAAGTAGTACACTATTAGCAAAACCTTACACTCAAGAAGCAAAACATCAGCCCATATTTGCACAACTATAAGCACATTGTCAACCTCACACTTGTTGCAAAACTCTACACACAGTGATTTGCAAAACACTAAACACACTTAACATACATTACACACAAAAATCTATCATGAAGTCACTTCCTTGCAATACCAAAGCACTGACTGTCAAATTACCACACCGTCCAACCAATTGGTTCAACACAGTCATCAGGTGTGCAAACACTTGTTTGCTTAATTGTAGACACACCAATCAGGTGTATAAGCACTATAAAAAGCAGCAGGTGAGTTCATCGGTCTTCAAGCACAATGGAAAGAGTCAGAGAAAGAGTAAGACGAGGAGGACGAGGAGGAGGAGGAGGAGGAGGAGGAGGAGGAGGAGGAGGAGGAGGAGGAGGAGGAGGAGGACGAGGACGAGGACGAGGAGGAGGAGGATGAGGACGAGGAGGAGGACGAGGACGAGGAGGAGGACGAGGAGGAGGAAGGGGAGGAAGAGGAATCAACAGAGGAAGAGGAAGAGATGGAGGCCATGCTGGAGGTAGAGGAAGAGGAAGACAAGAAGGTGCTCAAAGAGGACCGAATCTGACAAATGAGATCCGCGCAACACTGGTTGACCACGTCGTCAACCACGGCCTGACGCTGAGGGAGGCTGGACTGCGAGTACAGCCAAATCTAAGCCGATACACAGTGGCAAGTGTGATAAGAACATTTCGACTGGAAAATAGGTATTGTAAAAATATCATCATATCAAAAACATCTGCACGGTTTCAGTAACTGCTTACAGTACTGTATTCTATGCACTATCAGCACTTCTGTTACCTTTTCCTGTGAAATTACTGTACTATTGTATACTGTTTTTTTTTTCTACATAGGATCGAGGGTCAGGAACGACAAGGGGGAAGGCCTCCTATGTTCACAGAACAGCAAGAGAGGGAGATAGTAAACATGGTTTTGGCCAACAATGCTATAACACTCAATCAGCTCCAAGCTAACATTGTCAATAACCACGCCAGTTTCAACGATATCCATCAGGTCTCAACATCAACACTGGCACGCATCCTAAAAAAAAAACATATTCAAATGAAGCAAATTTATCGAGTGCCTTTCGAGCGCAATTCCGAAAGGGTGAAACGACTGCGGCATGATTATGCAGAGGTATGTATTCACTTTAGCAGTGTGATCTTGCATACTGTCTCATAATCTTTTACTGTACTGTAATATGTATACTAGATCTACACTGAACTACACAATTTTGCCTGACACTGTTCTTCAGAGAGTTTTACGAATGGATGGAGAGGAGATCCAGCATGAGTTCATTTACGTAGATGAGGCTGGGTTCCACCTGACGAGAACACGAAGGAGGGGAAGAAACATCATTGGCCACAGGGCTATAGTCAATGTCCCAGGGCAACGTGGGGGTAATATAACACTCTGTGCAGCCATTACACAGAATGGGGTCCTCCACCGCCATGCCCATATGGGCCCTTACAACACAGCACTCATACTTACATTCTTGGACCAATTGCACAACATAACAGCAGCAAATCAAATCGATCATATGCAATACATTGTTGTCTGGGACAATGTGTCTTTCCACCGCTCTGCTCTGGTTCAGAACTGGTTTCAGCAACATCCACATTTCACCGTCCTATATCTTCCACCATACTCTCCATTCCTCAACCCTATAGAAGAGTTTTTCTCGGCATGGCGGTGGAAGGTATATGATCTCCGTCTCCAGGCTGAGGTACCCCTCATCCAAGCCATGGAGGAGGCCTGTGACCAGATGGAGGTAGCAGCAATGCAAGGATGGATTCGTCATTCAAGACGTTTCTTTCCAAGGTGTCTTGCTAATGACAACATTGCCTGCGATGTTGATGAAATTCTCTGGCCAGATCCAGCTAGGCGAAGAGACAATGTCTAGTTTTATTTTTTATTTTTACAGTAAACTTACAGTACAATACGTAAAGTGACATTTTGTTACAGTATTATGAATCTCCATGTCAACATTTTGGGCGTGTTGAGAAATAAATGAGTTTCTTCAGTCTGCAACATTGGTCTTGTGTAGTGTTTGGTGAATTTACATTATATTTGTACTTTGTTGATGGTAGCCTACTCTAATCATAGGGAAGTAGAAGTGCTAAAAGTGTTTTAGGTTTATCACAGCAGAGTGTAACTCGTGCAAACAGAGTATAGTAATGTGAAACGTGTGTGTTTCATATGGTAACAAAGTGTGGTTTTTAAACAGAAGTGTATAGTTTTTACAAGAGTGTTTAATTATGCAAAGGATCTGTAGTGTTTTGCTAATTGGGTGTGTGGTTGTGCTAATTGTGTGTAGTGTTTTGAAAACACGGGCCCTATTTTGAAAATTGTGCTTAAGCAATCCAAAAAAACTGTAAATAGGAATACGTACAAATTTGTACGTCGGTAAAGTTGTTTATACGTAAATAAATTACGTTTTTGTGCTGTCAATACGTAAATGTTAGTGCTGTAAATACGTCAGTATTATACGTTTCTGTGTGTATAAAACGTAAATAAATGTACGTATGGTAGAACTACACTTTACATAAAAATACACACGTATTCTCATGAGATCACGTTGACTAGTGATGTGGCCCATTATTTTAAAGTGAAAAACATGTTAACTCCTCACTAATTACTCAAACGTTACCTTGTCATCCCGCAGGAACTACTAGTGATGTGGCCCATTATTTTAAAGTGAAAAACATGCTAACTCCTCACTAATTACTCAAACGTTACCTTGTCATCCCGCAGGAACTACTAGTGATGTGGCCCATTATTTTAAAGTGAAAAACATGTTAACTCCTCACTAATTACTCAAGCGTTACCTTGTCTGTACTGTAACATAAAGGTAGGTCTTTGGAGTCTGAGACATTGAACTGACACTCAATAGAGCTCATAATAGTGAACTAATCCAATCATGAGTGTTTATTTAAATCACTTCCTAATTTAAAAAAATTAAAAACAAATGATCATTATTAGTATTATTCTATGTTTAAGTTTGAAATAAACATACGTCCATCTTTTGGCAAGAGTAGTAGTCACAATCTCAACATGTAGCTAATGTATTTGGGGGAATATAATATTCATAAACTGGTTTCCACAAAGAACCCATTCGAGGCACAAGCTTCTGAAATGTTATGACCATGTTAAGAGTAAAAAAAAAACCCCACAATTGTTCACTTTTTAGACGTTACTTTTGTGATTAGTAATTCATTGGTTATTCTTTCTTAGTTCACAAGTAGTTCTCAATGAGGATATATTTCTTTAGTAATAATCAAATACCTACCAAGGAACTACCTTTGTACTAAATTAGATATTACTTACTGCTTAGTTAACATTGCTTCCATATTAGTTAATAGTATTAAGTTCGGTGTTAATGCAGTACTACCTATTACATCCTGCATAGCTACTTGTTAACTACGGACCATTATTCTAAAGTGTTACCGACTGGACACTGTGGTGTCTGAGATACAATCAAAACTAATAAGTGAAATGGCCACAGTTGAAAATCTGTCTGTCACTGTGGACATCTGGTCAGACAGAAGAATGAGAGGCTACCTTGGCATCACCGCTCACTGGATGAACACTGCAGCAGATGCTATAACGTTGAAATCTCATCTACTAGCTTGCAACCGGTTCAAGGGGTCACATACGGGAGAGAGAATTTGTGAAGCATTTGAACAAATATGTGATCAGTATAAAATCAAACAAAAGATTGATCATATAATTTGTGACAATGCAGCAAATATGAAGAAGGCATTCACCACATGTTTTCCCAGTTCAGCTGAAGCAGATGAGGATGATGATGACTGCCTTGATGATGAAGAACTTTGGAATGCCCTTCCAGTGGATGAGGAGGAGAGGCTGAATGAGACATTGACCTCCAAAAGTCAGCATAGACTACAGTGCTTTGCGCACACACTACAATTGGTTGTTGGTGATGGTCTTAAAGAGACCAGGGCTGTCAGTTCGGCTCTGGCCAAAGCGTCGCGGATCAGTTCTCTACTCCACACAAGTACTTCTTTTAAGGAGGAATTTGAGAAAGAATTTGGCCAACGTGGAGTTCCTGCTTCTGTTGTTACTCGATGGAATTCGACTTTCCGACAGCTGAAGTCCTTGCTTAGCTGTGACTACCAAACTTTGTGCAAGGTCTTGGATGTTAGAGGGCACAGAGAGATTATTTTCACTCTAAGAGAGTGGGCTCAGATTAAAGAACTGGTCAGCATTCTGAAGCCCTTTGCTGATGCCACTGATCTCACTCAGGGAGAGAAAGTTGTAACCATAAGTGCTGTGATTCCCTGTGTTCTCTCCCTCAACAATCACTTGGAAAACCAGAAAGAAGGAACACAATACTTGGTCAACCTAATCCACAGTCTTCAAAGATCACTGCAAAGAAGATTCAAAGGCATCTTTGTCAATGTAAAAATGTCTCAGCCAGAGACCAATGAAGGAATCCTGCCATTCTCTGATCCTGTTTATGTCAAAGCAGCTGTTCTTGATCCAGCCTTTGGGGTCATGTGGATAGAGCACGATGTATTGGTTGATGACAAGCTGAAGGAGCAGTTGACCGTGGAAGTAAAAAGTAAGTGATAGGCTTATTTTAGAATGAGACCCCATACTTGTAAATATTACATTATTAGTAGTATTTTTTTATTTTTTTCACAGAAATTGGAAGTGCTGCACAATAAACCATTAAAAGTTTGCAATGTTGATTTAAACACCCAAGTAATCTTATTCCTAAATGACAATGTTTAAAGTACGATCACAGCAAACATTAAATTCTGCGTTGGACCAGAAAGAGCAGTTATCATATATAAGTATTAAAATTGAAATACAGATACTGTGCAGTTGAAAAACTGTTACAATCATTCAAACCATCACAGAAATACTGAGATAAAAGTTTGTAGTTCGGATATACACACTTGTGTCTACGCGATTTAAAAGTAGCGATTTACTTAAGGTTACTTACTCAAGTTACTTAAAGTAATTTGATACTTCAAATAAAGTTTCTGTCAGTTACAGTGACTGTCACTTAATGATTCATTCAAGAGATTCTTCAAAAACACAGATTCATCCAGTAATGAAACAAGTGAAGCCTTTTCATTTATTCATTTATTCAGTTTCTGACAGCTTAAAAAAATCTTTTAAATTAAATATTTTTAAATAGACTACAGCAATTAACATTTTGTCAGAACATTTAGTAAATTACATGAAATTTATTTGTAAATAATTGTTAGATAATTGTTTATTTAGAAACAAAATCATGATTCTCAATGTATCCAGAATCATGCAGCTCTAGAATATTGTATAGGTTTATTTGTAATTTTACATTTTTGTGTTTTAGATCTGATTCTCCAGGAGGCGGAGCATACCAATATGGAACAGACAGGTCATGGAGATGAAGAAGAGCAAATCAAAGGTGATGAAACTGGGCTGTTCTTATACCACAAAAAGCAGAAGAAATCCACTCATTTCAGCCCTGCTGCCCAGCTCAACCATTACCTGGACAATTGTGATGGCCAGAACTGCCTTTTGTTTTGGGGAATGAACAAGGAGAAAATGCCTTCACTGTTCCAAATCGCAATGAGGGTATTAGCTGTGCCTGCTTCAAGCGCACCTGTCGAGCGTGTGTTCAGTCATGGGGGGATTATTATGCGGCCCCATCGTTCACAGCTTAGTGCAATTGTCTTGGCAAACCTTATTTTCTGTAAATGCAACACATTTTAGACCGTTTCAATTAAATTGAATTAGACAGATTGGATTATACATCTTAGACTCGATACATCTTAGACTCTAAACATTTTGTGTAAACAACACAGTTTTATTTTATTTTCAGTTATTAATGTAGCACAGATATGCATATGATTCATATATACTGTAGCAAATGTATAATGAATAAGATACATAATATATGTATACAAGTTCATCTTTTCTGTGCAAAAATAAATATGTATCGAAACAAATTACCTCTATTTATTTTAGTACTGTGACTTGACTTGACTTGACTTGAAACTTATCAGGACTCGACTTGACTTGCTTAGGTTTAACCCTTGACTTGACTTGACTTGCTTGATTTATCTGAACTGTGACTTGAGACTTGACTCGAGACTTGATGGTTAAGACTTGAGACTTGCTTGGACTTGACCATGTGTGACTTGTCCCCACCTCTGTACATCGCATGCGATCTACTCGTTCAGTGTGAGTAGGTACCTTGCTGAAATCGCACAGACATCGCACAGTGTATGCCGGCTTTACCGCGAACTGAAGGAAAGTAAAGGGGAAAAAAGCTATTTCTTAAACGTACAGTATGGAATTTTTCGCCGCTAGGGGTCGCTAACCTCTTTACAATAACAAAGGCGTAGTTTGATGACGCAACATTTGCTAAGAATTATGGATCTTGTCGTCAACGTCAAGCTGACCGATCTAATAATGTTTATGGATGACTGAATACATCGATGTTTTTATCATGACTGTGATATGAAGCAGTTCGGGATTGCTAAGAGACAGCTATCAGCTCCACACGTGACGCGAGTCCCGTGGATATAAAAGGAATATGGACATTTCATTCTACCGAACTACACGCAAGTGCAGAATTACAACTCACAGGTCAGTTTATTAGACAAATTAAACTTGTGAGGTAACGCAGCGCTGTTTCACTTGGTCTAACATTACACTATCACACTAAACGGCATTTGAATGTGTTGAAATTAATGTGTTAGTTTGTCTGTATGAGACTAGCAGTAAGCTATATTCTAACATTAGAATAACATACAGATCATATTCTAACATTTCATCATTGTTGAACTATATAACATTGATTAGTTTTATGTAAATGTGCTCACCTGTTTAATAAAGTAGGCTATGTAGGAGCGGTCGAAGTCTCGGACGTGGAGCTCTCGGCATCTCGAAAACACCGCGCTGATATTGATTCTCGTTTTAGTTCTCCTTTTTTATCCAAAGTCTGCTTGCCATGGTCCATAATGTTTGAACGAAACAACAACAGCGTGCAAATAGACATTAGGAACTACACAGTTGTCCACGTCTGTCGCCTTGGTTACTATCAGAGGGCTCTGCTCATAGCTCTGGTTGCTATGGCAGTACGAGCGGAAACCAGGGACAACGCGGATATGACGCCATTGACGGCGACAAAACGGAAATAAAGAAACGGGACGTGTCTTCGAATTAAATTACAAATTTCTCCTGGTTTGAAAGTTGTTGGAAACAGTCGGGATAATGTAAGTACACAACAAAAAAAAATATATATATATAACATAGATGTAGTGATTTTTGCTATTTTTAAAGCAAAAAAGTTACATATTGTGCCTTTAAAGGGGACACGCATCATATTTAACAATTACTATATACAATCCGGCCTCTAGCTCATAAATGCCAGAGGAGACCCCCGACTGAGCCTGGGTTCTCCCAAGGTTTTTTTTTTTTTCTCCATTAGGTCACCTGATGGAGTTTTAGGACACCATTAGGTCACCTGATGGAGTTTTAGGACACCATTAGGTCACTTGATGGAGTTTCTCGGTTCCTTGCCACTGTTGCCTTTGGCTTGCTCAGTTGGGGATATTTTGGGGATATTTAATTTAATTTTATCAATCAATAAATTCCTCTTGAAACAAACTTTGTTGTATTATTTTAATTTAATACTGTGAAGTTGCTTTGATACAATCTGTATTGTGAAAAGCGCTATACAAATAAATAAACTTGACTACTACAAACACTGAAGAAATGCACATACAAACATTGAAAACAGCTCAAATAGCAGAAATTAATATGAAAAGAATTGCCAGAATACAAAATAATTATGTAAATTGATAAAGGGAGAGATTTTGTGTGAAATTAATAAATTGATATAACATCTGTTACATTCACCTCCCCTAATTTCACCAAAATTCTGCATATGCATAAAGAGGATTTCCTAAAGAACACAATGCAAAAATGTAATAGTTACAGCAATGAAAGCTATCTGTCTTAACAGATACAGAGAAATTTGAAGGTGATCAGGCTTCCCTCTTAGTAAAGTATGTTGCCAAATACACCATACCACACTTAACCTTTGCAACAAATCCTCATTCACATCATTCATATATTACACTCAATGAAAAACTGATACCAAAAAGAGAGAAAAAAAAGAAAGAAAGTAAACTTCCTTCTTAAAAGTGACTGAGACTTTTTCTGGAACCTGTTTGACAAGTTAGCCATTTTAAATGGATTTTGGGCCATGGTTTCAATCAGACGGTTAACTTTTTTTACTACTCTGCGCTTGCTCAGGACCTGACATAGACACATCATCACAGACGGGTAAATCGGAGTCAGTAATACCTGAATTGGTAAAGTCAACTGTTGCTGATACATTGTCACTATCAGAAGGCCCTGTGCTCAGTGTTTTATCAGGGAGCAACTGGTTTTGACTGTCTGGAACGGAATTCAGTGCTCGAATTGAGGGGGGGCTGGGGGGATCCGGGACCCCCCATAAGGTATTAGGGACCCCCCATAAGAAATAAAAAATAGAATTAGGGGGGTCCCTCAGATATTTTTATTTTAGTAAAAATAATAATGACAAATCTGATTAAATGCATGCAATGGATACAGTACATTTCGTGAATTGATTATTTACAATCATTTATTTTAAGTTTGTTTATAGCTAGTTGTCTCTTTAAAATGTAAACGCCCCGCCCCACATCTAAAGAGCGCTGTGCGCGCGCATGACATCGTTGACTGACAGGATTGTTTGTTTGGCGCCGCTCCGGTGAAGCTAATTTTAGCTTTTTAAAAAATGGAGAAAAATAAACCTCCACTCCCAGTCGGGAAAAGAAAGCTTCTTACTGACTTTTTTGAGGGGTAATTGTTTCTCTCTGTATATCTTTCTACTTTATATCTGTCCACTCCATGCCGGGGCTTTTGTATTCCTTGCATAAATTGGAAACACTTAGGCTTAAGTTACTAATTTTTCATTATTAATAGTCCTCCTGGTTCTATAGGAGTGCTAGAGATCTCGATGAAGATGGATAAGTAAGGGTTAATGCCCGACGAGGTGTCCATTGTCAGGTATTAATGCGCGTCGGACGGTTGCCTCCGCCGAAGTCCATTAATACCTGACAATGGACACCTCGCAGGGCATTAACCCGCTTATACCATGGTCGCTTAACAAATAACACATTTTTAAACCATTAGTTTATATTTTAATTAGTTTTACAATCGAAATCTAAAGGCTGTCATTGATAAACGGACCTTATCTGAGCCACAAAGTCTGATATTAAATATAGAGTCATTTCAGCCTTAATAAGCCTGTTAACAAGCAGAATCACTGAAGGAAAGAAGAGGACAGAAAAAGAGACGAGCAGAAACACAAGAACTACAACTGACTTCAGCCACAGTCTAAGATGCTGTTTGTGGAGTTGTTTAATCCTCCTCTGCTGAGATCTTCACAGATTTAATGTCTCCTTTTCGCTTCAGTTCATCTTAGACTGTGGCTGAAGTCAGTTGTAGTTCTTGTGTTTCTGCTCGACTCTTTTTCTGTTCTCTTCTTTCCTTCAGTGATTCTGCTTGTTAACAGGCTTATTAAGGCTGAAATGACTCCATATTTAATATACACAGGTTTTGCGGCTCAGATAAGGTCCAGTTCTGGTTTATTTCTTTGCTCTTGGCTGACATGTGGCATTGCTATGGCCTGCTTGTGGCCCAGATCTGGCAAACAGGAGTGAGCCGCCCAACTGTCATCATTCCACGCTGCATGTGGGTCAGATCCGCATTCCACAAGTGCCAGATGTGGGCCGGATCTGGGCCGAAACGTGTTTTCTACATTTCTATGTAACACATTATATATAGTTATGTTCAGTTCTCCATTTCAGTTGTGGCAAAAGAGACTGAGTTTATATATATATATATACTAAGTACACTGTAAAAAAATTCTAACCTCCCTAACTCAAAATTTTCTAGTGACTGATAACATCTAAATTTTTCAATTGGCCCAAGTGAAAATCTGTAAATTATAAAATTAATTTACAGAATTTCACTTGGGCCAATTGCAAAATTTAGATGTTATCAGTCACTAGAAAATTTTGAGTTTGGGAGGTTAGAAATTTTCACCCTCTAAATCCATATTACTTTAGTAAGTAATTTAAAAGAAGAATTATATATATATACACAATTCTTTATCCAGCGTTTTTAATAAATAGTATATATACGCATATTATGATCAAATATACTGTATATTTTGTATAAAGTGTATATTGCGAGACTAACCAACCCCCGCCCAAAAAAAACTTGGGGACCCCCCATAAGACTTGACTCAATTCGAGCTCTGACGGAATTAACTCAGTAAGTATCATCACTCTCATCTTCTTCCTGTCCCATTTGTTCGTCGAGAGATTTCCATCTCTTTGAGATATCCTCATTTCATTCTAATGAATGTGTTCTGTTTTCAAGATCTTCGTTCTCCAAGGAATCAGTGGAATTTGTTGATCGACTCTCACTGCAGATCCATAGGTTTCATCCTTAAAGCATGTCACTGGTAAGAAACTGATGTCTAGGAGCATATTACTAGGAGCAGATAACTGGGTCCAGCTGGTGCTCTCCGCACCAGGAAGTGAAAAAAAATATCCCTGTGGAGGGAGCTCTGGAGTGGAGGATGGTCTCAACAACCTTGGTTGAGAGACCTGAACTTATGAGTATGTAAATATAAAAAATACTTTTTATGTTCGTTGGATTATTTCCAGACTTCTATTTGGATATATTTTTAAAATGCAATTTATTACTGTGATGTTAATTATTACTCCAGTCTTCAGTTTCACATTCACATTTCTCAAGAAACATTTATTATTATTATGAATGTTGAAAACAGTTGTATAAGTGGACAAAGAGTGAAAGTACAGATACTACTGATCAAATATTACTCTGTTACAAGTAAAAGTTATAAAGACCGATTTTTACTTAAGTAAAAGTACAGAACTACTTGTTTTTAAAAAAGTACTTAAGTATCAAAAGTAAGAAAAATAAATGTCAATGCATTGTTTTATTATTAATGCATTATGGTTGCATTGTTGTATGTAATACTTACAGTACCTTATGCCTCTGAATCTATGCTTGCCCTCATATCAATATCATTTCTAGAACACAGTTCCAGTGGGATTGAATTTGAGATTGAATAAGTGCACTCAATAACGTCCACAATGGTGCCGGACACCCAAATGGCTGTTCCCTCAAATACTGCCCTATTTAAAGTTTGTTGGCTTTTAGTATGAATATGTTAGCCTTACTGTTATCTATAAGCTAGTGTGCTCCAAAACAATGATAAAATTCGCATTTAGAAGACCAAACCCAAAGTTGAAAATGAAAATCAGGTTGATGTCAGAATCCAACGTCAGATTGATGTTAATCTCCAACGTTGGACAGACGTATTGTGGTTGAAAATGAAAATCGGGTTGACGTCAGAAACCAACATCAGTCGGAAATACAACCAAAATACCAAAATACAACCCCTGCAACCAAAATCATCCCCTGACTGACGTTACTACTTTCTACTCAAGGACCTTGACAGAAATGTAGTGGAGTAAAAAGTATGATATTTGTCTTTCAAATGTAGTGAAGTTAAAGTAAAAAGTTTCCGGAGAAAATAATACTCGAGTACTGTACTTGTACTGTACTCAAGTAAATGTACTTTGTTACTGTCCACCTCTGGTAAACAGTTGTTTTTCAGGATTCTGTGATGAATAGAAAGTTAAAAAGAACAGCATTTATCTGAAATAGAAATCTGTTGTAACATTATTCACTACCGTTCAAAAGTTTGGGCTCAGTAAGAGTAATAAACACGTCCACCCCGACATGTGTGAAAAGAGGAGTTTGGATGAGACGATCAGCTGGAATGTCTGCCATCTTTTGTTGTTGTACATTTCCTCTTAACCTGCGGCAGGTTGTGCATTTGTTGAGAAGATTTGTCACCAACCTTTTTCCTCCAAGGATCCACAATCCAGCAGACCTGATGGCTCCTTCTGTGATGTGTCTACCTTGGTGCACAACCTGTTCGTGGTAGAACTGAACCAGCAAAGCAGCAATGTGCTGCTTCTTTGGAATAACGATGGGCTGGCTTTGTCATCATGTGGCGTTCTCATGAACAATTTGTTGGTGAGACAGTCGTTTTCATCTATGTCAATCAAGCTGGTCATGCTCAAAGAGTTAAATGGGGAGACTGCTCAGGACCTTTTCTTTGACATGGAATGAGTTGGGGCAAGAGTCCAAAAGAGATGTGCGTCCATTGTTCAACACTGTTGTGCGGTAAACACTAATTTTGCTTGGCACGTGAGCACCCCCAAGGCAGACCTCACCTATTATGACCCAGCCAAGGTCGAGGCGCTGGGCGTACGGAGCATTGTGGGGGCCGTTGTAGTGCTCTCTGACCTTGTGCACTCTTGGTACGTCCCGACCGAGGAGGACCAGTATTGAAGCATTAGGGTCCAAATCTGGAATCTTGGCTGCCAAATGCTTGAGGTGAGTGTGGTGTATTGCGACCTCCGGTGTTGGGATCTCAGATCGATCGTCTGGGAGCATGTTGCACTCGATTAATGTGGGAAGCCGGACGCTAGTGTTGCCGTCGAGAGACTCTACTATGAAGCCGTCAGCTTGGCGTGCCCTTGTCTCACTTACACCTGAGCAGGTTTTCAAAGTGTAAACTTTGGTGCCTGTGTTAACGTTAAAGATCTCAAAGAATTCTGTCTTTGCTAAAGACCTATTGCTTTGCTCGTCTAACACAGCATAGGCTTTCACTGCCTTTTCTTTGTGTCCAGCAGGATAAATGTTTACTAGACAGATTTTGGAGCATGAGCGTGAGCTGGTACCTTTGCCACAGATCTCTGTACATTTGGACACAATGGCTTGGATAGAACTTTCTCGTTGCTCCCCGCCATGCCCGTCTGGGGCTGCAGAGCCTGGAGCTTCCGTTTTCCAGGGTGCTGGTCCAGGGTGCAGCGCGGTGGTGTGGTGGTCGCTTTTACACTCATTGCAATGTACACTTGTGTTGCAGTCTTTTGCCATGTGGTCGACGGAGGAACAGCACTTGTAACAAATGTTATTTTCCTTCAGAATGGCCTTTCTCTCATCCAAGGTCTTTGCTCTGAAACCACAACACTTGCGGAGGGAGTGTGGTTTGTTGTGGAGCGGGCACAGTTTATCTGGATCAACCATCTTTTGGTCAGAGGAGTCACGATAGCCTTTTGGAGCAGTTATTTCAGTTTTTCGAACAGATACTGCAGTTTTGAAGTTGGGCTTGTTCAGTCTTTCAGGCCTATAAACACTTGGGCAACCAGTAGAGCGCAAAGAGGCAAAACTTGGGTCATTGAGAGTTTTAGCTTTGTCGCACACAAACTTCACGAAAACAGGGAATGGCGGGTATGAAGCATGGTGTTGCTCTTTGTAGTAGGATGCTGAAGTAATCCATTTCTCTTGGAGGTGGAATGGGAGTTTTTGAACAATAGGAGTGATGCCCCTGGACGTATCTAGGTAACTCAGGCCAGGTAGGAGACCATCTACACGGGCAGCATCAAGCTCTGAGATGAGATCACCTAGCTCCCTCAACTTGTGGTTTTCTCTGTTTGCGATTTTGGGAAAATCTTCCAACTTTTTCAGGAGAGCATTCTCTATCGCTTCAGGGGACCCATAGCTGTCCTCCAGTCTTTGCCACACCATTTTGACACCAACTGTGGCATCATAGGTGTGTACAGCCCTTAATCGTTTTGCTTGCTCTGATGATTTGGGGCCTAACCACTTGCAGAGGAGATCCAACTCCTCTCTTGGGGATAAATAGAGTCCTTCTATAGCATTCAAAAAAGATGCCTTCCAAGCCCAGTAATTTTCAGGCTTATCATCAAACGTCAGAAGCCCTGAGCTAACCAACTCTCTGCGAACCAAATATTTGGCTAAGTCCGATGTAGCTGGGGAATTGGACTCTTTTGCACTGACAGCAGGGCGTGGAGACGATAGCCTGGGCTGGAAAGGGGGAGACTGATGGCTAGAGCGTGGCTGAAATCTGTGATCAGTAGTAACTGGGGTTGGATACTGCGAGTGAGATGTGAAAAAGGCATTTTTGAACGAGCTTTGGGCATAAGAACGATCTGCTCCACTGGTGATGCCATACTGTGAGGAATGCTCCACTGGTAGCTCTTGAAACCCATATTCACTAATCTCACTGTTTTGTATGCTGTGCTCTTTGACTTTATTTGGCACAAAATCACCCCTATACTTTACTCGCTGAGCTGCTGGAAGCACTAGTGTGGTAGCTTGTGCGGAGTCACAGCAGGTACTAGCCGGCGCAGGTGGAACTGGTATGGACTGGGCGACATTGTCGCTGTTTTTTGGAAACCAGGTATCTCCACCTTCATCCTCGGCTGCTGCCTCCAGGACCTCTGCTTCGGCGTTGGCGGCTGCAGCTGCACTCTGTAGACGCAGTTTGAGGAGATCAGCGCTGAGCTCTGCTTTCTTTTTTGTAGCTTCAGCTTCGATGTGGGCTTGTTCTTTTATCACCTCTGCTTCTCTTTCAGCGTATGATGCCTGTGCTTGAGCGGCAGCTGCGTTAGCACGTGCTTTTGCTGCCAAAACGCTTGCATTGGACCTTTGACTGGCCCGTGACCGCTGACTGGCACGTGAGAGGTTAGAACAGTTCGATCTCGTTTCCCACAGATCACCAACGTTGCTGACTGTACTTTGGTGGTCCGGGACAGCAGTGTTGTCTTCTGTATCGACTTTTGATTGACCTTCCATTTGTCTTTTTACTATTCTGCCTTAACTAGTGTGTGTGTGAACTAGCTTTACAGATAGCTAACAATCTCCAATAAAGAACCAGGAAGCATCTTGCTCTGTTGGTGTGTTTTACTGGAAAGACTGTAAAACTGTAACATACAGAAACAAAGATAATGCATATATAAAATAAGTAACTTAGAATAAACTAAAACCCTCAAAAAACGATTGCATTAGCGAGCGATTAGCACAATGCCAATATACATGGAAAATGCCATAGGGAAGCTAACAATACTAGCGCCACATATTTCCTTACAAATTACGAATTGAAAACATGCTAAAATAACTAAATTTGGTATCTAAAGGAAGCTAAGATCACTATCAAACAAATACTTACAGACAGATCTTTTTTAGGGACCAAAAATAATAATTACAGACTTTAACACTCTGGAGTTCGACTTGCTGTGGGACTGTTAGGAGAATCACTGAACTACGGAAGCTCTGCGTGGACAAAACGCAAGAAACTCAAAACACAAATAACTCTTCCCACAAGGGGGCAGTACAAAGAGTTTAGTTTTTTGTTGCAGTGTTTTTTATTTTTTTTAAGGAAATTAATACTTTTATTCAATTATTATTATTATTGTTATTATTATTATTATTCAATATTGATAAAAAGTAACAGTAAAGAATAAATTTTTTAATGTTAAAAATCTTTCGATTTCAGATAAATGTTCTTTTGGACTTTCAGTTCATCAAAGAATCCTGAATTCTGTTTTCAACATTGATAATAATCAAAAATGTTTCTTGAGCAGCAAATCATATTAGAATGATTTCTGAAGGATCATGTGACACTGTAGACTGGAGTAATGATACTGAAAATTTTGATCACAGGAATACATTTTAAAATATATTTAAATTAGTGGTGGGCCGTTATCGGCGTTAACGTGCTGCGTTAACGCGAGACTCTTATCGCGCGATAAAAAAAATATCGCCGTTAATCTATTCTCCAAGTTGGGTTGGGAGATGGCTCTATACTACACAAGCTATGATGACGCAATCTACCCGCGGCCGCGAGGTAAACCCGGCTGCAACGCATATTCGTCGTCATAAGTAAACACGGCTGAAAGTGAAAGCTGGTGAAAAAGATCGGTGCAACATCCATTATTTGGACTTGGTTCGGGTTTAAGCCGTCAGACGAGCAGCAGCAAACTATATACAGAGTGTGTGGGGTAACAGTTCGGTAGGTTAACACACGACTAATCCGTTCTACCACCTCAAATTCAAAACGAAACATGATATCACTGAATACCAGCGCGGGCGTATTATTCCCATTCCAATATATCTTAGTGGTGTAGCACATAATCTCGATTTTAAGAATCGTTGTTGTGTTTCTTTTTAACTGAAAAGACATCAGTTAGACAATAATCTAATTTTAAATTTGGGGTTTCATAAGCTCCAAGCCATAATAAACATTAGACCTACTTAAGTCTCTGCAGCTAGTGTACTTACATTTTATTTATCTGCAAAATTATGTTGTATACTTACAGTTTTGCACAATATGTTCTCAAAACTACATACACCCTTTAAAAAAAAATACATTTAGCAGTTGTTTAGCATGGGTCTGTGTAATCTGTTCTGAAATGGTTTTATTATAATATACTGTATATCGTTATCGCAAGAGGCTGCAATGTATATCACAATATAGATTTTAGGCCATATCGCCCATCCCTAATTGATAGCCTATAGTAGTTGATAATAACATAGGCCTACCTAATGTTGCCTACGGACGGTAACAGTACAGTAGTAACCTTTTACAGTCTATGAGTAGAACAGCTTTCTCAAGCAGTTTGTGATGCATTTTGGAAACAGGAGATGAGCCCCTGGTCTAATGCGCCACCTGGCTTGAGAAACCCGTTCTCAAAGACTTACTTTTATAGTCATTATTTGGGTAGCACACATATTCTGAATGCCTTCGGCAGAATTCAAATGAGCCATTTTAATCTAGATTAATTTCAAAATTAATCTAGATTAATCTAGATTAAAAAAATTAATCTATGCCCACCTCTAATTTAAATAGAAAACATTTATTTTAATTTGTAAAAATAAACAGTTTTTGCTTTATTTTGGATCAAATAAATGCACTTGGTGAGCAGAAGAAACTTCTTTAAAAAAACTAAAAAACGTACAGATCAAAAACTTTTGAACGGTAGTGTAGGTCTAAAATTTTAAAGTAAAATCTTTGTGTAAAGAAAATGTATGGTCAGATTACTTCTTTTAACTTAAACTTGATTTTGTGAATAAGCCAAAACAATACATTAAATTGTGATGTCTCCTCATATTCATTCTCTATAGTTCCCTCTGTCACATTCCTCATTGATATTCCCAGGGGAGGGTCTTTGTCTCTTCAGGTTTGAATCTCAGCATTATTTATGGTAAAGAGCAAACTCACCCCCGAGCAGAGGATCTCTTTTCTCGGTATGGAGCTGGACTCGATCAACATCAGGGTGTCCGCGCGGTAGTAAAAAGAATCTACCAAAATTAAGGTCCTTGAAAGGTAGTAAAAGGTAACAAACGCTATTTGACTTGGTAGTACATTTTTCATCACCACCTCAATATATGAGTTTCCATTTTTTTGCTTAATATTTGTGTCTCCATGTTTTAACTTCATCTAGCATAGTTTAAAAATATATACAGTGCTAACAGGACCTGAGTGAGTCAGAGTTGATAGCAATGACGTAGAAGTAAACTGTGTGAGTTCCGTGGTTGATAGCCTATCAGCGATGCCAACAACATTTACTGCCTTTTTACCTCAGTTGATATTAGCCACTTGCTTCTATTTTCTACCAAACTTACAGTGTGAAATGGGGAAATGTAAGTTTTCGCAAACTTGGGTTGACGACCCGTCATTTAAAGACTGGCTTAAGCCCGTCATGGGGAATGACCGGGAAGCATTTTGCACTGTCTGCAAAAAAACTATAAATGTTACCTGGAACGGCATTACCGCTATCAAGTCACACAGTGGATCGAACATTCACCAGCAGCGGATTCGCGTGAGGGGGGAGCAGCTCCCTATTTCGTTGTTTGCGATGCTAGCAGCACTACACAGATCGCGGCAAATCATGCCAACTCAAGGTCAGGTGTCGTCGCACCACCTCAGCAGTAAACCAGTGCCACCAGCACCACCACGGCAGCGATAGCCAGACAGCAGACCTTACCGTGCCTCTGGTGCCTGAACATCGCAGCCAACCATCATTCATATAATTCGAATGAGGACATTGGGGAATTGTTCGAAAACATGTTCACTGACTCCGATATTCATGGGTTTCATCAGGTCCCTTTTCACAGGTGTATAAAATCAAGCACCTAGATTATGAATGCAGACTGCATTGTGCTTGATTAATACACCTGTGGAAAGGGACCGGATGAAATCCATGAATAGCCAAAAGTTTTGCGTGTGGCAAGGATAAAACGGCGTACATACTTGGATTCGGCATTGCTCCACATTTTAAGAAGCATCTTATAAATAGCATCAATGATTCTGGGCCATATGTTCTCATGTTTGACGAGTCTCTGAACCAGTCGGCGAAGAAGCAGCAAATGGATATTCACGTTCGGTTCTGGAAAGATGACCGCGTGACATCTTCATATTTTGGGTCGCAGTTCCTTGGACATGCAAGGGCTGAAGACTTGCTGCAAAAAATTTAAAGTTGATATTTTCATGTTTGTTCTTTCTTATTGTCGTTATATCCCCATTTGAAAATGTTTATGTCATAGTTAGCCTAAGCTTTAGCCTTCAGCGTGAACACTGTTTCCCAATGGTAGCCTATTATTTCGTGTGTGTCGTGGTGTGATTTTCAGATGAAGGATTTGGTATATTTCTGAAAGATGAATACTACAAATGAAAAAAAATTGACAGATACTTACTGGGACTGTATTTACTGTCTATCTACTGTCTATTTTATGAATAACCGAGTAATTTCATTGGATCTAAACAAATCAATCTAATCATAGTATTCACCATAGCGGTTGTCAGGTTTGGCATAGACGAAGCAGACAGAATGGCAAGTTAAATGCTTTAATTTGCAGAATGGATCGGTACAGCGAAACAGGTGAGTAAACAGTAAGTTGAATTTCAGATGAATGCTTAACTGAAGTGTAACCAAGTCTCTCTCTCTCTCGCAGATGATGATGGAGTTCCTTAGAAGACAGAATGATGACTGGCTGAGAAGATCGGGATCGAAGGTAGGTATACAGGTTCATATGGCAGAGAGTCTGTGTCATGTGTAGACAAGATCAGACCAAGAGTGAGTGACTGAATGCAGAATATAAAGGGTGAGCTGGTGATGGGATCCAGGTGGCAGTGATTACTAATTAGGGGAGAGTGAGTGCAGGTGTGCGCCAAGGAGGATTCTGGGGAGTGTAGTGCAGAGACAGATAAGGAAGACAGACGGTGGATGTGACAGCGGTGGCTTTTTTTATCTATTTAAATAATTTTACAACGTTTCCAAGACGTTCATATATTTGATTTACACAGTAGGAATCACATACTACAACATATATTCATACCAACACGATCAAATTTGTCAAGTCAAGTCAAGTCAAGTCATCTTCATTTATATAGTGCTTTTAACAATGTAGATTGTTTCAAAGCAGCTTTACAGAGATAAACGTATAATTTATGGTAACAGAGATTGTTTTGGCTTTATAGCGGTTCTTTAGTAAAGTTATTTTCCAGCTAAGGTTAGTTATGATTGATTCGCTTCCGTCGCAACAATCATTTGTTATTAAATTAGGGGCCGCTAAGACGACACCATTCTCTCTACATAGACTTTAAACGCGAACCTGTGAGAAACGCTGATGGCGTTCACATGCGCATTAAGAATTGGTTCTATAGTTATGTGCGTTTGAATATATGTACGCAGGTTTGTAATTCCCTACAAACCAAGCCTAAACAAAGTACTGAAAGTGAAAGTGAAAGTGACGGCCAAGTATGGTAACCCATACTTGGATGGAATCCAAGTTAATGCACTCACATTAGGAGCAGAGTAGTGAGCAGTTAACACACACACACTGCAAACGTGGATACACACACCCAGAGCAGCGGGCAGCCTTTGTGTGGCGCCCGGGGAGCGATTAGGGGTTAGGTGCCTTGCTCAAGGGCACCTCAGTCATTTCCCACCGGTTCTGGAATCGAACCAGCAACCTTCGGGTTACCAGTTCAACTCCCTAACCACTAGGCCATGACTGCCCCCACTGGTGTTTCCTTATAATTTTTGATACAGAATTTTATTTTATTTTATCAATTCGGGGTAGATACGCAAATTGAGTTTCCCGACAACGCTTTATCTGTAGAGTGGTAAAGGGATCCTCCATAGGGAGAGACTAGTTGGCACTTCAGCACTGCGTTGTCATCGGGTCCAGGCGAAGGTCCTTCATCAGATCTGGATACGGCCTGGATCCGGCAGGCTGCGGGAAAACCTCGGGATAAACAAAGACACTAAAATTAGCGTAGATGCCATTCTTCTTATGATGTAATGAGTACATCAGGATTTATGGGAAGTGTTCCCGGTTCCAGCTGACCTAATCTATGCAGCCTAACATTGAATTATAGAAGTCTATAATGTATTATGTGAAAGCTAGGTCAAAGAGATGTGTTTTTAGTCTAGCTTTGAACTGACAGAGTGTGTCTGCTTCCTGGACAATGGTAGGAAGGCTGTTCCAAAGTTTTGGTGCTAAATAGGAGAAAGGATCTACCGCCAGCAGTCGATTTTGATATTCTAGGTATTATCAACTGGCCGGAATTTTGAGATCGCAATAGACGTGAAGGACTATAATGCGTTAAGAGCTCGCTCAAGTACTGCGGAGCTAAACCATTTAGTGCTTTGTAAGTGATCAGCAATATTTTAAAATTGATGCGATGTTTAATAGGGAGCCAGTGCAGTTTTGACAGAACCGGGCTAATATGGTCATACTTCCTGGTTCTGGTAAGAACTCGAGCTGCTGCGTTTTGAACTAGCTGTAGTTTGTTTATTAAGCGTGCAGGGCAACCACCCAGTAGAGCATTACAATAATCTAGCCTTGAGGTCATGAACGCATGAACTAATTGTTCTGCATTTGTCAATGAGAGCATATGACGTAATTTAGATATATTTTTAAGATGGAAAAATGCAGTTTTACAGATACTGGACACGTGACTTTCAAATGAAAGATTGGTATCAAAGAGCACACCCAGGTTCCTAACCGACGACGAAGACTTAACAGAGCAGCCATCAAGTGTTAGACAGTATTCTAGGTTATTACGTGAGGAAGTTTTGTGTCCAATAATTAGAAACTCTGTTTTTTCAGAATTTAGAAGTAGGAAATCCAATTTTTTATATCCGCTATGCATTCCGTTAATTTTGTGAATTGGTAAGTTTCGTTAGGTTTTGAAGAAATATAGAGCTGAGTTTCGTCGGCATAACAGTGAAAGCTAATGCCATGTTTCCTAATGATATCTCCTAATGGTAGCATGTACAGAGTGAACAGCAACGGTCCTAGTACTGAGCCTTGTGGTACGCCATACTGAACTTGTGATCGATGAGACATCTCTTCATTTACTGCTACAAACTGATAACGAATAGATAAGTATGATTTAAACCATGCTAATGCAATTCCACTAATGCCAACATAATTTTCGAGTCTATTTAAAAGAATGTTGTGGTCGATAGTGTCAAATGCAGCACTAAGATCGAGTAACACTAATAGAGAGATACAACCACGATCGGATGATAAGAGCAAATCATTTGTGACTCTAACGAGAGCAGTCTCAGTACTATGGTACGGTCTAAATCCTGACTGGAAATCCTCGCAGATATCATTTCTTTCAAGAAAGGAACACAGTTGTGAGGATACTGCTTTTTCCAATATCTTTGACAGAAAAGGTAGATTCGAGATCGGCCTGTAATTGACTAATTCTGTAGGATCAAGTTGCGTTTTTTTAACAAGTGGTTTAATCATAGCCAGCTTAAAGGTTTTTGGTACGTATCCTAGAGACAAAGATGAATTAATGATATTAAGAAGAGGATCTATGACCTCTGGAAGTATTTCTTTCAGTAGCTTAGTCGGTATAGGGTCTAACATACATGTTGTAGATTTAGATGATTTAACGAGTTTAGTAAATTCTTCCTCTTCTATAGCAACGAACAAATCAAATTTTTCCTCCGGGAGACTACAATGCACTGCCTGATGCGATACTGTAGTAGACGGTTGCATAGTTATAATTTTCTCCCTGATATTATCAATCTTATAAGTGAAGAAGTTCATAAAGTCATTACTGCTGTGTTGCTTGGAAACTTCAGTGCTTGAAGCTTTCTTTTTCGTTAGTTTAGCCACCGTTTCAAATAAATACCTAGGATTATGTTTATTTTCTTCTAATAGGTTTGAAAAATAAGCAGATCTACAGATGGTGGACAACCAGAATGAGACTTTTACCGCCGCCGTTCCCGCGGCGGCAAAATTGGGATGTGTATTTGCTGCCTTTTACCGCTGAGTGGCGCTGTAATCACAGACTTTGAAAAGTGTCAGTTTATTCTCTTTATGACGTAATCTGCCGCGGCAGTAATCTGAGCTGAGGTCACAGATAAATTCAAGATAAATATTGTGGTTAAACGAATTCAAATTCATTAAATTTAAACAAAGTAGACACACGTTAACATTGTGTGCCCAGTTTTTCTATAATTTAGAAAGGCTGTCAATAGGTTACTTGTCATTTACTTCGTGTTATTTTAATGTGTTTGTAGATTTATTAACTGAAACATAACAGTGAAATAAATTAAAATAATTTACCGTAAAATTAAAACATTTTCAGGACTTGCAGTTACTAACCGATGTTAGTCGGTTTAAGCATTCTTTGTTATATTCAGAATTAAATAGGCTTACATGTTGTTATGATTATCAATTGAATTCTTTAATAAATAATCAACCTCAATGCCTATTACTGCCGCAGCAAAAATAAACCAGTCGAATTTCAAAGTCGTTCGCGAAATGACTAGGCTATACCGGGTGGCGCAAGTGACATGGCAAAACAGCAGCAACTGCGGCATTTTAAAAGGTACGTTTCCTATCTGTTTATAAAAAATAAAAATAAAAATAAAAAAAACATGGCGCAAGATCTTGTAAAAAAAAAAAAAAAAACTTTTTTCATTATTTGAACAAAAATGAGACTGATTGAATATGTAAAAATATAAACAAACAAAGCAGAGAATAAAACAAACTTTTAGGGAAAAAATATAGGCCTATTATGCTACAACAGAATTGGTTAACATTAACGAAAGCAAAATATGTAAAAATACATTTCAAACAAAAATGGTGTAGCAATATTTTAGAACTCCTATAGCCTATATTAAATATTTTATATTTATAAAATAAAATTACCATTCATTTCCATTTTACATTAGGGACAATTTTTATCCAACAGAATGGCTGAATTTACATCTGCATAATAATAATAATAATAATAATAAATAAACACAAAAAACAGCACAAGGTCTTGTAAAAACACTTTTTTATTTTTTCGACACATAATTTCGTTAGCTACAAAAATAGTAGCTACAATATAATTTGTTAATTTTGACACAAGCAAAATGTAAATATGTAAAAAAAAAATTTAAAACATAAAAAACCTTTTTTTTCCTTTTTTTTTAAAGAATTCTAACTTTAAAATGGAGATGACTACCATATCTAATATTGTAGACGTCGGTGAGCAAAAGTATTCCTCTGGAGCGTAGAAATTCGTTCACCCTGTCCTTGATCCGCTTGCCGTCACAGCTAGCCATGCGGGGGAATCTCTGGGCAACTGAATAAGTGCCTTACGTTCACAGGCAGTCCACGTTTGCCTCTCGAACCATCCCAGTTTGTTGTGGATGCCCACTCTTTACTACACGATAAACACAATGCGTGCAATCACACACACTTAGAACACACATTTTACGCCATTGAATGTCACACAATAGGAAAGAAGACTTTGGAAATATGTACGTTAATATTAATGTTAGTAGGGTCGGTTGTGAGTCGGAACCCCCCCCATACTGTTTAGCCTGCCTCATCTCAGGAGCTGGCTTGAGTTGGCTTAAAGTGGGGGAGGGGGCTTATTTTGCATCTGAATGATATGTGACATTCTAAAACATTTAACGCGTGACGCACACAAACACAACTGAGAAATATTTTTATCTTATCATAAACATTGACTAGTTTATATATATAAACATAAACTAGCCAATGTTTATTATAAGATAAAATGAAAAATGTTTCTCAGTTGTGTTTGTGTGCGTCATTAGTGAAATGTTTTAGAATGTCACATATCATTCAGATGCAAAATAAGCGCCCTCCCCCACTTTAAGCCAACTCAAGCCAGCTCCTGAGATAATGTTAATATTAACATTAATATTAACGTACATATTTCCAAAGTCTTCTTTCCTATTGTGTGACATTCCAACGCGTAAAATGGCGTACCTTGCCCGCAGATCACCAGATCTCAACCCGATCGAACTGGTTTGGCACGCACTAAAAGAGTTCGTCAGGCGTGAGGCTAAGCCATGGAACAAAGACGAGCTTCTTCAGGCCATAGTGACTTTCTGGAGAGATCGCCTGACAAAAACAGCGTGCAATAACTACATCGAAGGTTTTGCCGGCGGTGGTACAGCGCAACGGGGGTTCTACTGGAATGTAGAAATGTAAAATAGGCCTATTGAATTGTTTTCAATATTTTTCTATTGAAATGTTTTGTATTTTTATATTTCATTCATTAAAGAAACCTATGCTGACCACAACAACGCGGGACTACTGTATTTCATTCTTAAATATCATACATAACGCAAAATCCAAATGCTGCTTACTGGCATATGTTAGCTAATAGCAAGTCAATGTTTGAATTAATTTACAATAATTTAGTTTCATTTATTTCAGTGTTAATGTTTGAGTTAAAAAATCCTCTACAAATTAAATTAACACAAAGTCGGCTATAAGAATCCTTTATAGGCTACGTAAAAAAGCAAAGGGCTTACAGTCTTAACATTAAGGCTACTTTGCTTAAATTCGATACATTTATTTTCAGTAGGGCCTAATAAATTTGTAGGGATGTAATTTCAGTATGCTTTACCAACGCTATGTATTCAATTAAAGTTCCAAGAGGTCTGGTCTCTATATTTCCTTCCCAGCTGACACGAATATGCAAGTGCACAGCAAAAATCACAACTTGTGCTTGCTGCGAACGCAAGTTATTTAAGGTGTCTCAACTGTACACAGTCTACCCTACAGTGTGAATTCGTTACAAGGTTTCATTTAATTAAATTAATGTGCAGCAATTTGTACAAATAGAGTCTATAGGCCTACTATACTGTTGTAGCCATTAAATAATCTCATTTAGTATCATATTTGTTAAAATATTATAATGTTATTTTTTTCCATCTATGTTGAATATGAAAAGTGAACAGCACGAGTAAAATAGGATGCATTATATCGAGAGATGGATATGGAGTGGGTCAGACATGATTTTGACCACTTCATTAAGTTTTGTTTAGTAGAAAACCTTTCTTTAAAGTGAATTTCGTTTTCTATAAATTGTATCTTAATTTTAATCAATTTTTCATCTACCAATTGCCTGGATTGAATAAGTAAGAGAAGCAAATATAACAGACACTAATCAAGGAGGCGCCCGCGCGGTCACTTGCATTGCACGTCAGCTGGAGCGCATCTCATCCTCCTAACTTAACGAAACTCAGCGTATGCCTCACACAGACATGATAAATAGGCTACATCAAATACACAAAGCTTGAAATGTCTTCAAACGAAATAATTCAAAACGAAAAGAAAAAGGCTACTCTCTGATTATGTCTTTATGTGCATTTCTCTCTAGGTGCGTTCACTACAAATATGGCGATCATCAACTTCATCTTTGCAGTCGACACTGTCAGAAAACACTAGTTTATTGATAAAAATCAATGCACGCATCACCGGATTTACAAATACACATCTTGCTTGTTGCACGCACACATATTATGTCGAAGAAACGAAATATTATGTTGAAATAAACATCTTTTAGAATATTTGATTAAATGCTGATTGTTGCGCTTGTTCAATTTAATACAATTAAAACTTTAATTGTGATAATTAAAATAACTGAAAATTAAATATTTAGTGGCCAAGTTTTGCTAATTTATTATATGGGCTATTATATGCCTATTGCCTATATTAAGTAGGTCATATTAAGACAAGGCATATATTAAGTTATTTTAGCTGTTATGAGAAAAATAAATCTAACGAAATCTAAAATCTAAATCTAAAAACAAATTCTAACGCCAATTCAACATGCCAGAATAAAACCTGATTTTTGAACAATGCGTAACGCCACTCGGCCTGGTGTGCCAAAACACTACATTTTAAACTTCAATGTTTAATTCAAAACAATCTCAAAACGCGTTGTGACATTTTTTTAAAGCAGTAGCCTAGCCTATATACATTAAGGGCATTGAAACCAGGATCTTAACTAAAACGCGTTCCGCGTAATCTCTCAAAAATTATGCCACACTACTCCATGTATTTTTTTTTTTTAAGGACTGCTTTTGAAATCACTATAAATTACTATGCAATTGTATTGTATTCCTCAATAGAATAGTAATACAATACAATACATTTATCTAATTCCTCAATAGAATAGTAAAAATATTCAGCGTCATTGCTCCTAATATCGTCTCTATTTTTAACTTTTGATTCTATTTTTTCAGTTCTAAAATTGATTATATCTTTGGTTCTATTCTGTTGTAGCCTAATAGGCCTATTTATATATATGAAAAATATGCCTATTAGGCTTAGGGTTTTATATTTAACCCACTTACATTTTAAAATACGGCAATTGCTGCTGTTTTGCACAATTTCGGGAACGACTTTGAAATGCGGCTGGTTTATTTTCGCTGCGGTGATTTCGCCGTGGCAGCTGGCGCGGCGGTAATAGGCATTCTGGTTGTCCACCATCTGTAGCAGCTTTTAAGGCCTCTCTGTAAGCAATCAAGCTCTCTTTCCATGAAATGCGAAATACCTCTAGTTTTGTTTTCTTCCAGTTGCGCTCCATTTTTCTGGCTGCTCTCTTAAGGGCCTGAGTGTGCTCGTTGTACCACGGCGTTGGACTATTTTCTTTAATCTTCTTTAAGCGCAACGGAGCAACTGTGTCTAAAGTGCTGGAAAAGAGAGAAGTTTCTGTTAAAAGTTAAAAGTTTCTGTTGCAATATCGAGTTCTTCTAAGCTATCTGGGATGCTGAGATGGTGAAACTGATTAGGAAGATTATTGATAAAGCAATCTTTAGTGGCAGAAGTGATAGGTCTAACATATTTGAAACACGGAGTCGGCTTTGCAGCCTTGGCTAAATTAAGTTTACACAAGACTAGATAATGATCTGAGACGTCATCGCTCTGCTGCAGAATTTCAACGGCATCAACATCTATTCCATGTGATAATATTAGATCTAGAGTATGATTACGACGATGAGTAGGTCCTGACACGTGTTGTCTAACTCCAATTGAGTTTACAATGTCTTTAAATGCCAATACCAATGCATCTTTTTCATTATCGATGTGTATATTAAAATCACCAACAATTAGTACTTTATCTGCAGTCAATATTAATTCTGATAGAAAGTCCGCAAATTCTTTGATAAAATCTTTATGGTGCCCTGGTGGCCTGTATACAGTAGCCAGCACAAATCTCAAACGTGATTTATCATTTATACTATATATTTTTACATTAAGTACTAACACTTCAAAAGAATTATATTTAAAACTTGATTTCTTAGTGGTTTTGAAAATATTACTATAGATTACAGCAACTCCTCCCCCTTTGCGTTTCAGACGAGGCTCATGTTTATAACAATAATCTTGCGGGGTGGACTCATTTAAAGTAATGTAATCGTTTGGTTTTAGCCAGGTTTCTGTCAAACACAGCACATCTAGGTTATTATCTGAAATCATATCATTAACAATGAGTGCTTTTGAAGTAAGCGATCGAATATTCAGCAACCCAAGCTTTAGCATTTGCTCATCTGTATTATAGCTGTTTTTTATTTGTTGAACATCAATTAAATTTTTAACCTTATATGGGTTTAAACGTTTTTTGGATTTCCAAATTCGGGGAACAGACACAGTCTCTATATGATGATAGCTAGGTGAAAGAGGCTCTATGTGATGGGATTTATCTGACCTTGGTGACGCGAGGCCGCTAGCAGACGGTCGGTTAAGCCAGTCTGTCTGCTTCCTGACCTGATCCCCAGATTGTCATGTTTGAGCTCTAAGACTATGTACCATATTACTAGAGAGAAGAGCAGCACCATCCCAGGAGGGATGAATACCATCTCTTTTCAACAGGTCAGGTTTGCCCCAAAAACTTTTCCAATTGTCTATAAATTCTATATTATGTTGCGGACACCACTTAGACAGCCAACCGTTAAGCGAACACTATCTACTAACTATCTCATCACTCCTGCGAACAGGAAGGGGGCCAGAGCAAATTACAGTGCTTGACATCGTACTTGCGAGTTCACACACCTCTTTAATATTAATTTTGGTGATCTCCGACTGGCGGAGTCGAACATCATTAGTGCCGACGTGAATAATGATCTTAGAGAATTTACGATTAGCATTAGCCAGCACTTTTAAATTTGCTTTGATGTCAGGCGCTCTGGCTCCCGGCAAACATGTGACTATGGTGGTTGGTGTCTCTATTTTCACGTTCCGTGTAATAGAATCGCCAATAACTAGGGCACAATCATTCTCAGTGGGTGTTTCACTGAGCGGAGCAAATCGATTTGTTATGGTAATCGGAACGGAAGAGTGGTTTTTTGATCCGCGACTAGAGCGATCCCTCACTGTCACCCATTTGCCCGGCTGCGCAGGCACTAATTCAGCTGGAACCGCATCATGTAAAGAGTTCACTATGCTAGGCACATCCAAAATAGTATCTGAAGCTCTAGCACTCTTACTATCCTCAATTAAAGTTTGGATGCGTGTTTCTAGTTCTGAAATCTTCTCTGTCAGCCTAAATGTCTCCTTGCATTTATCACATATAAATCCTATATTGCCAACAGAGAAGGCTATGCTAAACATGTGACATGAAGTGCAGGTGACAATAACAGGACAAGACATTACTCACCGTGTTTGTTGAGTGATTCTTACTCACCTGAGCTTTTATGAACTCAAAGGCGCGAGTGCGCGCGAGAAAAATAAATAAATAAAAATAGCTGAGCGCACGGGTGGCGCGTTAACAGGCTATCGAATTACTAGTGTGTTGTGCTAGTAGTAACGGAAGCTAGTGATGTCAGGTTAATCTGAGATGTTGGGTAAGCTGTATTTAGTAGTAGTATAAACAACTAGAAATTGTAGTAAATGATGGTTCAAAACAAGGAAATACGAGGCAAAGACGGAGCTTACAGCACCGAAGCAAACACACTCACAGCAGGCAGCGAGGCAGACAGGAGCAATCGATCAGACAGGAGCAATCAGCAAAAGTGAGACTACAAAGTTTTATTTTAGCATGGGTTTCCTCCGTAAAAGAGACCAGCATGTAACTTCATAGCATGCGGTTAAAATCCTTAAATTCAGGGACGTGTCTTGGCTTTATTTTTGAGGCAAAAACGTCACTTTTAACAGCCGCCAGTCTTTGATAAGACGTGAAATATTCACTGGAATTTTGTTTCTTTCTATTACACCTGCCAGGGAGTCCGTGTTATGTGGATAAGTTGCTGCCTAGCAGGTAAAACACGTTTAAATGGCTATAGCCTACATTTAAAACAATTTATTAGCTAGAAACGATCCCACATGTCTACATTAAATGCTATGAAGCCACTTCGAAAGTTTGTTTAGATCCAGTGACACTGCCGTCATGGAAACGGAACGTCACACTTCGGTACTCAATAATTTTTTTAATAAACTTTTTTTTTTTTTTTTTATTCACAGGAATGTGTTGCACAACTCAACTTGAGACACCTGCTGTCTGTCAGTATGAATGGCCCAAATGTCAATTTCAAGCTGCTGAAGCTCCTTCAGAACGAACATTCAGAGCTTCATGGGGATGCACAACTCATCAGTGTTGGCAGCTGTGGCTTGCACACCCTCCACAATGCCATGAAGGCAGGATTCACAACATGGCAGGTAGACAAACTGTTGCGAGCTATGCACTACATCTTCAACAATGTTCCTGCCCGTAGAGAAGATTACACCGCCACCACAGGATCTTCTACCTTTCCCCGATCTTTCTGTGGCCACAGGTGGGTGGAAAATGTCCCTGTGGCTGAAAGAGCTGTCGACATTTGGCCCATGCTTTTAACATACGTTGCTGCAGTTCAGAAGAAAAAGGTGCCAAACCCCAACACGGCGTCATATGATACCATTTTGGCTGCGTGGGATGATGATTTAATAATTCCAAAGCTCCAGTTCTTCTTGTCAGTTGCACGAAGCTTCAACCCCTTCCTGACCAAATATCAGACCGACGAGCCTGTGCTGCCCTTTTTGGCTAAAGATCTGAAAGAACTCCTGATGGTAAGAAATGTAATTACTGTAGAGTTACTGTCTTCATTTGAATGTGATTAAACTGTATCAGTTGACAGGTGTGGCTTGATTGCTAACAGTTTTTTCTTGTACTTTTAAGGCTTTACTGCGGCGATTTGTTAAAAGGGAACTTTTACAGGACCAAAGCTCACTGCAAATTATCACAATCCAGGTATCTGAGGAGAAGAACTGGGTCTCTCTTAAAAATGTGGACATCGGCCTGGGTGCTGAATCTGCCATCAAGGTAATTACTGTGCAGATCATTTCAATATCATGCGTGAATTGTGCTGTCGGCATAAATAGAGTTACTTTAAACCGGTAGAAAATGAATGAGTAACAATGGGCATGATTTAACCACCTCTGTGGTAAGCAATATAGCTGTCGTAATTGTGTGGTTGGTAATGGTTACCTTCCAAACTTTAGTTGTCTTCACCACCAGGCCTTTGGTATTGTGGCTTAAACTAAACCACAGCCATGAGCCACAGCCAAACCTCTTTTTCACTCTGGTTAAATTGTTAGTGTTTTAAATTTGTAACTTGTCATAGTTTAATTTCCAATCAATGTTGTGAATGTACTGTATATGCATCCTGAACTCATCCTGAACTATACTCACATAGAGCAGGCTGAGCAGGCTGAGGGAAAGGCCGGGTCCAAAATGGCTGAATTTATCATCAAGTCCAACACACTTGGGAGCATCCTAGGCTTGGGAGCGTCCTAGGCTTTTCCGTGCTGATGGCTTACACCCAAGCAGATTCGGAGCAGATCTTCTGTCAGATAACATCTCCAAAATGTTAAATACCCTTTGACTAGTAACCAAAAGTCCAAATCATAGTCTCTGCTGCACCAATTTAACTGATATAAATACTAGTGTAGAACATTGCATAGAAACCGTGTCTATTCCTCGTTTAGTGAGATCAAATAATAAATCTACTGCAGGATCTAGGAAAAATCTAATTGTTATTAAAACAGAAAATGTTGCTATTAGTAAACAAAAACTATTTCTAAAGCTAGGTCTTCTAAACATTAGATCACTCACACCTAAGGCAGTTATTGTAAATGAAATAGTCACAGATAATAGCTTCGATGTACTTTGCCTTACTGAAACCTGGCTTAAACCAAATGATTATTTCGGTATTAATGAGTCTACTCCTCCTGGATACTGTTATAAGCATGAGCCCCGTCTGATTGGTCGTGGCGGAGGTGTTGCAACCATTTATAGAGATATTCTCAATGTTACTCAGAAAACGGGTTATAAGTTTATTTCATTTGAAGTACTTGTACTAAATGTTACGCTCTTAGATGTTAGAAAAACATCCCTATTATCTCTAGCCTTGGCTACCGTATATAGACCGCCAGGGCCTTACGCTGATTTCCTAAAAGAGTTTGCAGATTTTCTCTCAGACCTATTAGTCAATGTCGATAAAGCATTAATTGTTGGAGATTTTAACATACACGTAGATAATCCAAATGATGCGTTAGGAGCTGCGTTTACAGATTTATTAAATTCATTTGGGGTCAAGCAAAACGTCACCGGACCAACACATCGTCTTAATCATACACTCGATTTAATTATATCACATGGAACCGATCCAACCGATATAGATATCATTCCACAAAGTGATGAAGTCACTGACTACGTTTACATGCTGTCAAATATCGGGTTATGGTCGGGTTAAGGTCACTATTTGGGTTTCTGAAACATTCGGAATAACCCGTTTACATGCGTGAGTAGAGAGAGTTACTCCTGTATACATGGAATTTGTAATCAATTGGCAATATCCCGATGTAAACAGCGACGCACGGTTAGCGTCTGGACGTACGGACAACGTTAAGACGCAATGTGCGTCATTTCCGATTCTTCTTCCTGTATCCAAAGGCAACAACAACAGCAGCAGCACGCGGATAATGAATAGTCGGGGCAGATAGCGATCGCCTTTGTTTGCGCTTTCCTCCTCGCTCCAAAAGTCTGGTGCTGTGCTGCGTCTCGCCATGTTTACCTCTACTTCTTGTTTACTTCTGGTATACTGCACGCGGGTTTTTGTATGCGCCGTCTCTACTCAAAAGACCAAGATTCCTTGCGAATAGAACATGCGCAGAACACAAATCAATGTTCCTTTTGATGGGGATATGCCGATACGCGTTTACATGACCAAATATTCGGGTTAGAAAAGGGGTACCCCAGGGATAATATCCGGGTTTTTAAAAACCGAGATATGAGCATATCCGGGTTTTTGCCGGTATTTACATGGCCGTGCGCAACCGGGTTATTGCTAATATCCCGGTTTTGAACGGGTTATTGGCTGCATGTAAACGTAGTCACTGATCACTACATGGTAACTTGCATATTACGTACTGCTGTAATATGTCATGCGGTGTCGCGTTATCAACCAGGCAGAACAATCCTCCCATCCACCATAGATCATTTCTCAAATTGCTTATCTAATCTGTCTCAGCTGCTGCCTGAACCCAAACAAACAGATGAACTAGAAGAACTAACTAGCACTATGAGCACCATTCTCTCTAGAACATTGGATGTGGTTGCACCTATTAAATTAAAAAAGGTCAGAGAGCACCATGGTAAATAAAGCACCATGGTATAACAATACTACGCATGTTTTAAAGAGAGAAACCCGTATTTTAGAGCGTAAATGGAAACAAACTAATTTAGAGGTCTTTAGAATTGCGTGGAAAGACAGTATGTCACGTTATAAAAAGGCCCTAAAAGTGGCCAGGGCTGAGCACCTCCGCAAACTAATAGAAAACAACCAAAACAATCCAAGGTTTTTATTTAACACCGTGGCTAGACTAACAAATAAACAGACGTCACCCGAACAAAATATCCCGTTACAGTTCAGTAGTAATGATTTCATGAACTTCTTCACTGAGAAAATAGAAAGCATCAGAACCACAATTGTAAACGTTCAATCTTCAATTGCGCCTTATAATTCAGCTTCAATTATCACCCCGCAAGAACAATTACAGTGCTTTACAACTATAGAACAAAAAGAGTTAAATAAACTTATCACTTCATCTAAAACAGCAACATGTTTATTAGATCCTATACCAACTAAACTACTGAAAGAAGTGTTACCTGTAGTGGAAGAGCCTCTCCTCAATATTATTAACTCGTCTTTATCTTTAGGTCATGTTCCAAGAACATTTAAACTGGCAGTTATAAAACCTCTCATTAAGAAACCACAATTAGATCATAATAATCTAGCAAATTATAGACCCATTTCAAATCTTCCATTTATGTCTAAAATATTTGAAAAAGTGGTGTCCGCTCATCTTGCAACAAAATGATATCTATGAAAAGTTTCAGTCTGGATTCAGACCGCATCATAGCACTGAAACTGCGCTCGTTAAAATCACAAATAATTTACGTTTAGCTTCTGACCAAGGCTGTATCTCAATACTAGTTTTACTTGATCTTAGTGCTGCGTTCGATACTATAGATCATGCATTACTCTTAGATCGACTACAAAATTATACTGGTGTTCAAGGACAAGCACTAAGCTGGTTGAAATCATACCTATCTGACCGCTACCATTTTGTCTATTTAAATGGAGAAAAATCGATCATAACTCCAGTAAACTATGGAGTGCCGCAGGGATCTGTATTAGGCCCTCTGTTATTTTCAATATATATGATGCCACTTGGAAATATTATAAGGAAACATGGAATTAGTTTCCATTGTTATGCTGATGACACTCAAATATATATTTCATCACGGCCGGATGAAAACGCTAAATTTTCCAAATTGACAGAGTGTGTTAAAGAGATAAAAGATTGGATGACGCGTAATTTTCTTTTATTAAATCCAGACAAGACAGAGGTAATACTTATCGGTTCAAAAAACCGCCCACAAAACCTCGCACAATACAACTTTAACATCATAGGATGTCCTGTTACTTTATCCTCTACAGTAAAAGACCAGGGTGTTATACTCGATTGCAACCTGTCTTTTGAAAATCATATTTCATATGTTACAAAAACAGCCTTTTTCCACCTTAGAAACATTGCTAAGCTACGTAATATGCTATCAGTTTCTGATGCAGAAAAGTTAGTTCATGCATTCATGACCTCGAGACTGGATTACTGTAATGCTTTATTAGCTGGTTGTCCTGCATCCTCAATAAACAAGCTACAGTTAGTCCAAAATGCCGCCGCTAGAGTTCTTACGAGATCAAGAAAATATGATCATATAACACCGATTTTATCATCACTGCATTGGTTACCTATAAAGCTCCGTATTAATTATAAGATATTGCTACTGACTTATAAAGCCCTAAACGGCTTAGCTCCAGTCTATTTAACGGATCTTCTATCACCCTATAATCCATCGCGCTCTTTAAGATCACTAAATTCAAGGCTTTTGGTCATACCTAGGATATCCAGAACCACCAAAGGAGGGAGAGCATTTTCACATTTGGCTCCAAAACTCTGGAATAGTCTTCCTGATACTGTTCGCTGCTCAGACTCGCTCTCCCAGTTTAAAACTAGATTAAAGTCGCATCTCTTCAGCCAGGCATTCATATAATCCTACAGTTCAAACTACAATCCGGCCTCTAGCTCATAAATGCCAGAGGAGAACTGGCCCCCGACTGAGCCTGGGTTCTCCCAAGGTTTTTTTTTTCTCCATTAGGTCACCTGATGGAGTTTTAGGACACCATTAGGTCACTTGATGGAGTTTTTCGGTTCCTTGCCACTGTTGCCTTTGGCTTGCTCAGTTGGGGATATTTTGGGGATATTTAATTTAATTTTATCAATCAATAAATTCCTCTTGAAACAAACTTTGTTGTATTATTTTAATTTAATACTGTGAAGCTGCTTTGATACTATCTGTATTGTGAAAAGCGCTATACAAATAAACTTGACTTGACTTGACTTCGCAGAAGGCAAAAAGAAAAAAAAGAAGAGCTCCGCCAATTGGAGGAAAGAATTGAAGAGAAGTCCTCACAACGGAGACTTTTGTGACTGTGCCTCTCCCCTCCATCTTAATCTCACAATTTCTCTCATTCCCTCCCCTTTTTTCTCTCCCTCCCTCTGTATCTCTCTGTCTCTCTCAGTCTGCCAGCTAAAGTTATCAGCTGATGAATACAAGTCAAATTGTTACAACTTCTCTCTTAAAAATTTTTTGGGACATGTTCAAACTGCCATTCATCAATGAATCAGTCCAGTGTAAGTTATTGTTACAAGTTACCCCTTGTGATGTATTTCTTGTGATTAAATAAATTGCTGTTTTGGGATAGTAATTCACTGCTTAAGTCTGCGTGTGTGAGAATGTGTGTTTGTGGGTAAGTGTGTGTGATGTGACACACTTTATTATTAATCTTTATTAATGTTTACGGTTGTTAAGTGTCATTTGTTTTTAAGAAGTGCCAAGGTTATTATTCACCTTATTAGGGCTAAGGGCTATGTTTAGGATAACTCAAGGGCTAGGGTTAAGATAAGGACAACTGAAACTCAACTCGACACTACAAAGAAAAACATAATTGACAATGACAATACTTAATGATCACAATTAAACATTAGTGTACCTAATATGTATGATGGGTGTGACAGTGTCACACTTATACCTTATAGTAAGTAGTAAGTGGTGCTTTGCATACCCCTCCCACCCTCCCACACCCCCCAAAAAAGGGCTGCTGCTTGATGTCGTGTTGGTAGTAAAAAATATTGTGGAGGTGGTAAAAAAGGTAGTAAAAGGTAGTCAATTCATCTCTATGATTCCTGCATATACCCTGAACATGACAGCGCGCCTCAGGGAGGCCCGTGTCAAGTCAGTATTGGACTGCATGAGCTCGCTCAGACGCAGGACAGCAGCATGTGATATGGCCACTGATATGGCACCTGCAGCCGCGGTGACGCCACTCGTATTGCTTCACATGAGGCCACTTCAATATTGGCTCCACGGTCGAGTCCCGAGATGGGCGTAGCAATGTGGCTTGTGCCGGGTTTCTATCCCCCCACACTGTCGCCAAACTCTCAGCCCGTGGTCGGACCCTTCGTTTCTCCTGTAGAAAAAGTGTCCAGGCAGGTTATGGTCACCACGGATGTCTCTGCCCCGGCTGGGGGGCCACGTACAACGGGCATGCAGCTTCAGGTGGACGGGGCCTCAACTGCATTGGCACATCAACTGCCTTGAGTTGTTAGCAGTACACCTTGCGCTGGGTGCTTCAAAACGCCGCAACTAGGCAAGCATGTATTGGTCCGTACAGCATTGCGGCCGTTGCGTACATCAACCGCCAGGGTGGTCTACAGTCCTGCCGCATGTCACAATTCGCCCGCTATCTCCTCCTTTGGAGTCAGAAGCATCTTAGGTTGCTTCGTACCATTCATATTCCAGACCTGCTCAACCGTAAAGCCGACGAGCTCTCACGGCAGCAAGTGCTACCGGGAGAATGGCTACTCCATCCCCAGGTGGTCCAGCTGATTTGGAGGCGCTTCGGGGCCCCACAGGTAGATCTGTTTGCCACCCCGGACATATCTCACTGCCAGTTGTTCTACTCCCTGACCGAGGGCACCCCTCGGCACAGATGCTCTGGCACACAGCTGGCCCCGGGGCCTACGCAAGTATGTGTTTCCCCCAGTGAGCCTTCTCACACAGACACTGTGCAAAGTCAAGGAGGACGAGGAGCAGGTCTTGCTAGTTGCGCCATATTGACCCAACCTACAGGTTCTAGGTGACCTACCCCAGGCGGTAGTTGGCACCATCACTTCCGCTAGAACCCCCACTACAAGGCGCCTCTATGCGTTGCAGTGGAACCTGTTTGTTGAGTGGTGTTCTTCTAAGATGTTCGGGAGAACCCCCGAACTTGTTTGATCAGAGCTGTGCTTTCCCTACTGCAAGAAGGGTTGGAGCGAAGGCTGTCTCCCTCCACCCTTAAAGTGTATGTTGCCACTATTGCCGCACATCACGATGCAGTTGAGGGTAAATCGCTGGGAAAGCACAACCTGATCGTCAGGTTCCTGAGGGGAGTGAGGACACTAAATCCGCCTCGCCCACTCTCGATATTCTCTTTGGATTTGTCTCTGGTCCTTTCGGCACTTCAGAGACCACCACGCCTTTTGCAATCAGCAGAGGTAAAAACTCTGTACTATAAGACAGTACTCCTGGTTGCATTGGCCTCCATCAAGAGGGTAGGGGACCTGCATGCATTTTCGGTCGGCAAATTGTGCCTAGAATTCGCCCCGGCTAACTCTCACGTGATCCTGAGACCCCGGCCGTATACGTGCCCAAGGTTCCTACCACTCCCTTCCGGGACCAGGTGGTGAACCTGCAAGCGCTGCCTTCGGAGGAGGCAGACCCAGCCCTGGCTTTTCTCTGTCCCGTTTGCGCTCTGCGTCTGTACGTGGACAGAATGCAAAGCCTCGGGACCTCAGACCAGCTCCTCATCTGTTACAGAGGCCAGCAGAAGGGAAAAGCTGTCTCCAAGCAGAGGATGGCCCACTGGATAGTGGATGCCATCGCCTTGGCTTACGAAGCCCAAGGTGTGCTTTGCCCGCTCGGGTCGAGAGCCCACTCCACTAGAATGTCGCTTCTTCCTGGGCACTGGCACACGGCGCCTCGCTGACAGACATCTGTAGAGCTGCGGACTGGGCGACACCTAACACGTTCGCTAGGTTTTATAGCCTACGCGTTGAGCCGGTTTCTTCCTGTGTGCTCGCTTCAACCAGCCAGTAACACTGAAGTTCCCGTTCTAGTGTCGGCTTGCTGCGCCACTCCCCTTCACATGGAGCGGATACGTGTGCTTTTTTGTTCCAGTCGAGTTCCCCACTTGGCAAACCCTTTAGAGTATGCTTGTGTAACTTGTGCTAGGCTGGGTTCTGCATCCCTGCGGCGATCCCATATGTGTATTCTTCTACAATCAGCTCCCTGCAGTGAGCCGTGTCTTTCCCTTGGCAGAGTCCGCTGCCCTTACTGTCCGGTGTAGTCTCCCCCTTCTCAGGCTGGAGCCACCCCAGTGACAATCCTTATGTTGTACTGCCCCTAACCGGCCAGTCCATATGTGTATTCTCCACATGTTACCTTCCTTCGGGCAGTATGTGGCTTCCGCAGCTTCCCTCTCCTTTGGAAAGGCACGCTTTTCCCAGTGTTATCCAAGAATTCTACTGTGTGGGTTCCACTTCAACGCATAGAGGTGCCTTGTAGAGGGGGCTCTAGCGGAAGTGATGGTGTCAACTACCGCCTGGGGTAGGTCACCTAGAACCTGTAGGTTGGGCCAATATGGCGCAACTAGCAAGACCTGCTCCTCGTCCTCCCTGACTTTGCACAGTGTCTGTGTGAGAAGGCTCACTGGGGGAACAGAACAGCAGTTTGAACTCCCTCTACGCAGGCCCTCCACCCCAGTCAGTTGGGGGTCTGAGAGTCTTGTGTAGAGCGCTGGATGTGGCAGCAACCGTACAATTTCCATAGGGATCCCATTTACGTTATCACGTCAACGTAACTTCGAATGTGAGTGACTGAAAGGGAATGTCTCGGTTACGTATGCAACCCTCATTGCCTGAAGGAAAGAACGGGAGACGTTACGTCCTGTCACCACGGTTGCTGACCATCGCTGTACAGCCGAACACGTCTCGGCTCCTCAGCGTAAAACAAATATGCAACGCACCTGCTGCTCGTTATATGCTCGCGCTGCAAGCAGAGCAGCTGATGCAATTATCGCATGCCAATGTGCATTGACTCGTTTTAATTCACTCAAAATAGATTGGTCTCTCAAGGCGATCCCAATTACGTCGTCACGTCGATGTAACGTCTCCCGTTCCCTCCTTCAGGGAACGAGGGTTACAAACGTAACCGAGACGTTTCTTCTGCACCATTTGCTCTGTCGTTTTGGCAATTTTCTACAGATCGCCCTAAAAATTCACTTCTCGAGTTGAGAAACATTGTGTTAAAGGCCTTAACAGATATAAAACGTATAATATATCTATAAAAGGCAAGTTCTGATTTTCAATATCTACATGTGTAAAATGCAGGTACTGAGGTTGTTAAGAATTCAATCATTACCTTTGAATGAACTTCGAGGTACACACTGCCTCCTCCTGGTACTCAAGATTGAATATGTGCTGTGAACAGTATGGCAAGGCCAGACAGGAAGCTGGGCTAAATGCCCACCTCACACACACAACCTGGCCAAACAGTGCCTACTTGTCAAAGTGTCTCCTAAAACAATACCACATGTGACAATAGTTATTTTTAACTGTACCATTTTAATTTTTTTTAGCTTTTTAAATTTAAAAGATATTATGAATGAATGAACTCTTTCTTTTAAATAAAGTAAAAAAAAAAAAAAGACATTACAAACACACACAGGCAAATTACACACACAGAGTATAGCTAAAAACATATTCGTACAGAAATGTAAGCCAACTCGGGATATTTACATATAAACGTGCGACAAAACTGGTATTACAGCACCATTCTGAATTTATATGACACACATCCTCCATGAGGCTGACTGCTGCGCAAGGCTTTAGCAACACCGTTTTCATTTTGGCACCCATGTTAACACATGATGAATGCATGTGCAAATTTGATTTACACCATAAAATAAATCACGAAATTCGTGTGAATACAAACTGTTGTCATTAAAGTATGTAATTTTTAACATAGGAACCCATAGATTTTCTGCCCATAGCCGCTGTAGCACCGGGGAATGTGTGAAATACTACCGCGACCCCGCTACTGAAGCCCCGTGCAAGTCTCCTCCGCGCCCCACGGTCACCAATATGAACCGTGAATATACCAATATTTCACAAACATGAAAAATAAGAAACTGAAATAAGAAGTCATTAACCACAGTTGTGAATCACTCCTCTTGGTGCTACCCGAATGTCGACGACTCGAACGTTGAAGATCACAATGCCTCTGTAGATTAGGAATTTACAGCAATATTCTGTAATTTGAATCAAACCGCCACGTGACCCCAGAATGCATTGCAGTTTACAGCAATATGCTGTATTATTAGAAAACAGCCAGCTGCTGTAAAGTAATGCTGTAAGTTTCACAGCAATTCAACTATGTTGCACATGCACTATTGTAATCTTGTATTGCATTTATTTATTTATTTTTTTGCCATTTATGTGCTTGTTGTTGCTTGCGTTCATAGCCTGCCTCACAAATTTCAGTGTTCAGTTTCCCACCCCGTGAAAACTGTGCAAAAACAATACGGCAAAAAGATAGCAAAAAATGTAATTCCTATCTTACTGCCCTCAGCAGTCATTTCAATTCTTGCCAAAGGTCACAACCCAAAACTTTTTTTTCCAAACGTTACTTTCTCCAAAGTACAAACAAAATTGTTATTTGAATCGTACTATAGCCAAATTCACTATATTAAGAGGAACAGGCATAACTATTGTAACATTCCTTGTCTTGGTGTATGAATACTAAACTTGTCACAGGTATATATCAGAGCTAGACTCGACACCTTTATTGTTAGAGGCCTGATAGATTAGAAATAGATCGAGATGAGCTCATAGTTGTGGTTTGGTTTCTTCTCTTTCAGATCAGTGACATTAACCAGTGTGGGAGGAACAGCAGATGCTCACCAGTTTCTGCTTCTTAACTTATAAAGTTATAAATACATCGAATAACATTATTACAATAAAGATCCATCAAAGTTATGATTCCTTTCCATTAAACACAAGAACATTACTTCTCATAATGGCAAATTTATGCTGTTCACTTTGATATTGATTAAGTCCTGACAACATTTCTGTCACAGTGTCTGGTTTGTGTATCCCTGGTGTCCACTAGACGTCCTCTTCCCCACGGTGTCATCCTATTCATGAACTGCATTCCCCACAATCCTTGTCTGTACCAATCACTGTTCATTGCACTCAGCTGTTCCCCGTCATCATTGTACCCAGCTGTTCCCTGTTATTCATTGTTAGTTCTTTGTAATATATGCCCTGCCTGTCTAGTGTTTGTTACGGATTCCTTGTCTATTATCACGCCACTTCTGTTCCCTGTTTGTGTTCTTGTTTTTGGATGGATTTATGATGACGACTAATTGCCTGGACTGGATTTATGCTTACGGAATTCCCCAATAAAATAATTACTGCACTTGAACTGATATCAGATCAAAAGGGGATTAATTCTATATTTCTAGACTACTATGCTACATTGTATATGTCGGAGAGCTCATCAAATTCTTCAGCAAGCTTTGATTTTCTCAATTCACTAACTTTTCCGAAAATTGATAAAGACCATGCCAACAATTTAGGTGGTCCAATCACTGAGTTGGAGATACAAGAGGCGATTAAATCTATGCAATCTGGAAAGTCCCCTGGCCCAGATGGCTTCACAACTGAGTTTTACAAATCTTTTCTCTACTCACTAACCCCTACCTTAGCAAGGCTATACAATGATTCTTTTAAGGAAGGCCGCCTCCCTCCAACCTTATGTGAGGCTTCCATTTCCCTGCTTCTTAAGAAAGATAAGGACCTCACCGCATGTGGCAGTTATAGACCAGTATCACTCCTTAATGTTGATTTGAAGATTTTAGCTAAAGTCTTATCCTCTCGTCTTCAATTGGTACTACCATCTTTAATTTGCCTAGATCAGACAGGTTTTACACCAGGGAGACATTCGTTCTTCAATACTAGGAGGCTTCTTAATATTCTTTGTTCCCCCCCATCTGAGTCACCGGAAATAATTCTGTCTTTAGATGCCGAGAAGGCATTCGACAGAGTTGAATGGGTTTATTTATTTTTTATTTTAGAGAAGTTCGGGTTTGACTCTAAATTTATTTCTTGGATTCAACTTCTTTATTCATCACCGGTTGCTTCTGTACACACTAATGGCTTGCATTCACCCCTTTTTTCTCTACAGCGCGGGACACGTCAGGGCTGCCCCCTCTCCCCTTTACTTTTTAACCTCGCAATAGAGCCTCTAGCTATTTGGCTTCGTAGCCACAATGGTTTTGAGGGAATATCGCGTTATGGTTTAGTTCATAAACTTTCTCTCTATGCCGATGACCTTTTACTGTATATCTCTAACCCTGTCTCCTCCTTGACGGTAATTTTAGACATTCTAGACAAATTCAGCTGTGTCTCTGGTTACAAGATAAATTTGCAAAAAAGTGAACAATTTTTTGTCAACCCTGAGGCCAGTAAGATCTCATACTCTCTTTTTCCCTTTAAGATAGCTTCAGGTGGATTTAAATACTTGGGGGTTTCTTTCACAAATTCGTTTAATCATCTATTTGAGAAGAATGTTCAACCGCTGGTCGATAAAACCAAGTTAGACATGTCTAGATGGACTTCACTTCCTTTGTCTCTTGTGGGTCGCATTAATCTAGTTAAAATGGTTATTTTACCCAAATTCCTTTATCTTTTTCAACATATTCCAATTTGCATTAATAAGTCTTTTTTTACAAAATTTGATGGTATTTTGCGTTCATTTATCTGGGGAAACAAACCGGCGCGACTCAAGAAATCAGTTCTTCAGCTCCCCAAGTCTAAAGGAGGACTTGCACTTCCCAACTTTCAACAATATTACTGGGCTTGTAATATTAATAAGATTCTTTATTGGAACAATTCTGTCCACACTGATAAATGCCCCCCTTGGGTCCATTCAGAGGTTGCCTCAACGAAAGGCACTTTGTATTCTGTTATTTGTTTTCAACTTCCCTTAGCTATTAGTAAAATATCAACTAATCCAATTGTCACTAACACTATCAAAATTTGGGTCCAGTTTAGGAAACATTTTGGTTTACACAGAACTTCTATTCACACACCTATCTTAAATAATCATCTTTTCTCCCCATCTTGCTCTGACCCTGCTTTTCGAATCTGGTCAGTTAACGGACTTGTCGAGCTGAATGATTTGTATGAAGATGGGGTGTTTGCATCCTTTCCGTCTTTGTCCGCTAAGTACAATCTGCCCAATAGTCATTTGTTTCGTTACTTTCAGATTAGACACTTTGTTCAGAAGCGGTTTCCCCACTTTCCCAACCGTCTGCCTGAATGCCCTCTTGATCATTTTCTCACTTTAGGTGCAGGCCAGAAACATCTAATTTCAGTTATTTACAACTTAATAAGTACACTTAATGTAGACCCTACTGTTTCTCTGAGAGGGTTGTGGGAGAATGACCTGGGTGTTTCTATTACCGATGATCAATGGGATGAAATTCTAAGATTAGTTCATTGCTCTTCCATATGTGCCAGACATGGCCTATTGCAATGTAAGGTGCTCCACCGAGCACATCTAACTAACGCCAGATTGGCAAAATTTTTCCCAGATATGAGTGATGCTTGTCATCGTTGCAAGCAGTCTCCTGCTAATCATCTTCATATGTTCTGGAGCTGTCCTCGGATGACAGACTTTTGGTCCAATGTTTTTGATACACTTAATAATGCTCTTAACATAGAGTTGGACCCCAACCCCCTGACTGCTCTTTTTGGCATTCCTTCGAGACCTGACTTGACTATCTCATCTCGCCAGGTTATTGCCTTTACTTCTGTTTTAGCTAGACGAGCCATTCTTCTCAAATGGAAACATGTGACTCCCCCATCGCACGACAGGTGGATCCAAGAAGTTTTTAGCTGTATAAACCTTGAGAAGCTAAGATTTTTGCTTTCAGGATCCCTTAAAACCTGTCCTAGACTACATAAAAGGTTTACTATGTTCTCCTGACACTAATGCTATTACACAATAATTGACTGTTACTGGAAAGAGGAAAGACCAATACTAGAGAGAGGAATGTTTATTCTAATCAATTTATTTTCAATTATTTGGTTATTTTTTATATATATATTTTTATTTATTTTTTGGGTGGGAGGGTTCTGGAAGGGTTTAAATTGAGACAGTCTGTAATTTCTTACTTTTAATTAAATGTATCATTGTGTGTTGTCTTGTTAAATACCAATAAAAAAATAAAATAAAAAAAAATTACTGCACTTGGATCTTCCCTTTTCCCGTTCCTTTGTCGTGACAATTTCAATAGGAAACTTGGGTGACGTTTTTGAACGTGTTACAAGATTATCAACTTCTTAAAAAGGTTTTCTGTAACACATGAGGTACATTTGTATGTCTTCTTTCATCTGTCATTATGTTAAGATCTGACGGTAACACTTTATTTTGATAGTCCGTTTGTTGAGACTTTACTAGTTATTAGGAGCCATTCAGTAGCTTGTCAACAGTGCATCAGTTGACATTCAACAACACTGTTTCAACTGACAAGTAACATACGTTCAACTGACTGCCTATAGACTATAAGGTACAATTCAAGTGTTAATCTACAGATTTTACGAAAAAGTGCCTGTTGACTGTCAATATTATTTTGCAACAGGTTATTAACCAATTGTCAACTAACTTTCAATTGTCAACTAACTTTCTGTAGATTGAGTACCAACAACTCAAGATCAATCTGTCAGTTAAAAGTCAACAGTCATGTCAGCATATGAAGTATATGATACTGTATATCCTACTCAAGGGGTCTCATATGCATCAAATTAATGATTATTTTAGCTGATTTAAAACTGTTTTAAAAAAATTGTTAACCATTTGTAGATAATCTGTTGATAGTCAATTAGATCTGTTGCTTGTCAACAAATAAATTGTTTATGATCAGTAGACTATTAATAGACATTATCCACTAAGTGTTAGTAGATATATTTTAGGACTATCTAATTAAAGTGAAAAACAGTTTATATCAGTAGAAAGTCTATAACCTATCAACAGATTGAAAACATACTTTTTTTTGTACGTTTGGATAGATGCTGAAATGTATGATACAGACATGTCTGCAACGTAGAATTATTACGAATTCACAGCTACAAAACGTTTACGAATCATAAAGATATCTTTATCATTTTCCTTATACTGTTTTATAGATAAGTGTAAGTTCCCTTAACCCTACTCCCAAACCTAAATATAAATTACTCATCTTATACAGAATATAAAAAGAATAAAACACTTTATGGACAGAGATGTGTAGGGAAATGCCCGTTTTATTAATAGCATTAAATATATATTTTGAGCCACTAACATTAATCCTACTCCTGCCCCTAAACCTACCCATAACCATTTCTTAAAACTATGCAGGCTAAAATTATGAAGAAAAACAACAGATGTGTAATCATAATAATTTATTGCGAAAATGTAAATCGGTACCAAAAGTAGCTCAAATGATGATGTGTTGCAGTCCTCTCTGGCAGTATATAATAGTTTTGTATAAGGGACAGAGCAGAATTTAAGTTATTAATCCATTAAAATGTTAACCCAGCTTCCCTCTGCGTGAAGACGTTTCATTTCAATGTTGTTTCAACTGAAACACGGCATGCTGCAATCTGTGACGAAGCAGGCGAGAGCCAATGAGCGTTTTTATCACTGCCGTAAAACATGTCGTAACGCTTCTTGAGGGCGCAATTTTTGAATTTAAATCCATCACGAGCGCGGGATTTGACATTTACGGTCGCTGCTGAGAATGGAGATGGAGATCGCTGGATGTGGATGAAGGGCTGAATTTGGATCTGTTTCTTGCTTGCGTATGGATTATAAAGATTTGGATTACATCTAACGTTACGTTAGCTAATAAAAATGATGTATTTTGTTCATTTATATTGTGTTTTGGTGTATTATGGTTCTATAGGAGAAAACGCCTTTTGTGTCTTACCGTAACGTTAAATAAACTAAATGTTACAAAATGGTTAAACGATTAAAGAAGGTATTGTTAAGGGTTTAAACTATAGTCTTGTCTGTTAATCCTCCGAAGCGAGTTTGCAGCAGGAACAGAGATTATTTCTTAAATGAGTAACTGTTATAACGTTAAACTGCATTTAATAAATGCGATTTTCTGTAAAACTTACTGTCATGAAAGGCTAAATGTATTAATTAATAATATTGTTATTTGTTGTTTATAACTTTTGATCTTGGCCTCGGGCATTTGAAATGATGTAGACTATTGAGAGTTTTCTCATTTGGAATGCTCAATATAATTTTTTTTCACATAATCAGATGGTTCAGATGTGATCGTGATATCCTAGTAAATAATGGGTTGTATTATTATTTTTTTTTTAATAAAAGTGATTTTTTTTTTTTCTCTGATGTGCTGGCCATAGTGTTTGTTCTACTTCAGTCAGGTCAGGTATGCAATCTGTTGATAGGTTATAGACTTTCTACTGATATCAACTGTCTTTCACTTTAATTAGATAGTCCTAAAAGATATCTACTAACACTTAGTGGATAATGTCTATTAATAGTCAACTGATCATAAACAATATGTTAATCTGTTGATAGGTTATAGACTTTCTACTGATATAAACTCCTTTTCACTTTAATTAGATAGTCCTAAAATATATCTACTAACGCTTAGTTGAGAATGTCTATTAATAGTCTACTGATCATAAACAATTTCTTTGTTGACAAGCAACAGATCTAATCTTTAGTTGACTATCAACAGATTATCTACAAATGGTTAAAAACATTTTTTTTTTTAATTATTTAATTTAAAATAAATTATTATTTAAGGCTAAAATAATTATTAATTTGATGCACATGAGACCCCTTGAGTAGGATATACAGTATCATATACTTCATATGCTGACATGACTGTTGACATTTAACTGACAGATTGATCTTGAGTTGTTGGTACTCAATCTACAGAAAGTTAGTTGACAATTGAAAGTTAGTCGCCAATTGGTTAATAACCTGTTGCAAAATAACATTGACAGTCAACAGGCACTTTTTCGTAAAATCTGTAGATTAACACTTGAATTGTACCTTTAGTCTATAGGCAGTCAGTTGAACGTATGTTACTTGTCAGTTGAAACAGTGTTGTTGAATGTCAACTGATGCACTGTTGACAAGCTACTGAATGGCTACTAATAACTAGTAAAGTCTCAACAAACGGACTATCAAAATAAAGTGTTACCGATCTGACTATGTATCAGGAAGTCTTGAGGCTTTAACTCAGTCTGTCTTTAACCGTCTGTCATTATTCAGTCAGTATGGAGCTCAGTCAACTTCCTCTTCTGCTCTGTGAGTATTATTTCTCTCAAAATAATTGCACTTGTATTGTGAATAGGACTGTGTTCCTGGAATTTTTTCTTTTCTTTTTTTCTTCATGCTCTCAGAGCTTCAAATCCAGCTCTAGCTCATGAGTGAAAGAAGGATCTGAGCAGTTAGTGCTGTTTGTGAAAGAGAAATGCACTCTGTTGTGTTTGGGTCAGTTTCTTCACTCACTCGGTTTAATGCTTTGTAATGATGTTTGCTGAATCATTTCTGTTTGTTAGTTTTGTACAGTTTGCTGTCCATGATGCACTAGGTAGATATTCACTAGTTAGTCTTCAGATGTTCACTAGTATGCAGTTAGTAAGAGTTTATATGAGTTAATTGTTATTATTGTCACTGTTTTCAGACTCTAGAAAGGGTTTTAACAGAAACACTCATTCAAGAGCCACTAGATCTAGACAAATTAGAAGAAAGACTTGAAGAGAAATTAAACATTTCTGTGTTGTGAAGCTGAGAAACGTCTGAGAGTGAAATTATGCTGTTTCACAAGCAAAGTAAGAATATGGGTAACACTTTATAATAACGTTCAGTTGTAAGTCATTTATAAGTGTGAAGACAAGAATTCCAAGGCACTCGAATGTTAGTGAAAAAAGTTAAAGCCTTTATTTCATTCCTGGCTTACTTGAAAATTGGTGAGAAGTACACCTACGCGTTGCGGCTACATGCCTTAATCAGGGTGTGTATAACAAACAGCGTCTCAGTTCATTTAACAGCAGCTAATTAATTAAATTAGAAACACCTGGTCACTCTGTGTAAAGCAGCTCGGAGAGAAAAAAAAAAGGGAATTCAAAAAGCATCTCTCACACAAAAGTCATAAAACATGGAAATATCATCATAAATATAATGCAAAAAAAAAAAAAAGTTGTAAGCAACATCAAAAACATTGACACAGCACACAATTCAAAAAACACAAATCAATATTATACCTATTCAATGAATCACCTCCTTATATGACTCAAGTAACACAGGTCAAAATACATCCACCTGATAATGTATACATCAGATAATATGCAGTGTAACTTATTTTCCCCCCAAAAAAATAATAATAAAAAAAAACATTACAGAAATGGTACAAAGTCCAGTTCTCCGTTTAAGCCTGGAAATGTAGTTGCTTTCAATGTATAAATCCAGAAAGACTCTCTCTGTAACAACCTATTAGCCCTATCTCCTCCCCTTATTGATTTCGGGATATGTTCAATGCCAATAATTTTTAATGTACTTGGACTACCATGATTCGCATCTCTATAATGTAGGGCCATGGGGTATAATGGGTTGCAGACTCTAATCGCATTTCTATGCTCTGCTAATCTGGGCCCGTATTCATAAAGAATCTAAGAATCCTCTAAGAAAACTCTTAATTTAGCTTAAAAACTTTTACGTAGGAGTCTTAGCTTAAAAGCGATTCGGGACCGATCTGAGAGCAACTCTGAGTAAGGAAAAGACAAAAACTTTCATCTTAGTAAGGAGGCGGGGTTGACCCCGTTGCTATGTATGACACAATCTTTTGAAGACTGTGATTGGTTGGTTGTCCAAGAAGAAAAAAAAAAAAAGTGATTTTAAGTATAGGGTCTATTCTAAGCCTTCACTTTGAAATTACATGCGTAATTTTTCCTATTTGACCGTTCTCACACACACACCCACACATTATATATGTGTATATAAATCCTTTTTTTTTATTAACCATGCTGTTAATTTCCTATAAGGTAGCTGGCATGCCTATTTAAGTGGTGGTTTGAATGTTGGTTTTAATGTATCAAACATGGAATTTTCCCAGTTGCCAAATATCGTAATGTAGTGATTACTTTCATTTCTGGTGCTATGGCATTTCTGTGCTGTGTTGGAGATGTTAGCGCGTTTCTAATAAGATCAGTCACAAACATGATCCCTGCACGATCTAATCTATAGCGTCTTATTAACTCACTGTTATTCATTGTCTGCAACACATTTCTTCTCCCTCTTCGTCTTTCTGCCATTTTCTCCTCTGATAAAGAAACTCTGAAGCCTCTTAAAAGTCCTCGTCCGTGCTCCTAACAATTTTGACCTTAAGACCTCTTTTAAGGGTTAAGATGCTTTCTGAATTACTTTTTTCTTTACTAGGATTTTCTTTAATTTTAAGAGTAAACGCCCACATTTCTACGAATTTTCTTAGAATTTTGTCACTAGGAGCTACTCTTTGCATTAAGATTCTTTATGAATACGGGCCCAGATTAGCAGAGCATAGAAATGCGATTAGAGTCTGCAACCCATTATACCCCATGGCCCTACATTATAGAGATGCGAATCATGGTAGTCCAAGTACATTAAAAATTATTGGCATTGAACATATCCCGAAATCAATAAGGGGAGGAGATAGGGCTAATAGGTTGTTACAGAGAGAGTCTTTCTGGATTTATACATTGAAAGCAACTACATTTCCAGGCTTAAACGGAGAACTGGACTTTGTACCATTTCTGTAATGTTTTTTTTTATTATTATTTTTTTTGGGGGAAAATAAGTTACACTGCATATTATCTGATGTATACATTATCAGGTGGATGTATTTTGACCTGTGTTACTTGAGTCATATAAGGAGGTGATTCATTGAATAGGTATAATATTGATTTGTGTTTTTTGAATTGTGTGCTGTGTCAATGTTTTTGATGTTGCTTACAACTTTTTTTTTTTTTTGCATTATATTTATGATGATATTTCCATGTTTTATGACTTTTGTGTGAGAGATGCTTTTTGAATTCCCTTTTTTTTTTCTCTCCGAGCTGCTTTACACAGAGTGACCAGGTGTTTCTAATTTAATTAATTAGCTGCTGTTAAATGAACTGAGACGCTGTTTGTTATACACACCCTGATTAAGGCATGTAGCCGCAACGCGTAGGTGTACTTCTCACCAATTTTCAAGTAAGCCAGGAATGAAATAAAGGCTTTAACTTTTTTCACTAACATTCGAGTGCCTTGGAATTCTTGTCTTCAGAGATATACTATCCCACAACCAAAGAGCACCGGGATTTTATACACCCCATGCAGCACTTCTTTTTTTGCATTAAGCTTTGAGTCATTAATAAGTGGTTAATGATGAGCTAATAATTTACAGAACATTCATAAAATGTTAGTATATCACTTGCTAATCATTTATGTATGTTTTGTAAATTCAGTTACAAGTTTACAAATGATTAGTAAATGATTAACTAATTATTTACGAAACATGACTATGCATTCATAAATGATTAATAAGTGATATGTTAATTATTGTTGTATGTAGCAATTAGAGGGTGCAGAAAGTGTTGTAAATGCCTTGAATACACATACAGATCATTTGTAACGGGTAAGTGTAACATATTTACAAGTGATGAATAGTTTACACTTTAGATTAGGGGATGCAGAAAGTGTTGTAAATGATTTATTCATGCGTTTACACATCATCTATAACAGGTGTTGAACACTGTAGTGTGTAGTGTAGTGTAAGTGCTGACTGGTGAGGGTATAGACAGCTGTCTTCTGTAGTGTGTAGTGTAGTGTGTAGTGTAATGTGTAGTGTAGTGTGTAGTGTAGTGTGTAGTGTGTAGTGTAGTGTAGTGTAGTGTAGTGTGTAGTGTAGTGTAGTGTAGTGTGTAGTGTAGTGTAAGTGCTGACTGGTGAGGGTATAGACAGCTGTCTTCTGTAGTGTGTAGTGTAGTGTGTAGTGTAGTGTAGTGTAGTGTAGTGTGTAGTGTAGTGTGTAGTGTAGTGTAGTGTAGTGTAGTGTAGTGTGTAGTGTAGTGTGTACTGCAGTGTAAGTGCTGACTGGTGAGGGTATAGACAGCTGTCTTCTGTAGTGTAGTGTGTAGTGTGTAGTGTAGTGTAGTGTGTACTGCAGTGTAAGTGCTGACTGGTGAGGGTATAGACAGCTGTCTTCTGTAGTGTGTAGTGTAGTGTAGTGTGTAGTGTAGTGTGTACTGCTGTGTAAGAGCTGACTGGTGAGGGTATAAACAACTGTCTTCTGTAGTGTAGTGTGTAGTGTGTAGTGTAGTGTAGTGTAGTGTGTACTGCAGTGTAAGTGCTGACTGGTGAGGGTATACACAGCTGTCTTCTGTAGTGTGTAGTGTAGTGTGTAGTGTAGTGTGCACTGCAGTGTAAGTGCTGACTGGTGAGGGTATAGACAGCTGTCTTCTGTAGTATGTAGTGTAGTGTAGTGTAGAGTAGTGTGTAGTGTAGTGTGCACTGCAGTGTAAGTGCTGACTGGTGAGGGTATAGACAGCTGTCTTCTGTAGTGTGTAGTGTAGTGTGTAGTGTGTACTGCAGTGTAAGTGCTGACTGGTGAGGGTATAGACAGCTGTCTTCTGTAGTGTGTAGTGTAGTGTAGTGTGCACTACAGTGTAAGTGCTGACTGGTGAGGATATAGACAGCTGTCTTCTGTAGTATGTAATGTAGTGTGTACTGCAGTGTAAGTGCTGACTGGTGAGGGTATAGACAGCTGTCTTCTCTGAAACACATGGAGTCTAACCACTGTGCACCTGATGTGAGCAAAACATACAAAAAAAGTAACATAATTTATTAAACAGTTATGAAACGCATATTCATGTTTTGTAAATGATTAGTTAATCATTTGCTAATCACTTGTAAATGACTTGTAACACAATTTACAAAACATACATAAAATGTTAGTATATCACTTGCTAATCATTTATGAATGTTTTGTAAATGATTAGTTCATCATTAACTAACCACTTATTAATGACTTACAACTGAACGTTATTATAAAGTGTTACCAGAATATGCATTTATAAAATGTGTAAAGTATAATAGAAAGTTGATCAGCTCCATGTTCACAGTGTAATATTTGTCAGATTTTCCTGTATTTGGCTGAACTGTCACTTCGGTGGCTTGCCAGTGTAGTCGATTTCTCTTATACATAAAATAAGTTCTTGTGGAGAGAAGAATTTACTGAAGGCATCAGAGCAGCACATTCTTCAGCAATGATGTTAGTCTGTCTTCAGAGAGTCTGAACCCAAATATCTGTCTGTGGGACAGACCTTTATACAGTACCTAAAGCTAATTTACAAACAAAAGACATCCAGAGACCCCTAAGAGAAACACAAGAAACTTCACGAAGTTATTTCACGGGAAGAACTTTGGAAATAAAATCCCATAGAAAAAATTTATAAAAAATTCTGGATAATCAAAAGATGAGTTTGATGATCTTTATAGGAACAATTAAAATACACAATCTTTCATGAGTTTTCTTTCTTTTTTACTTTGTGTTTTCAGTGCTGATTTCAAACATCCACTCTGGACACACTCAAGGTGAGTGAATTTGATTAATACATTTAATTACAAATCTGTGATTCTGTTACAAACCAGGGGCCGGATTCACAAAACAATCTTAGGAATAAAAATCTTCTTAACTGCTATTTTCTTCTTTTTTTCTAACTTAAGAAAAAAAGATAAGAATTTTTTGTATTCCCAAAAACTTTTCTTAAGAATGTTCTTATCTTTCCTTTTAAGGTTGTTCTTAAGACAAAATTTGGTTACACTTTATTTTACACTTTATGTGACGTTGTTACATTGTACTTACTCAAATAAGAATAATATTTATTAACTACATGTACTTACTATAGAGTTACGGTTGGGGGTTAGGGTTTGGTTTAGTTACTAATCATTATACATCATTTACTTTTATTACTATAGTAAGTACATGTACAGTAGTAACATGTTAAAATAAAGTGTTACCCAAAATGTAATTGTCAGAGTTCTGTCACTTCTGTCTAGTTTATATCTTGGTTTGGTTTACAGAGGTCTGACACTCCCGGTTTGTGTTATAGTTCTGTTTGTTGTGAGCGCATGGCTTGTCAGGTGTTTCCTTGTGCCATGTGCTCTCCTGTCCATTGTCTAGCCCCTCCCATCTTGTTACCTGATTATTGATTAATTTGCCCCACCTGCCTTCCCCTGTTACCCTCTTTTGTTTGATTCCCTATTTAGTCTCCCTGTGTTTGCAGTCCTGTGCTGGTTTGTTGTCTATGTTCCCTCGTGTTTCTTGTTCCTGCTACAGTCCAGTTGGAATTCCTTGATGCCTGTCTCGTTTTTCCCCATGGGGTAGTTTTTGTTTTATTACTTAATAAATACCCATTGTTCCTGCACTTGAGTCCTTCCTCCTTTCCTCCAACCCAGACCGTGACAGTAAGGGCGCTTTCACACTGGCAGTTTAGTGCGGACCAGGGCACGGTTCGCATGAAAAATCGCTAATGTGAACGCTGTCATCGGACCCGGGTGCGCACTAGAGTACCGAACCCGGGACTACCTGGAGGAGGTGGTCTGAGCTCGGTTGCTCCCGAACCGTGGCGCGGTTCGCGTTAATGTGCAAGCAACACGGACTCGGGTGCGCGCTTGTTCAGGAAGTATAGTATCCCGCGCATGCGTACCACTGTCGATATCATTGTTTCCTCACACACGACAACCATGAGTGGCAGGGGAACGTTGTGGGACACTGAAGAGGTGAGGTGCCTCATTCAAATTTGGGAAGAACAAACCATTCAATAACCATACATACAAACCATACATAAAACAAACCATACATAAAAAAAAAATCTGCGAGCAGCAGAAACACGGCGTCCCCTGGATATGTGCTGAATTACACCATGTAATGAACATAAACGTAGTTGTCTCTCACTATGTTGTGCATAATAGCACCAAAAAAACAGACAAATTACAGCTATGCTCAGTCGAGTTGTATTCTCCATGTGTTTTCCGTGTGCGTTTGCGATGACGTAAGATCACTGCAAACGCACCTGGGTTCGATACAACTAATTGAGTGTGAAACCAGACCAACGCTGCGGGGGGCGCCGGGAACTAGCGCACTCGGGTTCGGACCGCAGCAAACGAACCCAGTGGAAAAACGCCCTAATAAGTATTCAAATTCCTGAAAAGAATGTTCTTAAAAATCATTGTAAATAGCTTAAAGTCAGGATAACCTCAAACCTGTCTTAAATCCCAAAAAGAATCTTATCAACTTCTAGGAATTTGTCTTAAAGTGTCTCTATTATGCTATTTTAAAGTCTCCTAATTTTGTTTTGGAGGTCTCCCACAACAGGTTTACATGCATCAAAAGAGGAGCGGAAGCATAAAAGAAGGAGCGACGACAGTGAAGGACGAGAGAGTACCAGGCCTGGATTTTACGTTGTATTTTTTTATTTTTTTATTATGTATATAAATAATTCTTCTTTATATTCCTTGCTTTATATTCCTCCTTCTTCCCATTACAATTAACCTTTGTTACAATCAATAATTACTTACAGGTTGTGATTCATTCTGAGGAGCAAGCTGGCCGAAAAAAAAAAAAACTGCACTCAAAAAAATTTTTTTGTCTAAAAATAAGATTTATGTATTTGAATTGCATTACAAATTTCCATGCATTTGGATTACATAGTTTTAACATAAACCAATCAATAATCTGAATGTGATTCATATTTTTAAGTCATATCTAAATGAAACAGATAAGATTTATGTAATTGTATTAATAAACTGAATGTGATTTATATTTGTCAGTCGTATGTAAATGAAACAGGTAATATTTATGTAATAGTACACAGAAAAACGCCCATGTTAAATCAACACTGCTCAGTGTTCATATGTGTGCACACTACAGAGGTAAAGCAGTCTTGAAGTTAATGAGATAATTAACTGATGATTGAGCATTAATTATGAACACCTGCTGTTAACAAGCAGAATCACTGAAAGAAAAGAGAAACACAAGAACTACAACTGACTTCAGACACAGCCTTAGATGAAATCAACTGAAGAGAAAAGAAGACATTAAATCTGTGAAGATCTCAGCAGAGGAGGATTAACCACTCCACAAACAGCATTACCAGCTTCACTTATTACTAACCAGACTGACTTTATTTCATTTCCGTTTGAATGAAATCAATAGTTATATTTTAAAGTCACCATGATGGTGGTTAGCGTTTGCTTTAGTTTGACTCTTGACCCTCGACTCTGTAATGTAATTTTTTCCTGGTTGCTATAATTATTTGTCTATAAAACACATTTGTTGCAGCGAAAAAGCCAAGAGAAAAAGAGATCAGGTGATGTTGGCTGTTTATTGATGATGATGACAAAGTCATCATCATGTAATTGCCTGATTCGCTGATCTTGTTCAGTGTCTAATGCTTTGATTATATAGGACTTGTGTTTTTTTATTTTGTTTTATCCATAACAGAAGCCATTTGATTTTACAGCATGAAATCTATCAAACAATATACTTTTTTTTTTATAGTTAGTGCACAAAAACCTTTCATCTATGGCAATACTTAAACTCACACAGACATCAAGAAACAGCATATGAATCTCAACAATGGTGACAAAAGCTACAAAAATCCTGATGCATAATTTATTAATGCCGCAATGCATGCTGGGAGATATGGGTGAGTTTTGATTGGTTGTACCCAGCATGCACTGCAGCATGAAGCATTTCATTGATTGTCACCATTGTTGAGAGTCATACACTGATTCTTGATGTCCAAGTAATAATGTAGAAAGTTTAATGCACTAAATGTTTTTAAAATTCTTTATATTATTTGATTAACTGTTGGATCTAATGCTGTCAGGTCACACAGCTACTATAACAATTAAAACAAAATCACATAACCCCAATAATCAAAGCATTAGACACTGAAAAAGATAAGTGATTCAGGCCACAATATGATGATTACACCTTCATCAATAAACAGCCAACATCAACTGATCTCATGTTCTCTTGGCTTTTTCGCTGCAACAAATGTGTTTTATAGACACATAATTATAGCAGCCAGGAAAAAATTACATTACAGAGTCGAGGGTCAAGAGTCAAACTAAAGCAAACGCTAACCACCATCATGGTGACTTTAAAATATAACTATTGATTTCATTCAAACGGAAATGAAATAAAGTCAATCTGGTTAGTAATAAGTGAAGCTGGTAATGCTGTTTGTGGAGTGGTTAATCCTCCTCTGCTGAGATCTTCACAGATTTAATGTCTTCTTTTCTCTTCAGTTGATTTCATCTAAGGCTGTGTCTGAAGTCAGTTGTAGTTCTTGTGTTTCTCTTTCCTTCAGTGATTCTGCTTGTTAACAGCAGGTGTTCATAATTAATGCTCAATCATCAGTTAATTATCTCATTAACTTCAACACCGCTTTAACTCTGTAGTGTGCACACATATGAACACTGAGCAGTGTTGATTTAACATGGGCGTTTTTCTGTGTACTATTACATAAATCTTACCTGTTTCATTTACATACGACTGACAAATATAAATCACATTCAGTTTATTAATACAATTACATAAATCTTATCTGTTTCATTTAGATATGACTTAAAAATATGAATCACATTCAGATTATTGATTGGTTTATGTTAAAACTATGTAATCCAAATGCATGGAAATTTGTTATGCAATTCAAATACATAAATCTTATTTTTAGACCAAAAATTGTTTTTTGAGTGTGGGTACTGACCCATCTTTCAAGAGCAAGCGTTTTGTGATTCCCACGTTGAACTCTGAGATTTGAGAAGCAGTCGTCAGTAAAATGACGTTTGAGGGCTGGTCAATTTGTTCAACATAGGCGGTCATTATGCAAATGTATCTTCTAGTGACATTCGAACAAAAAGCGTCTTGTAAAGGCGGTCCAGAGTCGATTCTTTCTTTTGAGCAGTGGGGATTTCTTTAAGACTGCAAGGGAAGCTCGGCTTCCCCTATAATGTCAAAAAATGTATGGTCAAATATGTACTATTGTGTTCATATTTTATTGCCTAAAAATGCGTTAGAACACGTTCATCTCAAAGATGAGTTCGTTCAGAATCAGTTACATATAGCAGGTCGGCTGACTCGATTCTCATACATTGCCGTAGCGTCACAGTGCATTTCCCTGTTGAAGCCCAGCGTCCAGTGACTTCAGTGGAGCTGCTCTGAACAGTTTCTTTCAGTGCTTCGAAACTAGACGGTCATTGGATAAATGCTGCGATTATGTCCCGGCCGTGGACGCTCAGCGTCTCTGGAGTGAATGAGGAGTGGGCTGGCCTGGACTCCGGGCTTCTGCGTGATGATTGGAGGGTCTGTTGAAAGGCTGCATCTCCTTTTGATTGACAGCGATTTCATACAATAAAAAGTCGCTGCCGCTGAAGCTGTTTGAGCTCAGTCCCATCGAGCTCAGTCCCATCGAGCTCAGTCCCATCACGGACTTTTCAAAGACAAACTGCTGCAACCTATTTCTTTGTATTTGCTTGTCGAAATTACTAGCCAATTTTCATAATACATTTCACACAATTATACATTTATACCTTTATTATATTATTACTTATATTTTTATATTATTATTATTAGTAGTAATAATTAAAAAATAATTATTAAAATAATTAAAATATATATTATTAGTAGTAGTATTATTATACTTTATTATATTATTATTTAAACCTTTATTATATTATTACATTTATACAATTATACCTAACTCTGCTGGCCATTGAGAGGACACTGGTCAAGTCACTGGAAAAGACAGAACATTTTCTTGAAAAGGAACGTAGAATTTACGTATAAATAAATGAATAATTTTTATGATGTAGGCCGAAAATGAGCTTCCCCTCTTTTCACTGCTTTTGAGACACAATAACTTTATTTATTGTGCACTTTTGACTTTACAACTTTGCAGAACGTTTACATTCACAAACAGCTATACTATATTACACACTGCATAAGGACATATTCGAAAAAAACAATAATAGGGGCACTTTAAGAACTTACTAAACTTCTTTCTTAAAAAGAAATGAGGGTCATAATTATAAATACAGCTTTTTAAAAAAGTCATATAAACGATTCATGTGTTGTGAGTAACACCAGACCAGACAAAGGTTCTGAGGTGTGACAAAAACATTCACTCATATGAACACGTTTTTATGCAGAATTTAGAAATATAAAATATGTTTTGACATTTGTCTACAGATTTAATAAAAATGATTAGAGTTGCTGGACCTGCAACAACAAAGTCATTTGAACAACAATGACATTTTGTAACCCTGTGGTAACTGATGTGTGTCTCTGACTGCTGGTGTGGATGTGGTGGTGTGAAACCTTGCGTTGAGCTCAGGGCTACTAACCTAAAGGATGTGGGTTTGAACTCCACATAGGGGGGTCTTTACACCTTTGTTGTCCTTTAACTCTTTGCATTGCGCTGAGTGATTGTTCACCTTGTTTGCTCCAGTGATTGCTGCCGGCGGCTCTATTACATTGTTTGTGAAATAAAAATGCACTAATTTACCAGTGAGAGAATGAGATCTGCTGAAAAACGTTCACATCTCATGCTCCCACTGACTTTATATTGACAGATGTTCCCAAACCAACTCTGACTGTGTGGCCACAGAGTTCAGTGTTCACTGGAGACTCAGTTACTCTGAGATGTGAGCTGGATCAGTCATGGGATGGATGGGAGTTTCTCTGGAGTAAAGACTCAAACACTGAATCTCCTGAAGCTGCAACTAAAACAATCAATCCTGTGAAAGTCTCTGATGGAGGAGAGTACAAATGCAGAGCAAGAAGAGGAGGAAATTACACAGATTACAGTGAACCAGTAGCAGTGACAATACTTGGCAAGTGTTTTACCTCATTTAATGACCCTCTCTGATTCATAAGACCAAGCGTATAAGTGACTATAACATCTATAGAGAACAACACTTCAGTGTAACCTAATTTAACGTGTGTTTTACAATTAAGTAATTGTTCATACATTAAAAACAGCATATCTTATGGAATTTATTTGAATAACATTTTTTACTATTATAATTAATTGTTTATTGTTGTCTTTGTACAGAAAGACCAAAACCCAGAGTGACCGTTACACCTGATCATCATCATGTATTCAGAGGAGAGACAGTCACTCTCAGATGTGACATACATGATGGAGGAGTCACTAGCTGGAGGTACAACTGGTATAAAGACGGTTCAACCAGTGTTTTCAGTGAACGACAGCAACACACATTCAGTTCTGTTACTGAGTCTGACGCAGGTAAATACTCCTGTAACGGGACAGAGACTGAAGGATCACACTGGTCACAACGCAGTGATGAAGTTACACTGACAGTATCAGGTGAGTTTGATCATCTCTTCATAAACACACACAAGTTTAACATGTTATTAATGATTTGCTTCTCCACATTAAGATTTTTAAACCAAAATTATCTCACATGATCTTCAAATGTAGTTTCAAAGTTGGCAGATTTTGGGATTTTTCACATCCATTACCAAATAACACCCTACATATTAGTCATGGTTTTTATCAATGATGAATTTTTGAAAGTCCTTACAGTCTGAGATTTAAAGGGGTGGTTGAATATGATTTCACTTTTCTAACTTTAGTACGTGTGTAATTTTGCTGTTTGAGCATAACCAACATCTGAAAAGTCACAACGCTCAAAGTTCAAAGCAAAGGGAGATATTTTCTTTTAAAGAAATTGCTTTTTAAGGACTACAACAAACGGCTGGTAGAGACTACACAACATTCCTCCCGGGTTAGTGACATCACCAACCCTAAAATTTACATTAACCCCGCCCCCTGAACACGATTTAGCTCCCTGGTCGCCTGCACTGCCTGCTCCGCCCTGGTCGCCTGCACTGCCTGCTCCGCCCTGGTCACCTGCACTGCCTGCTGCGCCCTGGCCTCCCGTCTTGCCGCAATCTCCAGGTCCTCTTCCGCTCCACGGGCCTGGTTCTCCATCCCGCCCCCGGGTCCGCCTCCGCTCCACCGCCCTCCTGGACAATTTTAAAGCGTCTGGAATCCGCTCCTTTGAGGGGGGGCTATGTAACGGTCACCAGCTGTAGGGTCCTTGAGAGCCACCAGAGGGCACTCCACACCAGACTATTATCACTCCCTCACAAACTACATTTCCCATAACTCACTGCCCGGACTCATCATCACTGATTGCATTCACCTGTGTCTCATTACCCTGTTAGTCTCAGCCTGTTTATACCATGTTCACTCATTCACTCACGGCAAAGTTTTGTATGTTGTTGCACTGCATTTCCGAGCGTTTTCCCTGGTTTCATGTCTCTTGGTTTTTGGATTTCTTGCCTGTTCCGTGGATAACTCTTTTGCCTCTGATCCATGCCTGTTTTGTTTGTTTGTTTATTTGTTTGTTTGGACGGCCTACCTGTGTTTTGACCTATTGCCTGTATATTGGATTACATGTCTGGATTGCCCCTTAATTAAAGCTGCATTTGGATCTCAACCTTCGTGTCTCGGAGTAGTTCGTGACACATTAAGTGTAACAATATTTTTATGCAAAAAATCTTATCAGACATTTTTAGAAAGAACATAATTTGATAACATATTATAGGACTCTATTTAAAAATCACAGTGCAGCCCCCAAAAACTAATTATTTGTAATTTTACATCTTTATACTTTGCCAATATCATTTAAACCATTAAGTTTTACCTATTTGTCAGCAAGAAGTTTTTGTAAGGAATTGAAAATCAATTAAAATCTAATAAAATTTAGTAGGAGCACATATTGTTTTATATATTTTACAGCTCAGAATAAGTATATTGTTTCATTTTTACATAAATAATAATAATAATTAATAATTCATTACATTTATATAGCGCTTTTCTCGACACTCAAAGCGCTTTTACAGAAGGGGGGAATCTCCTCAACCACCACCAATGTGCAGCACCCACTTGGATGATGCGACGGCAGCCATATTGCGCCAGAACGCCCACCACACACCAGCTTACTGGTGGAGAGGAGACAGAGCGATGAAGCCAATCAGTATATGGGGATGATTAGGAGGCCATGATGGACAGAGGCCAAGGGGCAAATTTGGCCAGGACACCGGGGTTACACCCCTACTCTTTCGAAAGACATCCTGGGATTTTTAATGACCACAGAGAGTCAGGACCTCGGTTTAACGTCTCATCCGAAGGACGGTGCTCTTTGACAGTATAGTGTCCCCATCACTATACTGGGGCGTTAGGACCCACACAGACCACAGGGTGAGCGCCCCCTGCTGGCCTCACTAACACCTCTTCCAGCAGCAACCTGGTTTTTCTCAGGAGGTCTCCCATCCAGGTACTAACCAGGCTCAGCCCTGCTTAGCTTCAGTGGGCAACCAGTCTTGGGCTACAGGGTGACATGGCTGCTGGCCAAATATATCTGTTACAGGTGTTATATCTGTTACATCTGTTATATCTGTTATACTGTTAAGGTCTGACTTTAGTGTCACACCAAGATTCCTGACTTGATGTTTAGTTGTTTGACCCCTAGAGTGAAGGTATGCGTTCACCTTGAGAACTTCATCTTTGTTTCCAAACGCAATGACTTCAGTTTTGTCTTTGTTTAATTGAAGAAAGTTTTGACACATCCAACTGTTGACTTCGTCAATGCATTGGCACAGGGAGTCAATGGGGCTGTAATCATTAGGCGATAGAGCTAAGTAGATCTGTGTGTCGTCTGCATAGCTGTGGTAAGCAATTTGGTTCTTTCTCATTATTTGGCTCATTGGGAGCATATACAGGTTGAACAGGAGTGGCGCAAGAATTGAGCCTTGAGGGACTCCGCATGTCATGGATGTCCACTCAGACTTATGGTCTCCTATACTCACATAATAACCTCTCCCATCTAAGTATGACCTGAACCATTTTAGGACTATCCCAGAAAGCCCCACCCAGTTTTCCAGCCTATCAAGAAGTATGTTGTGATCGACAGTGTCAAATGCAGCACTGAGGTCGAGTAGTACCAGCACTGATCATTTGCTTGAATCAGTATTATTTTTTATTTTTTATTTTTTTACTTTATTTTTACAAGTTTTACATTTTTACGTTAAAACCAAAATGAACATAAAGTAACAAACAGATAGAACGACCAAAGAAGAAATGAATCAAAATAATGTGAAACCATAATACAATGAATCATGTTCCCTAGACACATGTTAATTGAAATATTTATATATATTTTATAATATAAATGGCATCTACTTATCAAAGAAAGTTTTCCATTTCTTCCAGTAACTTTCCCCTTTTTCCGAAGCATGCCTTAAGAAAAAGGTCAGTTTCTCCATGTTGTATATTTCGTTTGTGTCCCAATGTGAAGGCTGCATCCTTCGAAGGACTGAAGACTTCAAGGATGCAGCCTTTGCGTCCTCCGAAGGACGCACCATGTAGCCTTCATAGGATTTCCTAATTGCGCAACCAGGTGTTTCTGATCACCGCTCCTCAACGGTGCGAGAGGACAGCTGCCATCCTGATAATTCATTTGATATAGCCTAATTGAGTAAACAGCTATGGAGCCAGAATTGGCTATTGTCATTTTTATGTTTTATATTTTACTGGAGGACATGGTGAGGATGTTTCAGCCCCGGCGCTGCCAGGTCATGTATTTTCGGTTTAGCCCGGTTTGAATATAAAACCCAATTCAATATAAAAAAGTCCAGTATTTCTCGCGCTCGTCATCGGCAGCTGTCACGGTTGCCAGGCGACAAGAACAGTCCTTGTAGGCTAGACCGGTCCGAGCGCTTCAGATGCGCCCTTTGATATGGGACATATCAAACTTATATGAGACTTTAATTTTCAAACTGATATGGGACTTTAATTTTCGGAACTGCATATTTCATTAAATATTCACGTACAAATGTGAAGTAACCTACTGAAGTACCTTTTTTCCCTCACATATGATTTTACATTAAACTACACAAAAGTATATAATGTAACTACCTTGAAAATATTCAGAAGTAAAATGCAGGAGTAGCATAATATAAATACAAACTATAATAAAAACCCTGACAATTAGTTTTTTCCCCTGCAGAATACATACCTCTAGTTTTACTCTTGATACTAAAAACTTGTTATTAAAAGTACTTTTTTCAGAAATTACTCTTTTTGAAAGTCTAATTATTATTATAATAAATTCTAATAAAAGTCTACATAATTTTTTTCTTATTTTATGTACTGTAAATGTTTGTTGATTTTGATATGTTTAACGTATTGTAGATGTGCACAAAACAGAGTAGTCGTTTGGTAACTTTTATGACGAACTCACTTTAATGTCATCCTCCATGAAGCCTCTCAACAACTGACTAAACTCCGCCCCCTAACTCTGTCATCCTAATATCCTGCTCCCGTATATCTATGAATAGGTGCGACACCCACATATTCTACATCTTTCTTCTTTTTTTTTTTTAAGCAAGTGCAAAATAGAAATAAGCACTAACAACATATAACATATAACACGTGCTAACATCTATTAGAAACACTACGTACTGAGAAATCAATCAGTGTGTAACAAAGTCTTTGAACTTTGAATTAGGCTTGGACACCCTTCCTGATCGAGTGACAACAAGTGGAGCTGGATTCTCTTGCCTGGAACTGTCGCTGTTTTGTGGCGACAGCATGTCAAATCCATTTTCTGAAGTGTCACGTGACATCACAGTACATGGCCTTGCTTGGGGTTCTGGAGAGATCATGGGCATGGACGTGATGGTGGTATCTGGACAGCATGACTCAGTCACCCGTAGAAGGTGAAGGCGGTTTCTTACATAAGCCTTCCCATGAGACTGGACAATATAACTGTTAGGTTGAAGGGCATTTCCTGAAACTGTGGCCAGCTTGTCAAACCCACGGGTCGTCTCCATGCGTACCGTCTGTCCGGGCTCCAGAGGCGAAAGGCGTCTGGCAGATTTGTCATGGCTTATCTTTTCTTTTTCTCTGAGTGCAAACAAAGCAGCCTGAACATTGGTCTGAACTCTCGGTGTGAGCTGGGATGGTACCACGGGGATCAAGGACCTGGTGCGTCGGGACAGTAGACGTTGCGCCGGAGAAGGCATGCCATCCCTTGGTGTGTTGCGCAAGTTGAGCAAAGCTGCATGGATGTCAGAACCGTCACGTGCACACTTTTCTAAGAGATGCTTTGCAGACCTGACCCCACGTTCCGCCAGACCATTTGACCTAGGGTAATTGGGACTGCTCGTGACATGCTGAAAGTCCCACTGGTGAGCAAAGTTCTTGAAATCCCTGCTTGAAAATGATGTTGCATTGTCAGTCATCAACTGGTAGGGGATCCCATGTACAGCGAATTGCCGTTTCAGTAGCCTGATCACAGCATTACTGGAAAGGTTCGGAAGAATATCATACTCCCACCAACCAGAGTACGAGTCCACTAAAACCAGGTAAGTCTTCCCTGACCACTCGAATATGTCAGCTGCCGTGATGGACCATGGACTGTCTGGTATCTGGTGAAGTTGCAAAGGTTCTCTCATCTGATGCTGCTTTAGAGCATTGCACGGAGCACATCTGGAGACCTCCCTTTCAATATCACTGTATATTGTAGGCCAGAACATGGTCTCACGTGCCCGTCGCTTGGTGGACTGAATGCCAGGATGACCTTGGTGAAGCTGTGTGAGGTAGTGTTTCTGGAGCGAGTGGGGGATTACATACCTCTGACCACGAAGAATCAAACCATTATCCACGGTCAATTCATCCCTCATAGCATAGAACGGGCGGATGTCATGTGGAATTTCCTTATATGAGTCAGGCCAGCCAGTGAGAATCGTGTCTGCGAGTCGTTTGCAGACAGCATCTGCCTGTGTGTTTTGCCTAAGTTCTTCAATCCTTCTAGATGACAACACCCCTTCCAGAGCTAGCACATCATAGTCCTCAATGGTTTCAGGACTGTCAGTGGTGGGGAGGTGTGCGCGTGATAGTGCATCAGCAACATACAGTTCACGGCCTCGTTTATAAATCACATTCAGATGATAACGCTGAAGTTTGAGCATCATTCGCTGGATGCGCACCGACGCTGTGTGCAGAGGCTTTCTCAGAATGGTTATGAGGGGTTGATGATCCGTCTCCACAGTCACTGGCCGGCCATAGATATAATCATGGAATTTTACACAGGCAAAGACTAGTCCCAAGAGTTCTTTCTCAATCTGTGCATAGCGCGCTTCAGTGTCTGTGAGGGATCTCGATGCAAATGCAATAGGCCTGCCATCCTGAAGACAGACTGCTCCGAGACCATGCTGGGAGGCATCAGCAGATAATGTCACCGGCTTGTGCACATCAAAATACTGTAGGACAGGTGGACTTGTCAGTTGTTCTTTAAGTGTGTCTGCAGCAGCAGCATGTTGTTCAGTCCAACACCATTGTGCATCTTGGCGCAGGAGCTGACGAAGGGGAGCCGTTATCTCGCTGTACCGATGGATGAATTTCGAGAGATAATTGGTCATGCCAAGAAACCTCTGCAAACCATGTTTGTCTTCTGGAGTGGGCATCTGGCGGATGGCCTTGGTTTTCTCTGGGTCGGGTTTGACACCTTTATCAGTGAGAAGGTGGCCTACATATGGCACCTCTGAGACCCTGAAACGACATTTTGTCGGGTTCAGCTGCATATTGTAAGGAATATGACTTAGCTCAAATGATTATAGGGAATCAAAATTATGAATCGGGTTGATTCATCTATATTCTTACAATATTAATAAATTATTGAAGCTGAAATTTAGACTTATTCGTATACATCAATGTTCAATTACAATGAATTATAATTCAAATCATTAATATACCAAAATGTCCCTCTTTCAGATCAATTAATCAGAATAATTTTAAGGGAAATTAATGTATTAATTAAACAGTTGTTTGTCCCGCAAACTGGTCGTAAAATTAATTCCATCAACTTCTCAACAAAATTATCTCTTTCTTATAATTCGAAGAAAGCTATATTTTCTGGCCAAGAAAATTACTTTCTTGTTCTTATAAAATGTAGGTTACTTAACAGTAGCGCATTTGTAAAGCGTAGCTTGATCGTCATTTCATTGACTTGTAAAATGAACACTTATACAGAGACAATCTAGGATATAATGGGTCTTTAATAATTTGACTAATACTACATCGAACTAAGGAATACAAGTTCTACAATTTACATGAGTATGCATATAACAATACAAACAGTAAAGACAAATACAAGACTAAACGAATAACGAAAATGAGAGAGAGAGAGAGAGAGAGGGAGAGAGAGATCGGACAATGAGAGAGATGAGAGAAAGTGAAACTAACATGTGCGATCAAAGATCGATCACAGTTAGGCAAAGTCACAGGCAGGGTAACCTCGAGAGACAACAAGGAATCAAATCACCTTAAAAGTTCAATAAACTTATCTTGCAAAATGGTTCTCTTTGTTGCTGAAGAACGCCGAGTTCGTGCGTGTGTCCTAAGAGCAGCTGCGTGTGTTTCTTTAAGAAAGCAGGGCTTGCTTCGGTGTGCGCGGCCGCGGGATTTTCAAAAGAGTCTTTTTCTTTGAGTTGAAGTTGCTTGCTGCGTTTGCTTCGCTGAGTCCGAATACGAAAATAAAGAAAAGACTTAAAGAAAAGAAAAGAGAAAACGGAGAATGCTCCCTAAAAGGGAGCCATGTGGATCTTCTCGCTGACGAAGATGGTTCGTAAAAGTGCTCCCGGAGATTTCCTGAGTTGGTCTTTTATGGAAAATATGGGTTGACGCCTCTGTTCGCACGAACAACCAATGAACGTCCAAAGATCTGAAGCACCAAAAGGTTCTTTGTCTCTGGGGGGCGACACCCACTCGAGGGAGTTATGGTGTTGTCTTAATACTCTAGTAAGATGATTCATATAGTAATAATCATATCATTGCAATCTATTATCGAGATTCAACTCCGTTAAGTCTCAAGATTTAAAATGATATAAAACATGTCATATGAAAGATTATGGGAATACACAAAGTTACATACTTGTATGTATCTTACAAACATTTTAAAGAATTGATTAATACACGATAACATTGCAGATACACAAATTTGATATGGGAAAATCAAATCCTTGTTTATACATTTCTTAAGTGGTTATACATAAATGTAGGATTAACACTTTATTCCTACTCCTCTCCTGGAATCTCAGTTTGCTTGACATTCCGTTAGGGCAATAAAAACCAAGTGGGGGGGGAAGGCAATTGCCAGACAATCTTGAATGCTGATTCTAGATTACACATTAGAAAACTACACCTCTATTATAAAGCAAAGCTAATCAAACTTGCATAATGGCATTGTACTTATATGAAAATTATATTTCTAAGTTCTAATACAAAGGTGTGTGTGTGTGTGTGTGTGTGTGTGTGTGTGTATGCATGTATGTGTGTGGGATGACTCCTCAGTCTCCCAGGGGGTGTTGTAACGTGTTATCCTATAGCAGGAGGAAGTTTCGTTATCTCTCTGTGGTCCAGAGAGGGGAAGGGGGTTTGGAATGTCTCTGAGGTGCAATTAGTGTCGTATAAGTCCATTTGTCGCCGACTAGCTGGAGCCGAAGCATGATTTGCACTCACGAGTTCAAAGTGCACCAGCTTTTGTATTCAGGAAGAAATGTTTTTAGCAACACAGAGTATTTGAATTTGTTAATTCAAACCAACGACGAATGATTCGATAGCCAATGTTGTTACATATTCCCCCTTTTCGTCTGATGAAGTCCCTGCGTGGACATCATCGGACGACAATCATCACAATGGTCACATGGTAGGTGAATCATGACAGTCGTGTAGCAGGTGGATCATGACGGTAGGAAGGCAGGTGGTTCTTGGAGCTGAGGATTCAGCTCGATGAGGTTCGGTGTGGTCTCTGACTTGGCACCCCCTTTTCCGGGGATTCCGTCTGAGACCTTCGGACACAGCTTTCGTGAGCTTGGCTGTATCGAATCTCGTTGAGTCTTCTGTACAGGATGAAGGCCAACCTAGTGTCAGGGTGTGGCTGATTACCTGCAGAGGTGCACAGCCCAATGTCGGCGGCGGTCCCGGCTTGGACCGCAGATGAAGTGTTCAGAACAGGTCGTCGAGACAGTGCTCGGAGGGCTGTGTTGACAGGAGCAGGGTCAGTGAGTTGAGACCCCCTTTTCTCAATCCAGAGTTCCAGTCCTGGATTCAAGGTGAAGTTGAAGTTCTGGGAGGATGGTAGTTTCAGTGCTGTCTGGTACTCTTTGTTGGGAAGCTGGTACCATGTCAGGCCATCAAGGTGTAAGATGACACCTTTCAGTACTTGAAGTCCCATTTTCTGGTTGAGCATGTTGACACGGCTGGTTGTGTCATGCTGGTCGTGAGTGACAGTGGCAGTGTGCACAGGTGTGTTAGCACGCAACCTTTCACCTGCAATCTCTGCTTGTGTGTTGGTGACTTTGTTGACCAGGGGGTGCAACCCGCAGATTTCTTCAGCGTTGTCTCTGAGTAAGGGTTTGCTAAGGCAGAGATAACGAATGTCTTTGGTCATAGTACACAGGTGCAGGTTTGGAGCTGAGTACCGTTGTGTGTCGCCGTCGTGGTAGGCCACCACGTCTGGAGGGCTTATCTTGATGTGGGTGTTGTTTTTCCAAACCCTGACCTTGACAATGTCTGTAAGTCTGTGGACTTGGCTTGACTCGATGATAGGCAGATTTAGGAGAAAGCCCACTTCTCTCTGCTCGGGATCGACGCAGAGTGAGATGGCGCTACCCAGAGAGTAGGCCAGGTGTTTTTGTAGAAGGTTAGCTGGCGTGTTGATGGCGGAAGCCAGCACAGTTAGCATCAGGCTTAATATCAGGTACGGTGGAATTACACCTGTGGCTAGGCTGTCATTGGAGGAGCTAACCTCCCACAGCATGTCTGTCGTTACTGCTGTAACCAGCTGAGTCTGGACAAAGTCACTCTGTAAGACAGTAAACCGAGGCTTCATGGAGTTTGCGGTCTGGTTCGCTGCATTTACACTGGACACACCAATGTTAAACAGAGTTCTGGCGGCAGCTACGGCTTTGAGCAACGCTCCCAGAAACTGGCTGGAGTGGTGGTTGGTGCTTAGGAGTCTCGATTGTGTAGCAGTCACTTTCTCAAGTTGGTTGAACATGTATTCGACCTTGGCCTCGGCGTGAGAGAGGGAGTCCTCTGTCCATTGGGCACTTGTCCAGATGTATTGGGCTACGGAGCTGGGGTAGTGTGCTCTGTAGACCGGGCAGGGCTGGCTGAGTCGAACGTGCACTTGCTGGGTGTAGGTCCTGCCGTCGGTGATCTGGGGTCTCGGTCGTTCTCTCGGTGGCAGCTGTCCTCTGGTTGGCTGACAGTACAGCATGGCGAACCACAGCAGCAACCTGGTACAGACAACAGGGAGAGAGAGAGAGAAAGGGGAGGAAGAAGCCAGCAAGGGTTGTCTTTGATTGGACAGGGCAGTCTTTTTACTTCGTGGGCGGCGACTGGGTTTAGTTCGCCTTGGCCCATGTTTTGCCACATCTTGCTGTCGGCTTGTCGCTTGCTTCAGTGTCTCGTCAGTGTCTCTGGTGCTGCTGTGTGCAGCACATGATGCGTTATAGACGAACATTAGCAGTTTATCCCCCTTTGTGCGCCGTGGCATTACACGCCTTGGCATAGTGATGTCAATCGGTGCACAACTCATAATGTTGTTCTGTACGCGCAGCATGTGCGTTGTGTCATGCACTGGTCTGAGGCACTGGTTGTCAGTGAGGTCAGACGGCGTGTGAGGGTGGATAAGGAAAGTCTTTATGTAGGTGACAGAAGCCCGCATGTCCATTATGGTTGTCTTTTCAAATAGCGGAGCCAGCGTAAGCGGCTCTGAGGTAGGCAGTTGAGCTTGTAAAGTTCTTATGCTGTGTGTAAGCACTTCAACCTCTAGGGTGGGTGGGTGGGTGGGTTGAAAGTGACCACAGCTTGTTGTTTAATGCACCAGGCTTGGCAATGGCTTGAATGAGGTCATGTCGCTGCAGGTCAGTCATGACATTGAGGCAGCAAGTGTCCAAGTCTTTGGTGGGCTGTAAGGTGCAGGGTAGCGGATTCAAACCTTCAGTTGGTGCTGAGTCTGTGTCTTCCTGGCTGGCTGTGGGAGTTCCCATGAACTCTGTGACCTTTGTGACCTGACCGTCTGGCTGTGACTGGAGGGGGCAAAGTTCTCGTACTTGAGCCCAGACTTTGAGCTGTTTCAAGTCCAGTAATGGTTCAAAACGATCTAGAAGGTCTCTGCCGATGAGGAACGGAAAAGTGTCCATTTTTGAGATGAACACTGGATGGAGTAGACTCAGAGGACCAATTGTCAGGTGAATGTGAGCTACCTGTTCGAGCCGGATGTCATGTTGACTGTATGACTGTACGTTCAGTTCACAAGTTTGAGGTGTAAGAGTTTGATCTTGTCTCTTAGCTTCACATTGGAGTCTTTTGAAAAGTTGATTTGAGATCACCGTAATGTCTGATCCTGTGTCTATCAGGGCTTCCATGCTCACTTCCTTTTCCAACGTGATGTTCAGGTAGAGTTTTTGGGCCACCCCCTTTTTGATCAGGTTGCCCAAAAACATTGGCATCGGGACAGGTGTAACGGTCGTTGGGTGGTTAGGACCGGTCTCGTGTAGCTTGCTGAGGAGGCAGTTAGACAGAACAGCGTTTCCTGGTACCTTGGTATTTTGGTACCTGGTGTGAGGAAGTGTGCCGTCTCATTCAGGGTGTGCAGCTGTCAGCTGTGGAGCTTTGGTGATGCTGTCACCTTGTGATGTGACAGTTAGCTCTGTGGTCTGTGGATGATGAGCAGTGTTCGAGGTGCTTGGCTCAGTCAAATGGCGGTCAGACGGTTTGGTTTCAGTTCTTATGCTTAGGCATAAGATGTCTGGCTCGTCCTTCTTGTCTTTCTTGCAACGTTCCTGGTGAAGAAGCTCTTTCAGCACCCTTAGGATCTCTGCTGTTTCAGACGTGGCTGTACTGTGGTTATCTGATGTGAGCTCAGGCTTGAGCTTACCAGTGTCGTGTCGAGAGTGGTTCCACTCTCTGTCGGGGCTTGTTGTCCTGGACGGTGGAGATCGGCTCTTCTTGGGTCGCCGGCCGGCTTCCCAGAATCTTTCAGAGCGCTCGCTCTGGTGCTTTGGACGAGCACCACCGCGATTGTGTTGCCCTCTGCTGGTTTGGAATGGTCGTGACTCTCTGTAAAAATGTCTGTGACTGTGGTGTTGTGGGGCACCCTCTAAAGTCAGTTCTGAACAGTGCTCAGAGACAGAATAGATTGTGGGGTTTTTCACAGTCTTTTCAGAAATAGTCTTTTGCTTGGTGTAAGCTTTATGGGCTAAGTCACGCAGCTGTTGGGTAGACATGGTCCGTGCATCGGCCAAAACCCCAATATGATGGGATAAGGTTGGATGGAGATTCCGCAGGAAAAGAGTTTTAAAGGTAACATCCTGTTCCATCCCAGGCTCATTCCGTGCTCCGAAGAAGGCTTGTCGGAGTCGGTTGTAGTAGATCTGGGGGTGTTCACGCCGACCTTGCTTGAGGTCTACAGCAACGATGAAACCTTGATCGGAGTCTGGATCAGAGAATTCACGGATCAAAGCTTGCCGTAATTGTTGGAAGTCCGTTTTGACAGCCTCAGTTTGACGGTCTAGGAAGCTACGAACATCACTGCTAGCCGTTATTCTTAACAGATACAAATTGTCCCAAGCTGTCACGTTGGCGACAGTTTGCAAGTAAAAGTCAATGTCTTTTAAATAAGCATGAATGTCACAACCTTCTGCAGAATCTGGATCGAACATAGGAATGTTTCGAGCTAGCTTGTCAAGTTCTCGGGGGGTCGTGCCGTGGTTAGTGGCATGGGTTGTCTGAAGGGGTCCTCCCCCTTTTGCTGCTGACAGGTGTTCTTGAAAGCTGGCTGGTGATGTCTTGAGCGGTGGGCTTACATCTCCCTTTTCAGCTCTGGGTTCTTGGCTGAAAGGGTTGGGGTGGCTGGCCGGGAGAAACTCTGTGATGTGTGTTTCTCCGTTCCAGCCACTCTGCAGTCTGTAAGAATGTCTCAGTTCTGCATGAACAGTGTCAAGTTCATCTTGGAGCTCGTCTCTCTGCAGAGTAAGCTCGCCGATTTTAGCTCGGGCCTTTTGCAAATGTTTTTCGCAGGCCCTGGCTTTTGCGTCTGTTTCTTTTAGTTCAGTCTCGGCTCTCCGTAGGAGAGCGTCACTTTGTTGGAGTTTTTCGTTGAGTTCTTTTCTGGTTTCTCTCTCCAACTGTTCTCTTTGGTCTGTGTCAAGGCGCAGATCTTGCAGGGCATTTCGAAGTCTTTCTACTTCTTTCTGTAGCTCTGGATCTGTGGCGTCCTCTTTCTCGCGCCGGTACTGGGTCTCGAGGAGGAGCTGATCTAGACGACTCTGGGTTCGGGCCTGGTCCCTCCGGGCCTCCTCCGCTTGAAGCTTAAGCGTTGCGGCTTGCTGCTCCAGGTCGATGTTGCTCCGTTCGCTGAGCCTCGCCTGGGCGACGACATTGTGGGCGACGCTGCTGACGATCCTGGCCCCGTCTTTGTAGTTGTAGCTTTGGGTAGGATCGTGTGTTATCAGTTCGTTTAACTCGGTGTCCAGTTGCGTTTGGCTCAGATGCTGCAGGTCACTGGCGTCCTTGGCTAAGTGCTCCCGACGGACCGCGGGACTGGATGCACGGGACATATTGGCTTCACTGTAGGCGAGAGAAGCACAGCACACACACAAAGAGACCAATGCAAGTTCGTTCTAAGGTTGATGAGCTATACTCATACGGGCTATGCCGTTTATGAGAATTTTGGGCTAACTGATGCACAGTTAGACAGTTAGCGGAGCCAATTGACTTGGGTCGAAGGACCCGAACTAGAGATTTGACAGGCAGTAGCCTCGCGGGTCACGTGATGACACCGGCTGCTTGGTCTGTCGCCCTATTATTTAGCTTCCTTGGTGGCTCTCACAGGTTACTTGTCTCTAGGTGAAATGAAAGAAACAAATCACAACAGAACAAAGGATAGAAAAGACTGAGGTAAAACAAAACACTAGTGATGACTAGGTCTGAAATTAAATAAACAGAATAGTAACACAGTACGTGTTCAAGAGGATAAAGAGACCTAAGCTATTACCATTGCTAGGGTTTAGGATAGGCCAACAGGTGAGTGGGGGCTATCGGGGGGGTAGGAAACCTAGGAAGATGGTATGGCTTAGAGAAGAGATGGGCCAAACACCTAGACTGTACCCGGGGGAATATCTAATATTCTGTGGCTTATAGTAAGTGGAATGGGTTTTACTAAATTTAGATTAACCTGTGGTGAATTGAAGCCGCTCTGGTGGGATCCGTGGCTCAGTCAACCCCTCCGACGGTTCCCAACACTTGATCGCAGTGTTCTCGGGCAACTTCGTTTTCTCCCTGTACCTTGCTGCGCCCTCTCAGACAACTTGCGACTTTAAAACACAACCTGGCAACACCAAGGTTTCCCCGGCCAGACAACACGTCAAAATTGGGTTTTAGCCCGGAACTCTCTCGAAGAGTGGCCCACTTTTAGGCCTCAGTTCGGGTTTATTGTCCCAAAATTGCTTTGTGTGTGTCGGCTGGCGCGGTTGACCTTTGGAGTGCCAAATTGCTAATGTCGAAGTTGCGTGCCGCAACGATGGTACGGGATTTGAAAGTGTCCGAAACTCACGGAACGGCAAGTGTCAGTAACGCCGGTTGGGCAACCTCGCTCGCGGAAACCAACCCGAGATGACTGCAACTCCCCACAGTGCTCTAGTGAATGCCACCTATAAATACACAAAGGATAAACAAGTGAAACTTAAAGTGAATTAAGGTTAGTTTGTTTAAACCAAATTGATTAATTATTTATGTGGCAATAAGAGTCAAAGGTTTTACTAAACAAAGGGAGATTATGATAATGTTACTTATCAAAATGACCTAACCCAAAAGAGAGATAGGGAAAGAATAACAGTAGATATAAAATAATAGAATAATAATTAAAATTTAAAAATAAAATCAAAATGAAATGACAGGATGAACCCAGGAGAAGAGGCAGGCCGCAGTAGTGGGTTTTCACCACAAGGGGGCGTGCTCCCTCTCTGTGCTTAACCTGGCAAACAGAGAACTTAATTCAAATCAAAAATTCAAAACTTGTTTAAATTAAAATTTAAAATAAGCATGTAAGGAAATGTAAAAATAAGAATGATATCTTATAATAATCCAGATACAATAAAGTATCAGTTCTATTTATAAAAATAATCAGGAGAGAAAGACGATATAAAAGAGTGAAAGGAGGAAAATAGTGATGCCGACTTCCACAAGGTATCCACAAGGCTAGATGGTGCTGTTTCCTTCAAGTGGATGTAAGTGGCTGAATACACAACTCAATTTAAATTTAAAATTCAAACTAGTTTAAATCAAATTTGAATGAGCATGTAAATAACATGTAAAAGGAAAACTCAGAATAATATCCCATAATAATTAATGGTAACAGTGAAGTCTCATCAATAATTATTAAGATAATCAAAAGAGAAACGTGGAAGTAAACAATTCCCGACAGGATTTGTAAAGAGAGAAATGAGAGCTGAGTGGACCGACCTAGCGGGAGGCGGCCACTAGGTGCCGTTGTTTCCTCTAAGGGAATGGCTGAGATTTAATCTAAGTTTTAATTCAAATCTTGTTTGAACCAAACTCAGAGTAAATGTATCAGTTAAAAGCAGGAAAATTGTCTAACACAAAATACTATTCGCACGAGCAAAGCTGTAAATGCGAATAGTTATTTAGAGTTTAAACATTAATTCAGAGGGAAATGAATTCAGCCATAAAGAGAGCGTTATCTGATAACTGGCCACGAGATGGCGTTGTTGCGCTCATGCAGGCGGAAATCAGAGGGGCAAAGGGTTAATTTGGGGCTGCTAAACACTTACGCCCTCTGTTTAGTCAATGGAATTACACCACTTCAATGTGATTCAAACGCTAAGAGCTTTCAGCTCGCGTCACGCGCTGATTTTCTGCAACAGTCACAAATTAGACAGAGGTCTCGGCGGACCTTTTGGTGCTATTAATTATTAATCTTCGCCGCAAATACTCAAATGTGGACAACAGGAATTTTCCGTCTGTTGCTAGACTCCCATACACTTATCACAATAGCACTTATGATTTTAAATGTATTTGGTTTTCGATTGATTAGCTAGGTCAATGTTAACCAGGAGTTTACCGTTTTGTTGAATATCACTGGACTAACCACGAATTCAATAACGATAGCATGCATGCAAGGCCTAAATGTTTAAAAAGGAATCTCGCTTTAGAAACATATTTATTAATACCGGTAGTACGCACGTGAGAATTCTTCGTTCACAGCGATTTAAAACAAATATTAGAAATGTATCAACTGCAGAGATATTTCTTCATCTCTTAACAGGACATTTGTAATATCAAATAGGCTACTGCAGTGTACGTAGCATTTAACAGTGCTAAAATTGTTTAGGCATATTTTAGCAACTTGTTAAAATGTAACGTTAGGCCTACTGACTTCGTTTTTTTACCTTGGACAGTTAGGAGTGAGTTCGCGATGCGACTTCATTTCATAATTTCATAAAATATGTGCACAAAAATTATTAATAACCATATAAACAGATTGAAATTGAATATTGTTCATAAAACAAAGTTTGAAACGTGCCTAAAATATCTCCACCATCTGTAAGGAATATGACTTAGCTCAAATGATTATAGGGAATCAAAATTATGAATCGGGTTGATTCATCTATATTCTTACAATATTAATAAATTATTGAAGCTGAAATTTAGACTTATTCGTATACATCAATGTTCAATTACAATGAATTATAATTCAATCATTAATATACCAAAATGTCCCTCTTTCAGATCAATTAATCAGAATAATTTTAAGGGAAATTAATGTATTAATTAAACAGTTGTTTGTCCCGCAAACTGGTCGTAAAATTAATTCCATCAACTTCTCAACAAAATTATCTCTTTCTTATAATTCGAAGAAAGCTATATTTTCTGGCCAAGAAAATTACTTTCTTGTTCTTATAAAATGTAGGTTACTTAACAGTAGCGCATTTGTAAAGCGTAGCTTGATCGTCATTTCATTGACTTGTAAAATGAACACTTATACAGAGACAATCTAGGATATAATGGGTCTTTAATAATTTGACTAATACTACATCGAACTAAGGAATACAAGTTCTACAATTTACATGAGTATGCATATAACAATACAAACAGTAAAGACAAATACAAGACTAAACGAATAACGAAAATGAGAGAGAGAGAGAGAGAGAGGGAGAGAGAGATCGGACAATGAGAGAGATGAGAGAAAGTGAAACTAACATGTGCGATCAAAGATCGATCACAGTTAGGCAAAGTCACAGGCAGGGTAACCTCGAGAGACAACAAGGAATCAAATCACCTTAAAAGTTCAATAAACTTATCTTGCAAAATGGTTCTCTTTGTTGCTGAAGAACGCAGAGTTCGTGCGTGTGTCCTAAGAGCAGCTGCGTGTGTTTCTTTAAGAAAGCAGGGCTTGCTTCGGTGTGCGCGGCCGCGGGATTTTCAAAAGAGTCTTTTTCTTTGAGTTGAAGTTGCTTGCTGCGTTTGCTTCGCTGAGTCCGAATACGAAAATAAAGAAAAGACTTAAAGAAAAGAAAAGAGAAAACGGAGAATGCTCCCTAAAAGGGAGCCATGTGGATCTTCTCGCTGACGAAGATGGTTCGTAAAAGTGCTCCCGGAGATTTCCTGAGTTGGTCTTTTATGGAAAATATGGGTTGACGCCTCTGTTCGCACGAACAACCAATGAACGTCCAAAGATCTGAAGCACCAAAAGGTTCTTTGTCTCTGGGGGGCGACACCCACTCGAGGGAGTTATGGTGTTGTCTTAATACTCTAGTAAGATGATTCATATAGTAATAATCATATCATTGCAATCTATTATCGAGATTCAACTCCGTTAAGTCTCAAGATTTAAAATGATATAAAACATGTCATATGAAAGATTATGGGAATACACAAAGTTACATACTTGTATGTATCTTACAAACATTTTAAAGAATTGATTAATACACGATAACATTGCAGATACACAAATTTGATATGGGAAAATCAAATCCTTGTTTATACATTTCTTAAGTGGTTATACATAAATGTAGGATTAACACTTTATTCCTACTCCTCTCCTGGAATCTCAGTTTGCTTGACATTCCGTTAGGGCAATAAAAACCAAGTGGGGGGGAAGGCAATTGCCAGACAATCTTGAATGCTGATTCTAGATTACACATTAGAAAACTACACCTTTATTATAAAGCAAAGCTAATCAAACTTGCATAATGGCATTGTACTTATATGAAAATGATATTTCTAAGTTCTAATACAAAGGTGTGTGTGTGTGTGTGTGTGTGTGTATGCATGTATGTGTGTGGGATGACTCCTCAGTCTCCCAGGGGGTGTTGTAACGTGTTATCCTATAGCAGGAGGAAGTTTTGTTATCTCTCTGTGGTCCAGAGAGGGGAAGGGGGTTTGGAATGTCTCTGAGGTGCAATTAGTGTCGTAAAAGTCCATTTGTCGCCGACTAGCTGGAGCCGAAGCATGATTTGCACTCACGAGTTCAAAGTGCACCAGCTTTTGTATTCAGGAAGAAATGTTTTTAGCAACACAGAGTATTTGAATTTGTTAATTCAAGCCAACGACGAATGATTCGATAGCCAATGTTGTTACAATATTGATGGCTCTGACATTCTAAGGTGTAAACCACTCCTCCTTCACGCCCCCTCGCATATTGGCTTTGCAAGCAAAACCTGTCTTACACAATTTAAATCAATGTACTGTTTTCTGTGAACGATAAAGCAAGACTATTTTCACATAATTTTGAAGCCAGAACCCGAAGCGATAACATCCATTTGTCAAAAGTCTTATTGACGCATATTTAGTATGAGTTTTGTGATCTTGTTTCAGCAACTTTCATTTTTATTTTTTTCAATAACCACGCATAAACATTATTCTCTTAAAAATACAAACATCTACATACTTGTTGCTCACATATTATGCTAGCCCTGTTTGTGCTATATAGAGTGAATTTACACCTTTGCCATTAACATGTTTATAAATAACTGAAAAAAGCACTAATGTCAGGGCATGTCAAAACATCCCAAGGGCCCCAAAAACACCTTAGACCTCAGAGGGTTAAGCTCCTTGGTACCCCTTTCCGAACGCTCAAATAGCATACATATTCTGATTGCTGATTGCAATGTCAAATCTTTTTCCCTTAACAGTTGAGAACGAACTGCATCATTATGGATGCCACAGACGATTCGGTCACGTACTAGTTCATCAGTTAGCACTCCAAAGTCACATTTTTTTGCCAACAGTCTTAACGTGGCCACGTAAGACTGAATTCCTTCGTCAGGTTTTTGCACTGTGATATTGAAAGCATGTCTGTCCATTATCACGTTCCGTTCTGGCAAGCATATCTCATCAAATTTTTTTATTAACACATCAGGATCCTCTTTGTTCTCACCCTCTTGAAAGTGAAATGACTCATATTTATCAAGTGCATCTGAACCGGCAAAATTGAGGAGAGTGTAAGCTTGCACCTTTTTTGATTTGTCCGACAGTCCTGCTTTGCTGTACACGTCCCATTCCCTCTTGAATTTCAGCCAGTTGTTAGCGATGTCATCATCAAATACGAGCGGTTCTATGCGCCGGAGACTTTGAGCCATGATTTCTCAGCAATCTCACTTCTGACACCATGTAGATGTGCACAAAACAGAGTAGTCGTTTGGTAACTTTTATGACGAACTCACTTTAATGTCATCCTCCATGAAGCCTCTCAACAACTGACTAAACTCCGCCCCCTAACTCTGTCATCCTAATATCCTGCTCCCGTATATCTATGAATAGGTGCGACACCCACATATTCTACACGTATGTTGTTAATAGTTGGAAAAAGTACTTTAATGTAGCCCATGGAACAAATGATTTTCATTTACCAATTGTATTTGAAAAAAAAAAAAGGTATACAAGAGTTTGTTTCAAGTAGAAATTATGACTGTCAAAAAAAATAAACAATGTCCAGAACAATTCATTCTCTTTTATTTACACATTTAAAGTTACATAAAAATAATGTACAGATTTTCTTTCCTTTTAAAAAATAGTGAAAAAAGTTAAAGAATATGTAGAAAAAATATATATTTTTCAATCATTTTCTCAAGAAGAGAAAACAGCCTGTCCATCCTCTCCCTACTCTCTTCACCTCTGCCTTGGTGCTGGTGCTGGCTCCTCCTCACCGTGGGCACCCACTGCTGAACTGGGCCCTGAGGACAAACCAGGGCCAAGTTTCAGCAGTGGGTTTCCCACTCACACCCTCACCTGTCCCAGGACACTTGCAATCCTAAGGGCAGAACAAATGAACCATGGCTTGTTAACAACAACAGCACAATACATTTCAGCAAAGACGCGTGTATTAACTTTCTTACTTTGTATTTTTTTTCTCCTGAATTGCTCTAAAAAAGCTTATCACAGGGGTGCAATCTTAAGTGCATTGTTAACACTGCAAAATATGACACATCAAGACATGCATACAAAATACTTAAGAAATCATATTTCTATATACTCAAATTTGGTTAAAACCACATAGCTTGCATGACAGCACTACAAAAACACATAAAAGTGAAACCCCATTGCCTTATCAACTGCTTTTCTTATTGTTGTGGGCTTTATAGGGTGAGTGATATTTCTTATAATACACAAGTGAGATAGACTAGTGCAAATATTACAAATAGGTTGTTAAGCTAATATTAGCACAAGTTTTGCCTCAAACTACCTGACAAATGAAGCCACGCAATGGTGACGAAGGAGTTAAGATGAAGTTTATAATAAACTTTAACTCGGTTTCGCTAGCCATTTAAATAAATGAAAACATAATACTTACATTTAAATGTGAATTTGCTGTCCACCACCGATCTCTAGTCTCGACCACCTTTAAAAATAAATAAATAAATGCTGTCGTCAACGGCGTGCAATGAGTTATGGGGTAGAATAGGGTAGGATAGGCCGCTAAGTGTTCATTTATGTATCCTTCCTTTCATGGGGAAACGAAGGACGCATTTGGCGTCGCTTTTGAATCAGGGCAGCCTTCGTCGCGTCGCGATGACGCAACCGGCCTTCAAATACGGCCTTCGGAGGATGCAGAACTGAATTGGGACAGCCTTCATCGCGCCGCGGTGACGCAATCGGCCTTCAAATGCGGCCAATCGTCCTTCAAATACGGCCTTTGGAGGATGCAGCCTTCACATTGGGACACAGCTTATCCACTGTGATAAAGTAGGAGGGTCTATGTTCAGCCATTTACATGTAATGGCCTTCTTGCTTGATGTTTGTAAGATTTGTAGCAGATATCTGTCTTCCTTTCTTGTCCCATTTGGTATATTTCCAAGGTAAAACACAGAAAAGGTCTCATCTAGTTGTAGTCCCAATATCATTTTTATATATCTAATAATATCTGTCCAGTAATGGGTGATCTTAGAACATCCCCAAAAGATGTGAAAATGCCCTGCTGATTTCTGTCCACATTTCCTCCAGCAATTGCCATGTTGAGAATTTTTAGTCTGTTGTTCTCTGATCTTTGGAGTAATAAAGTATCTTAATGTGTTTTTCCAAGTAAATTCTCTCCATAAGTCAGAGCTGGAAGTAGTAGCAATGGTTTCACATATATTCAACCAATCTTCCTCAGTTATATTCATTCCAATCTCATTTTCCCATCTTTGTTTAATATACATAGTGGAAAGCTTTTTCCCAGATTGTAGAAGAGAATATACTGCGGAGACATGTTTTTTAGTGAGCTTCCCCCTACATACATTTATAAAAAGCATAACTAAGGGGCTGGTCTCCATGTTTTTGGACCTGATATCTGCATTAAAATGGTGTCTTAATTGAAGATACCTGAAGAAATCATCTTTCCTCAAGTAATATTTTTCCGATAATTGTTGAAAAGTTTCTAGGCCATTGTCTGTAATTATTTTCCAATATGCCGTAATACCCTTACTACACCAGTTTTTGAATCTTGCATCATTTTTTGCAGGTGTGAAATCCCTGTCATATGCTGGCCAGCGTAAGATCTTTGCACCTCTTTCAACTCTCTTGTCTCTTAATTCCGTAAGCCAAATGCTTAATGGTGTTTTTATACCAAGAGATACTTTGGGTAAAAGTGATTGTAATAGTTGTTTGTCCCCTACAATGGAGGGGAGAGGAGTGCGGATCTCAGCCTGATCCATTTCTTTCCACTTGGCATCACTTGACGGGTTACACCATGCTATCAAAATCCCAAGTTGTGCTGCTTTATAATAACTCTGTAAACATGGGAGAGCCCTACCACCTTCCTTTTTGGTTAGTTGCAATGTCTCAAATTTTATTCTAGGCCTATGTTTACACCAAATAAAATTCGAAATTATTTTGTTCCATTCATTAAATTGCTTAGAGGTCACCTCATTTGGTAATGCTAAGAAAAGATAAAGTAGTCTTGGTAGTATAATCATTTTGACCAGTTCTATTCTGTTGTTCATGTTCATTGGGAGTATTAGCCAACAATCCATATCATGTTTTATATTGCATGTTAAGGGAACATAATTGTGTTTATATACTTCAGTCAGTTCTCTAGGAATATTGACCCCTAAATATTTAATTATGTTATTATTCCAATTACATTTTAAATGTTTTTGTATCTGTTTGCTTGGTTTACAGTATAGTTAAATTTAAAAATTTGAGTTTTATGGAAGTTTAATTTGTATCCCGAATAAGAGCCATATTTTTTAAGTAGGGATATTAATGTTGTCAAACTAATATCCGGTTTGATGAGAGTCATCAAAATGTCGTCTGCATACAAACAAATTTTGTATTCTGTATTGTATACAGTGACTCCTATAATATTTTCTGATTCTCTGATGGCTTGTGCCAATGGTTCAATAAACAATACAAATAGAGTTGCGCTCATCGCGCATCCTTGTCTACAGCCTCGTTTTAGGGAAACACCATCTGATAAATCTCCATTAATTTTAATTCTTGCTGTAGGTGAATTATATAGGGATTTTAGACAATTGATAACCTGGCAATTAAAACCGAATCGTTTTAGAGACATATATAGAAACTCCCATCTCACCGAATCAAATGCCTTTTCTGCATCAAGGCTGAGGACGACAGATTCTGTGGGTTTCATATGATTTATGATTTTAAACGCTCTTCGTATGTTGTCATGCGTTGTTCTATTTTTAACAAATCCTGTCTGATCTGTATCTATCAAATCTGGTAATATGTTTTCAAAACGTTTGGCCATTATTGTGGTAAATATTCTATAATCTATGTTCAATACTGATACAGGTCTATAAGAGCTACATTCAGTTGCATCCTTCCCTGGTTTAAGTATTACAGAGATAAGGGCTTGATTCCAAGATATTGGTATTTCTCCACCTTCCAAAACCTGATTAAAACAACTTTTCAAAGTCGGTACTATCATTTGCTTGAAACACTTGTACCATTCCGATGGAAACCCATCAGGACCTGGCACTTTATTCCCCTTTAAATTTGATATCGCTTTTTCTATTTCTTCCTCTGTTATTTACTGTGTAAGTTTTTTATTCTGTTCTGTGCCTATAGACGGTAAATCCAATGAGTCCAAGAAACTTTCCACTATATTTATGTCTGCCTCTGGAGGCTGGGAGTATAAATTTGAATAGTAAGATACAAAAGACTCTTGTATATCTTCTAGATTATATCCTACCTCTTTAGTCTGCGGATTTTTAATCTTATGTATGTAACGACTAGCTTCTTGCTTACGTGCTCTCCATGCAAGTAATCTCCTGGCTTTAGGTCCATTCTCATAATAGGTTTGTTTGATAAATTTAGCTTTTTTGGTCACTTGATTTTCATAAAGTTCATTTAAAGTCTTTCGGGCCAAATTTAATTGTTCTAAACTATCTGCATTATTATTTATTTGATGCTCCTCCTCCAAAAGCTTAAGTTCCCTAGTCTTATCAACAATTCTTTTCTCTTTTTCTTTTTTCCTATTTGATGACCACATTATCAATTTACCTCTGTGAACCGCTTTAGCGGCATCCCATAATACACTTGGTGAAATATTTTCCTTATTATTGTGATACATGTAATCTTCAAACTCCTTCTGAATGTATTGTTGAAATGCTGTCTCGTTAAGGAAACTAGAGTTTAACCTTCAGATCCTTTCTTTTCATTTAATATCTAAATGTATTATTAAGTAAACCCCTGCGTGATCCGAGATGTCTCTAACCCCTATTTTACAATCAATAATCCAATGTCTGTCAGAATTGGGGATGAAAAAATAATCTAGTCTAGAAAAATTAGAATGGGAAAAAAATGTATAAACCTTTTCATGTGGATGTATGTCTCTCCAAACGTCTATCATGCCTAGCTCTTTCATTATTTTTTTAATATGTAGTGCCTCTGATTGTATCTTTTTCGTCTTAGATGAGGAGTCCAGTGAAGGATGCAAGTGAATATTCCAATCCCCCCCGCATATCACCACCCCAGACATTTCCATACATAATAAGTCAAAAACTTTCTTAGTAAATTGCTTATTATGCCCAGGAGGTCTATAGATGTTCATCAATGTAACCTCCTTATGATCAATGAAACCTTTTACTAAAATGTATCGTCCATCAGCATCTGCCACCTGTGAGGTAAACTGAAAATTTACATGATTTGAAATGAGTATTGAAACTCCCCTTGCATTGCCATGTTTAAACGAAGAGTAGTACGAATTTTTAAACCATTTTTTAAGTTTTTCATGCTCGGTATCTGAAAGGTGCGTTTCTTGCCAAAATATGACATCTTGCTTTTCTCTCTTCATTTTAGCTATGACTTTACCCCTTTTTACAGGATTGTGTAAGCCATTTATATTAAGAGTAATAAAGTTATATTTCTGTCTAGTCATTTTATTTTTTAGGGAACGTTATTATTATTGAACAGCTTGAATGGCTAAGAAAAAAAGTATAAAATGTCGGTCTATCTAAAACAAAACATAAAGAACAAATGAACAGGAACAAAATTGACTTCCAAAAGTGAAGTGTCATAATCACTTCTAAGCTGAAAGTGGAATCCTCTGAAACCAAAGGAGTCCCTCTCAATGCGAGTCGTATCCTCTGACTTAAATCAGAGCAGCTCGCGTGGTAGAGAAAAACAAGCATGCATTTCCCAGCGGCAAGGTCCAGATTACACTTAGAGTTAAGGAAAGCTGTTAAGAAAAATCTCACCGGTGAACAGCTTGATATTGACCTTAGCTAGTGGCGTCTACGCTGCGGCGAAATTCTTAAAATTTTTCTTGAATGTCTTTGATCCTCTCCCGTTGACGTCGCGAGGTACCCGCATTTTGCAACGCAGATTTCACCATCCTTGTACCAGAAGGGTCCTTGTATTTAGTCACTTGGTTGAAAGTTTCGGTATTAATAACTCCTCTTCCCTTCAGGTCGTTCGCGGCTTCTTGAAGATCTCTGTAAATCACTGTACCGGTTTGGAAATGAACACGGAGTCGCGCCGGGTGTAACGTCTTGCAGCGGAGGTTTTTTTCTTTAAGAGCTCTTCTAATGGGTTCATAGGCCTTCCTCTTTGCCAAAATGTCACTGGTGTAGTCTTGTTCGAAGAAAATGCGCTTCCCTTTGTACTGAATATCTTTCTTCTTCCAAGCAGATTGAAGCACACGCTCTTTGACTTGAAACTCAAGAAAGCATAAGACAATTGATCTCGGTTTAGCCCCATGAGGAGGTTTAGCAGCTAGTGAGCGATGACACCTTTGTATTCCGAGAGGGGTGTCGGGAAGAGCTAGCTCTGCTTTGATAAATTTCTCCACAAAACCCGTTATATCGTCTCCTTCAGCCTCCTCTTCTATGCCGTGGATCCGTAAATTGTTTCTACGTGAGCGTGCCTCTAAGTCTTCAAGCCGTGTCTGGAGTTGTTCCTGTAGTCCAAGTGAGTGGGATAGCATATCTCTTGCATCCGTGCTAAAGGCCTCCATTTCAGTTATTCTATCCTCAGTCGCCTCCACTCTAGTCGTCACGTCTTTTATGTCGGTCTCAATAGCACTCAGTTTGATGTTCATTTCTCCTCTAAAATCACCAAGCTCCCTTTTGAGTTGGCCCGTTGCTTCGCTGAGCTCTTTAGAGATGTCCGTGTGTATTTGTTTTATTTCAGCAATGATGCTAACCTTCATAGCCTCCATGTTATCGGCGCTTGTTAGCTTGTCAGCGCACAAGGTGCTATCCTCGCTGTCACTCGGTGATAAAACGTTCTCTTCTGAATTAGTCTTTCCTTTGTTTCTTGACTTCCGTCCCCCTGGCATTATCTCTAGTAACTTTTATATCATTAAAATAGCGTTCAACCTTGAGGGGGATTCAACCCCGCCGGGAGCTTTAGAATTATGCGACCACTCGCCTCTCCGCCATTACCGGAAGCCGCTTGAATCAGTATTTAATATGAATTATGAGCGTCAGCTGGTCCATTCATAAAAAAAACTCTGTGCTGTCGTCATGACAGTGCTTCACAAAACAACGTCCCTCAGGGCTTTAGCTCAAAAATGTGCAGACTTGGAGAAATATTGATATATTCTCATAGATTCACATCATATTTCTATAGAGAGGAATAATATTTATTGAATTTATACCCAAATGCGTCGATGTAATCATTATGAGCGCTTCTTACTGAGATGTGCTGTGTTTTCAATTCATACCAATAGCCTGAGGGCGCTATATGCACAATAATACTCCATATATGGAACATGAAGAAGAGCCATAATCATGTGACCTTCAAGGACGTCACTGATAGCAGCTACACACAAAGCTAACACAGAGATCGCTGTAATATGCAGATACAGACGTTTTGAAGACAATAAACATGATTGCAATGATTTTTGATTGGCCTGTGTTCTTCAAGCAATGCCAGGTATTTTTAGAATAATATATTATATTCATAATGTAATGCTAATCGATATAGACTATCAGCGTTCATATTACTATAAATAATATATTTTCTGTCTGATTTTTTTTTTTTTATCTGAAGCCAAATTAGATCACAGAAGATTATTTAAAACACTCGGCTTGCGTTATAAAGTAAGTTTGGAGCACAAACATGGTTTTAATCTCATAAATGGTCGTGTATTGATGGTGTGCTAAGCTAACATGCTAGCTAGCTCAGGTGCACCTGCCACCTAGAAGAACCTATTCTTTTAAGATTTTTTTTCTAAATAGGTAACTTATGCTTACTAAAATGTTTTAGTGCATTTGATACAGTTTCAAATGTAAGTGAGAACTTTGATCAAATAAATTAGGGATTGAAACCCTATGAATAGCCTGTGAATAGCCAGTCGTTAGTAACTATAATGCAGACAAAAGATATGCATATTTAGAGCCATAACCAGGCTGGAGAGATGTGTGAATGTGTGCATGGGGAGACTGAGACTGAATGGGGCTCGTTTGCACCACAAAACAATAGAGACAATAGACTGAATAGATGACTTAGATGATGACTAAACATCAGTAGCATTTTTAGAGTCTAATAAAAATAAAGTAATTTGACATGATCTTGAAAAACATTTAACTAAATACAGAGTTTTAGACTTATCATTTTCAGATTTTAAATATAACATGGTCACACATATGGCTTTAGCTGCAGTGCATTTCTAGATTGCTACAGTGCCAACTTCAATTTTATTTTCATGAAGATGTTTCATAAAAATTAATTTCTAATAACTTTACAAAACTTTGAAGCTATTTAAAAAAAAAAATATTATGACAATAATTAATTCTACATTTACAATAAACTACCAGGTGTCAGCTTTCAAATGAGATCATACTTGTGCTTTTAGTACAAAGGGTTCATGAACTGTATGTGTTTCAGTTTGGGTATGTCATTTCTGGGGATTTTTCAAAAGTGGGGCTGCAGCTTAACAGGTTAAAGGCATCGACGCATTTTTCCATTTCATAACTCCTGACACAAATTAAGACATAACTGTCACTATAAGTTTCTCAGAATACAATAGTTGTCAAATACTGAAACTTGAGTCTTATATCTTTTTAATGATGTATAGTTTGTCAAGATATAACATTAAATCTGATAGTAACTTTGAACTAAATAAATAAAAAAACGCTTCAGTGCGCCGACGCACTGGTGAAGCTTAACAGGTTAAGGAGTTCTGACTGCTCTTTATGAATATCATTCTTCCCCACATGAATGATGAGTCGATTTGCAGTCTTATGTTTCATCAGAATGTTCTGAAGTTCCCTGTTTATATCAGAAGTTGTTGCTTGTGGAAGGCAGCACGTAGTTGTATCCCTGCTGCTAATGTTTCTGATTATGGAGTCCCCCACTATCAGAGTCCTGGGCTCGGCTGCGCTCTGAGCTGAGTGCCACTCTCTGCTCGACCTTGAGCGCCAGTTAGCATCAGTGTTAGCTACTGGCCCATTCAGTCTATGTTCGATCACATTCATTACGTTTGGGGATTCCTCATTTACATTCATTAGTACTTCAAATCTATAGGCGGTGGTAGGAGACCAGTGTTTGCAATCCTTGTCAGAGCTGTACCTGGGGTAGAGGATGCTCATCATCATCATCAGTCGAGCTGGGCTAGAGGTCGACGAGAGGTTTCCCTCCTTTCGGTTTCTTTTGCCTAGGCGCGGCAAAAGACAGTTCCATTGTTTCCGGTTCTTTGCCAACTCGCTGATTTCCTTTTCACTGAGAGTGATCATGCTTTTGTCGGTGATGTGGCGTGATATTTGTTCACGGTACGATGTTCGTGGTGCCCCGCGCCTTTTTGTTGGTTTGATCTGTGACTCATATAAGATGAAACGTTTGACCGGTTCGTCTTCTGCCATGCGAATGTAGTGGCCTGTGAACTTAAGCTGGCGATCGCATATAGTTGTGCTTATTGGCACCTGTTGAACCGTCTCGTATAAATGTTCATTTGTGATATGATCGTTCTTCTGGTCTATACCAAGCATGATGTGGTAACAGTTTGTTGCATATGCGTCGAGTCGATTCGCTAGATGTTTAGTGAGGATCCATGTTTCGCAGCCATAAAGCAAGATGGAGATGCAAGCGGCTTTGAAGAGTCGAATCTTGAAGTTGATCTTGGTCTTGGGTGCTTTTAGGATGGATTTGAGTTTGTGAAACGCAACCCAAGCTAAACCGATTCGAACATTGACGTCTTTGTTTGTTGATCCTACGTAGGCGCCTAGGTATTTGAAGTCATTTACGATGGCTACCTCTTGGTCATCTATCTTCAGTGCGGGAGCAGGAGTTGCGTCTTTCTGTATGTTCAGGCGCATTTGCTCGGTTTTGTTGATATTTATCTCTAGGCCTACTTGGCGTGCTTGTATTGTTAGTGCGGTGACTTGTTTTTGTTGTTGCTCTGCGTTTCCTTCAAGTAGGGCGATGTCGTCGGCAAAAGCTAGGTCATTCACTTTGTGACTTAGCACGCGAGTTGATGCGCGTAAAGTTCTGTAACTTCCATCTGTTTCCTTGCCTTTGTGTGTAAGATATCCAAATTCGTTAACTGATAGTTTTGAGACATAGTCGATGACTATGATGAATAGAAATGGTGCTAAGACATCACCTTGAAGTACACCTGTTGTGATTTTGAATGGCTCGTGATTTTGAATGGCCTTGCAGGTATACTTGGCTTTTCGAGTCATCGTACAACACCCGAATTGCATCAACGATCTTTGCTGGAATGCCGTAGTGTCGGAGGATGGCGAACATCATTTCTCTGTCGATTGAATCGAAGGCCTTCTTGAAGTCAATGAATGTGATGTAAAGTGGGATATCTTGTGCATATGCTCCATCCATTATTCGTCGCAGAATATGAATTTGCTGAATGCAACTGCGGCCTGTTCTGAAGCCTGCTTGGTTCTTTCTGAGCCTAATGTCGATGGGCAGACGAATTCGATTTAAGATCATGCGATTGTACACTTTTGCTGCAATTGATATCAGGGTGATTCCGCGCCAGTTTGTCATTAGCTGCCGGTTTCCTTTCTTCGGCAGAGGTATGATGAGATTCGATGTCCATTGAGTGGGTGCGTGACAGTTTTCGTAGACCATTTGACAAATATAGAGAAGCTCATCGACTATGAAATCGCCGCCGTCTTTGAGCACTTCAGCTGTCATTGCATAGTCTGGTCCAGGCGCTTTGTTGCGCTTTAGGTCTTCGATTGCTTGCTCTATCTCGGATCGATGGAATTGAGTAGTTCTGATGTCAGTACAGTCGGGTGATGGAACTGGGTGGACTGTTTGATCTGCGTTTTTGTTTTTGTTGTTTAGCAGTGAATCGAAGTACTCGCGCCAGCCTTTGAGTAGATCGTTTTTATCTTTGGGCATTGATCCATCGAGTTTCTTTACTTTGCTTGGGTCGGCCTTATTGTCGTCACCTGAGATCTGATTGACGATCTTCCAGGTTTTGCCGTGTTCTCTCTTCTTGTCTGCGTTCTCAAGCGCATCAAGCAGGTGGCCGAGATGCGCTTCTTCGTCATGTGTGAATGCGTCAGACACTTGGTTCTGCAGGCTTTGCCACGTCATTTTGTGCGAGGGCAATCGTGTTCGCTTGTACTTTGCCCTGACCTTGTTGCAGATGTCGAGTAGTGTGAGAGTTTCAGCAGTGACCCAGCTCGCAAACTTTGCTTTGCGCCTCTTTCCAAGTACTTTTCCGCTTGTATCGCGTAGAGCAGCATCCAGTGCGTCCGCGTGTTGCTTGATCTTTGCAGTTTTACTTGGTTGGGCTTCCATTTCGTCCATTAGCAAGCTGAACCGATTCTTAAGCTCGCAATTGAAAGACTCTTTGATTTCCGGTACTGCTAGTCTTTCCCAGTTGAACTTGCATCGATTGTTGGTTGGTTGTTTTGGTGCTCTTAGGCTCAGTTTGAAGTTTGCGCTCATTACTTTGTGGTCGGAACCGACATCGATTGTATTGTAAGCGCAGTAGTTTTTGAGTGATTTCCACCACTTTGTCGAGATCAACATGTGGTCAAGTTGTGACCACTCGCCCTGTGGTGAACAGTAGGTGAGTAGCCGACTTTTCCTGTTTGGAAAGTGTGTATGCGCTGGTCGAAGGTCTGCTAGTTCGCATAGTTCGAGCATGCGTTCGCCATTGTCAGTTGTTGTGTTGTGCATGCAATGAGGTCCAACTTGCCTAGGGTTGGTGTCTTGACTGTCCTTGCCGATACGGGTGTTTAAGTCACCTGCAATGATGGTCAGTGTGTGTGGCGGTTGTTTGAGGGCGATATCTTTGAGATCATTGTAAAAGGCGTCTTTTGGCTGTTTATCATCGCAATCTGTTGGCGTGTAGGCAGATATAATGCACATTCGTGGGTTGCCTTCTAGATGTGTGGTGATTATGCGATCTGATTTGTACTCGATGTATCGGACCAGTGGAGCTATTCGTTTGTTGTAAAGAACGGCTACTCCATGGCAATCGTGTGTTGAGTTCGTATGAGCCAGAGTCCAGCCGACTGTTCGCCATTTTGTTGTGATCGGCTCTGTTGAGTCGATGTTCTTGGATGGTGATGATGTCAATTTTGGTAAAGTTGCAGCCGGCGATGATCTGCTCCAGCTTGTGGCTGATGTTTGCACGGCCACGGCGTGATTTTGAGTCGGCCAGGGTCCGCACGTTGAATGAGGCAACGGTAAATGCCTGGACGAAGGGTGCTCGTCTACCTGAAGTCGGATCTGGCGCGTGGCGTCGGATAAGTCCGCTTTGGCCACAATCCTTCATAACGGGATCAATCCCAGACTCCAGGTTGTCAGTGCGTGTCGGGTCAGTTCCCGGATCTTTTGGTTTTGCTGTCATGTTTTGCATACGTTGTAGTTTTTCGCGCAAGCGCAAGTAGGTACGACTGTGCTGGGTTACAAGTCCTCTTGCACAGAAGTTGTTTCCATGATTATACCGCCATGGATCGGTCAGCAGTTACGTTCACATAGTCCCCATAACCATATTGATCTATGATCTTCTGGTAGGCTACCCATGTTAGCCCCTGCTGGGTCAGTTTAAAGTCATGACCAGGACGAGGATGCTACTGCGGTAATATGTGAGGCTCGTGACAATCTGATGTCTCGAGTGCCTTTGGGTCTGATTTCCTTTTTTCTGCTAAACACAAAAGAAGATATTTTAAAGAAGGTTGGTAATTAAACAGTTGCTGGTCCCCATTGACATCCATAGTATTTTTTTTTTCCTTCTATGGAAGTCAATGGGGTCCATCAGTCGTTTGGTTACCGACTTTCTTCAAAATATCTTCTTTTGTGTTCAGCAGAAGAAAGAAAGTCATACAGGTTTGGAACAACTTGAGGGAGAGTAAATGATGACAGAATTTTCATTTTTGGGTGAACTATTCCTTTAAATAGCTAGCTTCCGGCAAACGGCCTACGCAAGTCGACTTGCACCAAAAGAGTAAGACTTGACGATGTAGGATGTAGAATGTAGGAGTAAGTTTAGACGTCTCTCGCAGGTCAAACAAACAGGGCTGGGCAGCTCCTCCCACATTTCTCTTTAGAAATTGTCATTTTAGACTTCTAATTCGTGACCGGTGTTTTGTTTTGCTCTTTCCTCTGCGCTTCCGCGTTCGTCAGTACGTCATGCGTCAGGTGTTACTCTTCCACCATAAATCTGGAAGAGGCTGTCTGCCGGAAGCTAGTTACTTTAGTCGATAAAGTTTTAAATATGAATCTTTTTTACAACATCTACTTATTTTACAAAAAATCTAACAATAAAAGTTTTTTTTTTTTTGCCATTTCACTGAATGACACGTGTTTTTGTAACTCAAGTTACCACACTATGAAAAGGTGAAATTATCAAATATTTAAGAGCAATAAACTTAACTTGCTGCAGCACCACAAGATCTTCAGGGTGCCCTTTGATGATGTCACAGACTGCTTGATGACTATTGGTTGTTTATTTAATTTCAAAATGGCTTTCTGATCCAATGACCTCTGACAAACTGCATATTCGGGACAAACGTTCCCCTAGTTATTTCAATACTTAACAAAAAAACAAAACAAAAAACAACACATAGTCCTTTTAATATAATACAGCCAACAATTATGTGAACATGCCAAGGAAGCACTTTTTTTTTTTTTTTTTTTACATGGTATTTTATACGTTTATTTAAAAATGTAATGGTAAAATCAAAGTCCGGACTATTACGCTGAATGACAATTTTACACTTTAGAGCATTTTTTAACTCATATTTTGTCATTTTATTTTCACAAAAGTTATTTGAAACATGAAAGTAGACACTTTATTTGCATTTAATATGTTTTTTTTTGTTTGTTTGTTTGTTTTTTTATGTAAAATCACTTTTGTAAATTTAATTTGATGCTGACACCAAAATGGTGACGTCTCATCTTTGACCCACCTACATGTCAACTAACTTTCATTAGAGTATTAGTTGAGCATTAGTAGATAGTTTAGGGTTAGTAGAATAAGTTGTATGTAGGCTACTTGCAATGTTACATATAGTCAGTTGAATGTCTAAAGGGGACCATCAAAATAAAGTGTTACCAATTATTAATACATGATACTAAAGAGAAACAAAAAGCAAAAGCAAGAAATAGATAACGAAATATAAAAAATATTTTTTTTTTTTAAATACTAAAAAATAAAATACATACATACATAGTATACATAGGGGGTTAAAAAAATTCAAATTTCAAATATTAAAACAAAATTTTAATTCCTACTGTAGCTACATAAGTTCTCAAAATTGTAGGCCTCAGTATATTTAGGGTTAACTCTTTTTAAAGACATTAGGCTGTGGTGCTGTTTTCAAAACTGCATTTGTGAATAAAATATCAACAAAGTCCACATTTTTGTCCTCTAAACATATTGCAACTTTCACCATATCCCAAGTAATAGATGGAAAATAGATATTTTTTTATATTATCCAATTAAATATCTCAGTCTAAAATGTATTAACCCAATTACATTAAAAACATCAATGATCAACAGTTTCAATATTATTATTACAAATATGGCAAGTGTTTGAATCTACATTACATTTTAATCTTAGAATTTCCTTAGCTGGATAAATATCACACACAATTTTAAAATGCACTTCTTTACGTTTAGGTAGAAGGGGAAATAGAAGATATTTGCTTCTGAATTCCTTGACTGATTTCCTACTGAGATGTTGAAAAATGTAATTTCTTCTTATACGACCAGGATAGCTTTCAAGTCAATTCATTATAATCTTATTAGTCCTCAGTCCTCATCAATTGAAACTTATTTGGCCTAAATTAAGATCCCAAATATCTTGGTAATGTACAGTGGCTGAGAGAGCTCAACACGCTGCAACTGAAGAAAACACAAGCAAATAGAAAAAAACCCACGCAAATTATGAAAACATCTTCATCAGTTTCACAATACACGTGTGCTCCAATACTCACAACACAACCACATACACAAAGTGTTGCAAAAGTTTACAACACAACCAACTACAGAAACGCGCTGCAAATAGCACAGACCACAACAGAAATGTTTCCAGGGGACCCCAATAAGTGATTCCGGCTTCTGAACTGGTTGCAGTTCCACTCTGGTTCCATATGAGGGCGCTCATGAATGGAGTGCAGAATGAATGGAGGTCTATGGAGCTATACCTCTCAAAATCCACTTTTCTCAGGATATAATTTTTTGTCTAGTAATTTGAATGTTGTATTCGAAAGGAGATGCAAAGAAATTACACACTGCTGGGTGTTAGATTATTAGAGTCACTTATTTGCTTTAAAAAGTCTTTTAAAATGTCAATGACGTCATACACATCGTACGACCAGAGATACTGCTTCAGAGTCCTGCAACGGGTCGGGTCCCCGCATAAAAGTGGCTAAAACGGGTGGATTGTGACATTCCTAAAATTCACGGGCGGGGATGCGGGCGGATAATGAACTCCTTGCGGGCAGGTAGCGGATGAAAAATATGTGCAATATTTGTATGTCTAAATTACCATTACACATACGCAAATATGTGTTTTAGTCAGGCCATCCTTAAAAATATTCTTGTTTGCCGTAACCCGACTAACCCTGTCAATTTAGGACCGACCCAATTCTTTTTTTTCCCCTTTTTAGTCCGACCAACTTGCCGGTTGTAAACTTGTGTTAAGTTTTTTTTTTTTACTTTTCAAACAACTAGCCTAATACAAATGCAATAAAATGATATTAATTATATTTTAGTAAGTAGCCTATTGTGTATATAAATTGCCCATATATAGGCCTACATACAAACATATACGGTCTTTCTTTTAAATAAAAACCGGTGGCGTCATCTATGATTATAAGAGCTGTAGGCTATATGCGAAATGAAACCGAAATCGCGACACTCAGGGCCACAAACCTACAATTAAAACTTTCACAGAGATCTCAAACATGCATTAAAAACACCAAATATTAAGAATTGACATATCAAGCAAAATAATATTCGATGATTGATCAAAAATCGTATCTCCCCCTCCACATGCTCACCGGCAATGCTCCGACATTAAATTTCTCTGTAGCCTACTGTATGTGTTGTAGCCCTGTCATTAAAAACGATTTAGTTTCATATTCATGTTTAAATAAAATAATATGTTTTTGATTTCATGTTGATTATATGAAAAGTGAAAAGCATGAATAAGTAAGATGATCCCGAATATTGGGAGACAAATGCAGTGGGCAGATATGATTTTGACCATTTCATTAAGTTTGTTTTTGTAGAAAACCTTTCTTTAAAGTGAATTTCGTTTCGTATTAATTGTATCTTAATTTTAATCAATGTTTCATCCACCATTTTCCTGGATTTAATAAATAAGAGGTAAATATAGCAGGCAATAATCACGACACGGAGGCGCGGGCGCGTGAACTTGAGGCTCGTCTCTTAAATGAACCGAAACTCAGCGTAGGCTATAAGCTACTTGCCTCACAGACCTGAGAAATAGAAAGCATGAAATGTCTACTTTTAAACAAAACAATTCAAAACGAAAGAAAACAGACTGCTCTCTGCTTATGTAATCCGTATGAAATGTCAATTTCTCTCTGGCACGTTCACTACTGCGAAGATCGCGAGTCAGCATCGTCAACTTCAATTTTGACACAGAAAACACTTAACACTTAATTTCAATTGTTTATTAATAAACAATTGAAATGTCTCCTTGATATATTTGACATATTAATAATCATTACTTTTCCCAGTTCTTTGTGACAGCTTTTAGGTGCGTTATTGGCAGCACACCCTTACATGTTACATGAATGCGTCACCACCGCTCAATAGATTTTAGCTTGTGTGTGATTTATCGCGGGCACGGGTTGGGTAACGGGCCAAATATTAACGGGTCTGGACGGGTGCGGATTTAATTTTGATATCACGGGTGACGGGTCGGATCTGGTGCTGAACTTTGCGGGCGGGGGCGGGGGCGGGGGCGGGTCTCCAAAAATGGACCCGTGCAGGACTCTGTACTGCTTTATGGCAATCCTTCAGTCACTTTGGTGCTTTCGCGCTCTGCACTTTCTTTTCTCTCGAGGCATCGACAACACAGCTGACACAGGGAAACACACGTGCTAGAAGAGTTTTATTTTTGTTTGTTTCTGGTCCCGCTTCGGATGCCACGATGCCATCAAGCGGTATCTCTGGTCGTAATCAGTCCTTCACTGACCAATCAGTGTTCTTTAGCAGAATTCTAGCGTGTTATGGGCAACAACAACTCAACCTGTAAGAAATCGAAAGGACATAAGTACTCGTTCATTCAACTTTCGACCTATAACCCATGTTGAACTAGCAAAACCTACAATCAAATATGAGATTTCTCAACGGCAATCGGGTGAAAGAGACACATTTAGCCGTCTAGCCCCATTCATTTTGCACTCATGGGCGATTGCCCCCAGTGGAACTCTGGTGGAACTACAACCACAATTCGGTACAATAGGACTTAATAGGGAGTGGCCAGGCTCTCCGTAGACGGGCTCTGGACGTGCTTATAGCTATAAAAAAATGTTTTTTTTTTTTTGTGCAAAACATACAGAGATGACACATGACATGTATATTGTATACAATGTTATATAACAATATGCTCAATATAATCCGAATACAAATGAGAAAAGAAGGGTTAACATTGAGCTGAAAACTAAAAAAAGCACACAAAAAAATAGATAGAGAAAAAGAACATGAGGGTAAGATATTAATCTATACATCAGTTATAATGTACAAATTTTGTCATGTTTGTCATATGAGGTGTCATAAGAAATGTTAGGTAATGCAGGGTCCAAAGATGAGATGGCAAGTTGTAAAGTTGAGACACTCACACACAGATATATAACGCATATTTTAAAAACTTTTCACAAGTGCCCTACCCACTCCAAAGTCCCCAGTTCAAGGGCTCTTCGGAGGGAGTAGGTAGTAGGGCATAGGGATGCTCACGAGCAATTAGCACGTCCCAGCCAGGTTCATCACTTATTGGGGTCCCCTGGAAACATTTCCACTGTGGTCTGTGCTATCTGCAGCACGTTTCTGTAGTTGGTTGTGTTGTGAGTATTTGGAGCACACATGTGTTGTGAAACTAATGAAGATGTTTTCTGAATTTGCGGGTGTTTTTCTACTTGCATGTGTTTTCTTCAGTTGCAGCGCATTGAGCTCTCTCGGCCACCGTTGGAATGAGCATGGAATATGTTAAAAGCCTTTTAACACTAATCATTGGTAAAAGAATACTTATAATAACTTTCATTTAATATTTTTTTCTCACAATTAAAATTGAATTGAACTCCAAAAACAGCCCTTTTTATCCATCATGTGCAACAATGAACAAATATCTCTTTATATCATTGACCAAATATCCTCCAAAACCAAAGATTATCTTTGAATTGATATATTGAATATAACTTTGCTTGTCCTTTTATCTGAGCAGATGCAGGTTTGGTTACAGCACCACCTACTGGTCAGAAACTATACCAGTTTATCCAGCACTATCAGCTACTGTATCATTTTAAATGTTCATGTGAACTGCTGCACCTGCACAAAACTTTGTTGAATGGTGTGTTTCTTTGACTGCTGGTGTAGATGTTTTGACCCTTTAAAGTTTCATGCATTGTCTATGAAATCAAAATGCATTAATAATTTACCAGTGAGAGAATGAGATCATCTATTGAAAACCTTTTAGAGCTCATGCTCCCAAATTACCAATCATTTTATATTGACAGATGTTCCCAAACCAACTCTGACTGTACGGCCACAGAGTTCAGTGTTCACTGGAGACTCAGTTACTCTGAGATGTGAGCTGGATCAGTCATGGGATGGATGGGAGTTTCTCTGGAGTAAAGACTCAAACACTGAATCTCCTGAAGCTGAGACTAAAACAATTTATTATGTGAAAGTCTCTGATGGAGGAGAGTACAAATGCAGAGCAAGAAGAGGAGGATATAACACACATTACAGTGAACCAGTAGCAGTGACAATACATGGTAAGTGTTTTTCCTCTCATAATGAACTGCTCTGAGAACACTATATGAATTCTGTCAGGACCACTATCGTCAAATACGATTGACCATTAGTATTTGGTTTGGATTGGCGGTATGGTTCGGTTCTGGGCAAGAACACCCTGCGCATCCATGCAGCCTAGCATGGAAGAGCAGTAATAACCCCCCTTAGGGGAAACAGAACAGAACCAACGAGAATGTATTACAGATATCATTAATGTAAATATTTGAATGTACAACGTAATTCGAGAATTAAGTCTGATTCAAGGGGAATCAGAATGCCAAATCCTGACTGGAAGAGAGGAGGAGCTGGGGAAGGAGGAGGATAATTAGCTTCTGAGAAACGCGATAGCTGCTGATAATACTGAAGGAGCTTATATATGTATACAGTGAAAGGCGTCGTATTCCTATAGGTAGACGTGTATCAGCTGATGCAAGCTCGACTAACGTGACCTCCCAGAACTAACGCTACGCTTGATTTCTGTCAAGGTTCAAGGTGCAAGGTAGTTTATTTGTCATTACAATAACAGGTTATGTAATGAAATGCTTAGATCCCACCCCCACCCAACGTTGCCATACAAATGTTTTGTATTGGAGGATATTATCAGCAGCCATGTCACCTTGTAGCCCAAGACCGGTTGCCCACTGAAGCTAAGCAGGGCTGAGCCTGGTTAGTACCTGGATGGGAGACCTCCTGAGAAAACCAGGTTGCTGCTGGAAGAGGTGTTAGTGAGGCCAGTAGGGGGTGCTCACCCTGTGGTCTGTGTGGGTCCTAACGCCCCAGTATAGTGATGGGGACACTATACTGCCAAAAGAGCACCGTCCTTCGGATGAGACGTAAAACCGAGGTCCTGACTCTCTGTGGTCATTAAAAATCCCAGGATGTCTTTCGAAAGAGTAGGGGTGTAACCCCGGTGTCCTGGCCAAATTTGCCCAGTGGCCTCTGTCCATCATGGCCTCCTAATCATCCCCATATACTGATTGGCTTCATCACTGTCTCCTCTCCACCAGTAAGCTGGTGTGTGGTGGGCATTCTGGCGCAATATGGCTGCCGTCGCATCATCCAAGTGGATGCTGCACATTGGTGGTGGTTGAGGAGATTCCCCCATTCTATATAAAGCGCTTTGAGTGTCGAGAAAAGCGCTATATAAATGTAATGAATTATTATTATTATTATTAAATGATAAAATTAAAAACCTATCTGGAATAAAAACATCCTATCACATCCACATGAATAAATAAATATACTAACAGTAAGATAAATATAATAACAATAGATTAAACAAAAAAAACAAGTAGCCAACTATGTACAGTGTTAATAAGTGCCAGTGACCATACAAATAATATGCTAAGTCCAGTTACCTAAGTAGCAATTGTAAAGTGAAAAGACAGTATAAAAGACAGTCTATATTTGGTGCAGAATGAAGGAAGTGCATTACGAGTTATATAGCCTAACGGCCAGGGGGAAGAAGCTGTCCCTGAACCTGTTGGTCTTGGTCTGGATGCTTCTGAGCCTCCTGCCCGATGGCAGCTTGCTGAACAATCGATGGCCCGGGTGACTAGGATCAGAAATGATCCTTTTTGTTCTCCTCCTGCACCTCTCGTTGTGAAGATCCTGCATGGATGGCAGGTCAGACCCCGTTATGCGCTCTGCTGTTTTAATAACCCTCTGTAGTGCCTTACGATCGTGGGAGGTACAGCTGCCGTGCCATGCGGTGACACATCCGGTCAGGATACTCTCAATAGTACATCTGTAAAAATTGGACAGTATTCTTGCGTCCATGCCGAATCTCCTCAACCGTCGGAGGAAAAAGAGCCGTTTTCTGGCCTCCTTAACCACCATATTAGAGTGGATGGACCAGGTCAGGTCATCGCTAATGTTAACCCCAAGGAACTTTATGTTATTGACTCTCTCAACTACAGACTCATTGGTGAAAATGGGAGCATGTTCTCCTCGCCGCTTCCTCCTGAAGTCCACAATTATCTCCTTTGTCTTACTGACGTTGAGTTGTAGGTTGTTCTCCTGACACCAGAGAGACAGTGATCGTATCTCGTCTCTGTAGGCCATCTCGTCGCCTCTGCGGTGAAACTTAACTACTGTGTTTTTTAGCACAAGCATGTAACCAATAATCTAGATAAGCTTTAAGCCACAAGCATATTGCAATATAATCGGATAGCATAAAGAAGCAAGCATTTTTTACAATGCGACCAGATAGCCTTAAACAACGCTTTAATTAACATGGTGTGCCGCTTAGTACAGTATGCGGCAATAATACTAGAAGCCTAAATACAATCATAAAATTTTATAACATTTGCTTTGCAACAAGTACATAACCAGCAATGTTGCTGAACAACGACAAGCATGTTGATGAAACCTGGATAAGCTTAGCACAGTATGTTGGAAATTACACCAGAAAGCCTAAAACACAGGCATGTTCCAATACGACTAATGTATCCACATATGACTAATATGTATCCACACATGCACAGGTTCAAGGGCTTAATGTTTGCAAGCACACATGCACATATGTGTACATAAACATAATGAACATGCTCCTGAAAACTTTTCAGTCTCTCCCATTCATTTTCAATGGCTCAGTGGAACACCACAAGTGTAACTCTGTGCCATTTTGTACAAAATAAAAGTTTTTCAAAACAAAATTCCTGGTGAAAAATTAAAGTAGACTAGTGTAATCAACAGTGCCAATTTTCTTCAGATTTTATTTAATATTTCCAAAATTATTCAAAAATAATGTTTTTTTTTACTCAAAAAATGAGATGCCTACTATCAAATAAATGAGGCCTACGATTAATCAGATGCAAATAGAAATATAAAACCATTCCTAATTGAAAGAGAACAAGTTGACAAAAAGATTGAATCCAATATTGGGTGAAAATATAGTATAATGAGAGATTTATAAGCTATTTTTTATAGTCCGGTCATTTTTGACCGAGAACATCCCGGGTGTTATAGGGTTTTGAACACCACACAAATACATTAAATAAACATAGAGAACATCACTTCAGTCTAACCAGTTTTAGTGTTTTACAACCAAGTAACTGTTCACATTTTTTTTCCCAATTGTTTATTGTTGTCATTTCAGAAAGACCAAAACCCAGAGTGACCATTAAACCTGATCATCATCATGTATTCAGAGGAGAGACAGTCACTCTCAGATGTGACATATATGATGGAGGAGTCACTAGCTGGAGGTACAACTGGTATAAAAAAGGTTCAACCTATGTTTTCAGTGAAGGACAGCAACACACATTCAGTTCTGTTTCTGAGTCTGACACAGATAAATACTTCTGTTATGGGACAGAGACTAAAGGATCACGCTGGTCACATCGCAGTGATGAAGTTACACTGACAGTATCAGGTGAGTTTGATCATCTCTTCATAAACACATACAAGTTTAACATGTTATTAATGAGTGATGTCTCTATTTCAGTTCCCAGAGCAGTTTTAAGTGTTTCTCCTCAGAAGTGGTTGACTGTAGGAGATCCAGTGACTCTGATCTGTGAGGCTAACGGCTCCTCTACAGGCTGGACATTCAGCTGGTTCACTGTAACTGTCTCAGGTCAGTTATAATGTGCTTCATATGAATTAACTGGTTATATTGAAGTGAAATATATAATTTAATATGTCTGAAACCAGACACAGACTGGGTATTAAGGGCAACACTTCCATGGGCACCAAGCAGTGAAACCTACTTTGAGATCCCAATCCCTCATTTACAGTCACTGCTCTGTAACAACATTAGAGCCATTGATCAAACCCTGAATAAAACAACCTAAACACAATGGGGTAATTTGGGTTACACCAATGTAAACCAGTGTATTCAGGTTCAAGTTTAGTTAAAAATGTAATTTAAAGTGAAATCTACACATTCTCACTTTCTACAGGGAGCAGGAATGATTATGACCTCCTCTCAGACAGCAGCAGAAAAGCTGGAGGAAAACACACCGTCAGTTCTGCTGATCTAAAACACACAGGAGTGTATGTGTGCAGAGCAGAGAGAGATAAAACAGCCGTTTACACAACATACAGCAACACACAACCACTGTGGGTCACTGGTGAGTTCACATATATAGTTTAAATGATCTTTAATAAAGACCATTTCCAAATTATAGCTGTAATTGTCTTGTCAGGCGTTTCTCCTCCAGTGTCTCTGATCATCAGACCCAGCAGAACTCAACACTTCACATCTGTCTCTCTCTCTCTGAGCTGTGAGGACCAGAGTAACTCTGATGGATGGACAGTGAGAAGATACACAGACAGCGGGCGGCTGGAAGATTGTTCATCATCAGTGTGGGGATCACAAACAGGATCTACATGTACAATCAGATCCACTGTCCTATCAGACACTGGAGTTTACTGGTGTCAGTCTGAATCTGGAGAGCACTATCATCCTGTTAATATCACTGTACACTGTGAGTCTGGGTTTCTGTATTTATTCATTTCACTGGCAGTTTATAATCAAAGCTTACTAAAACAACTCCAAACATCCTCGTATTAATGTATACATTTTTAAATTTAGATTTTTCTTCTGTTTTTTATTATTTCATCACGTTGTTGATATGTCTCCTGTGTTTCTGTAGTTGGTGTGATTCTGGAGAGTCCTGTTCATCCTGTGACTGAAGGACATAATCTGACTCTACGCTGTTTATATAAATATACAACCATATCAAACCTCAATGCTGATTTCTATAAAGATGGATCACTCATCCTGAATCAAACTACAGAGATGATCATCCCTACTGTCTCAAAGTCACATGAGGGTTTCTACTACTGCAAACACCCAGAGAGAGGAGAGTCTCCCAAGAGCTGGATCTCAGTCAGAGGTAAGAGTCAATGAAACTGTGAGCTGATGTATTTCTTAATATGCCCTCGTTATAGTGATATAGTGCATGATAAAGTGCTTGTGTGTCTCTTTTTCAGGGTCTCATTCAGACTCTCAGATCTCTGTCCTCCACATACTCAGTTCTGTACTGGCAGCTTGTCCATATCTGATAGTGACGGTCGTGCTGATTTACAAATGCTGCAGAATGAGAGGGAAATCACCTGAGTGATTTATTAGAAGTCATTATTATCATTATTTTTTACTGACCAACTAATCAGTCAAAATAATCATTAATGTTATGTGATGTCACATTTGGCTTTGCTCAATGAGGGTTTGATCTTTGTAAAGTTGCTTTAACCCTCTGAGGTCTGAGCTGTTTTCTGGCCCTGGAGGTGTTCTGACATGCTCTGACATTTGTGCTTATTTCTGTTACTTGTGACATTGTCATGGCTAAAGTCTTATTACACTGTATTTAGCACAAACTCTGCTACAATAATATATCAGCAGCATGTATGTAAAAGTTTGTAGTTTTGAGATAATGACATTTATGCGTGGTTTGTGAAAATACCCAAAAAAATTCTCACTGAAATAAGGCCATGAAACCCATACTGATTATTTCTTCACAAGACTTTTGAAAATTGTATTACGTAGCCTAGAATATTTGCTCCAAAACTATGTGAAAATCACCCTGACTGCTAATTCAGATAAGACAATATATTGATTTAAAATTTCTAAGACGTGTTTTGTGTGAGAAAGCCATATGCGAAGCGGCGTGATCATCTCATTAATATGTAAGCCCTTAACACCTGAGAAAGACAAAGACACTCCCCTAACTGCCCTATTAGGAGCGATCAGGCCCTGTCATTCAGAGCAACCTTGCACAAAGAATGAGGAGATTTAAAAAAGAATGGCTTTTAGATTGTTTGGATTTATTTACAACACAACATAATCCAAAAATACACAACAAATGACAAAAGAGCACATTGAAAACAATGATCCAAAGACAGAGACCTTTATGCCATTCCTAAAAACATTGTACATACCTTTCATTTCCAAGGTGTTTGATTTTCACTTTACCATGTTCGTGTACAGAGACTCCGAGCAGGACTCAGTTGCATCTGGTCCCTGAAAGAAAAGAAAAAAAGTGAACATACTGGTATCAAGAGAAACTAGGCCTGCACGATTTTGGGAATAAATTTTAGATTTTTCTGGTTAAAATTGCTTTTTAAAATTCACAGAATACACACACACACACACAAATGTTTCCAACAATATATAATATAATGAACACCAGGTTTGTTGTGCCTTGTAGGCATAGGCTATGTGCAGTACTGCATAAAATAATAATAACAATAACCTATAGCAGCCTATAAATCTTTCATAAATCTAAGAATTTCAGTAACAACTATGCTAGAGAAAAATATATTGATTGTTTCCATTCGTTATGATGATATGAAATGAGATAATAGTAAAAATATAAAGCCTATTGTTTGGTGCATTTTGCTTTTCAAACGCGATCATGCTCCAAAATATGATACATTCAAACGCGATCGTGCTCCAAAATATGATACATTCAAACGCGATCGCGCTCCAATATATGAAACATTATGGTTACCATATTTTACATATCTACGTTTGAGCAGATATCCACAAACAGTATTTAACAGTAAACACGGGTCTAAATATTATAATATTCACCATATATCTAGCAACAGTTCAACTGCAATGTGAAGTTTATGCAACAATACCATAAACTAATAAGTAAGAATTTCTTACCTTACATCTTTCTTGTCTTCAAATCGCGTTCTTCTTCTTCTGAGGTAAATCCAATGTAAGCTCACAGCGCGTCTTCCAAACTCGACGAAAAGCAGAGACTTGTGAAGTGTTTTGGTGTTTTGTGTTTGAGGTAACGAGGGCGTTCGCGTTCCATGTGGAGATTTGCATGTGAATCTCTTTTGCGCGAGTGGGCGTGGTCGAATTAAAAAATAATTAGCAAGCGTTTGAGATACTGAACATCCTGTTGGTTTTATACAAATTACATAAACAGAGAATATTTGTTTTCAGTTTGAATCCGATAATTTAAAAGTACACACTTAAATGTTTATAAAGGTATATGGCTCATAAATGTGTGACAAGTATTCACTGAGTTTTGTTTCAGTTTATAGACGTGCTCAAGAAAAAAAAGTTCACCGCGACGGAGAGGCAGAACGCACACCCTGTTTATTTTCTTTATTTTACAAAAGCACAATGTTTTGATTTGATTGTAAGTGGACACATACAAAAGTAGAAATATCACAGATTCTTTTTTTATATTTCTTTTTTCTGTATGACCATAAATGACGGAGTAATTTAAGTTTATTGTGCTACAATGTGAAGAAAATCCAGCAAAACGCGGGGGCGCGTTTGCCGACCTCAGAGGGTTAAAAACACTGTTGTGAAATCTGCTTTACAAATACTGAACTGTCAAATTTGGTTAAATTAAATGCAGGAATGAATCCCCTTTATTATTGCTGTGTTTGTGTCTTATACAGAAGTCACTTTGTTTGTCATGTTACAGTTGTTAAAGTCATGTTACATGTTAAAGTCAACATGTTTTTAACATGTATAATTTATCCACCAGGAATTGATGGTAAAAGCAGTTTTAACTTTGGAATAGCTAAGAAAGGGTACATTTTGGTTTCAGATTGACTTTAACAAGTTACATGGATGTTATCCTGTTAACACGTTTGATTTTTGCTGTTTTTGACAAATCAAATATTATTGTTAATATAGACCAAACCTTTAAGCTTTAGTATCACAAGTACATCCCTGTCCCACTCACATTTTACTTCCCACAATCCCATTTGGCAACTTATTTTCCTCTTTATATATTGCTTTATTTAAAATAAAGCCTGACAAGACAGTGACTGTCTGTTTATAAAGTTGTTTAATATATTAGCTTACATTTCAGTAGGTTTTCAATTTTTATTTATAAGTGAAAGTTTAATATTTTTTATTTTGTCCTGCTTTAATACATTGCAATTCTTTACAATGTAAGGCTTGTGTGATATTTGCATGTTTCACATTATAACCACACGAACACACTGTCATTTGTAAGCTCTTCCTTATTTGAGTGTAAGTCTCCTGATTTGTATTGCTGCAATATTTCATATTTGATGTTTGTTTACTTTTTTAATAAAGAAACACAGCTTTATATTCTGGATCTTGTGCTTTGTCTTGCAGTGTCACAATAAAAGCAAAAGAATCGTGACCTCTGACTATAATGAATCATGTTTTAATCTCTCAATAGTTTGGATTTTTCAGCCTAAAACTACTGTAATCTACAGAAATTATTACATTTATATGGAGAGAAAATAACGTCTTGGGTTACTATTGTAACCCTCGTTCCCTGAGTAGGGAACTCCCGCTGCATCGATACTCGACGCTTTGGGGAATGAATACCCACGCCGCCACACTGAGAGAAATACGCCCTGGTGTGAAGCATCTGGCACACTCACGGACGATAGGAATGAGTAGAGGGCAGATCCAACCTAGCTTGTCATAAGATTTGGTGTAAGAAGGGGAGGTCTGGAGCCGGAGGCTCAACTGACCTCATGGATGAGAACCCCAGACAGTAGAAAGTATTAGATGAGGGGTGAAGGCAAAAGCGCACCTCGTACTTTAGATATGAGAGGTTTCTGCAGATAACCAACTGTCTAATTGATAAAGGGGAATAGCTCCTAACCCTTGATACATAACTAGATGGATAGACTCCTCCCAGCCTGAGGCCTAACATAGGAACCTCCAAGGCTAAGACCTTGACCATCCGACACATGCGATGGAGGATGGAATACCTGAAGAATCATGATATTGCCTACAGGCACCTCAGTACCGGGGCAAAAATAATGTAGAGTGGCTCCCACGCTAGCAAGTAAGAGGGGGCAGCACCACCACTGTTCCAGGGAGTAAGACGAGCAGGAAGCAGACTCAATAGATTCTTATATATACTTATATATCTCATCCACAGGACATGATGGGTGCCAGGGATAGCCCATCAGCCTGATGCCAATAGGCTGGATGACAGGATTCATCCTCCAATCTACAGGAACATGGAGTTTTAGTGGGAATGTCCCTACGTGCACACCCTCAGAGGCTTGCGGAGGGCACCGGGGCCGCCACAGAGGCCCTAAGCATGAACGGGAGATCCCGTTAGAGAACAAGGCAAGGCAAGGCAAGGCAAGTTTATTTATATAGCACATTTCATACACAATGGCAATTCAAAGTGCTTTACATAGAAGAAATTAAAATAATAAAAAGAAACAAGAATAATTAAAACAGTTTAGAAAAATAAAATGAAATACAATACAGTACAGTCGGACGAACAGCGGCACAGTGCTCATTCAGTAAATGCATAGCTAAACAGAAGTGTTTTGAGTCTGGATTTGAATGTGACCACTGTAGGAGCACATCTGATCTCTTCTGGAAGCTGGTTCCAGCTGCGGCTGGCATAATAGCTAAAAGCAGACTCACCATGCTTAGAGTGAACCCTTGGTATTTCTAGCTGATATGATCCTAATGATCTGAGTGATCTGTTGGGTTTATATTCAGTGAGCATATCTGCAATGTATTGAGGTCCTAGGCCATTGAATGATTTATATACCAGTAATAATACTTTGAAATCAATCCTAAATCTAACTGGGAGCCAGTGTAAAGACCTGAGGACTGGTGTGATATGTTCATATTTTCTGGTTCTGCTCAGAATCCTGGCGGCAGCATTCTGTATGAGCTGCAACTGTCTTATGGTCTTTTTGGGAAGGCCAGTGAGGAGTCCATTACAATAATCCACCCTGCTGGTGATGAAAGCATGCACAAGTTTCTCTAAGTCTTGTCTGGAAACAAAGCATCTAATTCTTGCAATATTTTTCAGATGATAGTATGCTGATTTAGTTATTGCTTTGACATGACTACTGAAACTAAGGTCTGACTCTAGTGTCACACCAAGATTCCTGACTTGATTTTTAGTTGTTTGACCCCTAGAGAGAAGGTATGCGTTCACCTTGAGAACTTCATCTTTGTTTCCAAACGCAATAACTTCAGTTTTGTCTTTGTTTAATTGAAGAAAGTTTTGACACATCCAACTGTTGACCTCATCAATGCATTGGCACAGGGAGTCAATGGGGCTGTAATCATTAGGCGATAGGGCTAAGTACAGCTGTGTGTCGTCTGCATAGCTGTGGTAAGCAATTTGGTTGTTTCTCATTATTTGGCTCATTGGGAGCATATACAGGTTGAACAGGAGTGGCGCAAGAATTGAGCCTTGAGGGACTCCGCATGTCATGGATGTCCACTCAGACTTATGGTCTCCTATACTCACATAATAACCTCTCCCATCTAAGTATGACCTGAACCATTTTAGGACTATCCCAGAAAGCCCCACCCAGTTTTCCAGCCTGTCAAGAAGTATGTTATGATCGACAGTGTCAAATGCAGCACTGAGGTCGAGTAGTACCAGCACTGATAATTTGCCTGAATCAGTATTTAAGCGAATATCGTTTATTATCTTTATGAGCGCTGTCTCTGTGCTGTGATGCGGTCGGAAACCAGATTGAAAATTATCAAAGTATCCATTCGAGCTTAAGAATTTGTTCAGCTGATTGAAGACAACTTTTTCAATGATCTTGCCTATGAAAGGAAGATTTGAGATCGGTCTATAGTTGCTTAATATGGTCTTATCCAGATTGTTCTTTTTCAGGAGGGGCTTGACAACTGCAGTTTTCAGGGAGTTTGGAAAACTCCCAGAGAGAAGTGAGGCATTTACCACTTCTAGAAGATCTGCTTCTAAACTGTTTAACACACTTTTGAAAAAAGATGTGGGAAGTGTGTCAAGAGCGCATGTTGATGTTTTAAGGTGCTGTATGGTTTCTACCAAAATTTTGCCATAAATTTTTTTGAAATCAGACAAAGTTACTACTTTTTCAGGTGGTCTGATCTGTCTGACCCCAGCACAACTCAAGGATGTGCTGATCACCTTTCTGATATTATTGATTTTGTCAGAGAAGAAAGAAGCAAACTCACTGCACTTGCTGTTTGAGAGCATTTCACTGGGAATCTGGCTTGGGGGGTTTGTCAGTCTCTCTACAGTAGCAAAAAGAGTGCGTGTGTTGTTTAAATTGCAGTTTATAATATTTGAGAAGAAAGTCTGTCTAGCTTTGCCTAGTTCCATATTGAAAGCATGAAGGCTGTCTTTGTAGATGTTATAATGGACTACAAGTTTTGTCTTCCGCCACATGCGCTCTGCTTTTCTGCATTGTCTTTTCATATTTTGCACTGCTGTTGAGTTTCTCCAAGGTGCTTTTTGTCTGCCACTCTTCTTCCTGACTTTCACAGGAGCAATATCATCAATTGCACTTTTAACTTTTGAGTTAAAAGAATCAAGGAGAAAATCAACAGAGTCAGCAGATATGCTTGGTGTTAAGGATATAGCCTTCATAAATAGTACACTAGTGTTCTCATTTAAGCATCTCTTCTTGACAGACTCAGATCTAGCTTCAGTGGCAGGAGAGATCAATATATCAAAGAAAATACAGAAATGATCAGACAGTGCTACATCCTTAATAACAATCGATGAGATGTTTAGACCCTTACTGATAAGTAAATCTAGAGTGTGTCCATGATTGTGTGTGGGTCCATGTACATGCTGAGTCAGATCAAAAGTTTTTAAAACAGTTTTGATTTCTTTTGCCATATTGTTTTCTGCATTATCTATGTGAATGTTCAAATCTCCAGCAATGGCAAAACAGTCAAACTCTGAGGTAATTGTTGATAACAGTTCTGTAAATTCCTCAGCAAAGGCTGGAGAGTATTTTGGAGGCCTGTAAATAATGATGAGTAAAATGCGTGGAGCACCTTTTAATACAATACCCAGATATTCGAAAGACGTGTAGTTCCCAAATGATATTTGCTTACATTGATAGATATCTTTAAAAAGAGCTGCTAGACCCCCACCTCTCTTAACAGCTCTGCAGACACTCATAAAAGTAAAGTTAGGAGGGGATGTTTCATTGAGGATTGTTGCACTGCAGCTGTCTTCTAGCCAGGTTTCATTTAGAAGCATAAAATCCAGGTTGTTTGTGGTTATTAAGTCATTGACTAGAAGTGATTTATTTTTACAGGATGGACAGGATGGAACGCCAATACTGAAGCCAGTGGGCAGTAATTAACTGGGTTCAATGCCATCCCTAACTTTAAATATTTAGTTCCTAGTAGAGTGGGGTTCTAGAATGGATGACCTGACCACCTCGGTGGAAAGGGCAACCTATTTATGGGTTGATCCCCCTCAGGGGCCAGACCCATAGTCTCCATAACTCTGGCCGTGGATGAAATATTGTACCACCGGCCTGAGAAAGCAGATCTCTCATAATAGGGACTTGCCAGGGAGGTCTCTCCAAGAGACTAATAAGGTCAGAGAACCAAATTCGGGTCGGCCAGTACAGAGCTACAAGGAGTAATCTCACACCGTACCTCCTGACCCTTTCTAGAACCCCAGGGAGCAGAGCGATCGGGGGGGAAAGCGTACAGACGTGACCTCGGCCACATCTGTACCATGGCATCCAAGCCCAAAGGAGCTGGATGTGAGAGAGAGTACCAGAGCGGACAATGAGAGTTCTCATGAGAAGCGATCAAGTCAACCTCCGCCCAGCCAAACTCTCTCCATATGAGCTCAACCACTTCAGGGTGAAGCCGCCATTCCCCGGGCCTCAGCCCCTGCCTCGACAGGATGTCTGCTCCCACATTATCAACCCCAGGAATATAAATGGATCTAACAGAGAGAAATTTATCCTGGGACCAAAGAAGAATCTGATGCGCCAGTCAAGAAAGAGGGCGTGATCTCAAGCCTCCTTGGCGGTTGATATAAGAGACCACCAACATATTGCCTGTCCTAATAAGAACATGATGGCCTCTGAGGTCTACAAGGAAGTGCCTCAGGGCAAAAAATACAGCCAACATCTCCAAGCGATTAACCCTCTGGGGTCTGAGCTGTTTTCTGGGCCCTGGAGGTGTTCTGACATGCTCTGACATTTGTGTTTTTTTCTGTTACTAGTGACATTTTCACGGCTAAAGTCTAATTACACTGTATTCAGCACAAACTCTGCTACAATAATATATCAGCAGCATGTATGTAAAAGTTTGTAGTTTTGAGATAATGACATTTATGCGTGGTTTGTGAAAATACAAAAAAAATTCTCACTGAAATAAGGCCATGAAACCCATACTGATTATTTCTTCACAAGACTTTTGAAAATTGTATGACGTAGCCTAGAATATTTGCTCCAAAACTATGTGAAAATCACCCTGACTGCTCATTCAGATAAGACAATATATTGCGACGTGTTTTGTGTGAGAAAGCTTTATGCGGGAGCTCATTAATATGTAAGCTTTTCACACCTGAGAAAGACAAAGACACTCCCCTAACTGCCCTATTAGGAGCTATCAGGCCCTGTCATTCAGAGCAACCTTGCACAAAGAATGAGGAGATTTAAAAAAGAATGGCTTTTAGATTGTTTGGATTTATTTACAACACAACATAATCCAAAAATACACAACAAATGACAAAAGAGCACATTGAAAACAATGATCCAAAGACAGAGACCTTTGTGCCATTCCTAAAAACATTGTACATACCTTTCATTTCCAAGGTGTTTGATTTTCACTTTACCATGTTCATGTACAGAGACTCATGTGAATGTTGAAGTCAGCAGGACTCAGTTGCATCAGGGCCCTGTCAAAAAAAAAAAAAAAAACTGCGAACATACTGATATCAAGAGAAACTATAGGGCTGCACGATTTTGGGAATAGATTTTAGATTTTTCTGGTTAAAATTTCTTTTTAAAATTCACAGAATACACACACACACACACACACACACACACATGTTTCCAACAATATATAATGAACACCAGGTTTGTTGTGCCTTGTAGGCATAGGCTACGCAGTGCTGCATAAAATAATAATAACAATAAATTAAATCTTCCAAAGGATTTCAAGAACAACTACGCTAGAGAAAAATATATTGATTATCATATGTTACTTCAAATGTTTCCATTCGTTATGATGATATGAAATGAGATAATAGTAAAAACATAAAGCCTAATGTTTGGTGCATTTTTCCTTTCAAACGCAATCGCGCTCCAAAATATGATACATTCAAACGCACAGCGCGCTCCAAAATATGATACATTCAAACCCACAGCGCGCTCCAAAATATGATACATTCAAACGCACAGCGCGCTCCAAAATATGATACATTCAAACCCACAGCGCGCTCCAAAATATGATACATTCAAACGCCATCGCGCTCCAAAATATTAAACATTATGGTTATACATATCTATGTTTGAGCAGATATCCACAAACAGTATTTAACAGTAAACACGGGTCTAAAAAGTATAATATTCACCATATATCTAGCAACAGTTCAACTGCAATGTGAAGTTTATGCAACAATACCATAAACTAATAAGTAAAAATTTCTTACCTTACATCTTTCTTGTCTTCAAATCGCGTTCTTCTTCTTCTGATGTAAATCCAATGTAAGCTCACAGCGCGTCTTCCAAACTCGACGAAAAAGACTTGTGAAGTGTTTTGGTGTTTTGTGTTTGAGGTAACGAGGGCGTTCGCGTCCCATGTGGACGATTTGCATGTGAATCACTTTTGCGCGAGTGGGCGTGGTCAAATTAAAAGTAATTAGCAAGCGTTTGAGATACTGGACATCCTGTTGGTTTTATACAAATTACTTAAACAGAGAATATTTGTTTTCAGTTTGAATCCGATCATTTAAAAGTACACACTTAAATGTGTATAAAGGTGTATGGCTCATAAATGTGTGACAAGTATTCGCTGAGTTTTGTTTCAGTTTATAGACGTGCTCAAGAAAAAAAAGTTCACTGCGACGGAGAGGCAGAACGCACACCCTGTTTATTTTCTTTATTTTACAAAAGCACAATGTTTTGATTTGATTGTAAGTGGACACATACAAAAGAAATATCACAGATTCTTTTTTTATATAAATTTTTTCTGTATAACCATAAATGACGGAGTAATTTAAGTTTATTGTACTACAATGTGAAGAAAATCCAGCAAAACGCGGGGGCGCATTTGCCGACCTCAGAGGGTTAATATGCCATGAGAGATGATGGTCCTTCCAAGTACCTCGGGTGTAAACGGCCCTCCATAACCGCACACCAGCCCATGAGGGAAGCATCCGTAGTCAAAGTCTTTCTCTGACATGGTGCTCCCAGAACCGGGCCTTGAGACAGGAACCATGGTTTCTTCCACATGACGAGAGAACGAAGGCATCTGCGCGTAACTCTGATCATGCCAAAGGGGTTCCCCAGCGGAGAAAACCCCTTGGTCCTGAGCCACCACTGCAAGGCCCTCATATAGAGCAGACCAAAAGGCACTACCGTGGAAGCTGCAGCGATAAGGCCCAAAATTCTTCATTGTGTTTAAGATAGTATTTATACGAGCACGAGACAATTGTGCCCGCATCGTCCCACTACTCCCTGGAACGTAGTCCTCTGAAGAGGAGTTAAGGAACTTTTCTTCACATTGAGTCTCAACCCCAAGCACCTCAGATGATGCAAAACAACATCGCGATGTTGAATTGCCAGTTCTTTCGACTGAGCCAAAATGAGCCAGTCATCTATATCATTTAAGATACGGACCCCCTGAAGTCTCAATGGAGCAAGGGCCGCGTCCATACATTTAGTGAAGGTGCGAGGGGATAAGGCTAGGCCAAAAGGAAGAACCCTATATTGATAAGCTTTTCCCCCAAAAGCGAATCTAAGGAACCTCCTATGATGTGGGATGATGGAAATATGAAAATATGCATCCTTAAGATCTATCGTTACAAACCAGTCCTCGGATCTGATTTGTTGAACGATCATAGGTATAGTACGCATTTTGAACTTGAATCTCCTCAAAGATTTGTTCAAAGTCTAAGATCTATAATGGGACGCAGCCCACCATCCTTCTTTGGAACTATGAAGTACCGGCTGTAGAAGCCGGACTCCCTCTGGTGGGGGAGGCACATATTCTATGGTCCCCTTAGCTAAAAGGGTCTGGACTTCATCTGCCATCACCTGATCCTGATCAGGAAATACCAGCGTGTGAGTAACACCACTAAATCTAGGTGGTCTATACTGGATCTGGATTCTATATCCTTTCTCAACTGTATTCAGGACCCACTGAGATATATTTTGAAAACCCTTCCAGGTCTAAATAATCTACAAGGGGGATCAGTCTCTCAGGGCTGTATTTATTTCTTCGGTGACCTGAAGCAATTTCCTGGCAGGAACTAACCGAATAATTTTTTCTACAGGCCTCGTGAGAGGTAGCGAATGTGTCAGGGCCATAGATTTTATAGGAACACTGTGTGTAATACATTCGCTGGAAGTCAATGTGTCCCGAGGCGCACTTGACGGCGGGAAGCAACATCGAATTCTTGAGGGCTCCGCGGAGCGAAGTTTTATAATGCTCACGTGGAGGGGGACGCCCTCAGAGGCCTGAGTCTCATGTCAAGGCCTCTTAGCCGAAGCCTTCCTTGCCTGAATAACAGTCCTTAGATCTGTTTTCGGCTTGGAAGGCTTCGACTGAGGCTTCGCCTCAGCAGGTGTGAGGAGCTGGTGGCGGCCTCATGGGACTGCCCCCTGGCAGCAGACCCACGAGACCTGGAGCGACGGCGGGGTTATTGACACCGTCGCCGAAAAGGCCAGAAGGCGAAACTGGGGCATCGAGGAGACAAGCCCTGTCCTTGTCCCCGATGCCCGATAAGTTCAGCCACAAATGTCTCTCCGTGGCTACCAGTGCTGCCATGGAGCGACAAGTCGAGACAAGAGACAAGTCGACCACTCGACGCATCTCGCGGATGTCGTCGAAGGCGACCTCCCCGCTGTCGTCCACCTCTTTGAGGAGGTCGGCCTGGTATGCCTGCAACAGCCCCATCGTATGCAGACAACTACCAGCCCGACCTGCCGCCATATATGCCTTCCCAACCAAGGCCGATGTTGTACGGCAGGGCTTGGTGGGAAGCGCCGGAGCCCGCAGGGATGATGCAGCGTCAGGGGAGAGATGTGAAGCAAATGACTCTTCAACCCTGGGCATCATCCCATAGCCCTCCTCCCTGGCACCCATTATATTAGAATACAGATGTACATTGGGGCCAGATATTCTTGAGGAGAAGGGCTTATTCCACGATCTCGACACCTCGGTGTGGAGATCGGGAAAAAATGGCAGACTCTGGCGTAGAGGCTGTGACCGAGTCTGCAGAAAGCGCTCATCAAACTTGCTATTTTTAGTCGCTTCCTGCATTTCTGGTGGCCAATCGATCTTTAATTTGGCCACGGCTCTGGTCACTACCTCTAGCAGCTCCTCAAAGGCAGGGGAATGGGGTGGCGAATTTTCACATTCCCCTGCCTCGATGCCCAAAATATCCAGCTCCTCGGAACCGGATAATTCGAGCATCGGTTCCGTTACAAGGGCGGAAGAAGCCGCTACCCTGAACGGAACTCCTGGAGCTAGCTTCAGAATGTTGAGAAAGGGCCGAAGCCGTCTCAACATCATCCGCTAGCTCCCTTTGCGATCCCCATGAATGCAGATGCCGCGCCGCCTCGGCAGATCAACGGGGAGCGCGAGCCTGACCAGTCTCGTCAAACATGGCCCGGCGGGAGCGTAGCGTTCTCAGGGGCAGTGTTTCACAGTTAGCACAGACAGCACCCTCGAGCGCTGCCTGTGCATGCTCCACTCCCAGACAAACTACACAAAGCGAGTGTGTATCACCCTCGCTTAGATAACGTGGGCAAGGGGACTCACACTGCCTGAATAGTTTCTCTTTATTCGCCATATTTTATATACTCAGAGTGACAGACAACACCAAATAAGACAAACAGGTTGACACAGAACGCTTGCTGAAGACCAGAAGCTAACATTTCCTGTTTCCTGTGACCCTTTATAGCTTCCGGATCACCATCACATGCGACGTCACGAGTGACGCAATGACGCTACACCAATCGAGATTGGAATAATTCCATAGTTGACTTCAGACGCTTCATGCCGAAGGCATTCCCCAAAGCGTTGAGTATCGATGCAGCGGGAGTTCCCTTACGAAAGGGAACTATATTTTTAAACAATACTTGAACATGCTTTTTTTTGTACAGCCACTGATTTCACACATGATTATTTTAACTCATCCTGTGGTTATTGTGACTGTTGTGTAAAACTGTTGCATACTAATGTTCACATGAGAGCTGCTGGTCATGTGACATTTTATGGTTTTTAACGCTACTGAACATGAACACTGGGTGTCAAGTGCGGATTATGTGTTTAAAGTTGAGAAGCTGCAGCCATAAGGCCCAAAACTCTTTGAAAGTGTTTGACAGTGATGGCCTGGCCTAACCTAATACTCTTCATTGTGTTTAAAGTTGAGAAACACAAGAACAGTGTTAATAGTTTTGATGAATCTTTTTAATTGAGAAAACCTGTAATAATGTTAGATATTTATGAAAAACCTTTGACCCAGAGTATGAGCAATGATCGACACTTAGCAAACACCACTAATTCAGATTCGTATGTGTTGAGTGTCATTCTGCATGAAGCACGAATAAAACAAGATCTGAAAACTACTGATGTGAGCTTCCCTTCACAACAGTTTATCTTTCTAGCACTTCCTCTTTCACTCTCAGTCTCTCCGTTAAATGCGTCATTCTACAATTTAGATGATTCTATATTCTACAATTAGTAATAATTTTCTTCAGATTATATTTTATTCATTAAGGGAAAGTATAATCTGACACAAACGTTTTGTGCATCACAGCTGTACAGCAGCTTTAAAAGAAAAGAGTGCCATTGTTCAGCTGAAGTTCCCTTTAAAGGGTTACAACAATCCCCTTACATTCAACTAAGAACAGTTTCTGTTTAATAATTGTACAGAATGATCAGTGGAAAAGAAAGACAGATAGAGCTGTGCCAGAGAGTGTTTTAAAAAAGAACTGATGAGGTTTCAAAGAAGGGCCGGTCAGTCAGATCAGTTGCGAAGAAGATGTTGAAAGCCAGTGGTGAAGTTTCTGACGCCTTAGTCAGTGAAAACTTTTGTGTTGTCTGTATGAAGCCATTTGGCAACTCAAAGCCAAACGAAGTGAATGTGAAATGTGTCTTGTGCAGTTTCTGTCTGAACTCCAGGGTTAAAACATTCATCTGTGTGTCTATGTGTGAATATTCTCAATCAGAGTCACAATGGAGACAAACTCACACACACAATGACTGTTTTTTGTTAGACCTACATGTTCTTTACACACATACACTGGAGTTGAGTGTATATTAAGCATAAATACCATTAAGGACGTTTTTTTTTCTAATATTTTACACACATGCACACACTCCTGAGTCAAACAGAAAGTGGATTTGAGTTATGGTCAGTCACAGAGAGAGAGATTTTTAGGGATTTTTCTTTTGGATTTTTTCAATAAACCTATTTTTGAATCATCTTGCATGATGTTTTTGCTTCTTTTTGTTTAATTGTTACATCTTATATTTGTCAGGACAGAAGAATGCAAACAAGTTAAGTTTGTAAACAGGATTTATTGGACACAAGATATTATTCAGCAGATGAGCATGTGAGTGGATGAAGAGTAAGGTAGAGCTCTGTTGGCTGGGTTGACTGAGTCTCTTATCTGGTTTTGGTTGTAAATGATGAAGATCAGGACGGAAGACAGAAGACAGACGAAGGTGGACTGGATCAGAGCTTCGGTAGAAGAATGGCATCAAAGAGGTAAGTATTGTCGAAGCAAGAGTCAGGTAAGTCTTTCGGTGTGGAATGACGAGACCAGACAATGTAGTGGGTGTGGTGACTATATGGTGCTGTTGATGTTGACAGTTTTGTATTATATTTATATTGACTTATATTTATATTCAATGTGAAAAATTATAATTATTATGAATACTATTTATTGCATAAATATGAATTAGTACCATGAAATTCTCTCAAAATACAAAATATTATTCAACAAAAATATATTTCATTAAAAAAAAAAAAAAAAAAAATGCATTTCAGGTGTTCAGACGCTTTTGACCGTGAACAACAGAAGTGTGACCCCCAAATGAACAATAGCAGAGTGTTAAGTAAATCATACAGTGTTATTAGTCTAGATTGATTTATATTTCTTTTCTTTTTTTTTCAAATGTTACTTTTATCAAAAGTAACTAACAAAATTGTTATTTGAATCGTACAGAAGCTGAATTCACTAAATTAAGAGGAACAAGCATTAAAGTTGTTACCCCTCGTCTTGGTGTATGAATATTAAACTTGTCACATGTACAAATATATCAGTGCCAAACTCGACACCTTTATTGTTAGAGGCCTGATAGATTAGAAATAGACTGAGATGAGCTCATAGTTGTGGTCTGGTTTCTTCTCTTTCAGATCAGTGACATTAACCAGTGTGGGAGGAACAGCAGATGTTCACCAGTTTCTGCTTCTTAACTTATAAAGTTATAAATACATTGAATACCATTATTACAATAAAGATCCATCAAAGTTATGATTCCTTTTCCATTAAACACAAGAACATTACTTCTCATAATGGCAAATTTATGCTGTTCACTTTGATATTGATTAAGTCCTGACAACATTTCAGTAGGAAAGTTGCGTGACATTTTTGAAAATGTGTTACAAGATTATCAAAAGGTTTTCTGTACATTTGTATGTCTTCTTTCATCTGTCATTATCAGTGGTGGCTGGTGAAAAATATCTTAGGTGGGGGCTGTCATATTCGGTCATTTTCAATAGTCTATAATTATTGGACTCAGTTATTTTAGCATTGTGGCTTCCAGGTTGTGGAATACTCTTCCTCAAGTCATCCGTCAAGCATCTACCCTTCAAAAACCTCTTAAAAACACATTTATCTGAATATTACTCTTTAGCTCACAATCTTTAAATTCTACCTTGTTATTTGCTTTAATCTTTAACCTAACTTTGTAAGTGACCTCTGTATATTACTTTCTGCCCTTGGTATGTCTATCTTTGATGTTGAGGTTTATTTTGTTCAATTCCTTAACCTATATTGTAAAGCGACCTTGGGTGTTGGAAAATCTATATAAATAAAAAATCTTATTATAATTAATAACCACCCAAACACAATTTAAAACAAACTGCAGGATGCCAGTGCTCTGTGAAAAAGTAATTATTTAATGCCAGTATTAAAAGGTTGTAGGCATTCTTGCACAAAAACAAACATATTGCACAAACTTTCCATTTGCATTTGAACTCAAACAATATACTTAGTGATTAATTAATTAGCTGATAAAATAAAATAATTTTTCAAGCAAATATTCCACAACATGTACAGTAAATAGCAAACATAGTATTAAAGGGATAGTTCACCCAAAAATGAAAATTAGCCTATGATTTATTCACCCTCAAGCCATCCTAGGTGTATATGACATAGTATAGGACGCATACAATCGGAGTTATATTAAAAAATGTCCTGGTTCTTCCAAGCTTATTGCAAGCTAATTTTCATTTTTGGGTGAACTATCCCTTTAAGACACAATTTCTATTTACAAAATTACTATATACTGTACAAAGAAACATGTGGTCGGGCTGCTGTATGTGTGTGTGTGTGTGTGTGTGTGTGTGTGTGTGTGTGTGTGTGTGTGTGTGTGTGTGTGTGTGTGTGAGATCTCATTTGTACAGGAATTTTGCCCTTCTCTCCTTCTGAGTGGCAAACCTCTCAATGACCCTATTGTTGAAGTCAGGAATGTCCCTGATAAGTTTCTTCTCCATGGAGAGCATCGCCAGAGCATTCAGGCGATCCTGTGTCATGGTGTTTCTCAGGAAAGTCTTAATCCTCTTTAAAGTAGAGAAGCACCTCTCAGACTCAGCTGTTGTCATGGGTGTGGTGATGAGGATCTTAAGAAGACTGACAGTCTCTGTAAAAGTGCTCTGAAGGTTGTTCTCCATGAAAAACTGGTACAGAGGCACTGCACCACTGCAAGCCTTGAACGTACTCGGTTACCTAATGTAACCTCGGTTCTCTCTAGAAGAGGGAACGAGTATTGCGTAAGTAGCTTACGCATCGGGAAAGTCTTCTTTCTTCGAGATCTGAAGCCAAAAATTATCCTTAATTTTGTATTCATTGTCAACGCAGTGCGGCAGCCGGCAGACCTAGACAGGCTGTATAAGCGTGCTCATTGGCTGCTCGGCGGCAACTGCTTAAGCCTATCAGTGAGCACTCTGCAACGTGGCCACCAATGAGGGCGCTTCGCGCCCTCCACACCCTTCTAACCGTCAGAATGGGTGTGGCCAGCGTGTATATAACCCGTGCTCACAGGCTAAAATCTGGTTTTCGCAGTCAGAAGCGCAAAAGCTCGTGGCGCGACACGGCAGGTTACGCAATACTCGTTCCCTCTTCTAGAGAGAACCGAGGTTACATTAGGTAACCGAGTACGTTCTCTTACGAGAGGTTCTCTCGTATTGCGTAAGTAGCTTACGCATCGGGAACTCTTTGTCAACGCCGTGTGCGCCGAGCATCCAGCCCATGAATCCCAGGGAGACCGGGGAAAACATTCTGCTGGAATAGGTGGCCGGTCGGAGAGACGGGCCCACACAGTACAAAGCACTTCACTCAGTATATAAAATAGAGCGGCGCGGCCGGTCTATAAGCGTATAACAGTGCAAAATAGTAGGGCCGGCAGAGCGAGCCCGTACAGTACATATGCTGGAATAGGTGGCCGGTCGGAGAGACGGGCCAACACAGTACAAGCACTTCAGCAAAATAGTAGGGCCGGCGTAGCGAGCCCACACAGTACATCTGCTGGAATAGGTGGCCGGTAGCACTTATTAGGGTAAAAGAGCGACATAGTTGGTCTTTCATGAAGAGAATAGACCCCCGCGCCACAGGGTGGAATACGGGCGGCCAGCAGCGCGGGCCAACTCCGGTAAGCAGCGCGTAAAGGGGAATGAGAAACAGAGCGGTCCAGCCGGTCTGAGTATAAAACACTTCACCCTAAATATCATTCCAGAAATATCGTCAGCGTGTGAACGCAGTCTACACATGAGAAACTGGGCAGAGCATACATGTCACTCATACTGACAGCAATTTTGCCTGTAAGGCGGGAACTTCCAGATTATAAAACCTCACGAATGTTGATGGGGAGGCCCAGCCCGCCGCCATACAAATATCGTGGATAGAAATTCCGCTGGACCAGGCCCACGAAGAGGCCATGCCTCTAGTAGAGTGGGCTCTGATACCCAGAGGGCACTGCAGGTGTTTGGAGGCATAAGCTGCTGCAATCGCGTCCACTATCCACCTGGACAGGCTCTGTTTCGAGGCGGCGAGACCCCTGGTGCGTCCGCCGAAGGAAACAAAGAGCTGCTCTGAACGCCTGAAAGCGGCGGAGCGCGTGATGTATACTCTCAGCGCCCGGACAGGGCATAGGAGGATATCACTGTCCCCATTAACGGATGCTGGCAGAGCCGAGAGGGAAATTACTTGTGCCCTAAAAGGGGTTCCAATCGCTTTGGGGATGTAACCGTGTCTCGGTCTGAGAATGACTTTCGAGTCATTCGGTCCGAACTCAAGACATGCAGGGCTAACAGATAGCGCGTGCAAATCCCCCACACGTTTAACCCTCTGGAGTCTGAGCGGTTTTCTGGGCCCTGGAGGTGTTCTGACATGCTCTGACATTTGTGCTTTTTTCAGTTATTTATAAACATGTTAATGGCAAAGGTGTAAATTCACTCTATATAGCACAAACAGGGCTACCAAAATATGTGATCACCATGCATGTATATTTTTTAATTTTTAAGAGAATAATGTTTATGCGTGGTTATTGAAAAAAATAAAAATGAAAGTTGCTGAAATATGACCACAAAACTCATAATAAATATGTGTCAATAAGACTTTTGACTAATGGATGTTGTTCCTTCGAGTTCTGACTTCAAACTTATGTGAAAATAGTCTTGCTTTATCGTTCACATAAAACTATACATTGATTTAAATTGATGTAAAACAGGTTTTGCTTGGAAAGCCAATATGCGAGGGGGGCGTGAAGGAGGAGTGGTTTACACCTTAGAATACAATGTCCCACCCACTCTGCATAATTAGCCATTCATTCAGGTGTGACACTGACTGAGCCACAATGCAAGGACAAAAGATATATTTAGAAGAAGACTTATATTGACCATTTAAGATTTTGCTTACATCTATCTTGTAAATATGTTTTGCTATTTTATTAAAAAGGTTACAATTACAACAATAATTACAATTTCAACAATATTTCAAGTGTAATCTTTCTTTGTAAAAAAAATGATTATAGGCCTACATTTTATCTATGTATTCATTAGTTTTAATATAGCCAACATTGGAACAGCTAACATCTTAGTTGATGACTTTATTTTTGACAAAAATAGTATTTTATATATAAAAATTGCTAAACAAAAGCTTATTTGATGTGGCAGTATATTCTACAGTAAAAACTGTACCCACATCTAGTCAACAAAATGTTGTCTTTCATATTTCGCCTGACTGTAACGTTGTTTTTATGAAATATTAGGGCATATAAATGTTAATTTGCAGTTTAATACGTTGCTTATACAAATAGCCTACATTTCGATTTTTACTCATCTCAGTATAGCAATACAGTTTGCTAAAACATCATCATTCATTCACACACGCGATTTAAATTTAAACTGTCTTTTTGCGAGCTGTGGTAAACAGCGCGCATCTCTGCCGTTCATTCATTCATAAAACAGAAACGCGATTCACGTGAGAAGGAAAAAAACTTACTACAGTTTTCCTCAGCTCAGTTGGATCCTTGCTCCTCGATATACCCGCACTTCTGAGGGACATTTTCCATTCTTATTATTCCTCACAGCGCTGCGAGACGGTGTAGTAATGATCTGAATAAACTTGTGTTTTCTCGAGCTGATATGGGGGCGTTCACAGGTTTGCGTGGATTGCCTCATTCATTTGCGTTTGAATAGCGCGCGCTCTCCGTGGGCGGAGTCACATTACATCTGAATTAGCTGTAATGAGGTCGACTGGAATCGCTCTCTTTTAATACAGATTTCACAAGATGAGAATATTTGTTTTTTATATAAATTACTTCATTTAAAAGAAGAGAATTCAAGCTTCATGCCTGTGTGTCTGTATGCCTGTTTGACTGAGTATTCGCTGAGTTATTGTTCATTTTCGGACGCGTTTCAGAATGGACTTCACTGGCAGAGAGAAGGCAGAACTCGCTTCGTGTTTATTTTTCTTTATTTGGCAAAAAGCACAACACTTTGTTTTTATTGTGAGTATACACAAAAATAATACACATTTAACAGAATCGATTGATGTATGAAACTCCTATGGAAAATCAAAGTCAACAGAGTATTTATGAGTTTCTTTTACACTAATAAAAAAAAAGCGAGCTGGTATCGCCGGCGATACCGTCGACCTCAGGGGGTTAACTGAAGACAGAGCTATCAGAAAAACGGTTTTAAGCGACAGGTACTTTAAATCCACGGATTCGAGCGGTTCAAAGGGAAAAGCCTTCAGGGCCTCCAGGACCAAGGACAGATCCCAAATAGGAACCGAGGGGGGCCGCGGGGGATTCATCCGTCTAGCTCCTCTGAGGAAACGGATAATGAGCTCGTTCCTTCCTATTGCCCGGCCGCGCGTCGTCTCAGCGAACGCTGCAATAGCCGGCACATACACTTTGAGCGTGGAAGGGGACCTGCCCTTTTCCAACAGCTCTTGTAGGAAGGAGAGCACCCGCGGGACCCCGCATGCGCGTGGATCCAAGCTCTTAGTAGCGCACCATTTAGAAAACACTGACCATTTAGACGCGTAGAGCCGTCTCGTAGAGGGAGCTCTAGACTGTGTGATCGTGTTCACGACCCCTTCTGGCAGGTCAACGGGTATCCGTTGATCACCCATGCATGCAGAGACCAACGCTCTGGATGGGGATGCCAGATCGATCCACCGGCTTGAGAGAGGAGATCCTTTCTCACCGGGATCGGCCATGGGGATGAGTGCGACAGCCTCACTAGCTCTGGGTACCAAGTTTGGTTCTCCCAGCGCGGGGCTATAAGAAGCACTGAGTGGTGCGTTTCCCTGATCCTCGAAATGACCTGTGGCAACAGGGAGATCGGAGGAAAAGCATACAGCGGGAGGCTGGGCCAGGTCTGGGACAGCGCGTCCTCGCTTTTCGAGAAAAATTTCGGGCAGTGAGCGTTGTCTTTTGACGCAAAGAGGTCGATCTCCGCTCTGCCGAATAGGTGCCAGAGAAACTGGACTGTCTGGGGGTGCAGGGACCATTCTCCCGGGGGAATGTTGTCCCTGGACAGCCTGTCTGGACCGACATTCAGGTGGCCCGGCACGTGCGCGGCTCTCAGCGAGCGCAACGAGCGGTGAGCCCACACAAGAAGGCGTTCTGTCAGCTTGCACAGATTCCTGGATCTGACACCGCCCTGTCGGTTCACATAGGATACCACGGACATGTTGTCCGAGCGGACTAGCACATGGTGATCCTGTATGAATGGGAGGAAGCGCTTGAGCACGTTCTCGACCGCTATCATCTCCAAACAGTTTATGTGGAGGCATTTTTCCTGGTCTGACCACAGGCCAAAAACCGGTTTGCCCTCGAACAGAGCGCCCCAACCCGAGGTGGAAGCGTCCATCGAGATAACTTTGCGGTGTGAGATGGCTCCCATTGTCACTCCCCGCTGGTACCAGTCGGTCGCTAACCAGGGCTTTAGTGCTGAAACACAGCTCTGAGTCACTCTGATTCGGATGCCGCCAGAAGCCCAGGCTCTGTGAGGCACTCGGGCATTCAGCCAGCGTTGTAGCGGGCGCATTCGTAAGAGACCCAGCTGAAGCACTGCTGCAGCTGAGGCCATACAACCCAGCAACCTCTGAAATGTTTTGAGAGGTGCGGTGCTGCCCGGACGGAAGGACGCGGCCAGGCGTCGAATGCAGCGCGCGCGCTGTGTCGACAGGCGGGCCGTCATAGCCACAGAGTCCAGATCCAAACCCAGAAAAGAGGTTGATTGGCTGGGCACTAGCGAGCTCTTGGTCCAGTTGACCGTAAGCCCCAGGCTGTCCAAGTGGCTTAGAAGCACTGTTCTGTGGGCGATGAGTTCGGCCTCTGACTGTGCTAAAATCAGCCAATCGTCCAAGTAGTTCAGAATTCGCATTCCCCGACCCCTCAGGTGAGCGAGAGCTGTGTCCATGCACTTCGTAAATGTACGGGGTGCCAATGACAGGCCGAACGGCAGGACGGTGTACTGATATACCTGACCGTCGAAGGCGAATCTCAAGAATGGCCTGTGACGGGGTATTATCTGGATCTGAAAGTACGCGTCTTTTAGATCGAGGGATATAAACCAGTCCCTCGGGCGAATCTGCGCGAGAATTTGTCTGGTTGTGAGCATTTTGAACGGTCTTTTCATAAGAGCCTTGTTCAAATGTCTCAGATCCAAGATTGGTCTGAGAGCTCCGCCCTTCTTGGGAACGAGGAAATAACGGCTGTAAAAGCCCGACTCGCTCATGGAAGGGGAAACCGGTTCTATAGCCCTTTTGCACAGAAAGTGAAGCTATTTCTGCTCGAAGTAGATGTGCTACTTCCCCATTCACTCTGGTCTCGATACGCGCTTGAAAGCGCGGAGGGCGGCGAGCGAACTGCAGAGTATAGCCCTGTTTTACTGTGCGCAGCACCCATTCTGACACGCCTGGAATAGCTTCCCACGCTTTCGCGTGTACAGCCAGGGGGAGAATGGCCTCCGGGCTCTGATCGCCGCTGATCGCGGGCTCGAGAGCTCGAAACGGAGGGGCGGGCGCGGCGCGCGCGCTCTCGGTGCTTAGATACGGCGGGTCGCAAGCAGCGATAACTGGCCGTTCTACACACAGTGTCCCGGTGGCTTTGGACGGGGAACATAGAGTGTGGGGCACGACGCTTGAAAGCGGCGTCGGGGGCGAAGTATTCGCGAGGATGTGTGAGCGCGTGGGGGCGGGCACAGCATCTGTATTTATAACATGACCGGTCGTGAGGGGTTGTGTAACAGAGCGGGCAGTGAGTAGGTGTGGTCACAGCGGGGTGGACACGTGACCTACTTTTAACGCTCGAGCGGCTTCTGCCTGCTTTATGCGAGCGGGCTCTGTGAGAAACATGGGGTTTATGGTGCTTGTGTGCAGAGGTGAACACAGATAAGTGGGCACATTTACTGCATTTGAAACACATACAGCGCGAGTCGCGCGACCAGGCAAAATGCTCTTTTCGAGATATCTCTGAGTCGCCGTGAAAACGGCGGTTGTGTGCAGGCGAGAGGGTGAGTTCACCGGCTCGTTGGCTGCGAGGTGAGGGTCTGCAGTAACCGTAGCAACGGGGACTGACAGAGCGTGAAGCTTCGACGATGGTCCGGCCGCGGCGGGACACAATCGTCGCTTCTTTCCACGGGCTAGGAGGTTTTTGCAGGCTCAGGTTTCACCGCGATCCTCTGCCGGGGTCCCCGGGGAGGAGGCAGCCTGGCTCGGCTGGTCGTCGCTGCGAGGACTGAGGCCGAGCTGGGCGCTGGGCAGAGCTTTGCGCAGGCTGGTCACGAGGACGGCGTGCAGCAGGCCTGGAGCGCCGGGGCAGAAACAAATTCATCGCCTGTGTGGTCTTCTGAACCTCTGAAAAGCGGTCCACGATCCCGCTAACCGCTGGGCCGAACAGGCCGGTGGGGGAGAGGGGGGCGTTAAGGAATATCCGCGAGCGTGAGCCAGAGATGCCTTTCTGCGACAGTCAGAGAGGCCATGCACCGTCCAATGGCCTGGGCAGCGGATTTCGTGGCGCGAAGGGAGAGGTCCGTCGCGCTCCTCAAATCCGTAATGGGAGCAGACTCCGAGCCCTTCTCGTCCAGATCACGGAGGAGGTTAGCTTGGAGGACCTGCAGTATGGCCATAGAGTGGAGTGCAGATGCAGCCTGTCCGGCGGCGGTGAAAGCGCGGTCGACGAGGGCTGATGTAGTCCTGCAAGCCTTGGACGGGAGGGCAGCCTTTGAGCGCCAACCAGAGGGCGGGCAAAGGTGCGCTGCGACCGCCTCTTCCACGGGGGGAATGGCATTATACCCCTTCTCAGCGGCGCCGTCAACCTGTGAGAGCGTCGATGAGGCATGCGAGGAAACCCTCGCGGAGAATGGAGCATTCCACGATTTAGAGAGCTCGTTGTGAAGCTCAGGCAGGAAGGGTGCGGTTCTGGCCGCTGGCGGCGGTGATGAAGGAAGCAGCCGTCAAGTCTGTTCGGTGCTGGCTCCTGAGGAGGAGACCAATCAAGGCCCAGCTGTTCAACAGCTCGCGTGGGGAGGCGTAACAGTTCCGCGTCCTCGCCCGCTCGAGTACGGCCCGACTCCTGGACTGAAGAGGAGGCAGTAGACCAATCCTCGCTGTCAGAGGCCAAGATGGAACAGCTGTCTGCGGCGTGTTCATCAAACTCATCCGCCTCATCCCCCGAAGCGACGGCGGCGCGGGCGGGGGGGCGGGGAAGGCGAGAGGGAAGCTCGAGGGAGAGGATCCGGCGAACTTCGAAGCGCCTCGTCGGCCTCCGGTGGTCGCTGTGAGCGGCGCTTCTTTTTGCGCGGCCCAGCAGGGACAGGCGGAGCGACATTCTGGTCAAAAACTTCAAGTCGAGCCCGCAGGGTCGACATTGAAAGTTCCCCGCACTCAGGGCAGCCGCCCGTGGAGAGCGCGGTGGCGGCGTGCTCGCGGCCCAGGCAGAGAGCGCAGATGAGGTGGCGGTCTCCGTTGCTGAGCGGAGCGCGGCACGAGCCGCAGGAAAAACGGGGCATTTTGAAAAAAACGCCCCGTGCTCTTTTAGAGAGAGAGGAAACGTGTGTCGCAGTAGGCGAGCACACAGCAGTAAAGGATATGACGCCGGATAGCGTAGCAGGCACGGAGGGCTGAAGGCGGCGAAGGCGGCCGGCTTCTTCAGGCGCTGTCCTAAGCTTGCTGGTCGCTGGTTTCAACGGCGGCGGCTCTCAAGATCCAGCGATGCGAAGAGCTTCGCTGAAGACAAGAAAATCAGATTTTAGCCTGTGAGCACGGGTTATATACACGCTGGCCACACCCATTCTGACGGTTAGAAGGGTGTGGAGGGCGCGAAGCGCCCTCATTGGTGGCCACGTTGCAGAGTGCTCACTGATAGGCTTAAGCAGTTGCCGCCGAGCAGCCAATGAGCACGCTTATACAGCCTGTCTAGGTCTGCCGGCTGCCGCACTGCGTTGACAATGAATACAAAATTAAGGATAATTTTTGGCTTCAGATCTCGAAGAAAGAAGACTTTCCCGATGCGTAAGCTACTTACGCAATACGAGAGAACCTCTCGTAAGAGAACTCATCATTCTCATAGATGAGGGACAGTTCTGTTTTGAGCTTGGCCTTGTTCAGCATGGGGTATGCCTCCACTGTTGTATCAAGCGCTGTGTCAGGGAACTTCACACAGTGCTGTGGGAACAGCTCTCCATGCAGCAGTGTTGCACTGATGAGGTCCTGGGTGAAGGAGAACCGCTCCTTGGCATGGGTCAGGATGGTATCACATACCTGTAAAAGATTCATCAGCTTAAATTTGCAATAAAGCTCTTAATGAAAGTGATTCTGACTGAACGAGTCAAGTATGATTACTAAAGGTTTTAACACCATTATTCCTAATTGCACTTTACACTATGTTTATTTCTCCTCACTAACTCCCTATTGGTTTCTGTTACAAAACAAGGTTTAATTTCAATATATAAACCAAATATTTTCTGTCACATGTGAGGATTCCTTACGCCTTGAATTTCTTTCCAATGAAAATTGCTATTATTTTGCTGCTTGTGACTGCTGTGTCATCTCAACTTACCTCTGTAGCCAGCCTTTGTTGTTCTCCTGTTCCCAGTGTCCTCCGTCGTTTTATAGGCTGCTGCTGGTCCGATGCACCGTCCCCACACAGAGAGGGAATAGAGGCCCTGGTCCAAAAATAAAGTTTAAGTTGCTAACCTGTCATCAGACTTCTTAACTCCCACACGTGCACATCCACTACCCTTACGAAAAAGAAGTTTATTCAAGTGTTCTATTAGTATACTTCTTCTAAACTAAAAATAAAGTAAACTTTCAGTCTACATTTTCTATACTTCTCAAAAATATACCTTATGTACTTCTCAGAAATGTACTTAAAATGACACTTAAATGTACTTGACATACTGAGAGAAAAGTCCAAGTATATTTGGCCTGTACTTTTACGCAATCTTTTGATCGAGGTATACTTAAAGTATAATTAAGTATTCAAAGTATACTTTTCTTTTAGCTGTGTTAACTCTTATGATTGTTTTGTTTGAAAATATTGATTAGAATATTGAAAAATTACCAGCTATAAAATAATTTTCCAGCTATCCATGTTTTCACTGTTATACGGTAGGGGGCGCTATGACACATTTTCTAGTACAGAATCTCCGGATCAAAACACAGGAGAAGAAGAAGCTGAAACAAGTGATCGAAGATTGCTCACTTAAATGTAAAATAATGTGATCATCAAATATTAAACAGCATGTAAATCAAATCTGCTTAATGTTACCAAATGAAATGAAGAGAAAACGACTGTGAAGCTTTGGGGGTGTTGGACTCGATCTGCTCCATCTGTGTTTTGATAATCGTTCTGAATCTGATCAAGGCGTAGTCTTTGACCTAAATGTGATTTTCTCATCTTTTTTGTTTCAAATGTTGCCTTTCTTTATGAAACTTTCCAAATTCAAGTGCTGTTTAAAAAAGGATGCATGAATCTAATAAAATGTTTTTAACATTACAGTTAAAGATATTTTTCAAGTATAAAAATATCTACATTTGAACATAGTAGTATACTGCAAAAATAATATATAAATAGTAAACTATAAGTATAATGTTATGTTCACTTAAAGGTAGGGTTGGGTATTGGTTGGGTTTTATCCGATACCAGTACCTACTCGGTATTTTTCAAACGGTTCCGGTGCTTAAACGGTTCTTAAACCGGTACTTAAGAAAACGAAACCGCACACACTTTATCAAAAAAATAATACCTGTGTGTGTTTTCTGAAAAAGATTTTCTGATTTCTGATTAAATTAAAAATTGTGCCGTTTAAAAGGCTACTGATGTAGCCGAAAACACTTAAGTTAAGATAAAAATTTTGTCTTCTCATATTATTTATATATATTATATTATATTACGTATTATATATTATAGACTTTTACAAAACAGAGAAATATCTGACACTGAGCAGAAATATTTAACACACATAGTATAGCCTCATATAAATATACTTGATATACTTCATACTTGATATGCAAGATTTGCAGTTGGCATTAAAATACTAGACTTACCCGAAGAGGAACACTGCAGCTGAACTTGAACTTTAGTCAAGAGTGTCAGAGGTTTTGGGTTCTAATCTGCATTCGTAGTTTTTTGTTTGTTTGTTTGTTTGTTGTTGTTTTTTTTAAACCGATTATGCTCATCAGTGGTTGTATATCAAGCAGGGACACTTTGTGTGCATTAGGCTATATTTTTTTATTTCACCAGAACTAATAGATATGAGGCGCCGTCTAGGGCTTAAATCGAACTTCATTCACGCACACATAAAACGCTTGCATACACATACTAAGTAGTCACACATACATGTAGCAGTATACTGCTGAATGCTCCAACTATATGAAATGCACATCCAAAGTCGCTCACGCACACACACACAAACTCTACACACACGAGACGCGCGGAACTCTCTGCGCACATACTCATCTGAGACGCGAGCACACACACACACACACACACACACACACACACACAAACTCGCGCACATACTCATCTGAGACGCGAGCGCACACACACACACACACACACACACACACACACACACAAACTCACGCACATACTCATCTGAGACGCGAGCACGCACACACAAACTCTCCACGCACATACTCATATAGACGACGCCTCATAAATAGATCGATCTCTGCAACGTATTGAAGCGCGCGTCCGAGTGAAGAAAGTGCGGTGTGCGCGAGCCACAAGAGAAAACATCCGCGCCACTGATCGCAGCGCAACGAGCACTTTGATCATTTAAAAAAACACAGTTCAGCGTTAGATCGTCTCTTATTTAACAAACTAACTAAATGAATGCTCTGCTGGTTAACTGGAGATGTTTTGTTATTGGATCATTCGTGCCCAAGATGTTTTATAGGGGGCGGTGAAAAAAGTCAGGCACCGAAATCAGGCACCGAAAGTTGCGTTCTTATTCGGTCTCGATACTACCGTTTACGTCGGAACCGGTTCTCTATTGGAACCGGGTTTCGGTACCCAACCCTACTTAAAGGTGAACTAAGTAACTTTTTTTACCTTAACTGAACAGCTTCGGAGTCATTGGAATGGTTATATTACTTATTTCGGGTTGAATGGTGGTCGTTTCGCACCCCCCTGGTGCCCGTGAGCGGAAAATACGCACTTGCAACTTTAAGCCGGCGGGCCGCCGGCCGCTGCGTCAGGAAGTCTCGCGTGATATCAGGTCTCGCGATGTAAACAATTGCTTTACGGCCAAAAGAAATCTGCTAAAATGCTGTCATTATTGCGCTCCCTCACGCTGTCCGAACCCGAATGAAGAAGACGTTTTAAAGAATGTCCCATCTGCTTTGATGTCGTTAATCTATAGCCTCTGGTGTCTGAGAATCACCAACGAGTTTTTACAACAGTGTTGTCAAATATCTATTCCGAAGCTGTGGGGGGAGCTCTAAAGACAGACCTGCGAGCAAAAAGCGAGAATACAGCGGAGAAATCCCGAAGCTACTGAGTGCTGCTTTAAAGAAAACTTACAAGTATACTTGCAGTATAAACTACTAAACTAGTAGTTTACTGAGTACACTTAAGGACTATGTCTAGTAGCTAGTAACCTGTAAGGTACATAATTAAATGTCTATCATTGTTCTATTATATTTATGAGCTGGATGCATTCTGATATGCATTTTTCCAGTGTAAATTATAGTCTAAATGACAATAAAGTTAATCTTTAATAACAACTAGGCCTCTTCTAAAAATTGACCTGGTGGACACCTGATTAAGCCTGTAGTTAGAAAATACTTTACCTGCATTATTATCCAAATTTAATGGTCTCTTTACTTTTAAAATACTAAAACACATAATTGTAATGGGCTCTATAATAATCATCCACTTGGATGACTAGGCACATTTAGACACACAACTGGAAATAAGCAAATCACATTTCTAACAACAAAAGCTTTATCAGCCAATAGTAAATACAGTTATTTACCTGATCGTTTGCATGCTGTCTGTGAACCTCTGGACAAGTGCTTTAATGAAGACAGGGTCGATGTTCCTTTTCTGCAGCTGGTTGAACAGCATGTCTACGTGTGGCATAATCTTGTGGAACAGTGCCAGAAAAAAACAGAAAGCCTCGTCTTCAAGCATCCTCACAAAGCCCCCAGCCTCTCGGACAGTTAGGGGATCAAAGTTTCCATCGTCTCTGATGGTCTGAAAACACTTTAGAAGGTCATCCCTGTGTTCGTACACTGTTCACAGCGCGACTGTGGAAGTTCCACCGTGTTATAGAGGCTCTGGGAAGTCTATGGGCAACCACTTGGTCAAGCACGGTGGTTCGCTTGGGTGACGGGGAGAAGAAAGCAGAAAATCCTGCAAGATCTGAAAAAAAAGTGCAGATTTTAGGGATGTGTGACGTTGCCTGCTGCATGATGAGATTCAGCTGATGCGCATAACAGTGGACGTAGTGAGCATTTTCATGGACATCCATCACCTTGCGCTGCACTCCTCCGGTGGCTCCCCTCATTACATTAGCTCCGTCATAAGCTTGGCCGATAAGTTTGGCTTTTTGTCCATCTGGAATTATGATGCTTAGCCTCTCCAGAAGCGCTGTAGCGATGGTGTCTGCCGTGGCGTTCTGTATTGTAATGAACTCGAAAAACCTCTCTTGGATGTTGTTGTTGCCGTCGATGTAGCATAGCACAAGCACCAGCTGGCAGTGAGTGGAAATGTCAGTCGTCTCATCGGCTTGTATGGTGATGAAATCCGCGCGCTTAACTTCCTCCAGAATGTAATCCTTCAGCACTGACAGCATGCAGTCTAATAACTCATTTTGTATGGTCTTTGACGTACCTTTAAAAACGGGGGCTGTTTTAAGGTGCTCCTCCAGCACGCTGTCGAGTGAGGCAACGGAGTCCACCAGTCCCCTGAAAATGCCGGGATTGTTCGAGGTGTCGGTCTCATCATGTCCACGCAAGGCCAGCTCAAAAGCCCCACAAAACTTCACACAGTCGATTATTTTGGACAAGATGTGCCGATTTTTATCCACCTCCTCATTGTGTTTCCTCACCGCAACCCTGTGGCCTTCGTCAAGCTGCGTAGCGATGTTAACTCTTCCCAGTATAGCTAGCTTAACGCAATTATCCATGTGTACCTTGGTGTTCTCGTGTTTCGTTACCTTCTCAGACAGGTGCTTCATATCCCTCACTCCGGTAACTGTCCATGCTGGATCTGTCCCCGTAGTTTTAAAGAGTAAGCACGGAAAACAAAATAAAGCATTAGCATGACCACACCCAGCCAGCCAGGCCTTTCTAGTATACCAGCAACGAGAGAAACCACGCACGTAGTGCTTCCCTTTATCATTAGCCTGTTGTCTGATGGAGATATCAGGTTGATCTGGGCCCAGCTCTTTCACAATCAGTTTATTCGCCAAAATTTGCCTCTCAAATGGATCTTGGAGGAGAGATTGTACTGAGTTAGAGTTCTTCGTCATTGTGTTTGCCATTGTCATGCAGTAAAAATGGCGCCCAAGGACTTGTGACTTTAGTAGTGGCGCACATGGGCGCGGCCGCGCGCTTGGAGCGCTAAAAGAATCGCCCATAGCTGACTAGATTTGAGCTCGCTGATTGGCTACAGTTTATGTCAAACATTTATTTTTTAAATCAGCGATTGGTTAAGCTGCTCCACAGACCCGCCTTCCTGGGGCGATTTCTCCAGCGCCCCAGAGCTGATGAAACGTGCACACAAGTACATGACATGTAGTAAAACCAGACATTTTGAATTTCTATCTTATTTTTCACATATACTGGGTGCATTTAATATCTCAAACATACAAATATTGACTATTTGTATACATGATTTATGTATTTACTTATTTATTGCATGTGGCTCATAAACTGTGGTCTGGCTCATGGGGGGGCGGCGCCCTAGCGCCCTCTATTGGCCAGCCGCCCCTGGTCATTATGTTCCTAAAGATCTGACTATGTATCAGGAAGTCTTGAGGCTTTAACTCAGTCTGTCTTTAACCGTCTGTCATTATTCAGTCAGTATGGAGCTCAGTCAACTTCCTCTTCTGCTCTGTGAGTATTATTTCTCTGAAAATAATTGCACTTGTATTGTGAATAGGACTGTGTTCCTGGAATTTTTTTTCCTCTTTTTTTCTTCATGCTCTCAGAGCTTCAAATCCAGCTCTAGCTCATGAGTGAAAGAAGGATCTGAGCAGTTAGTGCTGTTTGTGAAAGAGAAATGCACTCTGTTGTGTTTGGGTCAGTTTCTTCACTCACTCGGTTTAATGCTTTGTAATGATGTTTGCTGAATCATTTCTGTTTGTTAGTTTTGTACAGTTTGCTGTCCATGATGCACTAGGTAGATATTCACTAGTTAGTCTTCAGATGTTCACTAGTATGCAGTTAGTAAGAGTTTATATGAGTTAATTGTTATTATTGTCACTGTTTTCAGACTCTAGAAAGGTTTTTACAGAAACACTCATTCAGGAGCCACTAGATCTACAAATTAGAAGAAAGACTTAAAGAGAAATTAAAACATTTTGTGTTGTGAAGCTGAGAAACATGCAAGAGTGACATTTTTATGTGTAAAGTATAATAGAAGGTTGATCAGCTCCATGTTCACAGTGTAATATTTGTCAGATTTTCCTGTATTTGGCTGAACTGTCACTTCGGTGGCTTGCCAAGTGTAGTCGATTTCTCTTATACATAAAATAAGTTCTTGTGGAGAGAAGAATTTACTGAAGGCATCAGAGCAGCACATTCTTCAGCAATGATGTTAGTCTGTCTTCAGAGAGTCTGAACCCAAATATCTGTCTGTGGGACAGACCTTTATACCTAAAGCTAATTTACAAACAGAAGACATCCAGAGACCCCTAAGAGAAACACAGCTGTTTACTTCACAGGAAGAACTTTGCAAATAACATTCCACAAAAAAATAATAATAATAAAAAAAAAAAATCTGGATAATGAACAGATGAGTTTGATGATCTTTATAGGAAAATTTAAAATACACAATCTTTCATGAGTTTTCTTTCTTTTTTACTTTGTGTTTTCAGTGCTGATTTCAAACATCCACTCTGGACACACTCAAGGTGAGTGAATTTGAATAATACATTTAATTACAAATGTGTGATTCTGTTACAAACCAGAGGCCGGATTCACAAAACAATCTTAGGAATAAAAATCTTCTTAACTGCTATTTTCTTCTTATTTTTTAACTTAAGAAAAAAAAAAAAAGAAAAAAAGATAAGGATATAAAAAGATAAGAAACTCATTCACCTTTAGTCTCGTTTTCATGGACTTAAAGTTTTTTTTCATTCATCACGTTTTCCTTTGTTTGTTTTCTCCCTCCACTCATCAGTTACCATGGACATCCATTCATCACAGCTGTTCGTCATTTATTTCGTTACCTCTGTGTATTTAGTTCCTCTGTGTTCAGTCTTTAGTTGTCGGTTGATGTTCGTGTATGGTAGTGTTTGTTACGTTTATACTCTGCACACTGTTACTCCTGCTTGCCTCCTTGTAATCAAAAACCTGTTTATATTTGATAACCTCGTCTTCAGTCCGTCTTCTCTCTTTTTCATCTTGTGACACCAGCAATGAAATGAGTGTCATGATTATAAATACAGCTTTTTAAAGTCATATAAATGATTCATGTGTTGTGAGTAACACCAGACCAGACAAAGGTTCTGAGGTGTGACAAAAACATTCACTCATATGAACACGTTTTTATGCAGAATTTAGAAATATAAAATATGTTTTGACATTTGTCTACAGATTTAATAAAAATGATTAGAGTTGCTGGACCTGCAACAACAAAGTCATTTGAACAACAATGACATTTTGTAACCCTGTGGTAACTGATGTGTGTCTCTGACTGCTGGTGTGGATGTGGTGGTGTGAAACCTTGCGTTGAGCTCAGGGCTACTAACCTAAAGGATGTGGGTTTGAACTCCACATAGGGGGGTCTTTACACCTTTGTTGTCCTTTAACTCTTTGCATTGCGCTGAGTGATTGTTCACCTTGTTTGCTCCAGTGATTGCTGCCGGCGGCTCTATTACATTGTTTGTGAAATAAAAATGCACTAATTTACCAGTGAGAGAATGAGATCTGCTGAAAAACGTTCACATCTCATGCTCCCACTGACTTTATATTGACAGATGTTCCCAAACCAACTCTGACTGTGTGGCCACAGAGTTCAGTGTTCACTGGAGACTCAGTTACTCTGAGATGTGAGCTGGATCAGTCATGGGATGGATGGGAGTTTCTCTGGAGTAAAGACTCAAACACTGAATCTCCTGAAGCTGCAACTAAAATAATCAATCCTGTGAAAGTCTCTGATGGAGGAGAGTACAAATGCAGAGCACAAAGAGGAGGATATTACACACATGTCAGTGAACCAGTAGCAGTGACAATACATGGCAAGTGTTTTACCTCTCATAATGAGCTACTCTTAAAACACTATATGAAAATGATTTATAAGACACTAAATAAACATAGAGAACAACACTTCAGTTTAACTTGATTTAGTGTTTTGTAACTGCTCGTACAATAATAAAACAGCACATTTTATTATTTGTATTTATTTTATTATATTATGTATCACATTATTTTCAATGTTAACCCTCTGGAGTCTGAGCGTTTTTTTGGGCCCTGGGGGTGTTCTGACATGCTCTGACATTTGTGCTTTTTTCAGTTGCTTATAAACATATTAATGGCAAAGGTGTAAATTCACTCTATATAGCACAAACAGGACTACAATAATATGTGAGCCACATGTATGTACATGTTTTCATTTTTGAGAGAATAATGTTTATGCGTGGTTATCGAAAAAACTAAAAATTAAAGTTTTTGAAATAAGGCCACAAAACACATACTAAATATGTGGCAATAAGACTTTTGACTAATGGATGTCGTCGCCTATAGTTTTTTCTTCAAAATTATGTGAAAATTGTCTTGCTTTATCGTTCACATAAAACCATACATTGATTTAAATTGATGTAAAACAGGTTTTGCTTGGAAAGCCAATATGCGAGGGGGCGTGAACGAGGAGTGGTTTACACCTTAGAATACACCCACTCTGCATAATTAGCCATTCACTCAGGTGTGACACTGACTGAGCCACAATGCAAGGACAAAAGATATATTTAGAAGAAGACTTATATTGACCATTTAAGATTTTGCTTACATCTATCTTGTAAATATGTTTTGCTATTTTATTAAAACGGTTACAATTACAACAATAATTACAATTTCAACAATATTTCAAGTGTACTCTTTCTTTGTAAAAAAAATGATTATAGGCCTACATTTTATCTATGTGTTCATTAGTTTGAATATAGCCAACATTGGAACAGCTAACATCTTAGTTGATGACTTTATTTTTGACAAAAATAGTATTTTATATATAGAAATTGCTAAACAAAAGCTTATTTGATGTGGCAGTATATTCTACAGTAAAAAACTGTACCCAAATCTAGTCAACAAAATGTTGTCTTTCATATTTCGTCTGACTGTAACGTTGTTTTCATGAAAAATTAGGGCATATTGTTAATTTGCAGTTTAATACGTTGCTTATACAAATAGCCTACATTTTATTTCAACATTCAGTCGATGTTTACTCATCTCAGTATAGCAATGCAGTTTGCTAAAACATCATCATTCATTCACACACGCGATTTAAATTTAAACTGTCTTTGCCAGCTGTGGTAAACAGCGCGCATCTCTGCCGTTTATTCATTCATAAACAGAAACCCACGTGAAGAAATTCACGTGAGAAGGAAAAAACTTACTAGTATTCCTCAGCTCGCTCCTCAATATACCCGCACTTCTGAGGGACATTTTCCATTAGTATTATTCCTCACAGCGCTGCAGGACGGTGTAAACAATGATCTAAATAAACTTGTGTGTTTTCTCGAGCTGATGGGGGCGTTCACAGGATTGCCTCAGCCATTTGCGTTTGAATAGCGCGCGCTCTCTGTGGGCGGGGCCGATTATAACGTAATGAGCTGAGATAAGCTCGACTGGAATCGCTCTCTTTTAATACAGATTTCACAAGATGAGAATATTTGTTTTTTATATAAATTACTTCATTTAAAAGAAGAGAATTCAAGCTTCATGCCTGTGTGTCTGTATGTCTGTTTGACTGAGTATTCGCTGAGTTATTGTTAATTTTCGGACGCGTTTCAGAATGGACTTCAGTGGCAGAGAGAAGGCAGATCTCGCTTCGTGTTTATTTTTCTTTATTTGGCAAAAAGCACAACACTTTGTTTTTATTGTGAGTATACACAAAAATAATACACATTTAACAGAATCGATTGATGTATGAAACTCCTATGGAAAATCAAAGTCAACAGAGTATTTATGAGTTTCTTTTACACTAATAAAAAAAAAGCGAGCTGGTATCGCCGGCGATACCGTAGACCTCAGGGGGTTAATTGTTGTTGTTCTACAGAAAGACCAAAACCCAGAGTGACCATTAAACCTGATCATCATCATGTATTCAGAGGAGAGACAGTCACTCTCAGATGTGACATATATGATGGAGGAGTCACTAGCTGGAGGTACAACTGGTATAAAGAAGGTTCAACCAGTGTTTTCAGTGAACGACAGCAACACACATTCAGTTCTGTTACTGAGTCTGACGCAGATAAATACTCCTGTTATGGGACAGAGACTGAAGGATCACGCAGATCACAACGCAATGATGAAGTTACACTGACAGTATCAGGTGAGTTTGATCATCTCTTCATAAACACACACAAGTTTAACATGTTATTAATGAGTGATGTCTCTATTTCAGTTCCCAGAGCAGTTTTAAGTGTTTCTCCTCAGAAGTGGTTGACTGAAGGAGATCCAGTGACTCTGATCTGTGAGGTTAACGGCTCCTCTACAGGCTGGACATTCAGCTGGTTCACTGTAACTGTCTCAGGTCAGTTATAATGTGCTTCATCTGAATTAACTGGCTATATTGAAGTGAAATATATAATTGAATATGTCTGAAACCAGACACAGACTGGGTATTAAAGATGAACTGAACTGAAAGAATCAAAGTTGATAACGTGTTGTTTATGTCGATTAAAAGTAAATTACACACACACAAAAAAAAAAATATATATATATATAAAAAATATCAATATAGCTTTTTTTTAAGCAACACAAAAATTGCATTTGTTAGTATAAGAACGCTGGCAGTTGCGATGACGTCATTGGCATGGTAGGACCTGCGAAGGTATATAGGCAGCTGCAGCTGCAGGTCCTATATACACACGAAAATGAGCCTAATTTTAATGGCATGGGTATCTGACTACCACCACACGCCCGGCCCGACACATTAACTGTAATTATGAACCCGAGCCCGATTTAAACCCGACCATTTTTTAATACGTGGGCCGTTATAACCAGGGGCGGCGTCAGATAATTTTTTTAATGCAGGTGCTGAGGGGGTGCTAGATATATTATATATAAATAGTATTAATAAATGAGCAAACATAGGCCACTTAATATTTAATATTCAATTATTTTAATTATCACTAAAGTATTCATTTTATTAAATTGAACAAGCACAACATTCAGCATTCAATCAAATATTCTTATAGATTTTTTTTTTATTATTAATAATATTATTCCAAAATAATATCTCGTTATTTCGTAATATGTACATAAAATGTGTGCGTGCAGCAAGCAAGATGTGCATTTGTAAAGCCGGTGACGCGCGTGCATTGATTTTTATTAATAAACAGTGTCGGCTGCAAAGATGAAGTCGACGATCGCAATCTCCGTAGTGAACGCGCCTATAGAGAGAAATGCACATCATGGATTACATAATCAGAGAGTAGGCCTAGTCTGTTTCTTTTCGTTTTGACATTTCAAGCTTTCTATATTTCTGATGTCTGTGTACACTGAGTTTCGGTTAATTTATGATGAGATGCGCTCCAGTTCACGTGCAATGCAAGTGACTGCGGCGCGCGGGCGCCTCCATGATTATATTGTCTGCTATATTTGCTTCTTATTTATTAAATACAGGCAATTTGTTGATGAAAACTTTATTAAAATTAAGATACAATTTATACAAAATGAAATTCACTTTAAAGAAAGGTTTTCTACAAAACAAAACTTAATAAAGTGGTCAAAATCATGTCTGACCCAGTCCATGTCTCATATATTGCGCATCCTATCTTACTCATGCTGTTCATTTTTTTATATTCAACATAGATGGGAAAAAAAATAACATTATAATATTTTAACAAATATTAAACTAAATGAGCTTATTTAATGGCTACAACACCTATAGTAGGCCTACAGACTCTCTATTTGTACAAATTGCTGCACATTCATTTACTTCTGAATTTGTTTGTGAAACATATCTGCAACATTTATCAAGTTAACTGATAATTGTGCGTGCATTTATTAATTATTATCTTAATGAATAATGCAACAAGGATGAAGCGTGTAAACTGCGTTGTTTGTTTATTCAGAATGGAATGGATCTCGCAAATGGATCCGAATGAAGAAACGAAAAAAGAAAAAAAAAAGAAAAAAAAAAACGTGAACTCCCTCTGCATCAACAATGTGCCCTGAGACGATGAATATCAGCTAGCTTCAGGGTGAGTAGAGAGGGACATTGGAATCTGTTTACAGACCTGCTGTGGTTTAAATTAGCAGCTAGTAAACGCATTATTATCGATCTGTGATATCGTCGGAGACGACTCCGAGTCATGATTTATTTATACAGTTTATATGGTCGGAGTGGTGGCTAGCTTGTGGAGTTTGACAAAAATGCTTCCAACGTCTTTAGTTGCTAGCTCTTTCCCTAGGTTGGATCGTTATCTAGCTTGGTTTTGTGACTCAATTTCAATTGATGCTGAGTGTGTCAGTCTCAGTTTTGTTGAACGCTATGAAGCCTAACGTTACACGTTATATGTGTGTGTAAGTGAATATGTACATGTTTTGTGTATGTGACAACGTTACATCCAGCCCTTTGCTTAGTAGACTTGCTAGCATGATAACAGTTAACATACTTCTCTGTACTCTGCCTGACGTGAGCGTTTCAGCGCCCTGTCTCTGCGGTAACATAGATAGCATCGGTGGTGTTGCCGTTGGTCTATCGGTCTGCCCTGTACTATAGCCTGAAAAGTTTAACATTGACGGAACGGCCTCAGGTTTAACCCTCACCAGTGAACCTGTTGTATTGAAAGTACAACTCTCTAAATAGTCTGTCGCTAAAAAATGCTCACTACAGACTCGAAATCCAGGGTCTGTCGGAGGGCTAGTCAGTTTTAAGGCAGCTAGCCAAGACTTGAGGGCTGGTTTCCTTGTCAAGGGTAGCCTGTGAAAATGTATCGTAACCCCAGCTGCCTTAGCCCTATACAATTCATTACTACAGCCAGGGGCAATACAGTATGAACGAACCCCCCCCTAGACCTGTTGGTTTCTGTTTCCTCAGCCATGTCAGCTAGCCTCAGACTATTTACATGCTATGGCTGCTCTGCTAGTGTTGGTTAGCGACGGAGTTGCTTACCATGCCGGTGACGTAACCGAATGTTGAAATCCAACATGGCGGCGCCCGTGTAACAACAACAACATTTTCAACGTACCATTTTATCCCTTTTAACAAATTCTGCCACTTTAATAATTGTACCAATGAGAATACATAAAATACATCTGTTATATCACCTTTACTCAAAATTCCAGTTCAGTTCATCTTTAAGGGCAACACTTCCATGGGCACCAAGCAGTGAAACCTACTTTGAGATCCCAATCCCTCATTTACAGTCACTGCTCTGTAACAACATAAGAGCCATTGATCAAACCCTGAATAAAACAACCTAAACACAATGAGTAATTCGAGTTACACCAATGTAAACCAGTGTATTCAGGTTCAAGTTTAGTTAAAAATGTCATTTAAAGTGAACTCTACACATTCTCACTTTCTACAGGGAGCAGGAATGATTATGACCTCCTCTCAGACAGCAGCAGAAAAGCTGGAGGAAAACACACCGTCAGTTCTGCTGATCTAAAACACACAGGAGTGTATGTGTGCAGAGCAGAGAGAGATAAAACAGCCGTTTACACAACATACAGCAACACACAACCACTGTGGGTCACTGGTGAGTTCACATATATAGTTTAAATGATCTTTAATAAAGACCATTTCCAAATTATAGCTGTAATTGTCTTGTCAGGCGTTTCTCCTCCAGTGTCTCTGATCATCAGTCCCAGCAGAACTCAACACTTCACATCTGTCTCTCTCTCTCTGAGCTGTGAGGACCAGAGTAACTCTGATGGATGGACAGTGAGAAGATACACAGACAGCGGGCGGCTGGAAGATTGTTCATCATCAGTGTGGGGATCACAAACAGGATCTACATGTACAATCAACTCCACTGTCCTATCAGACACTGGAGTTTACTGGTGTCAGTCTGAATCTGGAGAGCACTGTCATCCTGTTAATATCACTGTACACTGTGAGTCTGTGTTTCTGTTTTTATTCATTTCACTGGCAGTTTATAATCAAAGCTTACTAAAACAACTCCAAACATCCTCGTATTAATATATACATTTTTAAATGAAAATTTTCTTCTGTTTTGTATTATTTCATCATGTTGTTGATATGTCTCCTGTGTTTCTGTAGTTGGTGTGATTCTGGAGAGTCTTGTTCATCCTGTGACTGAAGGAGATAATCTGACTCTACGCTGTTTATATAAATATACAACCGTATCAAACCTCAATGCTGATTTCTATAAAGATGGATCACTCATCCAGAATCAAACTACAGAGATGATCATCCCTACTGTCTCAAAGTCACATGAGGGTTTCTACTACTGCAAACACCCAGAGAGAGGAGAGTCTCCCAAGAGCTGGATCTCAGTCAGAGGTGAGAGTAAGAACTATAAACATAGTTGAAATGTTCCTGTACAATTTACACGTAGATGTCAAATATATATGTATCTCAGTTTCTCCAGCCTCAAGCTCTAAGAGTCCCAATCCCGTGATAATTGGAGTGACTGCAGGACTGACTGTTGCAGTTTTGATTATTGTCTTCATTGTCCTCCTGTGGTGCTACAGAAACAACAAAGGTTCATCATCTGACATATTAACATTCAGTGACAGATTTCCAGACACTAGCTTTGTTCATAACGCTTGTGAGCTGCCAAACATCAGTCTAAGCTGGTTTTCTGGTCCTCGCTGGTTTCCATACCTGGTTAAGCTGGTATGTTTGCTGGTTTCAGAAGGTTTCTGGGCAGATTTCAGCTGGTCAGGGAAACCATAATTTGTTACTTCAATACTGAAAAGTATTGATAAATATTTATGTAATCTATATTGAAATCATTGAAACAGCAAGTCCTCCATCTTGTCCACTAGTTGTTTGATATACAGGGTTACTGCATGTGTAAAACTCTCCAAATTAGTCATTTATCAGGTTTTATTTTCTGCCTATGAAGACAGCAGGCAGTGAGGCAAATTCATGTTTTGGACACAACCATAATGTGAAAAAGAAACTAAACACTTTGTCATTCTTAAACATGTATACATGAAAGAGATTATTCACAAATATTTTGTGTCTGACTAGATGTAAGATCTGAGTCTCCGTCTCCTGTCAGTCAACAGCAGTACATCAGTCAGAAATCAGAGCAGAACCAGAGTGAAGCCGGAGACATGACACTGCTGTCTGGTCAGTCTTTTCTCATTACCCATTAATACATACATCTTTACAAGCTGAGATAAAAGACACTTAGGTGTAACTTTTAACTAACAGGACATATTTCACAGCTAGATAATATCTCACTCTTCTAAAGTTAGAGATTATATTTTGGGTCTTACATATACACATGTGATGCGATCTGGGAAAACCCACCACATGGTGAAATTTTACCTATTACAGGTTTTGATATCATATGGAAGCTGGTATCAAGCCCTTTCCAAATCTGTTTTTATTTTTATCATAGCTTGTTGGTAGCAAAAGTTAAGTTTATCTGAAGTAGGCCGATCGCTATGATTTTCTGGAACGGAATTTTGAGAAAAACAGGTTTAACCCTCTGGGGACCAAGCTGTTTTTGGGGCCCTTGAGATGTTCTGACATGCTCTGACATTTGTGCTTTTTTCAGTTATTTATAAACATGTTAATGGCAAAGGTGTAAATTCACTCTATATAGCACAAACAGGCCTACCATAATATGCGAGCAACATGTATGTAGATGTTTGTATTTTTAAGAGAATAATGTTTATGCGTGGTTATTTAAAAAAATAAAAATGAAAGTTGCTGAAATAAGACCACAAAACTCATACAAAATATGTGCCCACAAGACTTTTGACTAATGGATGTTTTCTCTTGGAGTTCTAGCTTCAAAATTATGTGAAAATAGTCTTGCTTTATCGTTCACAAAAAAAAAAATACATTGATTTAAATGGTGTAAAACAGGTTTTGCTTGGAAAGCCAATATGCGAGGGGGAGGAGTAGTTTACACCTTAGATTACCCAGTCCCACCCACTCTGCATAATGACTCTGCATAATTAGCCATTCATTCAGGTGTGACACTGACTGAGCCACAATGCAAGGACAAAATAGCCTATATATTTAGAAGAAGACTTATATTGACCATTTAAGATTTTGCTTACATCTATCTTGTAAATATGTTTTGCTATTTTATTAAAAAGGTTACAATTACAACAATAATTACAATTTCAGCAATATTTCTGCAAAAAAAGTACTCTTTCTTTGTAAAAAAAAAAAAAAAAAGATTATAGGCCTACATTTTATCATATGTATTCATTAGTTTGAATATAGCCAACATTGGAACATCTTAGTCTATGACTTTATTTTTGACAAAATAGTATTTTATATATATGAGCAGAAAAGCTTATTTGATGTGACAGTATATTCTACAGTAAAAACTGTACCCAAATCTAGTCAACAAAATGTTGTCTTTCATACTTCGCCTGACTGTAACGCAGTAACTGTAACTGTAAAAGCAGTTTATTCTTTCACACACAGACGCGCGATTCATATTTAGGCTAAACAGTCTTTACAAATATGTACCCTTCATTCATCTCACAGAAACGCTATTCATATTATAGAAACGCGATTCATCTTTTTGTTTACATAAGCCTACAACGTTATTCCATAACGTTATTCCACATTAACACTTGAGAAAGGATAACTTAGCCTACCTCACTCCTCAGCGGGATCTGCTCCTCATATCAGCACGGAAAATTTTCTCCATAAGGTAGGCTATATTATGCCTCTTTGTTTACAGCTGATGTGGGGGCGTTTCACAGACTGAAATGGTTCTCAGAATTTGCGTTTGAATAGCACGCGCTCTCCGGGGCGTGGTCAAATTACTTTTGAATGGCTCCTAATGAGCTCGACTGGAGTCGCTCTCTTTTTATACAGATTACAGAAGCTGATAATATTTGTTTTTTATATAAATTACTTCATTTAAAAGCTGCGATCTCAAGCTTTATGCCCGTGGGTCTGTTTGCCTGTTTGACTGAATTTTCGCGGAGTTATAGATAATTTTCGAACGCGTTTCAAATGGGAGTTTACTGACAGAGAGAAGGCAGAAATAGCATCATGTTAGTTTTTCTTTATTTGTCAAAAAGCAAAACACTTTATTTGTATTGTGAGTATACAGAAAAAAAATAGAAACTGAACAGGATCGATTGATGTATTACACGAAAATGAAAGATCAAAATTAACAGAGCATTTTGTGTTTATTTTTCATTGCTAAAAAAAAAAACGAGCAAAACGCGCGGGCGCGTTTTTGGTCCCCAGAGGGTTAATAACGGTCACCGTCGGGACGCTTGGCACTCTTTTTTTTTAAACAGGATTGGCGCGAAATGCGCACTAATACACATTCACTGTACATGTTATGTGGTTTATTTTATAGGTAAACTATCTTTGTAGTGTTAAGAGACGGACAGGTGTGTGGGATATACAGCGATTGTTTTGTTTTTTTCACCTCTGCGTGCGTTAGACGCGTTAGAGAAAATGGTCGCATAGAATGCATTAGAGAAAGAGAGTATTTTCAGCTTGACACTATCGCTGTTTTTCTGCACTAAACAAGGGAATTTTGCCAAGATATTTTCAGAGATAAGAGAAAAGATGTTATAGAATAATAATTTAATGAAAAAAAAAATTTGACAAAAAACTGACATTCAAACTATTTTGGAATTTACTGAAAACGGCCCAGCGCGACATCCGACGGGTTTTCCCAGATCGCATCACATATATTGAACTTGTCATTTGGTTCTCTTACGAGAGTACTCTCGTGTTCCGTAAGTTTAGCTTACGCTACGGGAAAAACTCCTTTTCTCAAGAATATTGAAGCAAAAAATTATCCTTAATTTTTTATCATTTAAAACGCATTTGCTGCAGCAGCAGACCTAGACGAGGCAGCTCTCATACCTATTGGCTGCTCTGCGGCAACTGCTGCAACCTATCAGTGCATCTGCCATGACTTCAGCGTCAATGGGAGGCTCTCCCCGCGCTACGTCATGGCCCGCCAATATGGGTGTGGCCTAGGCCTATAAATACCCATCGCCCAGGTTGCACTATGATTTCGTCTCCTTTCAGCGAGTGACTCACTTCGCTGGATCTTTCTGAGAAGAGAAGAGAAGCTGCGCCGTCGAACAGCATTCAGCGGGACGAGCTCGAGCTAGAGGACTCCGGCTGGATTATCGCCGCCTTCACTTGCCGTGCCTGCTGCACTATCCGGCGCCAATATCCTTTACTCGCTTCCATGTGTGTTCGCCGCTGCGACACACACGTTTTCCTCTAAAAGAGCCGGCATTTCTGACTGCCCAACATGTCCTGTGGCTCGTGTCGAGCCACTCTCAGCGACAGGGACCGCCACGTGCTGTGCGCTTCCTGCCTGGGCCGGGACCACGCGGACCACGTGCTCTCTAACGGCGGCTGCCGTGAGTGCGAAGCACTGCCTCTCTCGACCCTGCTTTCTGCCAGGACGCCGCTCTTCGCCTGTTTTGAGGCCCGCTCCCTTCCTCCCCGAACTGCACGACGAGCTCTCCAGGTCGTGGGGAGCTCTGTATTCGGCCAGGCTGAGGTCCTCTGTTTCTTCGGCGCTCTCCGAGGTCGACGGCGCCAAGGAAAGAGGATATCTCTCCGTTCCTCCGGTCGAGGAAGCGGTAGCAACACACTTGTGTCCGCCCTCTGCGGGATGGCCGTCCAAGTCAAGTCTGCCCACTAAAGCCTGCCGGACCACTTCGGCATTGATCGGCCGCGCATATGCTGCCGCTGGTCAAGCCGCATCTGCGTTACACGCCATGGCGATTCTCCAGATACATCAGGCCAACCTTCTCCGCTCTCTGGACGAGGCTGGCCCGACTACGGAGCATGTAACGGACCTGAGGAGTGCGACGGATCTGGCTCTCAGAGCTACTAAAGCCGCCGCCCAGGCCATTGGACGTAATATGGCCTACCTCACCGTCACGGAGCGTCACCTGTGGCTAACGCTGTCCGACATGTCAGACTCTGACCGAGCCACTTTTCTGGATGCTCCCGTGTCACCGTCGGGTCTCTTCGGTCCCTCTGTGAAGGGCTTTGCGGAGCGCTATTCCGAGGTACAGAAGGCATCTCAGGCCATGAGACCCTTTCTGCCGAGGTGCTCCAGTTCCACAGCGGGTCGCGCTAAGAAGCAGCCACCCATTCGGAAACCAGCGCCCCCACCGCCTCCGCCTCTGCCGCCTGCCTCACAGCATCGCCAGGCTCTGGACGAACGTCAGCACTCGCGCTCCACTAGCCGACCGCCTCCCGCCCGGGGACCCAGGCCCAATATCGCGCCGAACTTTGAGCCTCCTAAGTCTTCCTAGCCCCTCTAGGAAGGCGCCGATGGCTAAGTCCTGCTGCGGCCGGACTGCCATCGAAATCGGCACGACCCGCTCTCTCAGACCCCTCAACAGAGGCGATTCGAAGAGTGTATTCAGCAGTCAGTTCCTCAACTCGCTCGCCTGCACACAAACGCCGTTCTCACGGCGACCCACATAAATCTCAAAAAGAGCATTATGTCTGGTCATATTCCGGCTCAGACCAAAGGTGTTTTGAATGTAGGAAATGTGCCCACTACCCAGTGCCCACCCCTACACATAAGCACTACCCTCTCTGTGAGTCACACTCATCCAGGGTCGAAAACAATAAAGCTGGCTCATGCCGCTCGACCGCTAAGTGTAGGGAAAGTGCCCACTTCCCAGTGTTCACCCCTGCACATAAGCATTACCCACGCAGTGTCTCACACCACCCCGGGGTCCATATCAGTCAAACCGGCTCATGCCGTTCATGTTTTACGTGTAGGAAATGTGCCCGTTATACAGTGCTCACCCCTACCTATGAACACGACTTTGCGGAGCGCTATTCCGAGGTACAGAAGGCATCTCAGGCCATGAGACCCTTTCTGCCGAGGTGCTCCAGTTCCACAGCGGGTCGCGCTAAGAAGCAGCCACCCATTCGGAAACCAGCGCCCCCACCGCCTCCGCCGCCTGCGGCGAAGTGTGTTACGTGTTACGAAGCACCTTGTGCCTCGTGCCGCGAGCTCACACAGCCTCGTCTGTAATACAACACCTTCCCGTTTCTACGGCCGGAATATTAGTTACAAAGCCGCCGCACGAAGTGCCGACTGCCCCATTTAATATGTACTTGGTGAACAAAGTATGTCATCATGGCCGGGTCCCCGAGTCCCTGAATATCAGCGACCGGAGCCCAGATTTCATTCTACCCCTGGCCATTCACGCGAAAGCATGGGAATCGATTCCAGGGGTCTCAAAATGGGTGATAGAGATAGTGAAACGGGGCTATTCGCTACAATTCGCTCGCAGACCACTGCACTTCACAGCCCGGGTCGAAACTTCGGTGAATCAGGAAGTAGCACACCTACTTCGCACCGAGATAGCGAATTTTCTAAGAAAAGGAGCGATAGAGACCGTCCCCTTGGCAGAGAGTGAGTCGGGGTTTTACAGCCGTTACTTCTTAGTACCGAAGAAGGACTGCGGGCTCCGCCCCATACTAGATCTCAGGCATTTGAACAAAGCCAGACAAATCCTCGCTCAAATTCGACCAGGGAACTGGTTTATATCAGTGGATCTGAAAGACGCCTACTTTAAGATTCAAATAGCAGCCCGTCACAGGCCATTCTTAAGATTCGCCTTCAAGGGCCAGGCTTACCAGTACACCGTCCTTCCGTTCGGCCTGTCTTTAGCACCTCATACATTTACAAAATGCATGGACACAGCGCTCACGCCCCTCAGACGAAGGGCCGTGACAATTCTGAACTATTTGGACGACTGGCTGATTATAGCGCAGTCAAAAGAGGAACTGGTATTACACAGAGCGCTATTGCTGGACCATCTGGAACAGTTGGGTCTCAGAGTCAACTGGGCCAAAAGCAATCTATCTCCCAGCCAGGAAACGTCCTTTCTGGGATAGAGTTGGACTCCAGATCTATGTTGGCGTGTGGCAGTAATCCAGCGCCTAGCAGTGACATTCATAGTAGGGAGGAGTCTTCCCCTCAGAGTGTTTCAGAGGATGATGAAACACTTCCGGATTTCCGGGGCGCGGCTCTGCTGCTGACCCAGTGCTTCACGTGTGTTTGTTCGTTGGTTTGTTTGTTTGTTTATCCCGTGATTTAAGTATTTGCTGTTCTATTTTCGTTTTATTTTAGCCATTACGTCCACTATGAAAATGAGCTGCTTCGCATATTGGGCGATTGCATATCTGTTGAAGTTATTAGTGGCGATCGGTTCGGAGGTGAACGCCGTAAGCGGAGCTCACATGTACACCCGGGAGGAACTCCTTTTATTAATCCCGTATCTTCCGAATGTTTGTCCTCAAGTGCAATTGCCTGAAGATTACAAAGAGCTTTTAAGGAATTCTAGGACAAGGACATGGAACAGGATTTCATCGAAGAAACGAGGATCTAGAGGTGGGGTGCGACAGAGATTAAAAAGAAGAGGCCATAAACCTCCTTTACCTGTAATCACCCTCTCAAATGTACGGTCCCTAAGAAGTAAAACCGATGAACTGCTATTGAAAGCGAAATATGACAGCGATTTCAGACAAAGTAACTTGATATGTTTTACTGAGACCTGGCTAAAGGATGGAATACAGGACATCGACATAAGTGGATATACAATGATAAGAGCGGACAGAAATGTAGCCGCATCTCAAAAAGCAGTTGGAGGAGGTCTGTGTATCTACAGATGGTGGACAACCGCCTCGGTTACGACTGTAACCTCGGTTCCCTGAAGAGGGAACGAGCGTTGCGTCGGAACTGACGCTATGGGGAACGCTTTGCGTGATGACGTCTTGAAGCACATGTCAAATCAGTCCAATGGTGTGGCGGAACGTCAGAGGCGGGTGACGTCACGTACCAGGAAGCTATAAAAGCCGGCCCGAAACAGAAAACGAAAGCTTCGTAAAGTCTGAGGTCGCGCTGACAGGCATGAAGGAGATATGGCAAGGCGACGCAACGCTCGTTCCCTCTTCAGGGAACCGAGGTTACAGTCGTAACCGAGGCGTTCCCTTTCAAGGGAACTCGCGTTGCGTCGGAACTGACGCTATGGGGAACGTCTATACCAACGCCTCCATAGCTACAAATGTCTGTCCTGTGTGTAGTCAAGTGAGCAGCACTAAGAAGACAAAACATGAGACCCTGGAGCAGAGTCTAAATCCAGAGAGTAGAACCTGACGAAGGTGTGCGGTGAGGACCAGCCTGCCGCATCACAGACGTCCTGTAACGAAACCCCTGATATAAGGGCCTTAGAGGCCACCATACTCCTAGTAGAGTGCGACCGGACAGCCAAAAGAGAAGGCTGTCCAGCCGCCTCATAAGCAAGTGAGATGGCCTCAACCACCCACTTGCTCATCCTTTGCTTAGACACCGGACCTCCCTTGTTAGGAGACCCAAAGCACACAAATAATTGATCAGTTTTACGCCACAGGGCAGCTCTGTGGACATAAGCGTCTAACGCCCGAACTGGGCAAAGCAAATTATTAGCCTCCTGGTCCGCATTCTGAAAGGGAGGAGGACAGAAGGCCTGCAGAACAATAGGTCTAGCCACATTAGTGGGGACCTTGGGGATATAGCCCGGTCTAGGGTGAAGAAAAGCTTTGACCATACCCGGAGCAAACTCCAAGCATGACGGAGCAACCGACAATGCCTGGAGATCCCCTATTCTTTTAAGAGAAGAGATGGCGAGAAGAAACAGAGCTTTCAGAGTTAGAAACTTCTCAGGAACCTCCTCAATGGGCTCAAAGGGGGCCAGGGAAAGGCCTTGCAGCGCAACGGACAAATCCCATGGTGGCACCCTAGAGCGAACTGCAGGCCTCAGCCTCCAAGTGCCACGAAGGAAACGAGATACCAGAGGGTCTTTCCCCACAGACATTCCACCCAAAGGAATGTGGTAAGCACCTATGGCCGCCACATAAACCTTTAAAGTGGACGGGGTCAGACCTGCAGTGAACCGGTCCTGCAGGAACTCCAGAACTGTACCAATTGGGCAGTTGACTGGATCCAACCGACGGTCACTACACCAAGAAGTGAATACTCTCCACTTCAGGGCATAAAGTTTCCTCGTGGAGGGAGCTCTGGACTGTAGAATGGTCTCAACAACCTCAGTTGAGAGACCTGACTCTATGAGCTGGGTCCCCTCAGAGGCCAAGCCCACAGGTTCCACAGTTCTGGGCGGGGGTGAAATATTGAGCCCCCTGCTTGGGACAGAAGGTCCCTCCTGACAGGAAGCTCCAGAGGATGCCCGTCGAGGAGGGACACAAGATCGGGAAACCATACTCTGCCCGGCCAGCGCGGGGCTATAAGAAGTAGATGGACCCGGTCCCTGCGAACTCTTTCCAGAACTCCCGGGAGCAGAGCCACTGGGGGAAAAGCGTACAGACGTAGCCTCGGCCACGTCTGTACCATAGCATCCAGTCCCAGAGGAGCTGGATGCGTGAGGGAGAACCAAAGTGGACAGTGAGACGTCTCTCGAGACGCAAACAGATCCACTTGTGCTTGGCCAAACTCCCTCCATATCAACTCCACCACCTCGGGGTGGAGCCTCCATTCCCCGGGCCTCGGCCCCTGCCTCGACAGAGTGTCTGCTCCTATATTCTGTACCCCGGGGATGTAGGCTGCCCTGAGTGACAGCAACTTCCCCTGGGACCACAAGAGGATATGGCGTGCCAGATTGGATAATGGGCGCGAGCGCAAACCCCCTTGGTGGTTGATATAGGCGACTACCGACGTGTTGTCCGTATGCACTAACACATGGTGTCCCCTGAGATCTGTGATAAAGCTCCTCAGAGCCCGGAAGACAGCTAACATCTCTAGGCGATTGATATACCAGGAACGATGATGGTCTTCCCACAGACCTTGAGATGAGCGACCCTCTAGGATCGCTCCCCAACCCGTGAGGGAAGCATCCGTCGTTAGCAGTTTGCGACGACAAGGAGCTCCCAGCACTGGGCCCTGGGACAGGAACCAAGGTTTCTTCCACATAACCAAGGCACGTAGGCATCGCCGCGTGACCTTGATTGTGCGAAATGGGTTGCCCCTCGGGGAAAACCCCCTGGTCCTGAGCCACCACTGCAGGGGCCTCATGTGCAGCAGTCCAAAAGGTATCACGTTGGAAGCTGCTGCCATGAGACCCAACAGTCTCTGGAACTGTTTGACAGTGAGTAGCTGGCCTAGCTTTACACTTTTCACAGCTGCAAGGATGGAATCTATCCGTGGCGGTGACAGGCGCGCCTGCATCGACACTGAATCCCAAACCACGCCTAAAAAAGTGGTCCTCTGAAGTGGAGAAAGCACACTCTTCTTGGCGTTCAGCCGTAACCCCAACTCTTTCATATGGGCGAGAACAACATCTCGATGTTGAACCGCCATCTGATGCGAATGAGCTAAAATCAACCAATCGTCGATGTAGTTCATAATGCGAATACCCTGAAGGCGCAAGGGCGCCAGAGCTGCATCCACGCATTTGGTGAAAGTGCGGGGTGATAAAGCCAGGCCGAATGGAAGAACTCGATATTGGTATGCTTTGCCCCCGAAAGCAAACCTCAGGAACTTCCAATGACACGGACGGATGGAAATATGGAAATATGCGTCCTTGAGGTCTATCGTGACAAACCAGTCCTCGGACCTGATCTGTGGCACGATTTGTCTCAATGTTAACATTTTGAACTTGAGCTGCATGACTGACTCGTTCAGAACTCGAAGATCTAAAATGGGACGCAATCCCCCGTCCTTCTTTGGAACTATGAAGTACCGGCTGTAAAACCCGGTTTCCCTGTTGGAGGGAGGTACATATTCTATGGCCCCTTTCTCTAACAGAGTGTTTACTTCCTGTTCCATAACCAGAACCTGCTCGGGGCCCACCACTGTGGGCAGGACCCCCATAAACCGAGGTGGGCGTTTCTTGAATTGTATCTGATACCCTTTTTCCACGGTCTGCAGGACCCAACGAGAAACATTTGACAGTAGCTTCCACGCTGTCAAAGATTCTACTAGAGGTACCAGCCTCTCGAGACTGGTTTCTGGATTTTGTTGCTGTTGAGTAGTCGGTTCGTCGCCCTATAACGGCGCACCGGCAGGGAACGACCGAACAGACTGCTCTAGCACCCTCCTCGGAGGGGGCGGGCATCCCGAGGCCACTACGTTTCCGGGTGGACCTTGAGATATGTGCTCGCCGGAGACCGCTGCGCCCTGTAACACCAGAGGTGGCAGGGTTGGCAGAACGGTCCCGAGGGCACCGAAGAGAGACGGGCACCGTAAAAAGAGGTGTTAACCGCTCTGCTTCGGGGGGGACTACCCTCATTTGTCCTGAGCCCTCGGACGTCAGGACTTTTTCCCAGCAGCCTTCTTGGCGGTAATAACGGTCCGCAGATCCGTTCTACCCCTCGAGGGCTGCTGGGTTTGAGAGCGCCCTCCGTGTCCCCGAGATTTTTGTGGGGGAGCACAAGAGGACACACTCTGTTTTTGAGTGGCACGATGTTCAGCGCTCTTTTTAGAGGAGTGAGGCTGCTCCCGCTCAGCAGCCTCAATGAAAGAACGGCGGGGGAGAAGGTTTTGCAATGCAGCTGCCTGTTTAGCAGCTTCCTGAGATTTAGCTACCGCACTGTTTACTGCATCACCAAATAATCCAACAGTGGAGACCGGAGCATCTAAGAGAACGTGTTTTTCTTTCTCTTTTATATCACTCAAATTGAGCCACAGATGCCTCTCAGTGGCCACCAGGGCTGCCATAGACCGCCCGATTGATTTAGCGGTCTCCTTGGTGGCCCTGAGAGACAGATCTGTGGCTCTACGTAGTTCGGCCACCGTGTCAGGACCAATTCCCCCGCCCTCCTCTAAATCCCCCAATAATTCTGCCTGATAGGCTTGCATAATAGACATCGTATGCAGACACGCTGCAGCTTGACCAGCAGCTGCATACGATTTATGAACCAGAGATGAAGTGAATTTTACTGGCTTAGAGGGAAGTGAAGGAGCCTTCAGGGAAGATGCCGTTGCTGGAGAGAGATAGCTCGCAAGCGTCTCCTCCACCTTCGGCATCTCCCCATAACCATATTCTTTATATTTATGAATGGAAGAATAGTGGGATGTTTGTGGTGTATACACTCTGTATGAAACTGGTTTTCCCCACGATCTCGACACCTCGGTGTGGAGATCGGGGAAAAACGGAAGGCTTCTTCGCTGAGGCTGTGTACGAGATGGCAGGAAGCGTTCGTCGAGCTTACTTTTCGAACGAACGTCCTGCCTATCCTCTGGCCACTCAATAGATAATCTGTGAACTGCTCTCGTGACAACATCGAGCAATTCCTCAAAAGCGTGAGACTGAGGTGGCGAATCCTCAGACTCAGCTTCAATACTAACAACGTCCAACTCCTCAGAGCTGGACAATTGCAGTATTGGTGCCTCTATCGGGGGGGAAGAAACCGCAGCGCGTGCTTCCGCACCCTGATGAGAGGCACTGGATCTATCAGAAGGATGCTGAGATAAGGCAGAGCCCGTCTCAACATCCACTGATAAATCCATTTGTGAACCCCAGGACTGAGATCGACGCCGTGCCTCAGCAGCGGCGGGACCCAAGCCCTGGGGAACGTGGTCGGGATTGAACCGAGCCAAGCGGGATCGGAGCGTACGCAATGGAAGCGCCTCGCAATGCACACAGTCACCACCCTCGAGTGCTGACTGGGCATGCTCCTCACCCAAACAAACAACACAAAGAGTGTGAGTATCACCTCCCGTTAAATAACGCGGGCAGGGATGGACACACACTCTAAACTGCTGCTTGCTCGCCATACTGAATATATATATAATGATATAGACAGACAACACCAAATAACAGGGACAGATTCAACACAGAGCGCAACTGAAGACTCAGAAAGCTTTCGTTTTCTGTTTCGGGACGGCTTTTATAGCTTCCTGGTACGTGACGTCACCCGCCTCTGACGTTCCGCCACACCATTGGACTGATTTGACATGTGCTTCAAGACGTCATCACGCAAAGCGTTCCCCATAGCGTCAGTTCCGACGCAACGCGAGTTCCCTTGAAAGGGAACAGAATGCCTATAAATCACCGCGGCGAAAATAAACCAGCCGCATTTCAAAGTCGTTCCCGAAATGACCGCCAGGTGGCGCAAAGGGACATTGTGCAAAACAGCAGCAATTGCCGTATTTTAAAATGTAAGTGGGTTAAATATAAAACCCTAAGCCTAATAGGCATATTTTTCATATAAATAGGCCTATTAGGCTACAACAGAATAGAACCAAAGATATAATCAATTTTAGAACTGAAAAAATAGAATCAAAAGTTAAAAATAGAGAGGATATTAGGAGCAATGACGCTGAATATTTTTACTATTCTATTGAGGAATTAGATAAATGTATTGTATTGTATTACTATTCTATTGAGGAATACAATACAATTGCATAGTAATTTATAGTGATTTCAAAAGCAGTCCTTAAAAAAAAAAAATACATGGAGTAGTGTGGCATAATTTTTGAGAGATTACGCGGAACGCGTTTTAGTTAAGATCCTGGTTTCAATGCCCTTAATGTATATAGGCTAGGCTACTGCTTTAAAAAAATGTCACAATACGTTCTGAGATTGTTTTGAATTAAACACTGAAGTTTAAAATGTAGTGTTTTGGCACACCAGGCCGAGTGGCGTTACGCATTGTTCAAAAATCAGATTTTATTCTGGCATGTTGAATTGGCGTTAGAATTTTTTTTTAGATTTAGATTTTAGATTTCGTTAGATTTATTTTTCTCATAACAGCTAAAATAACTTAATATATGCCTTGTCTTAATATGACCTACTTAATATAGGCAAAAGGCATATAATAGCCCATATAATAAATTAGCAAAACTTGGCCACTAAATATTTAATTTTCAATTATTTTAATTATCACAATTAAAGTTTTAATTTTATTAAATTGAACAAGCGCAACAATCAGCATTTAATCAAATATTCTAAAAGATGTTTATTTCAACATAATATTTCGTTTTTTCGACATAATATGTGTGCGTGCAACAAGCAAGATGTGTATTTGTAAATCCGGTGATGCGTGCATTGATTTTTATCAATAAACAAGTGTTTTCTGACAGTGTCGACTGCAAAGATGAAGTTGACGATCGCCATATTTGTAGTGAACGCACCTAGAGAGAAATGCACATAAAGACATAATCAGAGAGTAGCCTTTTTCTTTTCGTTTTGAATTATTTCGTTTGAAGACATTTCAAGCTTTGTGTATTTGATGTATTTATCATGTCTGTGTGAGGCATACGCTGAGTTTCGTTAAGTTAGGAGGATGAGATGCGCTCCAGCTGACGTGCAATGCAAGTGACCGCGTGGGCGCCTACATGATTAGTGTCTGTTATATTTGCTTCTCTTACTTATTCAATCCAGGCAATTGGTAGATGAAAAATTGATTAAAATTAAGATACAATTTATAGAAAACGAAATTCATTTTAAAGAAAGGTTTTCTACTAAACAAAACTTAATGAAGTGGTCAAAATCATGTCTGACCCACTCCATATCCATCTCTCGATTTAATGCATCCTATCTTACTCGTGCTGTTCACTTTTCATATTCAACATAGATGGAAAAAAATAACATTATAATATTTTAACAAATATGATACTAAATGAGATTATTTAATGGCTACAACAGTATAGTAGGCCTATAGACTCTATTTGTACAAATTGCTGCACATTAATTTAATTAAATGAAACCTTGTAACGAATTCACACTGTAGGGTAGACTGTGTACAGTTGAGACACCTTAAATAACTTGCGTTCGCAGCAAGCACAAGTTGTGATTTTTGCTGTGCACTTGCATATTAGTGTCAGCTGGGAAGGAAATATAGAGACCAGACCTCTTGGAACTTTAATTGAATACATAGCGTTGGTAAAGCATACTGAAATTACATCCCTACAAATTTATTAGGCCCTACTGAAAATAAATGTATCGAATTTAAGCAAAGTAGCCTAAATGTTAAGACTGTAAGCCCTTTGCTTTTTTACGTATAGCCTATAAAGGACTCTTATAGCCGACTTTGTGTTAATTTAATTTGTAGAGGATTTTTTAACTCAAACATTAACACTGAAATAAATGAAACTAAATTATTGTAAATTAATTCAAACATTGACTTGCTATTAGCTAACATATGCCAGTAAGCAGCATTTGGATTTTGCGTTATGTATGATATTTAAGAATGAAATACAGTAGTCCCGCGTTGTTGTGGTCAGCATAGGTTTCTTTAATGAATGAAATATAAAAATACAAAACATTTCAATAGAAAAATATTGAAAACAATTCAATAGGCCTATTTTACATTTCTACATTCCAGTAGAACCCCCGTTGCGCTGTACCACCGCCGGCAAAACCTTCTGAAGGTGATCGATGTAGTTATTGCACGCTGTTTTTGTCAGGCGATCTCTCCAGAAAGTCACTATGGCCTGAAGAAGCTCGTCTTTGTTCCATGGCTTAGCCTCACGTCTGACAAACTCTTTTAGTGCGTGCTAAACCAGTTCGATCGGGTTGAGATCTGGTGATCTGCGGGCAAGGTACGCCATTTTACGCGTTGGAATGTCACACAATAGGAAAGAAGACTTTGGAAATATGTATGTTAATATTAATGTTAATATTAACATTATCTCAGGAGCTGGCTTGAGTTGGCTTAAAGTGGGGGAGGGCGCTTATTTTGCATCTGAATGATATGTGACATTCTAAAACATTTAACGCGTGACGCACACAAACACAACTGAGAAACATTTTTCATTTTATCTTATAATAAACATTGGCTAGTTTATGTTTATATATATAAACTAGTCAATGTTTATGATAAGATACAAATATTTCTCAGTTGTGTTTGTGTGCGTCACGCGTTAAATGTTTTAGAATGTCACATATCATTCAGATGCAAAATAAGCGCCCTCCCCCACTTTAAGCCAACTCAAGCCAGCTCCTGAGATGAGGCAGGCTAAACAGTATGGGGGGGGGTTCCGACTCACAACCGACCCTACTAACATTAATATTAACGTACATATTTCCAAAGTCTTCTTTCCTATTGTGTGACATTCAATGGCGTAAAATGTGTGTTCTAAGTGTGTGTGATTGCACGCATTGTGTTTATCGTGTAGTAAAGAGTGGGCATCCACAACAAACTGGGATGGTTCGAGAGGCAAACGTGGACTGCCTGTGAACGTAAGGCACTTTATAACTAATTCAGTTGCCCAGAGATTCCCCCGCATGGCTAGCTGTGACGGCAAGCGGATCAAGGACAGGGTGAACGAATTTCTACGCTCCCCGAGGAATACTATTGCTCACCGACGTCTACAATATTAGATATGGTAGTCATCTCCATTTTAAAGTTAGAATTCTTAAAAAAAAAATAAAAAAAGTTTTTTTATGTTTAAAAAAAAAATTGTACATATTTACATTTTGCTTGTGTCAAAATTAACAAATTATATTGTAGCTACTATTTTTGTAGCTAACGAAATTATGTGTAGAAAAAATAAAAAAGTGTTTTTACAAGACCTGTTTTTTGTGTTTATTTATTTATTATTATTATTATTATTATTATTATGCAGATGTAAATTCAGCCATTCTGTTGGATAAAAATTGTCCCTAATGTAAAATGGAAATGAATGGTAATTTTATTTTATAAATATAAAATATTTAATATAGGCTATAGGAGTTCTAAAATATTGCTACACCATTTTTGTTTGAAATGTATTTTTACATATTTTGCTTTCGTTAATGTTAACCAATTCTGTTGTAGCATAATAGGCCTATATTTTTTCCCTAAAAGTTTGTTTTATTCTCTGCTTTGTTTGTTTATATTTTTACACATTTTTGTTCAAATAATGAAAAAAGTTTTTTTTTTTTTTTTTACAAGATCTTGCGCCATGTTTTTTTTTTTTTTTTTATAAACAGATAGGAAACTTACCTTTTAAAATGCCGCAGTTGCTGCTGTTTTGCCATGTCACTTGCGCCACCCGGTATAGCCTAGTCATTTCGCGAACGACTTTGAAATTCGACTGGTTTATTTTTGCTGCGGCAGTAATAGGCATTGTGGTTGATTATTTATTAAAGAATGCAATTGATAATCATAACAACATGTAAGCCTATTTAATTCTGAATATAACAAAGAATGCTTAAACCGACTAACATCGGTTAGTAACTGCAAGTCCTGAAAATGTTTTAATTTGACGGTAAATTATTTTAATTTATTTCACTGTTATGTTTCAGTTAATAAATCTACAAACACATTAAAATAACACGAAGTAAATGACAAGTAACCTATTGACATAGCCTTTCTAAATTATAGAAAAACTGGGCACACAATGTTAACGTGTGTCTACTTTGTTTAAATTTAATGAATTTGAATTCGTTTAACCACAATATTTATCTTGAATTTATCTGTGACCTCAGCTCAGATTACTGCCGCGGCAGATTACGTCATAAAGAGAATAAACTGACACTTTTCAAAGTCTGTGATTACAGCGCCACTCAGCGGTAAAAGGCAGCAAATACACATCCCAATTTTGCCGCCGCGGGAACGGCGGCGGTAAAAGTCTCATTCTGGTTGTCCACCATCTGTACGTGGATAATAGGTGGGCCACTCGATTTCGTATATGTGAACAGGTATGTACTCCGGATTATGAACTCTTGTCAGTGGCTTTTAGACCTTTTTATCTTCCCAGGGAGTTTGGGCAAATAACAATTATTTTAGTATATGTTCCTGGACCGGATCATGTGAAAGCCGGGAACAAAATAGCAGAATGTTTTAATGAAGCAATGGCCCACTCACCTGAGCAACCAGTTTTGATTCTGGGGGATATGAATTCATGTGATCTGTCAACTTTTTTACCTGCTCTACATCAATATGTTGGTTGCCCGACTAGACTCTCGCGTATCTTGGATAAATGTTATGGCAATATTGCCGAAGGATACAAAGCCATCTGTCGCCCCCCTCTGGGGAAGTCGGACCACAATATTGTACATTTATTTCCCAGATATCGGGCTAAGATTAAACGAGAGAAACCGACTGTGAAACAAGTACATTTGTGGACTGAACGGAGCAAAGAACAACTGAGAGACTGTTTTGAACAGACGGACTGGCAATTGTTTTTTAATGCTAATGACAATGTTCATGATATCACTGAAAGTATTACGTCCTACGTAAATTTTTGTGAGAGCAACTGTGTTGAAACAAAAACTGTATGTATATACCCAAACAATAAGAATTGGTTTACAAAAGATTTTACGCCTTTACGACGGGGGATAAGGTACTAGTTAGAGAGAAAAATAGAGAACTTAGGGGGAAAATTAAAAGTGCTAAACTAGAATATAAAAATTAAATTGAAAGTAAGTTCTATAAGGGTAATGTAAAGCAAGCTTGGGAGGGACTGAATGTGATGATGGGAAGGAAGGGAAAGAAAACGAATCCCATTCAATCTCATAATGCATCTTTTGCTGATGAACTAAATGTATTTTTTGGCAGATTTGACACTGGTGAATGTAGCACTGAGGTTGATAGGATCTGTTCTGATATCCCCTTATATGAAAACATTACCCTGGAAGAACATGAAATTGCATACTGCTTGTCCCGCACAAAATCAAATAAGGCACCTGGACCTGATGGGTTGAATGGGCGTGTACTAAAGGATTGTGTTTATCAATTGACCGGGGTCTTTACACAGTTATTCCAGCTTTTGTTAAATACACGAATAGTACCAAACCTATGGAAGGTATCCACAGTTGTCCCAGTACCCAAAATTACAGGAGCAAAAGGGTTAAATGATTTTAGACCAATATCATTAACATCTGTTTTGGGGAAATGTATGGAAAGAGTAATTATGCAGCACTTAATGTATTTTGTGAGTGATGTCTTGGATCCATTGCAATTCGCATATAAAAAAGCAAGAGGTACTGATGATGCAGTTTTAACATTATATAATTCGGTTGCTGAGCATGTACAATTAACTTCAAATTATGCTAGAATTTTGTTTTTAGATTTTACATCAGCTTTTAACACGATGAAGATTCACATTTTAATTCAGCGACTGATTGATTTGGGGGTAAATGGTGGACTTATCTGGTGGATCAAAGATTTAAGATCTAATCGCCCGCAAAGAGTGGCTATTAATGGCAAATTGTCTGGAATTATCACATTAAATACAGGAGCCCCTCAGGGAGCAATTCTATCACCAATACTATTCTCTTTGTACATTAATGAGTATAAGATAAAAAATGAGGGGTTTAGTCTCCTTAAATATGCCGATGATATGGCACTTGTGGGTCTTATGAAAGTGGGAGATGTTGGTAGTGCTTCTGTATATTATGAACATGCTGAAGCACTTTTTGAGTGGTGCCAGTCGAGTGCACTGGTGATAAACACAAATAAGACAAAGGAGTTGGTAATAACTGGAGACAAGCGTAATATTTTGGGGTTGGAACCTGTAGTACTAAATGGAAATCCAATAGAATTTGTCAAGTCAAGTCAAGTCAAGTTTATTTGTATAGCGCTTTTCACAATACAGATTGCATCAAAGCAGCTTCACAGTATTAAATTAAAATAATACAACAAAGTTTGTTGCAAGAGGAATTTATTGATTGATAAAATTAAATTAAATATCCCCAAAATATCCCCAACTGAGCAAGCCAAAGGCAACAGTGGCAAGGAACCGAAAAACTCCATCAAGTGACCTAATGGTGTCCTAAAACTCCATCAGGTGCCTTAATGGAGAAAAAAAAAAAAAAAAAACCTTGGGAGAACCCAGGCTCAGTCGGGGGCCAGTTCTCCTCTGGCATTGGATAGAGGCCGGATTGTAGTTTGAACTGTAGGATTATATGAATGCCTGGCTGAAGAGATGCGACTTTAATCTAGTTTTAAACTGGGAGAGCGAGTCTGAGCAACGAACAGTATCAGGAAGACTATTCCAGAGTTTTGGAGCCAAATGTGAAAATGCTCTCCCTCCTTTGGTGGTTCTGGATATCCTAGGTATGACCAAAAGCCTTGAATTTAGTGATCTTAAAGAGCGCGATGGATTATAGGGCGATAGAAGATCCGTTAAATAGACTGGAGCTAAGCCGTTTAGGGCTTTATAAGTCAGTAGCAATACCTTGTAGTTAATACGGAACTTTATAGGTAACCAATGCAGTGATGATAAAATCGGTGTTATATGATCATATTTTCTTGATCTCGTAAGAACTCTAGCGGCGTCATTTTGGACTAACTGTAGCTTGTTTATTGAGGATGCAGGACAACCAGCTAATAAAGCATTACAGTAATCCAGTCTCGAGGTCATGAATGCATGAACTAACTTTTCTGCATCAGAAACTGATAGCATATTACGTAGCTTAGCAATGTTTCTAAGGTGGAAAAAGGCTGTTTTTGTAACATATGAAATATGATTTTCAAAAGACAGGTTGCAATCGAGTATAACACCCAGGTCTTTTACTGTAGAGGATAAAGTAACAGGACATCCTATGATGTTAAAGTTGTATTGTGCGAGGTTTTGTGGGCGGTTTTTTGAACCGATAAGTATTACCTCTGTCTTGTCTGGATTTAATAAAAGAAAATTACGCGTCATCCAATCTTTTATATCTTTAACACACTCTGTCAATTTGGAAAATGTAGCGTTTTCATCCGGCCGTGATGAAATATATATTTGAGTGTCATCAGCATAACAATGGAAACTAATTCCATGTTTCCTTATAATATTTCCAAGTGGCATCATATATATTGAAAATAACAGAGGGCCTAATACAGATCCCTGCGGCACTCCATAGTTTACTGGAGTTATGATCGATTTTTCGCCATTTAAATAGACAAAATGGTAGCGGTCAGATAGGTATGATTTGAACCAGCTTAGTGCTTGTCCTTGAACACCAGTATAATTTTGTAGTCGATCTAAGAGTATTGTGTGATCTATAGTATCGAACGCAGCACTAAGATCAAGTAAAACTAGTATTGAGATACAGCCTTGGTCAGAAGCTAAAAGTAAATCATTTGTGATTTTAACGAGCGCAGTTTCAGTGCTATGATGCGGTCTGAATCCAGACTGAAACTTTTCATAGATATAATTTTGTTGCAAGAAAGATCCCAGTTGAGCGGACACCACTTTTTCTAATATTTTAGACATAAATGGAAGATTTGAAATGGGTCTATAATTTGCTAGATTATTATGATCTAATTGTGGTTTCTTAATGAGAGGTTTTATAACTGCCAGTTTAAATGTTCTTGGAACATGACCTAAAGATAAAGACGAGTTAATAATATTGAGGAGAGGCTCTTCCACTACAGGTAACACTTCTTTCAGTAGTTTAGTTGGTATAGGATCTAATAAACATGTTGTTGTTTTAGATGAAGTGATAAGTTTATTTAACTCTTTTTGTTCTATAGTTGTAAAGCACTGTAATTGTTCTTTCGGGGTGATAACTGAAGCTGAATTATAAGGCGCGATTGAAGATTGAACGTTTATAATTGTGGTTCTGATGCTTTCTATTTTCTCAGTGAAGAAGTTCATGAAATCATTACTACTGAACTGTAACGGGATATTTTGTTCGGGTGACGTCTGTTTATTTGTTAGTCTAGCCACGGTGTTAAATAGAAACCTTGGATTGTTTTGGTTGTTTTCTATTAGTTTGCGGAGGTGCTCAGCCCTGGCAGCTTTTAGGGCCTTTTTATAACGCGACATACTGTCTTTCCACGCGATTCTAAAGACCTCTAAATTAGTTTGTTTCCATTTACGCTCTAAAATACTCTAAAATCTGCAAACTCTTTTAGGAAATCAGCGTAAGGCCCTGGCGGTCTATATACGGTAGCCAAGGCTAGAGATAATAGGGATGTTTTTCTAACATCTAAGAGCGTAACATTTAGTACAAGTACTTCAAATGAAATAAACTTATAACCCGTTTTCTGAGTAACATTTAGAATATCTTTATAAATGGTTGCAACACCTCCGCCACGGCCAATCAGACGGGGCTCATGCTTATAACAGTATCCAGGAGGAGTAGACTCATTAATACCGAAATAATCATTTGGTTTAAGCCAGGTTTCAGTAAGGCAAAGTACATCGAAGCTATTATCTGTGACTATTTCATTTACAATAACTGCCTTAGGTGTGAGTGATCTAATGTTTAGAAGACCTAGCTTTAGAAATAGTTTTTGTTTACTAATAGCAACATTTTCTGTTTTAATAACAATTAGATTTTTCCTAGATCCTGCATTAGATTTATTATTTGATCTCACTAAACGAGGAATAGACACGGTTTCTATGCAATGTTCTACACTAGTATTTATATCAGTTGAATTGGTGCAGCAGAGACTATGATTTGGACTTTTGGTTACTAGTCAAAGGGTATTTAACATTTTGGAGATGTTATCTGACAGAAGATCCGCTCCGAATCTGCTTGGGTGTAAGCCATCAGCACGGAAAAGCCTAGGACGCTCCCAAAACAGATTCCAATTATTTACAAAGAGCAGTTTCTGCTCATTGCACCATGACATTAACCATTCATTTAGCGCAAATAATCTGCTGAACTTTTCATGCCCTAGTCGGTACGTGGGAAGCGGTCCTGACACAATGATCGTTGTTTCAGGCGATGTGCTGCGTACCGTATCGATTAGATTCCTGAAGTCTTTCTTCAGAATCTCCGTCTGGCGCAGCCTGATGTCGTTCACTCCCGCGTGCAGGACCACAGTTCCGACGCGCTCGTCACCGTTCAGGATCTCGGGAACGCGAGCAGCGATTTCAGAAACACGAGCACCAGGGAAGCAGTGAGTTTGCACCTTACTTTTACCTAACGTAGCGTGTACGTGCCGAACGATGGAATCGCCGATGATCACAGCATCGCGTTCTGTTTCGCGTAGAGGGGAGAAGCGGTTTTGTGTGGATAACTCGAAAACCGGGAGGGTCGGAGAAAGTCTTGGTCTAAACCTGACTCGCGTCTTCCGCTGCGGAACCACCCAGGCTTCGTGGTGGCGTGTTGGAGCCGGAGTGAACGAGACCATGGCTGATTGCGACCGATGCTGAGGAACGCACGGAGTAGACGCGGTCGGAGTCAGCGGGTTAGTAACGTTAAACACTGATTTGTGTGCATCGGCGCGTGATGTTTCAAGAGCCAAACACCGGTCTCTCAGCTCGGCCTGTCTCAATAAAAGGTTGTGGATCTGTTTCTCAACAGCTTCCAGCTCAGACTGCAGTGCGTGAAGCTCAAATGTGTCCTCACCTGCACCAAGCGGTAGACTACTTACATCTGATATATTCGCCATTTTAACAGATGGACAGTGAGTTAGCAACGAAGCTACCAGTGATGCTATCAATATTAATACTAATTTATATTATAAGTTTGTTTGTAAGTGAGTGTGGAGAAGACGCGTTCAGCCGTGATCCACGGACGTAACCTTTAAGAGTATGCAGCGTTGGATCACTAATAGGCTTGAGACGCGTCTGCTCAACAGTCCGCGTTGTAACAATGAGGTTTGAGCAGTAGTGCTTCTCAGTGAGGAAAAGTAGAAAATGTTCGTTGTAAGCGAGTTTAAAGAGAAAAATCAAGAATTATAAATCAAATCGATAGAGCTCCAAAAACAACAACGCATTCAGACGCAACGCATGATAATGACAGGACAAGACATTACTCACCGTGTTTGTTGAGTGTTTCTTATTCACCTGAGCTTTTATGAACTCAAAGGCGCGAGAGAAAATAAATAAATAAAAATAGCTGAGCGCACGGGTGGCGCGTTAACAGGCTGCTAGCGAATTACTAGCGTGTTGTGCGTCAGGGTTGGGTAAGCTGTATTTAGTAGTAATATAAACAACTAGAAATTGTAGTAAATGATGGTTCAAAACAAGGAAATACGAGGCTAAGACGGAGCTTACAGCTCCGAAGCAAACACACTCACAGCAGGCAGCGAGGCAGAGAGAAAAATCAAGAATTATAAATCAAATCGATAGAGCTCCAAAAACAACAACGCATTCAGACGCGACGCATGATAATAACAGGACAAGACATTACTCACCGTGTTTGTTGAGTGATTCTTACTCACCTGAGCTTTTATGAACTCAAAGGCGCGAGCGCGTGAGAGAAAAATAAATAAATAAAAATAGCTGAGCGCACGGGTCGCGCGTTAACAGGCTAGCGAATTACTAGCGTGTTGTGTTAGTAGTAACGGAAGCCAGCGATGTTGGGCAAGCCGTATTTATTAGTAGTATAAACAACTAAAAATTGTAGTAAATTATGGTTCAAAACAAGGAAATACGAGGCTAATAAACAAGACGGAGCTTACAGCAACGAAGCAAAAACACTCACAGCAGGCAGCGAGGCAGACAGGAGCAATCGAGTGATAAAAGATAGATGTCAGAATTTGTCAGTAATTTTAAGTATTTGGGGACATATATTGATGCCCAACTTAATTTTTTAGAAAATACTGATAGCATCTGCAAGAAGGCTCACCAGAGGTTACATCTAATTAGGAGGTTGAACCACTTTGGTGTGAGCAAGATTATACTCGAAATGGTTTATAAAAATTTTGTGGAAAGTATTCTGGTTTTTAATATGACATAATGGTATGGTAACCTGACTGTTGTGAATAAAGCTAGACTGTCCAAGATTGTGATTGAGGCAAGCAAAATAATTGGCAAGACACAGAGACACTTGAATGATCTTTATCGTGGAAAAAGTAAGGAAAAGGCTTTAAAGATAGTAGGGGATGTTTCTCATCCTCTACATAGCAAGTTTCAACTGCTGCCGTCTGGAAGACGTTATAGGCAACCACGAGTAATTAGGAAGGTTTACCAATTATCCTTTGTGCCAAATGCTGTCAAGATTTTAAATGGTAATGATTGATGTGTGCTTTGTTTATTACATTCCCCCCCTTTTATTGTACTTAATGTGTTATGTGTTGTTGTACTGATGTATGTGAAGCCAGAGACAAATTTCCACTACGTGGACAATAAAGTAAAGTAAAGTATGATGAGTCTTATGGCCTCAGCCTCGACGGTGCTGCGGCTGGGTCTGCTATACATGCGCCCTTTTCAGCTATGACTGAGGCTGCGTTTTCCAGCGCGAGCATGGACATCAGGTTTGCTTCGTCTCACGGTGAATCAGACATGTGCGGCAGCGCTGAAACCGTGGACGAGGGCCGACTGGTACCAGTCCGGCGTGAACCTGGGCATAGCCTCAAAAGTCAAAGTAGTCTCGACAGATGCTTCCAACACGGGTTGGGGTGCCCTTTACGAAGGGAGGCCATCAATGGGCCTGTGGTCAGACGCAGAGAAGTGTCTACACATAAACTGTCTAGAGATGAAAGCGGTCGAGAATGCCCTACAGTTTTTCCTCCCTGTGCTGAGGAACCACCACGTTCTAGTCAGAACAGACAACATGTCAGTGGTGTCTTACATAAACCGCCAGGGCGGCCTCAGGTCCCGGAGCCTTCTTGCAAGAGCAAAACGCCTCCTATATGGGCCCAACACAATCTGTGCTCGCTGAGAGCAGCGCATGTGCCGGGCGTCCTGAACGTGGGCCCAGACATGTTGTCCAGGGCCAAGCTTCCCACAGGGGAATGGTCATTGCATCCCCTGGTGGTACTAAACATCTGGGACATCTTCGGCAGAGCGGAGGTAGACCTGTTCGCGTCACAAGCCAACGCTCATTGCCCAATGTTCTTTTCAAAAGAAAGGGACGCGCTGGCCCTAGACTGGCCCAGACGCCCTCTCTATGCATTTCCCCCGGTTGTCTTGTTACCACAGGTAATCAAGCGAGTCAGGGAGTGCAAATGCTCGATAATCCTGGTAGCCCCGCTCTGGGAGAATCAAGTTTGGTTCCCAGAGTTGATGGAGCTGGGGAGCACAGCTCCATGGCCGATTCCGCTGAGGAAGGACCTGTTGTCTCAGGCCGAGGGCGCAATTTGGCACCCATACCCCGAGCTGTGGGCCCTACATGTGTGGGCAATCAATTATTACCATTTCACCTCCCGGAGGGAGTGATGAACACGATCACACAGGCTAGAGCTCGGTCTACTAGACGCTCTACGCGTCTAAATGGTCAGTGTTCGCTGAATGGTGTTCAGCTCATGAATTGGACCCGCTAAATTGTGAGGTAACGGTGGTGCTTTCTTTCTTGCAAGAGCTGTTGGACAGCGAGAGAACCCCATCCACGCTCAAGGTGTATGTGGCGGCCATAGCAGCATTTACGAAGCCTGTAAATGGCCAGTCGCTGGGATAGAATGACCTCATAATCCGTTTCCTCAGGGGAGCTAGGAGGCTGAACCCTCCTCGGCCCCCCTCGGTTCCAGTTTGGGACCTTTCTACAGTCCTAGAGGCCATGAAAGGCGGCCTATTTGAACCATTACATGCGGTGGAGCTAAAATACCTTTCCTTCAAAACCGCTTTTCTGCTGGCATTGGCCTCAGTAAAACGGGTGGGCGACCTGCACGCTCTCTCGGTGAGTGCTACGTGTCTGGAATTTGGGACATTAGTGTTGGAATCTTAGCACGCACAGCGTTTTACAGGGGGTTCCCGTAGCGTAAGCTAAACTTACGCAACACGAGAGTACTCTCGTAAGAGAACGACACTCGGTTACTGACGTAACCTTGGTTCTCTCTAGAGAGGGAACGAGTGTTGCGTAACCTGCCGTGCTTGTTCTGCGTTATGGTTTCGCTTCCAGTTGACTGAAATCATAGTGCAACCTGAGCGATGGGTATTTATAGGCCTAGGCCACACCCATATTGGCGGGCCATGACGTAGCGCGGGGAGAGCCTCCCATTGGCGCTGAAGTCATGACAGACGCACTGATAGGCTGCAGCAGTTGCCGCAGAGCAACCAATAGCTAAACCTACGCAACACGAGAGTACTCTCGTAAGAGAACCGAGGTTACGTTAGTAACCGAGTGTCGTTTTATTTGACCAAAAACTACATAACAAAATATATTTTATTTTCTGTATGAAATATTGTGTCTGGTGCTTTATTTATTTATTTTTTGTGTCAGCATGAAATAGTATTTTTCTGTGGAACTGAATTTATAAGATTTCATTTATAAGATACTATTTTAAATATGTATGTATTATTGACAATTAATTCATGTATTCATTTATTACAGGAACTTCACATATTTATGACTCTGTTGATACAAATACTAATTAAAGCTGCAAGCAGCGATGAAAGGGCCCTCGCACTCGTGCCATCGTCACTCGGTGGCTTTAGAAAGACAGAGCATGGTTGGGCAATGTGCATTTAAGGAGGTATAGTAGTTGCTAGCATGTTTAGTATGTTTCTAGCATGCTTAGTACACAATAGTTATGTGGTTAGTACTGCATTACTGTTTTAACCATGTCAGTTTCTGTTGCCAGTAGGTGGGGCTATGTCTACATCTGAATATCGCTATGTAGATGTGTTCAGTGCAGGACTTTTATCAAACATGTGAAGTTTGGGGCAGATTGGACATTGTATGCTTGAGTTACAACAACTTCCTTTAGCATTTCTTGCATGTTTTATGATGTTTCTAGCATATTACATATTAATTTTGGGGTAGATTGGACATTGCATGCCTGAGTTACAGCAAATTCATATTTAATTTCAGTAATAGCATGCTTTAACACTTAGCTAAGTATTTGATAGCATGTTTCTAGTATGTTGCTAACATGTTTAACAGTTGGTGGCACTTTTTTATATGTTATTAGGAGTCCAGAACAATGTTAAACATCACTTCCTGTTGCCAGCAGGCGGCGCTATGACTATATCTGAATATGAGCATGGACTTGTGTTCAGGAGATAATTCTTATCAAACGTGTGAAGTTTGGGGTAGATTGGACATTGTATGCTTAAGTTACAACAACTTTCTTTAGCATTTCTAGCATGATTTAGAACTTAGCTATGTGTTGCTAGCATGTTTCTTGCATGTTACATATTAAGTTTGGGGCAGATTCGACATTGCATGCCTGTGTTACAGCAAATTCCTATTTAATTGCAGCAATAGCATGCTTTAGCACTTAGCTAAGTGTTTGCTAGCATGTTTTAGCAAGTTTCTAGTATGTTGTTAGCATGTTTAACACTTGCTGGCACTTTTTAATGTTTTTATATGTCCACAACAGTGTTTAACATGTCACTTCCTGTTGACAGCAGGTGGCGCTATGACTGTAACTGAATATGAGCATGGTCATGTGTTCAGGACAGAACGTTTATCAAAAGTGTGAAGTTTGGCGCAGATTGGACATTGCCTTCTTGAGTAACAACAACATCCTGTTTCATTGAATTAGCATGCTTTAGCACTTAGCTAAGTATTGCTAGCATGTTTTAACATGTTTCTAGCATGTTTAGAAGTCAATGGCATTTTTAACATGTTGCTAGAACGGCATGAACGTGTTAAACATGACACTTCCTGTTACCAGTAGGTGGCGCTATTACTATAACTGAATATTCTCATGTAGATGTGTTCAGGCCATGCCTCTTATCAAACGTGTGAAGTTTGGGGCAGACTGGACATTCCGTGCCTGTGTTACAGCAAATTCCTATTTAATTGCAGTATTAGCATGCTTTAGCACTAAGCTAAGTATTTGCTAGCATGTTTTAACATGTTTCTAGTATGTTGTTAGCATGTTTAGCACATGCTGGAACTTTTTTATATGTTATCAGGAGTTCACAACAGTGTTAAACATGTCACTTCCTGTTGCCAGCAGGTGGCGCTATGACTGTAACTGAATATGAGCATGGTCTTGTGTCCAGGACAGAACGCTTATCAAAAGTGTGAAGTTTGGCGCAGATTGGACATTGCCTTCTTGAGTAACAACAACATCCTGTTTCATTGAATTAGCATGCTTTAGCACTTAGCTAAGTATTGCTAGCATGTTTTAACATGTTTCTAGCATGTTTAGAAGTCAATGGCATTTTTAACATGTTGCTAGAATGGCATCAACGTGTTAAACATGACACTTCCTGTTACCAGTAGGTGGCGCTATTACTATAACTGAATATTCTCATGTAGATGTGTTCAGGACAGAACGATTATCAAAAGTGTGAAGTTTGGGGCAGATTGGACATTCCATGCCTGAGTTACAGCAAATTCCTATTTAATTGCAAAAATAGCATGCTTTAGCACTTAGCTAAGAGTTTGCTAGCATGTTTTAGCATGCTTCTAGTATGTTGTTAGCATGTTTAGCACTTGCTGGCACTTTTTTATATGTTATTAGGAGTCCATAACAGTGTTAAACATGTCACTTCCTGTTGCCAGCAGGTGGCGCTATGACTATAACTGAATATGAGCATGGTCATGTGTTCAGGACAGAACGCTTATCAAACGTGTGAAGTTCGGGGCAGATTGGACATTCCATGCCTGAGTTACAGCAACTTCCTGTTTCATGGCGAAACATCGAAATTTGTCAGGCCGCCGAGGACCCGCCCTTCGACGAAAACTCAAGATCTTCGCAATTTAACGTCGCAAAGGCCTTAAGATTACACTCACCAAATTTGAAGATGATCAGATTAAAACTGTAGGAGGAGTTCGTTAAAGTACGAGGCCTGAAAATGGCAAAAACTGCACAAAAATCTGAGAGGAAGTTCAAAATGGCTGACTTCCTGTTGTGTTTAGGGCTATGCTCCAAGAGACTTTTTTGTAGGTATTAGGTGATTACATGTATGTACCGAATTTCGTGCACGTACGTGGAACGTTGCGGGAGGCGCACTCCGTTGAATTTTTATAGGTGGCGCTATCGAGCCATTTTGCCCCGTCCAATTCTGAAACCTATATCAGATGTAAATTTACGCCAGTTCTGACGCGTGTGCAAAGTTTTGTGAGTTTTCGAGCATGTTTAGGCCCTCAAAATGCAATTAAATGCGGAGAAGAATAATAATAAATATAGCTGCGAGCAGCGATTGCGGGCCCAAGCCGGTGGCACCGCCACCCTGGTGCCTTTACTTACACTAAAGGCCCCGGGGTGGCGGTGTCACCAGCTTGGGCCCTCCATCGCTGCTCGCAGCTATATTTATATATATATATATATATATATATATATATATATATATATATAAAAAATATATATACATATATATATATATATATATATATATATATATATATATATATATATATATCAGACAAGTAGTATTCTCTGTCTTGTCACTTAAAAAAAAATAGATAGATAGATAGATAGATAGATAGATAAATGAATGAACATATATATATAATATATATATATATTATTTTTTTTTAAGTGTGTGTATATATATATATATATATATATATATATATATATATATTATTAATTTTTTTGGATGCTAAACTATTGTTTATTATAGGCTTTGTACTTCACTCACGTTCCAATATTGAAGGGAAAAATTATCCTCTTCACATGCGCAAAAATGTGCTTGGAAACATCACAGTTGAGCGGTGATTACTGTGAATAGTATGAATTGTACTACTGAATATTTAAACAGAGCAGTGTTTTTATATGTTAGGTTGACTATTTTATTATTAAGGCTATAATGAACAGGCTGCGATGTCAAGATTGCAATGCTGGAATGCACAATATGTTGTTGTTGGTGTGTGTGTGTGTGTGTGTGTGTGTGTGTGTGTGTGTGTGGAGCAGTGTGTATATGTTAGGTTTACTATTTTATAATATTTTATTAAGGCTATAATGAACAGGCTGCGATGTCAAGTTTGCAATGCTGGAATGTGTGTGTGATTTAACAGTAGACACATAAAAACATAATTGGTACATAATTTTGTTCATACAGGACATCATTCAAACTGCAAAGTGTTTACTTATATTTATATACACTCGCAATAAAACACAACATTGTGCTTTTGTAAAATAAATTCAAGTAATCCACCCCCCGAAATGGCATTCATTTTAAAATTAAACTAAAAGCTCTTGGCTAAACAGGCATTCATAACTGTGAGCGCCCACGGCGAGGAACGAGCAGAACAGAGCAAACGTTTTTTAGTTAATTCCTACTTCCATAGGAATTCATTGAAAATGCTCGCTCTACTCAGCACCATTATTAAAGTCTGTGCAGACATCTGTATTTTACTTTAAGTTAGCGATTTAAAAGCCCCCAGCGGTGTCACACGTCGATTAACCGACATCCCTAATATATTTCTATATATATACAATAGGCCTACCTGAAAGAGAATTTGGCTTGCCCAACCAGAGTAGCCTGATTTGAACGTCAATGACAAAAAATAACTTGGGAATCACTAAAACGAGAGATTATTCTAATTTTATTACATTCATTTTAAGTTGCAATCAACAGTTGATAATAAATGTATTACTGATCAATGGTAACAAGGTTGCGCTGCTGAGGCTCGTGCAGCTTCTCCAGGAGAAATGTAAACAAATGAGCGCAGCACACAAAAAAGAAACCCAGTTAACAACATACTGACTATAACAATTACAAATATGGAGTTTTTATATATTTTATAACATAGAGTTAAGCAAACTCGCTTGACGAGTAGGCTACTATTTCATGAATACAATCACGATTGAAACTGTGACATTGATTTCATACAACAGGTTAATAAACAGTTATAATTAAGTCACTTACATTTTAGATGCAATATTGACTGTTTTTGTTCTGTTTCAGCAGCAAAAATAGTTAAATATCACAGCAGAACCATCGCGCATCTCACAGCAACTTGTTTTCTCATTACTGAATGATTCAGCATTTTGAAACGAAACAGCATGTTGACTCAAAGATTCAATGGTCAATCCATAAACATCTGTCTCAATCATGAATGACTCAGTCATTCGAACGAATCGTTTGAACGAATGAATCAATGACTCACTCATTAAGACGGTCGCCTGGCGACACCTAATGGCGGTTTAGTGTTATGTTTAAAAGTATCATTCTTTCCAACGTGCACCATTATCAATGTCCGTGCGGACGTCCGAATTTTACTTTCACTTTTATATTAGCGATTTAAAAGCACCCGCTCGTGTCACACGTCGATTAACCGATGGGAAAATATCCTCACAGTCATATACCTAATACATTTATATTTAAATACAATATAGGCCTACCTAGAAAAAAGTTTTATATACAATTTTTATATCCTTTTGGACACAAGAGGGCAGTATAGCCCTATGTTTGCTTTTTTGTTGAACCAAATAGCACTAAATAGCCTGTTTTTAACTTTTTTTATACTTCTTGAATTGCAAAAACAGAATAAAATGGGTTTAGTTCTAATATTTGTATAATTTTATATAAAAATAAATGGTGTATAATTACATTTGTAGAAGATATGAGATGTTTTCTGATTCCTTTTTTGACATTACTTTAATCCCTCGCCATATCAAAACAGTTTGAGATATTCAATATCCGTTCACAATTTAGCATCTTTAATGTATTTTCATCATGTTGAAAAAGTTTGGTGGGAATAAAATAAATAGTTTAAGAGGAGTGGCTAAAAATTCAGAGGCTGATTTTGCAAAGAAATCCACATTCAGACCAAAATATCTGACTTCCTGATGGCCGGAGCTAATGAATGTAAATTAGAAAGTTGTCCGGCTTGATGAGTCCAATATACAAACTATTTTTTTTTTACTGTAGTTAAAACTAACCCGCCCACTTTTGTCAAAAGCATGTTGAAAGTGACACACTTCCTGCTGCCAGTTGGTGGCGCTATAACTTTGACTCACAATAGTTACATCCATCTGATCGGCCTCTTACCACGAACACACTGCTGAAGTTTCATCAAGATCAGTTAATGTATGCAGAAGTTATTCCACTTCGTGTTTCTCTTTTCTCGCCATAAATTTGTTTCCTCGCCACGGCCAAACCGTTCGAGATATCAAAAATCCGTCCGCAATTTAGAATCCTCAATGTCTTGACTTCATGCACACCGAGTTTGGTGGGGATTGGATGAATTCTCTAGGAGGAGTACTTCGCATTCCACAGCAAGCGTTTTCCAAACAACCCATAATAGCCGACTTCCTGTTGGGCTGGCGTAAAACTTGACTGGGGGAAAGTTGTTCGGCCCGATGATATCTATATGTGTACCGAGTTTCAAATTAATTCATGCAAGCGTGTTTGATCTATGGACCAAGTTTTGGGACCCCGTTCAAGGGGGCGCTGTTGAGCCCCCCTGCCACGCCCGGGTACCAGCTTCAACCCGTCCCTGATGGCAGGGGGTTCCGACTTGTATGTAAAGTTTCAAGAGTTTTTGAGCACGTTAAGGACCCCAAAAGCCCCTGAAACCTTGATTAACAATATAAAAGCAATAGTCAAATCCCCCCTCCCCTCACACACACAGAGACACAGAGAGAGGGAGAGAAAATTCTTCAGAAAATCCACATTCAAACCAAAATATCTCTCTTCCTGTTGGTCGGAGATCGTTAATGTAAATTAGAAAGTTGTCCGTCTTGATGAGAACAATACACATACCAAGTTTTGTTGCTGTTGATAAAACTAACCCCCCCACTTATGACTAAAGGTGGCGCTACTGAGCCCCTCACCACGCCCGTTTCTGAAACTTTGCACATGTCTACGGGCTAATAAATGTGATGTGTCTGTCGAGTTTCATCCAATTTCAAGTATGTTAAGAGTCTCAAAAGCATCAAAAAAGAATATTAAAGTTTGAAGCGTTGCCATGGCAACAGTATTAAAGATATCAAAAATCCTTTCACAGGTCTACATCTGCCGTGTGTTTACATTATACACATAAACTTTGAAGCAAATCGGGTAAAAATAAGAGGGTGATTTCAAAGCATTTTGAAAGGGACACACTTCCTGCTGCCAGTTGGTGGCGCTATAACTTTGACTCACAATAGTCACATCCATGTGATCGGCCTCTTACAATGAACACACTGCTGAAGTTTAATCAAGATCAGTTAATGTATGCAGAAGTTATAACACACTTCCTGTTTCCATTATTCGCCATCAATTCGTGTCCTCGCCACGGCCAAACCGTTCGAGATATCAAAAATCTGTCCGCAATTTAGCATCTTCAATGTCTTGACTTCATGCTGACTGAGTTTGGAGGCGAATGGATGAATTCCCTAGGAGGAGTACATTAAATTCCACAGCATGCGTTTCCAAACAACCCATAATAGCCGACTTCCTGTTGGGCTGGCGTAAAAAGTAAAAGTACGAAAGTTGTTTGGCCCGATGAGATCTATATGTGTATTGAGTTTCATATTATTACATGCAAGCATGTCTGATTTATGGACCAAACTTTCGGACCCCGTTCAAGGGGGCGCTGTTGAGCCCCCCTGCCACGCCCGGGTACCAGCTTCAGCCCGACCCTGATGGCCGCAGGTTCTGACCTATGTGCAAAATTTCAAGAGTTTTCGAGCATGTTAAAGGCCCCAAAAATGCCCGAAAGGTTGACAGAAAAATAATAATAATAATAATAATAATAATAATAATAAATAATCCTACCGGAAACAATAGGGCCTTCGCCCTTTCAGGGCTTGGGCCCTAAATATAGCTGCGAGCAGCGATTGTGGGCCCAAGCCGGTGGCACCGCCACCCTGGTGCCTTTAGTTACACTAAAGGCACCGGGGTGGCGGTTTCACCAGCTTGGGCCCTCCATCGCTGCTCGCAGCTATATTTATATATATATATATATATATATATAACAAAAAAAACAAAAACAATATATATATATATTTTTTTTTAAGTGTGTTTATATATATATATATATATATATATATATAAACACACTTAAAAATATATATATATATATATATATATATTGTTTTTGTTTTTTTTGTTATATATATATATATATATATATATTACATTTTTTGGATGCTAAACATTTGTTTATTATAGGCTTTGTACTTCACTCACGTTCCACTATTGAAGGGAAAAATTATCCTCTTCACATGCGCAAATATGTGCTTGGAAACATCACAGTTTAGCGGTGATTACTGTGTTTAAATAGTCAGTACAATTCATACTATTCAGAGCAGTGTAATTTTTATATGTTAGGTTGACTATTTTATTATTATATTTTATAAAGGCTATAATGAACAGACTGCGATATCAAGATTGCAATGCGCTCGCTCTGCACCATTATCAATGTCCGTGCGGACGAACATATTTTACTTTCGTTTTTAAGTTACCGATTCAAAAGCCCCCAGCGGTGTCACACATCCATTAACCGGTGGGAAAATTTTCCCACAGTCACATCCCTAATATATTTATATATAAATACAATAGGCCAACCTGAAAGAGAATTTTACTTGCCCGACCAGAGTAGCCTGATTAGAACGTCAATGACAAAAAAATAACTTGGGAATCACTAAAACGAGAGATTATTCTAATTTTATTACATTCATTTTAAGTTGCAATCAACAGTTGTTAATAAATGGATTACCAGTAATCAGTTGATCAATGGTAACAAGGTTGCGCTGCTGAGGCTCATGCAGCTTCTCCAGGAGAAATGTAAACAAATGAGATCAGCACACAAAAAACAAACTCAGTTAACAACTTACTGACTATAAAAATTATAAATATGGAGTTTTGATATATTTTATAACAGTTAAGCAACCTCACTTGACGAGAAGGCTGTTTCCTGAATACAATCACGATTGAAACTGTGACATTGATTTCATACAACAGGTTAAAAAACAGTTACAATCAAGTCACTTACATTTTAGATGCAATATTGACTGTTTTTGTTCTGTTTCAGCAGCGAAAATAGTTAAACAAAAAGATCACAGCAGAATCATCACGCGCATCTCTCAGCAATGTGTTTTCTCATTTCTGAATGATTCAGCATTTTGAACGAATCGGTTGACTCAAAGATTGAATGATCAATCCATAAACATATGTCTTAATCATGAATGACTCAGTCATTCAAATGAATCGTTTGAACGAATGAATCAATGACTCACTCATTAAGACGGTCGCCTGGCGACACTTAATGGCGGTTTAGTGTTATGTTTAAAAGTATCATTCTTTCCAACGTGTGTGTGATTTGTGTGTGCAACATTATCAATGTCCGTGCGGACGTCCGTATTTTTCTTTCACTTTTATATTAGCAATTTAAAAGCACCCGCTCGTGTCACACGTCGATTAACCGGTGGGAAAATATCCTCAGACACATACCTAATAAATGTATATTTAAATACAATATTGGCCTACCTGGTAAAAAGTTTTATATACTATTTTGATGTCCTTTTGGACACAAGAGGGCAGAATAGCCCTATGTATGACTTTTTTTTTTTTTTTTTTTTACTTTACTGTTTTTAATTTTAGATTAAAATTAGAATAAAATTCTTTTTAAAAACAGAAAAAAATGGGTTCAGTTGTAATATTTGTATACTTTTATATAGAAATAAATGGTATATAATAAAATTTTTAGAAGATTTTAAGCTTTTAGTGTTTCCTTTTTGGACATTACTTTAATCCCTCGCCATAGCAAAACCGTTTGAGATATTTATTATCCGTTCACAATTTAGCATATTTAATGTATTTTCATCATGTTGAAAAAGTTTGGTGGGAATAAAATAAATGGTTTAAGAGGAGTGGCTAAAAATTCAGAGGCTGATTTTGCAAAAAAATCCACATTCAGACCAAAATATCTGACTTCCTGATGGCCGGAGCTAATGAATGTAAATTAGAAAGTTGTCCGGCTTGATGAGTACAATATACAAACTATTTTTTTTTTACTGTAGTTAAAACTAACCCGCCCACTTTTGTCAAAAGCATGTTGAAAGTGACACACTTCCTGCTGCCAGTTGGTGGCGCTATAACTTTGACTCACAATAGTTACATCCATCTGATCAGCCTCTTACCACGAACACACTGCTGAAGTTTCATCAAGATCAGTTAATGTATGCAGAAGTTATTCCACTTCGTGTTTCTCTTTTCTCGCCATAAATTCGTTTCCTCGCCACGGCCAAACCGTTCGAGATATCAAAAATCCGTCCGCAATTTAGAATCCTCAATGTCTTGACTTCATGCACACCGAGTTTGGTGGGGATTGGATGAATTCTCTAGGAGGAGTACTTCGCATTCCACAGCAAGCGTTTTCCAAACAACCCATAATAGCCGACTTCCTGTTGGGCTGGCGCAAAACTTAGAGCACGAAAGTTGTTCGGCCCGATGAGATCTATATGTGTACCGAGTTTCATATTATTACATGCAAGTGTGTTTGATTTATGGACAAGTGTTCGGATCCCGTTCCAGGGGGCGCTGTCGAGCCCCCCTGCCACGCCCGGGTACCAGCTTCAGCCCAGCCCTGATGGCCGCAGGTTCTGACCCGTGTGCAAAGTTTCAAGAGTTTTCGAGCATGTTAAGGGCCCCAAAAGTGCCCGAAAGGTTGACAAAATAATAATAATAATAATAATAATAATAAATATAGCTGCGAGCAGCGATTGCGGGCCCAAGCCGGTGGCACCGCAACCCCGGTGCCTTTAGTTACCTAAAGGCACCGGGGTGGCGGTGCCGCCGGCTTTGGCCCTCCATCGCTGCTCGCAGCTATATTTATATATATATATATATATATATATATATATATACATACATACACACACACACACACACACACATATATATATATATAAGACAGAAAATATTACTTGTCTCTGATTTTATGATACACTCAAAATATTCCACAACAAATCCTTAAATTTAATGTAAAAATAAAAACGAAAGTAAGCCGTGTTGGTCTCACGTAACCCTCTCAGTAGAATCAAAATGTTTCAATATTTGCGATGTATTTGGATGCTAAACTATTCTTTATTATAGGCTTTGTACTTCACTCGTGTTCCAATATCGATGGAAAAAATCATCCTCTTCACACGCGCAAAAATGTGCTTGGAAACATCACAGCGGAGCTCTGCATAATGTGAATGGTACAAATTGTACTACTGACTATTTAAACAGAGCAGTGTAATTCGTATATCTTATGTTGACTATTTTTATTATTATATTGTATTAGGGCTATAATGAACAGGCTGCGATGTCAAGATTGCAATTCTGGAATGTGTGTGTGTGTGTGTGTGTGTGTGTGTGTGTGTGTGTGTGTGTGTGTGTGTGACGCGGTTGCGGTTGAACAGTGGACACATAAAAACATAAATAAAATGTATTAGTTTATTCCTACTTCCATAGGAATACATTGAAAATGCTCGCTCTACTCCGCACCATTATCAATGTCTGTGCGGACATCTGTATTTTATTTTCGCTTTTAAGTTAGCGATTTAAAAGCCCTCAGCGGTGTCACACGTCGATTAACCGGTGGGAAAATGTTATCACAGTCACATCCCTAATATATTTATATATAAATACAATAGGCCTACCTGAAAGAGAATTTTACTTGCCCGACCAGAGTATAGCCTGATTAGAACGTCAATAACAAAAAAAATTACTTGGGAATCACTAAAACGAGAGATTATTCTAATTTCATTACATTCATTTTAAGTTGCAATCAGCAGTTAATAATAAATGTATTACTGATCAATGGTAACAAGGTTGCCCTGCTGAGGCTCATGCAGCTTCTCCAGGAGAATTGTAAACAAATGAGCGCAGCACACAAAAAAGCAACCCAGTTAACAACATACTGACTATAAAAATTACAAATATGGAGTTTTTATATATTTTATAACATAGAGTTAAGCAACCTCACTTGACGAGTAGGCTACTATTTCCTGAATACAATCACGATTGAAACTGTGACATTGATTTCATACAACAGGTTAATAAACAGTTACAATTAAGTCACTTACATTTTAGATGCAATATTGACTGTTTTTGTTCTGTTTCAGCAGCAAAAATAGTTAAACAAAGATCACAGCAGAACCATCGCGCATCTCACAGCAACTTGTTTTCTCATTACTGAATGATTCAGCATTTTGAAACGAATCGGTTGACTCAAAGATTCAATGGTCAATCCATAAACATCTGTCTCAATCATGAATGACTCAGTCATTCGAACGAATCGTTTGAACGAATGAATCAATGACTCGCTCATTAAGATGGTCGCCTGGCGACACCTAATGGCGGTTTAGTGTTTAAAAGTATCATTCTTTCCAACGTGCACCATTATCAATGTCAGTGCGGACGTCCGTTTTTTACTTTCACTTTTATATTAGCGATTTAAAAGCACCCGCTCGTGTCACACGTCGATTAACCGATGGGAAAATATCCTCACAGTCATACCTAATACATTTATATTTAAATACAATAGGCCTACCTAGTAAAACGTTTTATATACTATTTTGATTTCCTTTTGGACACAAGAGGGCAGTATAGCCCTATGTTTGCTTTTTTGTTGAACCAAATAGCACTAAATAGCCTGTTTTTAACTTTTTCATACTCCTTGAATAGCAAAAACAGAATAAAATGGGTTTAGTTCTAATATTTGTATAATTTTATATAAAAATAAATGGTGTATAATTACATTTTTAGAAGTTATGAGATGTTTCCTGCTTCCTTTTTGACATTAATTTAATCCCTCGCCATAGCAAAACCGTTTGAGATATTCAATATCCGTTTACAATTTAGCATCATTAATATATTTGTATCATGTTGAAAAAGTTTGGTGGGAATAAAATAAATAGTTTAAGAGGAGTGGCTAAAAATTCAGAGGCTGATTTTGCAAAAAAAATCCACATTCAGACCAAAATATCTGACTTCCTGATGGCCGGAGCTAATGAATGTAAATTAGAAAGTTGTCCGGCTTGATGAGTACAATATACAAACTATTTTTTTTTTACTGTAGTTAAAACTAACCCGCCCACTTTTGTCAAAAGCATGTTGAAAGTGACACACTTCCTGCTGCCAGTTGGTGGCGCTATAACTTTGACTCACAATAGTTACATCCATCTGATCGGCCTCTTACCACGAACACACTGCTGAAGTTTCATCAAGATCAGTTAATGTATGCAGAAGTTATTCCACTTCGTGTTTCTCTTTTCTCGCCATAAATTCGTTTCCTCGCCACGGCCAAACCGTTCGAGATATCAAAAATCCGTCCGCAATTTAGAATCCTCAATGTCTTGACTTCATGCACACCGAGTTTGGTGGGGATTGGATGAATTCTCTAGGAGGAGTACTTCGCATTCCACAGCAAGCGTTTTCCAAACAACCCATAATAGCCGACTTCCTGTTGGGCTGGCGTAAAACTTAGAGCACGAAAGTTGTTCGGCCCGATGATATCTATATGTGTACTGAGTTTCAAATTAATTCATGCAAGCGTGTTTGATCTATGGACCAAGTTTTGGGACCCCGTTCAAGGGGGCGCTGTTGAGCCCCCCTGCCACGCCCGGGTACCAGCTTCAACCCGTCCCTGATGGCAGGGGGTTCCGACTTGTATGTAAAGTTTCAAGAGTTTTTGAGCACGTTAAGGACCCCAAAAGCCCCTGAAACCTTGATTAACAATATAAAAGCAATTGTCAAATCCCCCCTCCCCTCACACAACACAGAGACACAGAGAGAGGGAGAGAAAATTCTTCAGAAAATCCACATTCAAACCAAAATATCTCTCTTCCTGTTGGTCGGAGATCGTTAATGTAAATTAGAAAGTTGTCCGTCTTGATGAGAACAATACACATACCAAGTTTTGTTGTTGTTGATAAAACTAACCCCCCCACTTATGACTAAAGGTGGCGCTACTGAGCCCCTCACCACGCCCGTTTCTGAAACTTTGCACATGTCTACGGGCTAATAAATGTGATGTGTCTGTCGAGTTTCATCCAATTTCAAGTATGTTAAGAGTCTCAAAAGCATCAAAAAAGAATATTAAAGTTTGAAGCGTTGCCATGGCAACAGTATTAAAGATATCAAAAATCCTTTCACAGGTCTACATCTGCCGTGTGTTTACATTATACACATAAACTTTGAAGCAAATCGGGTAAAAATAAGAGGGTGATTTCAAAGCATTTTGAAAGGGACACACTTCCTGCTGCCAGTTGGTGGCGCTATAACTTTGACTCACAATAGTCACATCCATGTGATCGGCCTCTTACAACGAACACACTGCTGAAGTTTAATCAAGATCAGTTAATGTATGCAGAAGTTATAACACACTTCCTGTTTCCATTATTCGCCATCAATTCATGTCCTCGCCACGGCCAAACCGTTCGAGATATCAAAAATCTGTCCGCAATTTAGCATCCTCAATGTCTTGACTTCATGCTGACCGAGTTTGGAGGCGAATGGATGAATTCCCTAGGAGGAGTACATTAAATTCCACAGCATGCGTTTCCAAACAACCCATAATAGCTGACTTCCTGTTGGGCTGGCGTAAAAAGTAAAAGTACGAAAGTTGTTCGGCCCGATGAGATCTATATGTGTACCGAGTTTCATATTATTACATGCAAGCGTGTCTGATTTATGGACCAAGTTTTCGGACCCCGTTCAAGGGGGCGCTGTCGAGCCCCCCTGCCACGCCCGGGTACCAGCTTCAGCCCGGCCCTGATGGCCGCGGGTTCTGACCCGTGTGCAAAGTTTCAAGAGTTTTCGAGCACGTTAAGGGTCTCAAAAGTGCCCGAAAGGTTGACAGAAAAATAAGAATAAGAATAAATATAGCTGCGAGCAGCGATTACGGGCCCAAGCCGGTGGCACCGCAACCCCGGTGCCTTTAGTTACCTAAAGGCACCGGGGTGGCGGTACCGCCGGCTTTGGCCCTCCATCGCTGCTCGCAGCTATATTTATATATATATATATATATATATTATACAAACATATATATATATATATATATATATATATATATATATGTATTTATATATGTGTATATATATATATATATATATATATATTATACAAACATATATATATATGTATTTATATATGTGTATATATATATATATATACACCGTTCAAAAGTTTGTATTTATATATGTGTATATATATATATATATACACCGTTCAAAAGTTTGGGGTCAGGAAGATTTTTAATGTTTTTAGGAGAAGTCTCTTCTGCTCACCAAGGCTGCATTTATTTGATTAAAAATACAAACAAAAACAGTAATATTGTGAAATATTATTCCAATTTACAACAGCTGTTTTCTATTTTAAAATATTTTACACTGTAATTAATTTATGTGATCAAAGCTGAGTTTTCAGCATCATTACTCCCGTCTTCAGTGTCACATGATCCTTCAGAAACCATTCTAATATGATGATTGATGGTCAATAAATATTAATTATTATTTTCAATGTTGAAAACAGTTGTGTACAGATTTTTTTTCAAAATGCGTTGATGAATGTAAAGTTCAAAAGAACAGCATTTATTTCAAATATAATTTTTTTAACATTATAAATGTCTGTACTGTAACTTTTAATCAGTTTAACTCATTCTCGATGAATAAAAGTATTGATTTATTTTATTTCTTTTCCCCAAAAATAAAATTAAAATTATTACTGACCCCAAACTTCTGAACGGTAGTGTTTAATGTTACAAAAGCTTTAGATTTCAGATAAATGCTGTTCTTTTGAACTTTCTATTCATCAAAGACTGTACACAACTGTTTTCGACATTTAAAATAATAATGAATGTTTCTTGAGCATCAATCATCATATTAGAATAATTTCTGAAGGATCATGTGACAGTGACGACTGGAGTAATGATGCTGAAAACTCAGCTTTGATCACAGGAATAAATAACAGTTTAAAATATATTAAAATAGAAAGCAGCTGTTTTAAATTGGAATAATATTTTACAATATTACTGTTTTTGTTTGTATTTTTAATCAAATAAATGCAGCCTTGGTGAGCAGAAGAAACTTCGCTTAAAAATCTTACTGACGCCAAATTTTTGAACAGTAGTGTATATATATTATATAAAAATGTAAGGGATAAGACACAGATAATTTTACTTGCCTGACCTGATTAGAACAATGAAAAAAACTTAAATGAAAAAATAACTTGGGAATCAATAAAACGGGGGCGCGATTGAACAGTGGACACATAAAAACATACTCTGTCATTTTGTTCAGAACATCATTCAAACTGCAAAGTGTTAACTTATATTTTTGTACAGTAGCAATAAAACACAACATTGTGCTTTTTTTAAATACATTCAAGCAATCCGCCCCGAAAATGAAACTAAAATGCTCACGGCTGCACAGGCATTCATAATGGTGCGCGTCCTCAGCGAGGAACGAGCAGAACAGAGTCAACGTTTTTTAGGTCATTCCTCCTTCCATAGGAATTTATTGAAAACGCTCGCTCTGCTCCGCACCATTATCAATGTCCGTGCGGACGAACATATTTTACTTTCGTTTTTAAGTTAGCGATTAAAAAGCCCCCAGCGGTGTCACACGTCAGTTAACCAGTGGTAAAATATTCTCACCGTCACATACCTAGTATATTTTTATATAGATATAATAGGCCTAACTGATTCTGAACACAAGAGGGCAGTATAGCACTATGTTTGACTTTATTTATTTATTGTTTAGACTAAACAACCATTCTGGCAGTTTTTAAACTTAAACATTCTTAAATTGAAAAAAAAGAATAAAATGAGTTAAGTTCTGATATTTGTATACTTTTATATAGTAATAAATGGTGTATAATTACATTTTTAGAATATATGAGCCTTTGAGTGTTTCCTTTTTAGACAATACTTTAATCCCTCGCCATAGCAAAACCGTTTGAGATATTTATTATCCGTTCACAATTTAGCATCATTAATATATTTTTATCATGTTGAAAAAGTTTGGTGGGAATAAAATAAACCACTTAGATAAAGGTGGCTAAAAATTCAGAGGCTGATTTAGCAAAAAAATCCACATTCAGACCAAAATATCTGACTTCCTGATGGTCAGAGCTAATGACTTTAAATTAGAAAGTTGTCCGGCTCGATGAGACCAATATACGTACTGATTTTTGTAATTGTGGGTAAAACTAACCCCCCCACTTTTGTCAAAAACATTTTGAAAGTGACACACTTCCTGCTGCCAGTTGGTGGCGCTATAACTTTGACTCACAATAGTTACATCCATCTGATCGGCCTCTTACCACGAACACACTGCTGAAGTTTCATCAAGATCAGTTAATGCATGCAGAAGTTATTCCACTTCGTGTTTCTCTTTTCTCGCCATAAATTCGATTCCTCGCCACGGCCAAACCGTTCGAGATATCAAAAATCCGTCCGCAATTTAGCATCCTCAAAGTCTTGACTACATGCACACCGAGTTTGGAGGGGACACAGTGAATTTTCTAGGAGGAGTATTTCACATTCCACAGCAAGCGTTTTCCAAACAACCCATAATAGCCGACTTCCTGTTGGGCTGGCGTAAAACTTGACCAGGGGAAAGTTGTTCGGCACAATGAGATCTATATGTGTGCTGAGTTTCATATTAATTCATGCAAGCTAGATTGATCTATGGACCAAGTTTTCGGACCCCATTCCAGGGGGCGCTGTTGAGCCCCCCTGCCACGCCCGGGTACCAGCTTCAACCCGTCCCTGATGGCAGGGGGTTCCGACTTGTATGTAAAGTTTCAAGAGTTTTTGAGCACGTTAAGGACCCCAAAAGCCCCTGAAACCTTGATTAACAATATAAAAGCAATAGTCAAATCCCCCCTCCCCTCACACACAGAGACACAGAGAGAGGGAGAGAAAATTCTTCAGAAAATCCACATTCAAACCAAAATATCTCTCTTCCTGTTGGTCGGAGATCGTTAATGTAAATTAGAAAGTTGTCCGTCTTGATGAGAACAATACACATACCAAGTTTTGTTGCTGTTGATAAAACTAACACCCCCACTTATGACTAAAGGTGGCGCTACTGAGCCCCTCACCACGCCCGTTTCTGAAACTTTGCACATGTCTACGGGCTAATAAATGTGATGTGTCTGTCGAGTTTCATCCAATTTCAAGTATGTTAAGAGTCTCAAAAGCATCAAAAAAGAATATTAAAGTTTGAAGCGTTGCCATGGCAACAGTATTAAAGATATCAAAAATCCTTTCACAGGTCTACATCTGCCGTGTGTTTACATTATACACATAAACTTTGAAGCAAATCGGGTAAAAATAAGAGGGTGATTTCAAAGCATTTTGAAAGGGACACACTTCCTGCTGCCAGTTGGTGGCGCTATAACTTTGACTCACAATAGTCACATCCATGTGATCGGCCTCTTACAACGAACACACTGCTGAAGTTTAATCAAGATCAGTTAATGTATGCAGAAGTTATAACACACTTCCTGTTTCCATTATTCGCCATCAATTCGTGTCCTCGCCACGGCCAAACCGTTCGAGATATCAAAAATCTGTCCGCAATTTAGCATCCTCAATGTCTTGACTTCATGCTGACTGAGTTTGGAGGCGAATGGATGAATTCCCTAGGAGGAGTACATTAAATTCCACAGCATGCGTTTCCAAACAACCCATAATAGCCGACTTCCTGTTGGGCTGGCGTAAAAAGTAAAAGTACGAAAGTTGTTTGGCCCGATGAGATCTATATATGTACCGAGTTTCATATTATTACATGCAAGCATGTCTGATTTATGGACCAAGTTTTTGGACCCCGTTCAAGGGGGCGCTGTTGAGCCCCCCTGCCACGCCCGGGTACCAGCTTCAGCCCGGCCCTGATGGCCGCAGGTTCTGACCTGTGTGCAAAATTTCAAGAGTTTTCGAGCATGTTAAAGGCCCCAAAAATGCCCGAAAGGTTGACAGAAAAATAAGAATAAATATAGCTGCGAGCAGCGATTGCGGGCCCAAGCCGGTGGCACCGCCACCCTGGTGCCTTTAGTTACACTAAAGGCACCGGGGTGGCGGTGTCACCGGCTTGGGCCCTCCATCGCTGCTCGCAGCTATATTTATATATATATACACATATATATATATATATATATATATATATATATATATATATATATATATATAATAAAGACGGGAAATTTTACTTGTCTTACCTTATTCTGATTTTATGATACACTCAAAATATTCCACAACAAATTCTTTAAATTTAATGTAAAAATAAAAACGAAAGTAAGCCGTGTTGGTCTCACGTAACCCTCTCATTAGAATCAAAATGTTTCAATATTTGCGATGTATTTGGATGCTAAACTATTCTTTATTATAGGCTTTGTACTTCACTCGTGTTCCAATATCGATGGAAAAAATCATCCTCTTCACACGCGCAAAAATGTGCTTGGAAACATCACAGTGGAGCTCTGCTTACTGTGAATGGTACAAATTGTACTACTGACTATTTAAACAGAGCAGTGTAATTCGTATATGTTATGTTGACTATTTTTATTATTATATTGTATTAGGGCTATAATGAACAGGCTGCGATGTCAAGATTGCAATTCTGGAATGTGTGTGTGTGTGTGTGTGTGTGTGTGTGTGTGTGTGTGTGTGTGTGTGTGTGTGTGTGTGTGTGTGTGTGTGTGTGTGTGTGTGTGTGACGCGGTTGCGGTTGAACAGTGGACACATAAAAACATAAATAAAATGTATTAGTTTATTCCTACTTCCATAGGAATACATTGAAAATGCTCGCTCTACTCCGCACCATTATCAATGTCTGTGCGGACATCTGTATTTTATTTTCACTTTTAAGTTAGCGATTTAAAAGCCCTCAGCGGTGTCACACGTCGATTAACCGGTGGGAAAATGTTATCACAGTCACATCCCTAATATATAAATACAATAGGCCTACCTGAAAGAGAATTTTACTTGCCCGACCAGAGTATAGCCTGATTAGAACGTCAATAACAAAACAAATTACTTGGGAATCACTAAAATGAGAGATTATTCTAATTTCATTACATTCATTTTAAGTTGCAATCAGCAGTTAATAATAAATGTCTTACTGATCAATGGTAACAAGGTTGCCCTGCTGAGGCTCATGCAGCTTCTCCAGGAGAATTGTAAACAAATGAGCGCAGCACACAAAAAAGCAACCCAGTTAACAACATACTGACTATAAAAATGACAAATATGGAGTTTTTATATATTTTATAACATATAAGCAACCTCACTTGACGAGTAGGCTACTATTTCCTGAATACAATCACGATTGAAACTGTGACATTGATTTCATACAACAGGTTAATAAACAGTTACAATTAAGTCACTTACATTTTAGATGCAATATTGACTGTTTTTGTTCTGTTTCAGCAGCAAAAATAGTTAAACAAAGATCACAGCAGAACCATCGCGCATCTCACAGCAACTTGTTTTCTCATTACTGAATGATTCAGCATTTTGAAACGAATCGGTTGACTCAAAGATTCAATGGTCAATCCATAAACATCTGTCTCAATCATGAATGACTCAGTCATTCGAACGAATCGTTTGAACGAATGAATCAATGACTCGCTCATTAAGATGGTCGCCTGGCGACACCTAATGGCGGTTTAGTGTTTAAAAGTATCATTCTTTCCAACGTGCACCATTATCAATGTCAGTGCGGACGTCCGTTTTTTACTTTCACTTTTATATTAGCGATTTAAAAGCACCCGCTCGTGTCACACGTCGATTAACCGATGGGAAAATATCCTCACAGTCATACCTAATACATTTATATTTAAATACAATAGGCCTACCTAGTAAAACGTTTTATATACTATTTTGATTTCCTTTTGGACACAAGAGGGCAGTATAGCCCTATGTTTGCTTTTTTGTTGAACCAAATAGCACTAAATAGCCTGTTTTTAACTTTTTCATACTCCTTGAATAGCAAAAACAGAATAAAATGGGTTTAGTTCTAATATTTGTATAATTTTATATAAAAATAAATGGTGTATAATTACATTTTTAGAAGTTATGAGATGTTTCCTGCTTCCTTTTTGACATTAATTTAATCCCTCGCCATAGCAAAACCGTTTGAGATATTCAATATCCGTTTACAATTTAGCATCATTAATACATTTTTATCTCGTTGAAAAAGTTTGGTGGGAATAAAATAAATAGTTTAAGAGGAGTGGCTAAAAATTCAGAGGCTGATTTAGCAAAAAAAATCCACATTCAGACCAAAATATCTGACTTCCTGATGGCCGGAGCTAATGAATGTAAATTAGAAAGTTGTCCGGCTTGATGAGTACAATATACAAACTTTTTTTTTTTTACTGTAGTTAAAACTAACCCGCCCACTTTTGTCAAAAGCATGTTGAAAGTGACACACTTCCTGCTGCCAGTTGGTGGCGCTATAACTTTGACTCACAATAGTTACATCCATCTGATCAGCCTCTTACCACGAACACACTGCTGAAGTTTCATCAAGATCAGTTAATGTATGCAGAAGTTATTCCACTTCGTGTTTCTCTTTTCTCGCCATAAATTCGTTTCCTCGCCACGGCCAAACCGTTCGAGATATCAAAAATCCGTCCGCAATTTAGAATCCTCAATGTCTTGACTTCATGCACACCGAGTTTGGTGGGGATTGGATGAATTCTCTAGGAGGAGTACTTCGCATTCCACAGCAAGCGTTTTCCAAACAACCCATAATAGCCGACTTCCTGTTGGGCTGGCGCAAAACTTAGAGCACGAAAGTTGTTCGGCCCGATGAGATCTATATGTGTACCGAGTTTCATATTATTACATGCAAGTGTGTTTGATTTATGGACAAGTGTTCGGATCCCGTTCCAGGGGGCGCTGTCGAGCCCCCCTGCCACGCCCGGGTACCAGCTTCAGCCCAGCCCTGATGGCCGCAGGTTCTGACCCGTGTGCAAAGTTTCAAGAGTTTTCGAGCATGTTAAGGGCCCCAAAAAGTGCCCGAAAGGTTGACAAAATAATAATAATAATAATAATAATAATAAATATAGCTGCGAGCAGCGATTGCGGGCCCAAGCCGGTGGCACCGCAACCCCGGTGCCTTTAGTTACCTAAAGGCACCGGGGGTGGCGGTGCCGCCGGCTTTGGCCCTCCATCGCTGCTCGCAGCTATATTTATATATATATATATATATATATATATATATATACATACATACACACACACACACACACATATATATATATATAAGACAGAAAATATTACTTGTCTCTGATTTTATGATACACTCAAAATATTCCACAACAAATCCTTAAATTTAATGTAAAAATAAAAACGAAAGTAAGCCGTGTTGGTCTCACGTAACCCTCTCAGTAGAATCAAAATGTTTCAATATTTGCGATGTATTTGGATGCTAAACTATTCTTTATTATAGGCTTTGTACTTCACTCGTGTTCCAATATCGATGGAAAAAATCATCCTCTTCACACGCGCAAAAATGTGCTTGGAAACATCACAGCGGAGCTCTGCATAATGTGAATGGTACAAATTGTACTACTGACTATTTAAACAGAGCAGTGTAATTCGTATATCTTATGTTGACTATTTTTATTATTATATTGTATTAGGGCTATAATGAACAGGCTGCGATGTCAAGATTGCAATTCTGGAATGTGTGTGTGTGTGTGTGTGTGTGTGTGTGTGTGTGTGTGTGTGTGACGCGGTTGCGGTTGAACAGTGGACACATAAAAACATAAATAAAATGTATTAGTTTATTCCTACTTCCATAGGAATACATTGAAAATGCTCGCTCTACTCCGCACCATTATCAATGTCTGTGCGGACATCTGTATTTTATTTTCGCTTTTAAGTTAGCGATTTAAAAGCCCTCAGCGGTGTCACACGTCGATTAACCGGTGGGAAAATGTTATCACAGTCACATCCCTAATATATTTATATATAAATACAATAGGCCTACCTGAAAGAGAATTTTACTTGCCCGACCAGAGTATAGCCTGATTAGAACGTCAATAACAAAACAAATTACTTGGGAATCACTAAAATGAGAGATTATTCTAATTTCATTACATTCATTTTAAGTTGCAATCAGCAGTTAATAATAAATGTCTTACTGATCAATGGTAACAAGGTTGCCCTGCTGAGGCTCATGCAGCTTCTCCAGGAGAATTGTAAACAAATGAGCGCAGCACACAAAAAAGCAACCCAGTTAACAACATACTGACTATAAAAATGACAAATATGGAGTTTTTATATATTTTATAACATATAAGCAACCTCACTTGACGAGTAGGCTACTATTTCCTGAATACAATCACGATTGAAACTGTGACATTGATTTCATACAACAGGTTAATAAACAGTTACAATTAAGTCACTTACATTTTAGATGCAATATTGACTGTTTTTGTTCTGTTTCAGCAGCAAAAATAGTTAAACAAAGATCACAGCAGAACCATCGCGCATCTCACAGCAACTTGTTTTCTCATTACTGAATGATTCAGCATTTTGAAACGAATCGGTTGACTCAAAGATTCAATGGTCAATCCATAAACATCTGTCTCAATCATGAATGACTCAGTCATTCGAACGAATCGTTTGAACGAATGAATCAATGACTCGCTCATTAAGATGGTCGCCTGGCGACACCTAATGGCGGTTTAGTGTTTAAAAGTATCATTCTTTCCAACGTGCACCATTATCAATGTCAGTGCGGACGTCCGTTTTTTACTTTCACTTTTATATTAGCGATTTAAAAGCACCCGCTCGTGTCACACGTCGATTAACCGATGGGAAAATATCCTCACAGTCATACCTAATACATTTATATTTAAATACAATAGGCCTACCTAGTAAAACGTTTTATATACTATTTTGATTTCCTTTTGGACACAAGAGGGCAGTATAGCCCTATGTTTGCTTTTTTGTTGAACCAAATAGCACTAAATAGCCTGTTTTTAACTTTTTCATACTCCTTGAATAGCAAAAACAGAATAAAATGGGTTTAGTTCTAATATTTGTATAATTTTATATAAAAATAAATGGTGTATAATTACATTTTTAGAAGTTATGAGATGTTTCCTGCTTCCTTTTTGACATTAATTTAATCCCTCGCCATAGCAAAACCGTTTGAGATATTCAATATCCGTTTACAATTTAGCATCATTAATATATTTGTATCATGTTGAAAAAGTTTGGTGGGAATAAAATAAATAGTTTAAGAGGAGTGGCTAAAAATTCAGAGGCTGATTTTGCAAAAAAAATCCACATTCAGACCAAAATATCTGACTTCCTGATGGCCGGAGCTAATGAATGTAAATTAGAAAGTTGTCCGGCTTGATGAGTACAATATACAAACTATTTTTTTTTTACTGTAGTTAAAACTAACCCGCCCACTTTTGTCAAAAGCATGTTGAAAGTGACACACTTCCTGCTGCCAGTTGGTGGCGCTATAACTTTGACTCACAATAGTTACATCCATCTGATCGGCCTCTTACCACGAACACACTGCTGAAGTTTCATCAAGATCAGTTAATGTATGCAGAAGTTATTCCACTTCGTGTTTCTCTTTTCTCGCCATAAATTCGTTTCCTCGCCACGGCCAAACCGTTCGAGATATCAAAAATCCGTCCGCAATTTAGAATCCTCAATGTCTTGACTTCATGCACACCGAGTTTGGTGGGGATTGGATGAATTCTCTAGGAGGAGTACTTCGCATTCCACAGCAAGCGTTTTCCAAACAACCCATAATAGCCGACTTCCTGTTGGGCTGGCGTAAAACTTAGAGCACGAAAGTTGTTCGGCCCGATGATATCTATATGTGTACTGAGTTTCAAATTAATTCATGCAAGCGTGTTTGATCTATGGACCAAGTTTTGGGACCCCGTTCAAGGGGGCGCTGTTGAGCCCCCCTGCCACGCCCGGGTACCAGCTTCAACCCGTCCCTGATGGCAGGGGGTTCCGACTTGTATGTAAAGTTTCAAGAGTTTTTGAGCACGTTAAGGACCCCAAAAGCCCCTGAAACCTTGATTAACAATATAAAAGCAATTGTCAAATCCCCCCTCCCCTCACACAACACAGAGACACAGAGAGAGGGAGAGAAAATTCTTCAGAAAATCCACATTCAAACCAAAATATCTCTCTTCCTGTTGGTCGGAGATCGTTAATGTAAATTAGAAAGTTGTCCGTCTTGATGAGAACAATACACATACCAAGTTTTGTTGTTGTTGATAAAACTAACCCCCCCACTTATGACTAAAGGTGGCGCTACTGAGCCCCTCACCACGCCCGTTTCTGAAACTTTGCACATGTCTACGGGCTAATAAATGTGATGTGTCTGTCGAGTTTCATCCAATTTCAAGTATGTTAAGAGTCTCAAAAGCATCAAAAAAGAATATTAAAGTTTGAAGCGTTGCCATGGCAACAGTATTAAAGATATCAAAAATCCTTTCACAGGTCTACATCTGCCGTGTGTTTACATTATACACATAAACTTTGAAGCAAATCGGGTAAAAATAAGAGGGTGATTTCAAAGCATTTTGAAAGGGACACACTTCCTGCTGCCAGTTGGTGGCGCTATAACTTTGACTCACAATAGTCACATCCATGTGATCGGCCTCTTACAACGAACACACTGCTGAAGTTTAATCAAGATCAGTTAATGTATGCAGAAGTTATAACACACTTCCTGTTTCCATTATTCGCCATCAATTCATGTCCTCGCCACGGCCAAACCGTTCGAGATATCAAAAATCTGTCCGCAATTTAGCATCCTCAATGTCTTGACTTCATGCTGACCGAGTTTGGAGGCGAATGGATGAATTCCCTAGGAGGAGTACATTAAATTCCACAGCATGCGTTTCCAAACAACCCATAATAGCTGACTTCCTGTTGGGCTGGCGTAAAAAGTAAAAGTACGAAAGTTGTTCGGCCCGATGAGATCTATATGTGTACCGAGTTTCATATTATTACATGCAAGCGTGTCTGATTTATGGACCAAGTTTTCGGACCCCGTTCAAGGGGGCGCTGTCGAGCCCCCCTGCCACGCCCGGGTACCAGCTTCAGCCCGGCCCTGATGGCCGCGGGTTCTGACCCGTGTGCAAAGTTTCAAGAGTTTTCGAGCACGTTAAGGGTCTCAAAAGTGCCCGAAAGGTTGACAGAAAAATAAGAATAAGAATAAATATAGCTGCGAGCAGCGATTACGGGCCCAAGCCGGTGGCACCGCAACCCCGGTGCCTTTAGTTACCTAAAGGCACCGGGGGTGGCGGTACCGCCGGCTTTGGCCCTCCATCGCTGCTCGCAGCTATATTTATATATATATATATATATATATTATACAAACATATATATATATATATATATATGTATTTATATATGTGTATATATATATATATATATATATATATATTATACAAACATATATATATATGTATTTATATATGTGTATATATATATATATATACACCGTTCAAAAGTTTGTATTTATATATGTGTATATATATATATATATACACCGTTCAAAAGTTTGGGGTCAGGAAGATTTTTAATGTTTTTAGGAGAAGTCTCTTCTGCTCACCAAGGCTGCATTTATTTGATTAAAAATACAAACAAAAACAGTAATATTGTGAAATATTATTCCAATTTACAACAGCTGTTTTCTATTTTAAAATATTTTACACTGTAATTAATTTATGTGATCAAAGCTGAGTTTTCAGCATCATTACTCCCGTCTTCAGTGTCACATGATCCTTCAGAAACCATTCTAATATGATGATTGATGGTCAATAAATATTAATTATTATTTTCAATGTTGAAAACAGTTGTGTACAGATTTTTTTTCAAAATGCGTTGATGAATGTAAAGTTCAAAAGAACAGCATTTATTTCAAATATAATTTTTTTAACATTATAAATGTCTGTACTGTAACTTTTAATCAGTTTAACTCATTCTCGATGAATAAAAGTATTGATTTATTTTATTTCTTTTCCCCAAAAATAAAATTAAAATTATTACTGACCCCAAACTTCTGAACGGTAGTGTTTAATGTTACAAAAGCTTTAGATTTCAGATAAATGCTGTTCTTTTGAACTTTCTATTCATCAAAGACTGTACACAACTGTTTTCGACATTTAAAATAATAATGAATGTTTCTTGAGCATCAATCATCATATTAGAATAATTTCTGAAGGATCATGTGACAGTGACGACTGGAGTAATGATGCTGAAAACTCAGCTTTGATCACAGGAATAAATAACAGTTTAAAATATATTAAAATAGAAAGCAGCTGTTTTAAATTGGAATAATATTTTACAATATTACTGTTTTTGTTTGTATTTTTAATCAAATAAATGCAGCCTTGGTGAGCAGAAGAAACTTCGCTTAAAAATCTTACTGACGCCAAATTTTTGAACAGTAGTGTATATATATTATATAAAAATGTAAGGGATAAGACACAGATAATTTTACTTGCCTGACCTGATTAGAACAATGAAAAAAACTTAAATGAAAAAATAACTTGGGAATCAATAAAACGGGGGCGCGATTGAACAGTGGACACATAAAAACATACTCTGTCATTTTGTTCAGAACATCATTCAAACTGCAAAGTGTTAACTTATATTTTTGTACAGTAGCAATAAAACACAACATTGTGCTTTTTTTAAATACATTCAAGCAATCCGCCCCGAAAATGAAACTAAAATGCTCACGGCTGCACAGGCATTCATAATGGTGCGCGTCCTCAGCGAGGAACGAGCAGAACAGAGTCAACGTTTTTTAGGTCATTCCTCCTTCCATAGGAATTTATTGAAAACGCTCGCTCTGCTCCGCACCATTATCAATGTCCGTGCGGACGAACATATTTTACTTTCGTTTTTAAGTTAGCGATTAAAAAGCCCCCAGCGGTGTCACACGTCAGTTAACCAGTGGTAAAATATTCTCACCGTCACATACCTAGTATATTTTTATATAGATATAATAGGCCTAACTGATTCTGAACACAAGAGGGCAGTATAGCACTATGTTTGACTTTATTTATTTATTGTTTAGACTAAACAACCATTCTGGCAGTTTTTAAACTTAAACATTCTTAAATTGAAAAAAAAGAATAAAATGAGTTAAGTTCTGATATTTGTATACTTTTATATAGTAATAAATGGTGTATAATTACATTTTTAGAATATATGAGCCTTTGAGTGTTTCCTTTTTAGACAATACTTTAATCCCTCGCCATAGCAAAACCGTTTGAGATATTTATTATCCGTTCACAATTTAGCATCATTAATATATTTTTATCATGTTGAAAAAGTTTGGTGGGAATAAAATAAACCACTTAGATAAAGGTGGCTAAAAATTCAGAGGCTGATTTAGCAAAAAAATCCACATTCAGACCAAAATATCTGACTTCCTGATGGTCAGAGCTAATGACTTTAAATTAGAAAGTTGTCCGGCTCGATGAGACCAATATACGTACTGATTTTTGTAATTGTGGGTAAAACTAACCCCCCCACTTTTGTCAAAAACATTTTGAAAGTGACACACTTCCTGCTGCCAGTTGGTGGCGCTATAACTTTGACTCACAATAGTTACATCCATCTGATCGGCCTCTTACCACGAACACACTGCTGAAGTTTCATCAAGATCAGTTAATGCATGCAGAAGTTATTCCACTTCGTGTTTCTCTTTTCTCGCCATAAATTCGATTCCTCGCCACGGCCAAACCGTTCGAGATATCAAAAATCCGTCCGCAATTTAGCATCCTCAAAGTCTTGACTACATGCACACCGAGTTTGGAGGGGACACAGTGAATTTTCTAGGAGGAGTATTTCACATTCCACAGCAAGCGTTTTCCAAACAACCCATAATAGCCGACTTCCTGTTGGGCTGGCGTAAAACTTGACCAGGGGAAAGTTGTTCGGCACAATGAGATCTATATGTGTGCTGAGTTTCATATTAATTCATGCAAGCTAGATTGATCTATGGACCAAGTTTTCGGACCCCATTCCAGGGGGCGCTGTTGAGCCCCCCTGCCACGCCCGGGTACCAGCTTCAACCCGTCCCTGATGGCAGGGGGTTCCGACTTGTATGTAAAGTTTCAAGAGTTTTTGAGCACGTTAAGGACCCCAAAAGCCCCTGAAACCTTGATTAACAATATAAAAGCAATAGTCAAATCCCCCCTCCCCTCACACACAGAGACACAGAGAGAGGGAGAGAAAATTCTTCAGAAAATCCACATTCAAACCAAAATATCTCTCTTCCTGTTGGTCGGAGATCGTTAATGTAAATTAGAAAGTTGTCCGTCTTGATGAGAACAATACACATACCAAGTTTTGTTGCTGTTGATAAAACTAACACCCCCACTTATGACTAAAGGTGGCGCTACTGAGCCCCTCACCACGCCCGTTTCTGAAACTTTGCACATGTCTACGGGCTAATAAATGTGATGTGTCTGTCGAGTTTCATCCAATTTCAAGTATGTTAAGAGTCTCAAAAGCATCAAAAAAGAATATTAAAGTTTGAAGCGTTGCCATGGCAACAGTATTAAAGATATCAAAAATCCTTTCACAGGTCTACATCTGCCGTGTGTTTACATTATACACATAAACTTTGAAGCAAATCGGGTAAAAATAAGAGGGTGATTTCAAAGCATTTTGAAAGGGACACACTTCCTGCTGCCAGTTGGTGGCGCTATAACTTTGACTCACAATAGTCACATCCATGTGATCGGCCTCTTACAACGAACACACTGCTGAAGTTTAATCAAGATCAGTTAATGTATGCAGAAGTTATAACACACTTCCTGTTTCCATTATTCGCCATCAATTCGTGTCCTCGCCACGGCCAAACCGTTCGAGATATCAAATATCTGTCCGCAATTTAGCATCCTCAATGTCTTGACTTCATGCTGACTGAGTTTGGAGGCGAATGGATGAATTCCCTAGGAGGAGTACATTAAATTCCACAGCATGCGTTTCCAAACAACCCATAATAGCCGACTTCCTGTTGGGCTGGCGTAAAAAGTAAAAGTACGAAAGTTGTTTGGCCCGATGAGATCTATATATGTACCGAGTTTCATATTATTACATGCAAGCATGTCTGATTTATGGACCAAGTTTTTGGACCCCGTTCAAGGGGGCGCTGTTGAGCCCCCCTGCCACGCCCGGGTACCAGCTTCAGCCCGGCCCTGATGGCCGCAGGTTCTGACCTGTGTGCAAAATTTCAAGAGTTTTCGAGCATGTTAAAGGCCCCAAAAATGCCCGAAAGGTTGACAGAAAAATAAGAATAAATATAGCTGCGAGCAGCGATTGCGGGCCCAAGCCGGTGGCACCGCCACCCTGGTGCCTTTAGTTACACTAAAGGCACCGGGGTGGCGGTGTCACCGGCTTGGGCCCTCCATCGCTGCTCGCAGCTATATTTATATATATATACACATATATATATATATATATATATATATATATATATATATATATATATATATATATAATAAAGACGGGAAATTTTACTTGTCTTACCTTATTCTGATTTTATGATACACTCAAAATATTCCACAACAAATTCTTTAAATTTAATGTAAAAATAAAAACGAAAGTAAGCCGTGTTGGTCTCACGTAACCCTCTCATTAGAATCAAAATGTTTCAATATTTGCGATGTATTTGGATGCTAAACTATTCTTTATTATAGGCTTTGTACTTCACTCGTGTTCCAATATCGATGGAAAAAATCATCCTCTTCACACGCGCAAAAATGTGCTTGGAAACATCACAGTGGAGCTCTGCTTACTGTGAATGGTACAAATTGTACTACTGACTATTTAAACAGAGCAGTGTAATTCGTATATGTTATGTTGACTATTTTTATTATTATATTGTATTAGGGCTATAATGAACAGGCTGCGATGTCAAGATTGCAATTCTGGAATGTGTGTGTGTGTGTGTGTGTGTGTGTGTGTGTGTGTGTGTGTGTGTGTGTGTGTGTGTGTGTGTGTGTGTGACGCGGTTGCGGTTGAACAGTGGACACATAAAAACATAAATAAAATGTATTAGTTTATTCCTACTTCCATAGGAATACATTGAAAATGCTCGCTCTACTCCGCACCATTATCAATGTCTGTGCGGACATCTGTATTTTATTTTCACTTTTAAGTTAGCGATTTAAAAGCCCTCAGCGGTGTCACACGTCGATTAACCGGTGGGAAAATGTTATCACAGTCACATCCCTAATATATAAATACAATAGGCCTACCTGAAAGAGAATTTTACTTGCCCGACCAGAGTATAGCCTGATTAGAACGTCAATAACAAAACAAATTACTTGGGAATCACTAAAATGAGAGATTATTCTAATTTCATTACATTCATTTTAAGTTGCAATCAGCAGTTAATAATAAATGTCTTACTGATCAATGGTAACAAGGTTGCCCTGCTGAGGCTCATGCAGCTTCTCCAGGAGAATTGTAAACAAATGAGCGCAGCACACAAAAAAGCAACCCAGTTAACAACATACTGACTATAAAAATGACAAATATGGAGTTTTTATATATTTTATAACATATAAGCAACCTCACTTGACGAGTAGGCTACTATTTCCTGAATACAATCACGATTGAAACTGTGACATTGATTTCATACAACAGGTTAATAAACAGTTACAATTAAGTCACTTACATTTTAGATGCAATATTGACTGTTTTTGTTCTGTTTCAGCAGCAAAAATAGTTAAACAAAGATCACAGCAGAACCATCGCGCATCTCACAGCAACTTGTTTTCTCATTACTGAATGATTCAGCATTTTGAAACGAATCGGTTGACTCAAAGATTCAATGGTCAATCCATAAACATCTGTCTCAATCATGAATGACTCAGTCATTCGAACGAATCGTTTGAACGAATGAATCAATGACTCGCTCATTAAGATGGTCGCCTGGCGACACCTAATGGCGGTTTAGTGTTTAAAAGTATCATTCTTTCCAACGTGCACCATTATCAATGTCAGTGCGGACGTCCGTTTTTTACTTTCACTTTTATATTAGCGATTTAAAAGCACCCGCTCGTGTCACACGTCGATTAACCGATGGGAAAATATCCTCACAGTCATACCTAATACATTTATATTTAAATACAATAGGCCTACCTAGTAAAACGTTTTATATACTATTTTGATTTCCTTTTGGACACAAGAGGGCAGTATAGCCCTATGTTTGCTTTTTTGTTGAACCAAATAGCACTAAATAGCCTGTTTTTAACTTTTTCATACTCCTTGAATAGCAAAAACAGAATAAAATGGGTTTAGTTCTAATATTTGTATAATTTTATATAAAAATAAATGGTGTATAATTACATTTTTAGAAGTTATGAGATGTTTCCTGCTTCCTTTTTGACATTAATTTAATCCCTCGCCATAGCAAAACCGTTTGAGATATTCAATATCCGTTTACAATTTAGCATCATTAATACATTTTTATCTCGTTGAAAAAGTTTGGTGGGAATAAAATAAATAGTTTAAGAGGAGTGGCTAAAAATTCAGAGGCTGATTTAGCAAAAAAAATCCACATTCAGACCAAAATATCTGACTTCCTGATGGCCGGAGCTAATGAATGTAAATTAGAAAGTTGTCCGGCTTGATGAGTACAATATACAAACTTTTTTTTTTTTACTGTAGTTAAAACTAACCCGCCCACTTTTGTCAAAAGCATGTTGAAAGTGACACACTTCCTGCTGCCAGTTGGTGGCGCTATAACTTTGACTCACAATAGTTACATCCATCTGATCGGCCTCTTACCACGAACACACTGCTGAAGTTTCATCAAGATCAGTTAATGTATGCAGAAGTTATTCCACTTCGTGTTTCTCTTTTCTCGCCATAAATTCGTTTTCTCGCCACGGTCAAACCGTTCGAGATATCAAAAATCCGTCCGCAATTTAGAATCCTCAATGTCTTGACTTCATGCACACCGAGTTTGGTGGGGATTTGATGAATTCTCTAGGAGGAGTACTTCGCATTCCACAGCAAGCGTTTTCCAAACAACCCATAATAGCCGACTTCCTGTTGGGCTGGCGTAAAACTTAGAGCACGAAAGTTGTTCGGCCCGATGATATCTATATGTGTACCGAGTTTTATATTAATTCATGCAAGCGTGTTTGATCTATGGACCAAGTTTTGGGACCCCGTTCAAGGGGGCGCTGTTGAGCCCCCCTGCCACGCCCGGGTACCAGCTTCAACCCGTCCCTGATGGCAGGGGGTTCCGACTTGTATGTAAAGTTTCAAGAGTTTTTGAGCACGTTAAGGACCCCAAAAGCCCCTGAAACCTTGATTAACAATATAAAAGCAATAGTCAAATCCCCCCTCCCCTCACACACACAGAGACACAGAGAGAGGGAGAGAAAATTCTTCAGAAAATCCACATTCAAACCAAAATATCTCTCTTCCTGTTGGTCGGAGATCGTTAATGTAAATTAGAAAGTTGTCCGTCTTGATGAGAACAATACACATTGTCCGCAATTTAGCGTCCTCAATGTCTTGACTTCATGCTGACTGAGTTTGGAGGCGAATGGATGAATTCCCTAGGAGGAGTACATTAAATTCCACAGCATGCGTTTCCAAACAACCCATAATAGCCGACTTCCTGTTGGGCTGGCGTAAAAAGTAAAAGTACGAAAGTTGTTCGGCCCGATGAGATCTATATGTGTACCGAGTTTCATATTATTACATGCAAGCGTGTCTGATTTATGGACCAAGTTTTCGGACCCCGTTCAAGGGGGCGCTGTCGAGCCCCCCTGCCACGCCCGGGTACCAGCTTCAGCCCGGCCCTGATGGCCGCGGGTTCTGACCCGTGTGCAAAGTTTCAAGAGTTTTCGAGCACGTTAAGGGTCTCAAAAGTGCCCGAAAGGTTGACAGAAAAATAAGAATAAGAATAATAATAAATAATTCTACCGAAAACAATAGGGCCTTCGCCCTTTCAGGGCTTGGGCCCTAAATATAGCTGCGAGCAGCGATTGCGGGCCCAAGCCGGTGGCACCGCCACCCTGGTGCCTTTAGTTACACTAAAGGCACCGGGGTGGCGGTGTCACCGGCTTGGGCCCTCCATCGCTGCTCGCAGCTATATTTATATATATATATATATATATATATATAAATAAAAATATATATACATATATATATATATATATATATATATCAGACCATGTATTCTCTGTCTTGTCACTTAAAAAAAAAAAAATATATATATATATATAGATATGTAAATTAATGAACATATATATATATATATATATATATTTGTTTTTTTTTAAGTGTGTGTATATATATATATATATATGTATGTATATGTATATTCTTTTTTTCCCTATTTTTAATATATATTATTATTATACATATAATAATAATATATATATATATATATATATATTATTACATTTTTTGGATGCTAAACTATTGTTTATTATAGGCTTTGTACTTCACTCACGTTCCAATATTGAAGGGAAAAATTATCCTCTTCACATGCGCAAAAATGTGCTTGGAAACATCACAGTTGAGCGGTGATTACTGTGAATAGTATGAATTGTACTACTGAATATTTAAACAGAGCAGTGTTTTTATATGTTAGGTTGACTATTTTATTATTAAGGCTATAATGAACAGGCTGTGATGTCAAGATTGCAATGCTGGAATGCACAATATGTTGTTGTTGTTGTTGTTGGTGTGTGTGTGTGTGTGTGTGTGTGTGTGCGTGTGTGTGTGTGTGTGTGTGTGTGTGTGTGTGTGTGTGAGGCTCAATCGAACAATGGAGACATAAAAACATACTCTGTCATACAGGATATCATTCAAACTGCAAAGTGTTTCCTTATATTTGTGTACACTCGCAATAAAACACAACATTGTGCTTTTGTCAAACTATAAACTCTTGTCAAACTGTAACCTACAACTGTCACCCAACCAAAATCTCTCTCACACACACACACAAACATACACACACAGTTTAAAAAAAAAAAAAAAAAAAAATGTACCCAACCCCATTTTAAAACAGTCTGTCGTTGCTATCTTTTGGACATTCATCATATTGCATTGGATTTAATTGATTGTCCTCAAACCGAGCACTAATCTGTTTATTTTTAAGTCACACATTCTACATTGATTAAAAAAGACAATCAAATGTATTTTTTTTAATGGTAGTATTATTTTATACAGAAATAAATTATTTATAATTCAGATGAGAATAAAGTTAGTGTTAACTAAAATTGAAAGGAAAACAAATATGTTGATCTGAAATCTACTATAATTTGCTGCAAATAGGTTGACTATTTTATTAAAATGAAACTAAAATGCTCACGGCTGCATGGGCATTCATAACGGTGTGCGACTGCGTGTCCACGGCGAGGAACGAGCAGAACAGTCAACGTTTTTTATTTCATTCCAACTTCCATAGGAATTCATTGAAAACACTCGCTCTACTCTGCACCATTATCAATGTCTGTGCAGACAAACATATTTTACTTTCGTTGTTAAGTTAGCGATTCAAAAGCCCCCTGCGGTGTCACACGTCGATTAACCGGTGGTAAAATATTCTCACCGTCACATACCTAGTATATTTTTTATAAAGATCCAATAGGCCTACCTGATTTTGAACACAAGAGGGCAGTATAGCCCTATGTATGACTTGATAATTTTTTTACTTTACTGTTTTTAAACTTAGAATAAAATTTGAATAAAAATCTTTTTAAAATAAGAATAAAATGGGTTTAGTTCTGATATTTTTATCATTTTATATAAAAATAAATGGTGTATAATTACATTTGTAGAAGATATGAGATGTTTTCTGATTCCTTTTTTGACATTACTTTAATCCCTCGCCATATCAAAACCGTTTGAGATATTCAATATCCGTTCACAATTTAGAATCTTTAATGTATTTTCATCATTTTGAAAAAGTTTGGTGTGAATAAAATAAACCACTTAGATAAAGGTGGCTAAAAATTCAGAGGCTGATTTAGCAAAAAAATCCACATTCAGACCAAAATATCTGACTTCCTGATGGTCAGAGCTAATGACTTTAAATTAGAAAGTTGTCCGGCTCGATGAGACCAATATACGTACTGATTTTTGTAATTGTGGGTAAAACTAACCCCCCCACTTTTGTCAAAAACATTTTGAAAGTGACACACTTCCTGCTGCCAGTTGGTGGCGCTATAACTTTGACTCACAATAGTTACATCCATCTGATCGGCCTCTTACCACGAACACACTGCTGAAGTTTCATCAAGATCAGTTAATGCATGCAGAAGTTATTCCACTTCGTGTTTCTCTTTTCTCGCCATAAATTCGATTCCTCGCCACGGCCAAACCGTTCGAGATATCAAAAATCCGTCCGCAATTTAGCATCCTCAAAGTCTTGACTACATGCACACCGAGTTTGGAGGGGACACAGTGAATTTTCTAGGAGGAGTATTTCACATTCCACAGCAAGCGTTTTCCAAACAACCCATAATAGCCGACTTCCTGTTGGGCTGGCGTAAAACTTGACCAGGGGAAAGTTGTTCGGCACAATGAGATCTATATGTGTACCGAGTTTCATATTAATTCATGCAAGCGTGTTTGATATATGGACCAAGTTTTAGAACCCCGTTCAAGGGGGCGCTGTTGAGCCCCCCAGCCACGCCCGGGTACCAGCTTCAGCCCGTCCCTGATGGCAGGGGGTTCTGACTTGTGTGCAAAGTTTCAAGAGTTTTTGAGCACGTTAAGGACCCCAAAAGCCCCTGAAACCTTGATTAACAATATAAAAGCAATAGTCAAATCCCCCCCTCCCCTCACACACACAGAGACACAGAGAGAGGGAGAGAAAATTCTTCAGAAAATCCACATTCAAACCAAAATATCTCTCTTCCTGTTGGTCGGAGGTAGTTAATGTCAATTAGAAAGTTGTCCGTCTTGATGAGAACAATACACATACCAAGTTTTGTTGCTGTTGATAAGACTAACCCCCCCACTTATGACTAAAGGTGGCGCTACTGAGCCCCTCACCACGCCCGTTTCTGAAACTTTGCACATGTCTACTGGCTAATAAATGTGATGTGTCTGTCGAGTTTCATCCAATTTCAAGTATGTTAAGAGTCTCAAAAGCATCAAAAAAGAATATTAAAGTTTGAAGCGTTGCCATGGCAACAGTATTAAAGATATCAAAAATCCTTTCATAGGTCTACATCTGCCGTGTGTTTACATTATACACATAAAGTTTGAAGCAAATCGGGTAAAAATAAGAGGGTGATTTCAAAGCATTTTGAAAGGGACACACTTCCTGCTGCCAGTAGGTGGCGCTATAACTTTGACTCACAATAGTTACATCCATCTGATCGGCCTCTTACCACGAACACACTGCTGAAGTTTCATCAAGATCAGTTAATGTATGCAGAAGTTATTCCACTTCGTGTTTCTCTTTTCTCGCCATAAATTCGTTTCCTCGCCACGGCCAAACCGTTCGAGATATCAAAAATCCGTCCGCAATTTAGAATCCTCAATGTCTTGACTTTGACTGAGTTTGGAGGCGAATGGATGAATTCCCTAGGAGGAGTACATTAAATTCCACAGCATGCGTTTCCAAACAACCCATAATAGCCGACTTCCTGTTGGGCTGGCGTAAAAAGTAAAAGTACGAAAGTTGTTCGGCCCGATGAGATCTATATGTGTACCGAGTTTCATATTATTACATGCAAGCGTGTCTGATTTATGGACCAAGTTTTCGGACCCCGTTCAAGGGGGCGCTGTCGAGCCCCCCTGCCACGCCCGGGTACCAGCTTCAGCCCGGCCCTGATGGCCGCGGGTTCTGACCCGTGTGCAAAGTTTCAAGAGTTTTCGAGCACGTTAAGGGTCTCAAAAGTGCCCGAAAGGTTGACAGAAAAATAAGAATAAGAATAATAATAAATAATTCTACCGAAAACAATAGGGCCTTCGCCCTTTCAGGGCTTGGGCCCTAAATATAGCTGCGAGCAGCGATTGCGGGCCCAAGCCGGTGGCACCGCCACCCTGGTGCCTTTAGTTACACTAAAGGCACCGGGGTGGCGGTGTCACCGGCTTGGGCCCTCCATCGCTGCTCGCAGCTATATTTATATATATATATATATATATATATATAAATAAAAATATATATACATATATATATATATATATATATATATCAGACCATGTATTCTCTGTCTTGTCACTTAAAAAAAAAAAAATATATATATATATATAGATATGTAAATTAATGAACATATATATATATATATATATATATTTGTTTTTTTTTAAGTGTGTGTATATATATATATATATATGTATGTATATGTATATTCTTTTTTTCCCTATTTTTAATATATATTATTATTATACATATAATAATAATATATATATATATATATATATATTATTACATTTTTTGGATGCTAAACTATTGTTTATTATAGGCTTTGTACTTCACTCACGTTCCAATATTGAAGGGAAAAATTATCCTCTTCACATGCGCAAAAATGTGCTTGGAAACATCACAGTTGAGCGGTGATTACTGTGAATAGTATGAATTGTACTACTGAATATTTAAACAGAGCAGTGTTTTTATATGTTAGGTTGACTATTTTATTATTAAGGCTATAATGAACAGGCTGTGATGTCAAGATTGCAATGCTGGAATGCACAATATGTTGTTGTTGTTGTTGTTGGTGTGTGTGTGTGTGTGTGTGTGTGTGTGCGTGTGTGTGTGTGTGTGTGTGTGTGTGTGTGTGTGTGTGAGGCTCAATCGAACAATGGAGACATAAAAACATACTCTGTCATACAGGATATCATTCAAACTGCAAAGTGTTTCCTTATATTTGTGTACACTCGCAATAAAACACAACATTGTGCTTTTGTCAAACTATAAACTCTTGTCAAACTGTAACCTACAACTGTCACCCAACCAAAATCTCTCTCACACACACACACAAACATACACACACAGTTTAAAAAAAAAAAAAAAAAAAAATGTACCCAACCCCATTTTAAAACAGTCTGTCGTTGCTATCTTTTGGACATTCATCATATTGCATTGGATTTAATTGATTGTCCTCAAACCGAGCACTAATCTGTTTATTTTTAAGTCACACATTCTACATTGATTAAAAAAGACAATCAAATGTATTTTTTTTAATGGTAGTATTATTTTATACAGAAATAAATTATTTATAATTCAGATGAGAATAAAGTTAGTGTTAACTAAAATTGAAAGGAAAACAAATATGTTGATCTGAAATCTACTATAATTTGCTGCAAATAGGTTGACTATTTTATTAAAATGAAACTAAAATGCTCACGGCTGCATGGGCATTCATAACGGTGTGCGACTGCGTGTCCACGGCGAGGAACGAGCAGAACAGTCAACGTTTTTTATTTCATTCCAACTTCCATAGGAATTCATTGAAAACACTCGCTCTACTCTGCACCATTATCAATGTCTGTGCAGACAAACATATTTTACTTTCGTTGTTAAGTTAGCGATTCAAAAGCCCCCTGCGGTGTCACACGTCGATTAACCGGTGGTAAAATATTCTCACCGTCACATACCTAGTATATTTTTTATAAAGATCCAATAGGCCTACCTGATTTTGAACACAAGAGGGCAGTATAGCCCTATGTATGACTTGATAATTTTTTTACTTTACTGTTTTTAAACTTAGAATAAAATTTGAATAAAAATCTTTTTAAAATAAGAATAAAATGGGTTTAGTTCTGATATTTTTATCATTTTATATAAAAATAAATGGTGTATAATTACATTTGTAGAAGATATGAGATGTTTTCTGATTCCTTTTTTGACATTACTTTAATCCCTCGCCATATCAAAACCGTTTGAGATATTCAATATCCGTTCACAATTTAGAATCTTTAATGTATTTTCATCATTTTGAAAAAGTTTGGTGTGAATAAAATAAACCACTTAGATAAAGGTGGCTAAAAATTCAGAGGCTGATTTAGCAAAAAAATCCACATTCAGACCAAAATATCTGACTTCCTGATGGTCAGAGCTAATGACTTTAAATTAGAAAGTTGTCCGGCTCGATGAGACCAATATACGTACTGATTTTTGTAATTGTGGGTAAAACTAACCCCCCCACTTTTGTCAAAAACATTTTGAAAGTGACACACTTCCTGCTGCCAGTTGGTGGCGCTATAACTTTGACTCACAATAGTTACATCCATCTGATCGGCCTCTTACCACGAACACACTGCTGAAGTTTCATCAAGATCAGTTAATGCATGCAGAAGTTATTCCACTTCGTGTTTCTCTTTTCTCGCCATAAATTCGATTCCTCGCCACGGCCAAACCGTTCGAGATATCAAAAATCCGTCCGCAATTTAGCATCCTCAAAGTCTTGACTACATGCACACCGAGTTTGGAGGGGACACAGTGAATTTTCTAGGAGGAGTATTTCACATTCCACAGCAAGCGTTTTCCAAACAACCCATAATAGCCGACTTCCTGTTGGGCTGGCGTAAAACTTGACCAGGGGAAAGTTGTTCGGCACAATGAGATCTATATGTGTACCGAGTTTCATATTAATTCATGCAAGCGTGTTTGATATATGGACCAAGTTTTAGAACCCCGTTCAAGGGGGCGCTGTTGAGCCCCCCAGCCACGCCCGGGTACCAGCTTCAGCCCGTCCCTGATGGCAGGGGGTTCTGACTTGTGTGCAAAGTTTCAAGAGTTTTTGAGCACGTTAAGGACCCCAAAAGCCCCTGAAACCTTGATTAACAATATAAAAGCAATAGTCAAATCCCCCCCTCCCCTCACACACACAGAGACACAGAGAGAGGGAGAGAAAATTCTTCAGAAAATCCACATTCAAACCAAAATATCTCTCTTCCTGTTGGTCGGAGGTAGTTAATGTCAATTAGAAAGTTGTCCGTCTTGATGAGAACAATACACATACCAAGTTTTGTTGCTGTTGATAAGACTAACCCCCCCACTTATGACTAAAGGTGGCGCTACTGAGCCCCTCACCACGCCCGTTTCTGAAACTTTGCACATGTCTACTGGCTAATAAATGTGATGTGTCTGTCGAGTTTCATCCAATTTCAAGTATGTTAAGAGTCTCAAAAGCATCAAAAAAGAATATTAAAGTTTGAAGCGTTGCCATGGCAACAGTATTAAAGATATCAAAAATCCTTTCATAGGTCTACATCTGCCGTGTGTTTACATTATACACATAAAGTTTGAAGCAAATCGGGTAAAAATAAGAGGGTGATTTCAAAGCATTTTGAAAGGGACACACTTCCTGCTGCCAGTAGGTGGCGCTATAACTTTGACTCACAATAGTTACATCCATCTGATCGGCCTCTTACCACGAACACACTGCTGAAGTTTCATCAAGATCAGTTAATGTATGCAGAAGTTATTCCACTTCGTGTTTCTCTTTTCTCGCCATAAATTCGTTTCCTCGCCACGGCCAAACCGTTCGAGATATCAAAAATCCGTCCGCAATTTAGAATCCTCAATGTCTTGACTTCATGCACACCGAGTTTGGTGCGGATTGGATGAATTCTCTAGGAGGAGTACTTCGCATTCCACAGCAAGCGTTTTCCAAACAACCCATAATAGCCGACTTCCTGTTGGGCTGGCGCAAAACTTAGAGCACGAAAGTTGTTCGGCCCGATGAGATCTATGTGTGTGCCGAGTTTCATATTAATTCATGCAAGCTAGTTTGATCTATGGAGCAAGTTTTCAGACCCCATTCCAGGGGGCGCTGTTGAGCCCCCCTGCCACGCCCGGGTACCAGCTTCAGCCAGGCCCTGATGGCCGCAGGTTCCGACTTGTATGTAAAGTTTCAAGAGTTTTTGAGCACGTTAAGGACCCCAAAAGCCCCTGAAACCTTGATTAACAATATAAAAGCAATAGTCAAATCCCCCCTCCCCTCACACACACAGAAACACAGAGAGAGGGAGAGAAAATTCTTCAGAAAATCCACATTCAAACCAAAATATCTCTCTTCCTGTTGGTCGGAGATCGTTAATGTAAATTAGAAAGTTGTCCGTCTTGATGAGAACAATACACATACCAAGTTTTGTTGCTGTTGATAAAACTAACCCCCCCCACTTATGACTAAAGGTGGCGCTACTGAGCCCCTCATCACGCCCGTTTCTGAAACTTTGCACATGTCTACGGGCTAATAAATGTGATGTGTCTGTCGAGTTTCATCCAATTTCAAGTATGTTAAGAGTCTCAAAAGCATCAAAAAAGAATATTAAAGTTTGAAGCGTTGCCATGGCAACAGTATTAAAGATATCAAAAATCCTTTCACAGGTCTACATCTGCCGTGTGTTTACATTATACACATAAACTTTGAAGCAAATCGGGTAAAAATAAGAGGGTGATTTCAAAGCATTTTGAAAGGGACACACTTCCTGCTGCCAGTTGGTGGCGCTATAACTTTTACTCACAATAGTCACATCCATGTGATCGGCCTCTTACAACGAACACACTGCTGAAGTTGAATCAAGATCAGTTAATGTATGCAGAAGTTATAACACACTTCCTGTTTCCATTATTCGCCATCAATTCGTGTCCTCGCCACGGCCAAACCGTTCGAGATATCAAAAATCTGTCCGCAATTTATCATCCTCAATGTCTTGACTTCATGCTGACTGAGTTTGGAGGCGAATGGATGAATTTCCTAGGAGGAGTACATTAAATTCCACAGCATGCGTTTCCAAACAACCCATAATAGCCGACTTCCTGTTGGGCTGGCGTAAAAAGTAAAAGTACGAAAGTTGTTTGGCCCGATGAGATCTATATGTGTATTGAGTTTCATATTATTACATGCAAGCATGTCTGATTTATGGACCAAACTTTCGGACCCCGTTCAAGGGGGCGCTGTTGAGCCCTCCTGCCACGCCCGGGTACCAGCTTCAGCCCTGCCCTGATGGCCGCAGGTTCTGACCTGTGTGCAAAATTTCAAGAGTTTTCGAGCATGTTAAAGGCCCCAAAAATGCCCGAAAGGTTGACAGAAAAATAATAATAATAATAATTAAAGCTGCAAGCAGCCTCAAAGGGGCCAAGCCCTCCAATGGTTCCCTGGGTTCAAAAAGTAGCTAAAAATACTTTGCTTTCAAAACTTTATAAGAAACTTTAATAACCAAAGTATTCTTACTATAGCAGTGCGGAGCCGCAAGAACAAAAACAGCACAAATTGAATATACATGTAAATGTACATCAAGCACAATAACATTTAAGCACCAACAGCAGTGCAGAGCCAGAAGGAATTTTAATGACAACTTTATACACAATTTTAAAGTTGTCCCACACAGGATTCGAACCCACGACCGGAATGGTTCGGGACTCTTGACATGTGGTTTAGCAACTTGCGCCACTCAGAGGACGTGAGTTACACAGCTGCTGAGGAGAGGCTTCAGTGTATGAATGAGCACACAAAATCATGTTAACGAGATTAGCATGCTAAGCTAGCTTAATGCTAATGTAGCTTATGGTTAACCTGATAGCTGACGAGCCACATTAGAAAGAATGGCATCTAACCAATAATTATGCTAAGCTAACTAGCATAAGGCAACAAAGACAGGCTAGGTCAACTTCGGAGATAAATATCTCGGGAACGGTAGTGAATATCAAAAATCTGTTCAGTCATTTCTATGCGGCTCGGTCCAAAGAACATCTGATCAAATTTTGGACAAAATTGAGCAAGATTTGAAGGAGGAGTAGCGAAAAAACTGTTTTTCATTTGTTCCAATATGGCGGATAGTCACATTGTTGGAAAATGACAAATGAGATATCGACGGAGTCGGCATAAGCCAAGGAATATAATAACATAAAGCAATCAAAATTTGAACAATGTTTTCAAAAGTTATAAGCGTTTTTGCAAAATACTTTATACCTCTGGAACACTAGGTGGCGCTGTGTTCAAACTTCTCAGCTACCTTAAGGCCAGGCTAATGATGATCCTTACCAATTTTTGTGCCGATATGTCAAATACTTTATAAGATATTGCAATTTATGACAAAAATCTAAATGGTGGACACGTCCTACATCCCATCCTAGCAAAATCGGTATCGACGGATTCGGCATGATGCAAGGAATCCATAGATACCACATTTATGATTTTCTGACAAACTGTTCACAAGTTATTGGCCAAAATAGCCATTTTCCATATCTCATGACCCATAGGTGGCGCTGTTCCCAACGTTGGCATGGACCCTTAGAGCATACTTCCGATGAATTGTACCAATTTTCGTTTCGATTGATCAATTTTTGGCCGAGATACAGCCTCTTAGCCAATTTTGGGTCGACCTCGTTAAGTTTGCGACATCATAACTTTTTTTTTTCCAGTATAGCAAAAAATTCTGTTCAGTCATTTCTATGCGGCTCAGTCCGTAGATCATTTGAGCACATGTTTGGACAAAATTGGACAAAATTTGAAGGAGGAGTAGCGAAAAAACTGAATACTGTACTTTTCAAAATGGCTACTACTGTAATGGGCGGAGTCTTAATGTAAGGTATTGGTTGTGATCAGCATGATGAGAGGAATCAGGTGTACTAAGTTTCATGTCTCTAGATCAAAGGGTTCAAAAGTTATAACCATTTTAATGTTGAATATTTGAACTGGTGGTGGCGCTATAGAGTTGGTCCTAGAGACTCAAAAATTGGTCCAATTCCTATTCATTACCATCACTAGAAGTGTACCAAATTTCATCATTTTCCTACGTACGGTTCATAGGGCTGCCATAGACTCCTATTTGCGGAAGAAGAATAATAATAATAAGAAAACTAACAGATACAATAGGTGCCTTGCCCCTTCGGGGCTTGGCCCCTAATAATAAGAAAACTAACGGATACAATAGGTGCCTTGCCCCTTCGGGGCTTGGCCCCTAATAAGAAAACTAACAGATACAATAGGTGCCTTGCCCCTTCGGGGCTTGGCCCCTAAATATAGCTGCAAGCAGCAATACGGGGCCAAGCCGCTGTAGCACAGTAGGGCTGTTGTGCAATGCGGAGCCAGAAGAGCAAAAACAGCAGAAATAGAATGTACATGAAGAACAGATGGGTTCAGAAGTACAGAGAGGATGAAATCAAAATGAACATAAGTTCTGTTGAGAATGAATACAGAATGTAGAAATAAATACACGTATTTCTGATCCCAGTGTAAGAAACATTAGTACAGCTCTTATCCAGATAATAAAGGAGTTCAAATGACAATTTATACACAATTTCAAAGTCGCCCCACACTGGTCTCGAACCCACGACCACAATGGTTCGGGATTCATGACGCATGGTTGAACAGATTGCGCCACCCAGAGGACATGTTTTACAAAGCTGCAGAGGAGAGGTTTCAGTGTAAGAATAAGCAGACAAAATACAAGTAAACGAGATTAGCATGTTAAGCTAGCTTAATGCTAATGTAGCTTATGGTTATCCTGATAGCTGAAGAGCCACATTAGAAAGAATGGTATCTGGTTAGCATTCTAACCAATTATTATGCTAAGCTAACTAGCATAAGGCAACAAACACAGGCTAGGTCAAATTTGAAGATGAATATGTCGGGAACGGTAGCGAATATCAAAAATCTGTTCAGTCATTCCTGTGCGGCTTGATCCAAAGAACATCTGATCAAATTTTGGGCAAAATTGAGCAAAATTTGAAGGAGGAGTAGCGAAAAAACTGTTTTTCATTTGCTCCAATATGGCGGACAGTCACATTGTTGCAAAATGACAAATGAGATATCGTCGGAATTGTCATAAGCCAAGGAACATAATGACATAAAGCAATCAAAATTTTAACAATTTTTTCAAAAGTTATAAGCATTTTTGCAAAATACCTTATACCTCTGGAACACTAGGTGGCGCTGTGTTCAAACTTCTCAGGTACCTTCAGGCCAGGCTAATGATGATCCTTACCAATTATTGTGCCGATATGTCAAATAGTTTATAAGATATTGCAATTTATGACATAAATCAAAATGGCGGACACGTGGTACATCCCATCCTGGCAAAATTGGTATCGACGGATTCGGCATGACCCAAGGAATCCATAGATACCATATTTATGATTTTCTGACAAACTGTTCAAAAGTTATTGGCCAAAATAGCCATTTTCCATATCTCATGACCCATAGGTGGCGCTGTTCCCAACTTTGGCATGGACCCTCAGAACATACTTCCGATGAAGTGTACCAATTTTCGTTTCGATTGATCAATGTTTGGCCGAGATACAGCCTCTTAGCCAATTTTGAGTCGACCTCGTTAAGTTTGCGACACAATAACTTTTGAACAAAGATGAATAAAAAAAATCTGTTCAGTCATTTCTATGCGGCTCAGTCCGAAGATCATTTGAGCACATGTTTGGACAAAATTGGACAAAATTTGAAGGAGGAGTAGCAAAAAAACGGAATACTGTACTTTTCAAAATGGCTACTACTGTAATGGGCGGAGTCTTAATGTAAGGTGTTGGTTGTGATCAGCATGATGAGAGGAATCAGGTGTACTAAGTTTCATGTCTCTAGATTAAAGGGTTCAAAAGTTATAACCATTTCAATGTTGAATTTTTGAACTGGTGGTGGCGCTATAGAGTTGGTCCTAGAGGCTCAAAATTTGGTCCAATTACTATTCATTAGCATCACTAGAAGTGTACCAAATTTCATCATTTTCCTATGTACGGTTCATAGGGCTGCCATAGACTTCCATTTACGGAATAATAATAATAATAATAATAATAATAATAATAAGAAAACTAACAGATACAATAGGTGCCTTGCCCCTTCGGGGCTTGGCCCCTAATAATAATAATAATAAATAATCCTACCGGAAACAATAGGGCCTTCGCCCTTTCAGGGCTTGGGCCCTAATAATAAATAATTCTACCGAAAACAATAGGGCCTTCGCCCTTTCAGGGCTTGGGCCCTAATAAATAATCCTACCGGAAACAATAGGGCCTTCGCCCTTTCAGGGCTTGGGCCCTAATAAATAATCCTACCGAAAACAATAGGGCCTTCGCCCTTTCAGGGCTTGGGCCCTAATAATAATAATAAAATATAGCTGCGAGCAGCGATTGCGGGCCCAAGCCGGTGGCACCGCCACCCTGGTGCCTTTAGTTACACTAAAGGCACCGGGGTGGCGGTGTCACCGGCTTGGGCCCTCCATCGCTGCTCGCAGCTATATTTATATATATATATATATATATATATATAATAAAGACGGGAAATTTTACTTGTCTTACCTTATTCTGATTTTATGATACACTCAAAATATTCCACAACAAATCCTTTAAATTTAATGTAAAAATAAAAACGAAAGTAAGCCGTGTTGGTCTCACGTAACCCTCTCATTAGAATCAAAATGTTTCAATATTTGCGATGTATTTGGATGCTAAACTATTCTTTATTATAGGCTTTGTACTTCACTCGTGTTCCAATATCGATGGAAAAAATCATCCTCTTCACACGCGCAAAAATGTGCTTGGAAACATCACAGTGGAGCTCTGCTTACTGTGAATGGTACAAATTGTACTACTGACTATTTAAACAGAGCAGTGTAATTCGTATATGTTATGTTGACTATTTTTATTATTATATTGTATTAGGGCTATAATGAACAGGCTGCGATGTCAAGATTGCAATTCTGGAATGTGTGTGTGTGTGTGTGTGTGTGTGTGTGACGCGGTTGCGGTTGAACAGTGGACACATAAAAACATAAATAAAATGTATTAGTTTATTCCTACTTCCATAGGAATACATTGAAAATGCTCGCTCTACTCCGCACCATTATCAATGTCTGTGCGGACATCTGTATTTTATTTTCGCTTTTAAGTTAGCGATTTAAAAGCCCTCAGCGGTGTCACACGTCGATTAACCGGTGGGAAAATGTTATCACAGTCACATCCCTAATATATAAATACAATAGGCCTACCTGAAAGAGAATTTTACTTGCCTGACCAGAGTATAGCCTGATTAGAACGTCAATAACAAAACAAATTACTTGGGAATCACTAAAATGAGAGATTATTCTAATTTCATTACATTCATTTTAAGTTGCAATCAGCAGTTAATAATAAATGTCTTACTGATCAATGGTAACAAGGTTGCCCTGCTGAGGCTCATGCAGCTTCTCCAGGAGAATTGTAAACAAATGAGCGCAGCACACAAAAAAGCAACCCAGTTAACAACATACTGACTATAAAAATGACAAATATGGAGTTTTTATATATTTTATAACATATAAGCAACCTCACTTGACGAGTAGGCTACTATTTCCTGAATACAATCACGATTGAAACTGTGACATTGATTTCATACAACAGGTTAATAAACAGTTACAATTAAGTCACTTACATTTTAGATGCAATATTGACTGTTTTTGTTCTGTTTCAGCAGCAAAAATAGTTAAACAAAGATCACAGCAGAACCATCGCGCATCTCACAGCAACTTGTTTTCTCATTACTGAATGATTCAGCATTTTGAAACGAATCGGTTGACTCAAAGATTCAATGGTCAATCCATAAACATCTGTCTCAATCATGAATGACTCAGTCATTCGAACGAATCGTTTGAACGAATGAATCAATGACTCGCTCATTAAGATGGTCGCCTGGCGACACCTAATGGCGGTTTAGTGTTTAGTATTCTTTCCAACGTGCACCATTATCAATGTCAGTGCGGACGTCCGTTTTTTACTTTCACTTTTATATTAGCGATTTAAAAGCACCCGCTCGTGTCACACGTCGATTAACCGATGGGAAAATATCCTCACAGTCATACCTAATACATTTATATTTAAATACAATAGGCCTACCTAGTAAAACGTTTTATATACTATTTTGATTTCCTTTTGGACACAAGAGGGCAGTATAGCCCTATGTTTGCTTTTTTGTTGAACCAAATAGCACTAAATAGCCTGTTTTTAACTTTTTCATACTCCTTGAATAGCAAAAACAGAATAAAATGGGTTTAGTTCTAATATTTGTATAATTTTATATAAAAATAAATGGTGTATAATTACATTTTTAGAAGTTATGAGATGTTTCCTGCTTCCTTTTTGACATTAATTTAATCCCTCGCCATAGCAAAACCGTTTGAGATATTCAATATCCGTTTACAATTTAGCATCATTAATATATTTGTATCATGTTGAAAAAGTTTGGTGGGAATAAAATAAATAGTTTAAGAGGAGTGGCAAAAAATTCAGAGGCTGATTTTGCAAAAAAAATCCACATTCAGACCAAAATATCTGACTTCCTGATGGCCGGAGCTAATGAATGTAAATTAGAAAGTTGTCCGGCTTGATGAGTACAATAAACAAACTATTTTTTTTTTACTGTAGTTAAAACTAACCCGCCCACTTTTGTCAAAAGCATGTTGAAAGTGACACACTTCCTGCTGCCAGTTGGTGGCGCTATAACTTTGACTCACAATGGTTACATCCATCTGATCGGCCTCTTACCACGAACACACTGCTGAAGTTTCATCAAGATCAGTTAATGTATGCAGAAGTTATTCCACTTCGTGTTTCTCTTTTCTCGCCATAAATTCGTTTCCTCGCCACGGCCAAACCGTTCGAGATATCAAAAATCCGTCCGCAATTTAGAATCCTCAATGTCTTGACTTCATGCACACCGAGTTTGGTGGGGATTGGATGAATTCTCTAGGAGGAGTACTTCGCATTCCACAGCAAGCGTTTTCCAAACAACCCATAATAGCCGACTTCCTGTTGGGCTGGCGTAAAACTTAGAGCACGAAAGTTGTTCGGCCCGATGATATCTATATGTGTACTGAGTTTCAAATTAATTCATGCAAGCGTGTTTGATCTATGGACCAAGTTTTGGGACCCCGTTCAAGGGGGCGCTGTTGAGCCCCCCTGCCACGCCCGGGTACCAGCTTCAACCCGTCCCTGATGGCAGGGGGTTCCGACTTGTATGTAAAGTTTCAAGAGTTTTTGAGCACGTTAAGGACCCCAAAAGCCCCTGAAACCTTGATTAACAATATAAAAGCAATAGTCAAATCCCCCCTCCCCTCACACACACAGAGACACAGAGAGAGGGAGAGAAAATTCTTCAGAAAATCCACATTCAAACCAAAATATCTCTCTTCCTGTTGGTCGGAGATCGTTAATGTAAATTAGAAAGTTGTCCGTCTTGATGAGAACAATACACATACCAAGTTTTGTTGTTGTTGATAAAACTAACCCCCCCACTTATGACTAAAGGTGGCGCTACTGAGCCCCTCACCACGCCCGTTTCTGAAACTTTGCACATGTCTACGGGCTAATAAATGTGATGTGTCTGTCGAGTTTCATCCAATTTCAAGTATGTTAAGAGTCTCAAAAGCATCAAAAAAGAATATTAAAGTTTGAAGCGTTGCCATGGCAACAGTATTAAAGATATCAAAAATCCTTTCACAGGTCTACATCTGCCGTGTGTTTACATTATACACATAAACTTTGAAGCAAATCGGGTAAAAATAAGAGGGTGATTTCAAAGCATTTTGAAAGGGACACACTTCCTGCTGCCAGTTGGTGGCGCTATAACTTTGACTCACAATAGTCACATCCATGTGATCGGCCTCTTACAACGAACACACTGCTGAAGTTTAATCAAGATCAGTTAATGTATGCAGAAGTTATAACACACTTCCTGTTTCCATTATTCGCCATCAATTCGTGTCCTCGCCACGGCCAAACCGTTCGAGATATCAAAAATCTGTCCGCAATTTAGCATCCTCAATGTCTTGACTTCATGCTGACTGAGTTTGTTCAGAGGGTTAAAAGCAGTGGCCATCCGTGTTACGAGATGGCATACAAGGACAGGGTTTGAATATGAGGAGGTTTTGTATCTACTTTATCTGTGTTTTTATAGCATGTTTTGTTTTCCTACTAAATATTAATCCAACTTTTTCTTGTTTATACTGAAATGACTGAGGGTCCGACCTATAGTGTTGGGGATGTAATGACTGAGTTTGGAGGCGAATGGATGAATTCCCTAGGAGGAGTACATTAAATTCCACAGCATGCGTTTCCAAACAACCCATAATAGCCGACTTCCTGTTGGGCTGGCGTAAAAAGTAAAAGTACGAAAGTTGTTCGGCCCGATGAGATCTATATGTGTACCGAGTTTCATATTATTACATGCAAGCGTGTCTGATTATGGACCAAGTTTTCGGACCCCGTTCAAGGGGGCGCTGTCGAGCCCCCCTGCCACGCCCGGGTACCAGCTTCAGCCCGGCCCTGATGGCCGCGGGTTCTGACCCGTGTGCAAAGTTTCAAGAGTTTTCGAGCACGTTAAGGGTCTCAAAAGTGCCCGAAAGGTTGACAGAAAAATAAGAATAAGAATAATAATAATAAAATATAGCTGCGAGCAGCGATTGCGGGCCCAAGCCGGTGGCACCGCCACCCTGGTGCCTTTAGTTACACTAAAGGCACCGCGGTGGCGGTGTCACCGGCTTGGGCCCTCCATCGCTGCTCGCAGCTATATTTATATATATATATATATATATATATATATATATATATATATATATATATAAAAATATATACATATATATATATATATATATATATATATTTATATATACATATATATATATCATATATATATATAGATATATAGATAGATAGATATAGATATAGATATATAAATTAATGAACATATATATAATATATATATATATATATATATATATTTAAGTGTGTGTGTGTATATATATATATATATATATATATATATATATATATATATGTATATTATTTTTTCGCCTATTTTTAATATATATTATTATTATACATATAATAATAATATATATATTTTATTATATTTTTTGGATGCTAAACTATTGTTTATTATAAGCTTTGTACTTCACTCTCGTTCCAATATTGAAGGGGAAAATTATCCTCTTCACATGCGCAAAAATGTGCTTGGAAACATCACAGTTGAGCGGTGATTACTGTGAATAGTATGAATTGTACTACTGAATATTTAAACAGAGCAGTGTTTTTATATGTTAGGTTGACTATTTTATTATTAAGGCTATAATGAACAGGCTGCGATGTCAAGATTGCAATGCTGGAATGCACAATATGTTGTTGTTGTTGGTGTGTGTGTGTGTGTGTGTGTGTGTGTGTGTGTGTGTGTGTGTGTGTGTGTGTGTGTGAGGCTCAATCAAACAATGGAGACATAAAAACATAGTCTGTCATACAGGATATCATTCAAACTGCAAAGTGTTTCCTTATATTTGTGTACACTCGCAATAAAACACAACATTGTGCTTTTGTCTAACTATAAACTCTTGTCAAACTGTAACCTACAACTGTCACCCAACCAAAATCTCTCTCTCTCTCACACACACACACACACACACACACACACACACACACACACACACACATACACACACAGTTAAAAAAAAAAAAAAAAATTGTATCCAACCCCATTTAAAAACAGTCTGTCGTTGCCATCTTTTGGACATTCATCATATTGCATTGGATTTAATTGATTGTCCTCAAACCGAGCACTAATCTGTTTATTTTTAAGTCAAACATTCTACATTGATTAAAAAAGACAATCAAATGTATTTTTTAATGGTAGTATTATTTTATACAGAAATAAATTATTTATAATTCAGATGAGAATAAAGTTAGTGTTAACTAAAATTGAAAGGAAAACAAATATATTGATCTGAAATCTACTATAATTCGCTGCAAATAGGTTGACTATTTTATCAAAATGAAACTAAAATGCTCACGGCTGCATGGGCATTCATAACGGTGTGCGACTGCATGTCCACGGCGAGGAACGAGCAGAACAGTCAACGTTTTTTATTTCATTCCAACTTCCATAGGAATTCATTGAAAACACTCGCTCTACTCTGCACCATTATCAATGTCTGTGCAGACAAACATATTTTACTTTCGTTGTTAAGTTAGCGATTCAAAAGCCCCCTGCGGTGTCACACGTCGATTAACCGGTGGTAAAATATTCTCACCGTCACATACCTAGTATATTTTTTATATAGATCCAATAGGCCTACCTGATTTTGAACACAAGAGGGCAGTATAGCCCTATGTATGACTTGATTTTTTTTTTTTACTTTACTGTTTTTAATTTTAGAATAAAATTAGAATAAAAATCTTTTTAAAATAAGAATAAAATGGGTTTAGTTCTGATATTTTTATAATTTTATATAGAAATAAATGGTGTATAATTAAATTTTTAGAAGATATTGGGCTTTTAGTGTTTCCTTTTTTGACATTACTTTAATCCCTCGCCATAGCAAAACCGTTTGAGATATTTACTATCTGTACACAATTTAGCATATTTAATGTATTTTCATCATGTTGAAAAAGTTTGGTGGGAATAAAATAAATAGTTTAAGAGGAGTGGCTAAAACTTCAGAGGCTGATTTAGCAAAAAAATCCACATTCAGACCAAAATATCTGACTTCCTGATGGCCGGAGCTAATGAATGTAAATTAGAAAGTTGTCCGGCTTGATGAGTACAATATACAAACTATTTTTTTTTTACTGTAGTTAAAACTAACCCGCCCACTTTTGTCAAAAGTATGTTGAAAGTGACACACTTCCTGCTTTCACAGGTCTACATCTGCCGTGTGTTTACATTATACACATAAACTTTGAAGCAAATCGGGTAAAAATAAGAGGGTGATTTCAAAGCATTTTGAAAGGGACACACTTCCTACTGCCAGTTGGTGGCGCTATAACTTTGACTCACAATAGTCACATCCATGTGATCGGCCTCTTACAACGAACACACTGCTGAAGTTTAATCAAGATCAGTTAATGTATGCAGAAGTTATAACACACTTCCTGTTTCCATTATTCGCCATAAATTTGCTTCCTCGCCACAGCCAAACCGTTTGAGATATCAAAAATCCGTCCGCAATTTATCATCCTCAATGTCTTGACTTCATGCTGACCGAGTTTTGAGGCGAATGGATGAATTCCCTAGGAGGAGTACATTAAATTCCACAGCATGCGTTTCCAAACAACCCATAATAGCCGACTTCCTGTTGGGCTGGCGTAAAAAGTAAAAGTACGAAAGTTGTTCGGCCCGATGAGATCTATATGTGTACCGAGTTTCATATTATTACATGCAAGCGTGTCTGATGTATGGACCAAGTTTTCGGACCCCGTTCAAGGGGGCGCTGTTGAGCCCCCCTGCCACGCCCGGGTACCAGCTTCAGCCCGGCCCTGATGGCCGCGGGTTCTGACCCGTGTGCAAAGTTTCAAGAGTTTTCGAGCACGTTAAGGGTCTCAAAAGTGCCCGAAAGGTTGACAGAAAAATAAGAATAAGAAGAAGAAGAATAATAATAATAAAATATAGCTGCGAGCAGCGATTGCGGGCCCAAGCCGGTGGCACCGCAACCCCGGTGCCTTTAGTTACCTAAAGGCACCGGGGTGGCGGTGCCGCCGGCTTTGGCCCTCCATCGCTGCTCGCAGCTATATTTATATATATATATATATATATATACACACACACACACACACACATATATATATACATATATATATATATATATATATACATACACACACACACACACACACATATATATATATATATATATATATATATATAAGACAGAAAATATTACTTGTCTCTGATTTTATGATACACTCAAAATATTCCACAACAAATCCTTTAAATTTAATGTAAAAATAAAAACGAAAGTAAGCCGCGTTGGTCTCACGTAACCCTCTCAGTAGAATCAAAATGTTTCAATATTTGCGATGTATTTGGATGCTAAACTATTCTTTATTATAGGCTTTGTACTTCACTCGTGTTCCAATATCGATGGAAAAAATCATCCTCTTCACACGCGCAAAAATGTGCTTGGAAACATCACAGCGGAGCTCTGCTTACTGTGAATGGTACAAATTGTACTACTGACTATTTAAACAGAGCAGTGTAATTCGTATATCTTATGTTGACTATTTTTATTATTATATTGTATTAGGGCTATAATGAACAGGCTGCGATGTCAAGATTGCAATTCTGGAATGTGTGTGTGTGTGTGTGTGTGTGTGACGCTGTTGCGGTTGAACAGTGGACATATAAAAACATAAATAAAATGTATTAGTTTATTCCTACTTCCATAGGAATACATTGAAAATGCTCGCTCTACTCCGCACCATTATCAATGTCTGTGCGGACGTCTGTATTTTACTTTTGCTTTTAAGTTAGCGATTTAAAAGCCCTCAGCGGTGTCACACGTCGATTAACCGGTGGGAAAATGTTATCACAGTCACATCCCTAATATATTTATATATAAATACAATAGGCCTACCTGAAAGAGAATTTTACTTGCCCGACCAGAGTATAGCCTGATTAGAACGTCAATAACAAAAAAATAAATAACTTGGGAATCACTAAAACGAGAGATTATTCTAATTTCATTACATTCATTTTAAGTTGCAATCAGCAGTTAATAATAAATGTATTACTGATCAATGGTAACAAGGTTGCCCTGCTGAGGCTCATGCAGCTTCTCCAGGAGAATTGTAAACAAATGAGCGCAGCACACAAAAAAGCAACCCAGTTAACAACATACTGACTATAAAAATTACAAATATGGAGTTTTTATATATTTTATAACATAGAGTTAAGCAACCTCACTTGACGAGTAGGCTACTATTTCCTGAATACAATCACGATTGAAACTGTGACATTGATTTCATACAACAGGTTAATAAACAGTTATAATTAAGACACTTACATTTTAGATGCAATATTGACTGTTTTTGTTCTGTTTCAGTAGCAAAAATAGTTAAACAAAGATCACAGCAGAACCGTCGCGCATCTCACGGCAACTTGTTTTCTCATTACTGAATGATTCAGCATTTTGAACGAATCGGTTGACTCAAAGATTCAATGATCAATCCATAAACATCTGTCTCAATCATGAATGACTCAGTCATTCGAACGAATCGTTTGAACGAATGAATCAATGACTCGCTCATTAAGACGGTCGCCTGGCGACACCTAATGGCGGTTTAGTGTTATGTTTAAAAGTATCATTCTTTCCAACGTGTGTGCACCATTATCAATGTCCGTGCGGACGTCCGAATTTTACTTTCACTTTTATATTAGCGATTTAAAAGCACCCGCTCGTGTCACACGTCGATTAACCGATGGGAAAATATCCTCACAGTCATATACCTAATACATTTATATTTAAATACAATATAGGCCTACCTAGTAAAAGTTTTATATACTATATTTATATCCTTTTGGACACAAGAGGGCAGTATAGCCCTATGTTTGCTTTTTTGTTGAACCAAATAGCACTAAATAGCCTGTTTTTTACTTTTTTTATACTTCTTGAATTGCAAAAACAGAATAAAATGGATTTAGTTCTAATATTTGTATAATTTTCTATAAAAATAAACGGTGTATAATTACATTTGTAGAAGATATGAGATGTTTTCTGATTCCTTTTTTGACATTACTTTAATCCCTCGCCATATCAAAACCGTTTGAGATATTTATTATCCGTTCACAATTTAGCATATTTAATGTATTTTCATCATGTTGAAAAAGTTTGGTGGGAATAAAATAAATAGTTTAAGAGGAGTGGCTAAACATTCAGAGGCTGATTTTGCAAAAAAAATCCACATTCAGACCAAAATATCTGACTTCCTGATGGCCGGAGCTAATGAATGTAAATTAGAAAGTTGTCCGGCTTGATGAGTACAATATACAAACTATTTTTTTTTTACTGTAGTTAAAACTAACCCGCCCACTTTTGTCAAAAGCATGTTGAAAGTGACACACTTCCTGCTGCCACTTGGTGGCGCTATAACTTTGACTCACAATAGTTACATCCATCTGATCGGCCTCTTACCACGAACACACTGCTGAAGTTTCATCAAGATCAGTTAATGTATGCAGAAGTTATTCCACTTCGTGTTTCTCTTTTCTCGCCATAAATTTGTTTCCTCGCCACGGTCAAACCGTTCGAGATATCAAAAATCCGTCCGCAATTTAGAATCCTCAATGTCTTGACTTCATGCACACCGAGTTTGGTGGGGATTGGATGAATTCTCTAGGAGGAGTACTTCGCATTACACAGCAAGCGTTTTCCAAACAACCCATAATAGCCGACTTCCTGTTGGGCTGGCGTAAAACTTAGAGCACGAAAGTTGTTCGGCCCGATGATATCTATATGTGTACTGAGTTTCAAATTAATTCATGCAAGCGTGTTTGATCTATGGACCAAGTTTTGGGACCCCGTTCAAGGGGACGCTGTTGAGCCCCCCTGCCACGCCCGGGTACCAGCTTCAACCCGTCCCTGATGGCAGGGGGTTCCGACTTGTATGTAAAGTTTCAAGAGTTTTTGAGCACGTTAAGGACCCCAAAAGCCCCTGAAACCTTGATTAACAATATAAAAGCAATAGTCAAATCCCCCCTCCCCTCACACACACAGAGACACAGAGAGAGGGAGAGAAAATTCTTCAGAAAATCCACATTCAAACCAAAATATCTCTCTTCCTGTTGGTCGGAGATCGTTAATGTAAATTAGAAAGTTGTCCGTCTTGATGAGAACAATACACATACCAAGTTTTGTTGTTGTTGATAAAACTAACCCCCCCACTTATGACTAAAGGTGGCGCTACTGAGCCCCTCACCACGCCCGTTTCTGAAACTTTGCACATGTCTACGGGCTAATAAATGTGATGTGTCTGTCGAGTTTCATCCAATTTCAAGTATGTTAAGAGTCTCAAAAGCATCAAAAAAGAATATTAAAGTTTGAAGCGTTGCCATGGCAACAGTATTAAAGATATCAAAAATCCTTTCACAGGTCTACATCTGCCGTGTGTTTACATTATACACATAAACTTTGAAGCAAATCGGGTAAAAATAAGAGGGTGATTTCAAAGCATTTTGAAAGGGACACACTTCCTGCTGCCAGTTGGTGGCGCTATAACTTTGACTCACAATAGTCACATCCATGTGATCGGCCTCTTACAACGAACACACTGCTGAAGTTTAATCAAGATCAGTTAATGTATGCAGAAGTTATAACACACTTCCTGTTTCCATTATTCGCCATCAATTCGTGTCCTCGCCACGGCCAAACCGTTCGAGATATCAAAAATCTGTCCGCAATTTAGCATCCTCAATGTCTTGACTTCATGCTGACTGAGTTTGGAGGCGAATGGATGAATTCCCTAGGAGGAGTACATTAAATTCCACAGCATGCGTTTCCAAACAACCCATAATAGCCGACTTCCTGTTGGGCTGGCGTAAAAAGTAAAAGTACGAAAGTTGTTCGGCCCGATGAGATCTATATGTGTACCGAGTTTCATATTATTACATGCAAGCGTGTCTGATTTATGGACCAAGTTTTCGGACCCCGTTCAAGGGGGCGCTGTCGAGCCCCCCTGCCACGCCCGGGTACCAGCTTCAGCCCGGCCCTGATGGCCGCGGGTTCTGACCCGTGTGCAAAGTTTCAAGAGTTTTCGAGCACGTTAAGGGTCTCAAAAGTGCCCGAAAGGTTGACAGAAAAATAAGAATAAGAATAATAATAATAAAATATAGCTGCGAGCAGCGATTGCGGGCCCAAGCCGGTGGCACCGCCACCCTGGTGCCTTTAGTTACACTAAAGGCACCGCGGTGGCGGTGTCACCGGCTTGGGCCCTCCATCGCTGCTCGCAGCTATATTTATATATATATATATATATATATATATATATATATATAAAAATATATACATATATATATATATATATATATATATATTTATATATACATATATATATATCATATATATATATAGATATATAGATAGATAGATATAGATATAGATATATAAATTAATGAACATATATATAATATATATATATATATATATATATATTTAAGTGTGTGTGTGTATATATATATATATATATATATATATATATATATATATATATATATATATATATATATATATATATGTATATTATTTTTTCGCCTATTTTTAATATATATTATTATTATACATATAATAATAATATATATATTTTATTATATTTTTTGGATGCTAAACTATTGTTTATTATAAGCTTTGTACTTCACTCTCGTTCCAATATTGAAGGGGAAAATTATCCTCTTCACATGCGCAAAAATGTGCTTGGAAACATCACAGTTGAGCGGTGATTACTGTGAATAGTATGAATTGTACTACTGAATATTTAAACAGAGCAGTGTTTTTATATGTTAGGTTGACTATTTTATTATTAAGGCTATAATGAACAGGCTGCGATGTCAAGATTGCAATGCTGGAATGCACAATATGTTGTTGTTGTTGGTGTGTGTGTGTGTGTGTGTGTGTGTGTGTGTGTGTGTGTGTGTGTGTGTGTGTGTGAGGCTCAATCAAACAATGGAGACATAAAAACATAGTCTGTCATACAGGATATCATTCAAACTGCAAAGTGTTTCCTTATATTTGTGTACACTCGCAATAAAACACAACATTGTGCTTTTGTCTAACTATAAACTCTTGTCAAACTGTAACCTACAACTGTCACCCAACCAAAATCTCTCTCTCTCTCACACACACACACACACACACACACACACACACACATACACACACAGTTAAAAAAAAAAAAAAAAATTGTATCCAACCCCATTTAAAAACAGTCTGTCGTTGCCATCTTTTGGACATTCATCATATTGCATTGGATTTAATTGATTGTCCTCAAACCGAGCACTAATCTGTTTATTTTTAAGTCAAACATTCTACATTGATTAAAAAAGACAATCAAATGTATTTTTTAATGGTAGTATTATTTTATACAGAAATAAATTATTTATAATTCAGATGAGAATAAAGTTAGTGTTAACTAAAATTGAAAGGAAAACAAATATATTGATCTGAAATCTACTATAATTCGCTGCAAATAGGTTGACTATTTTATCAAAATGAAACTAAAATGCTCACGGCTGCATGGGCATTCATAACGGTGTGCGACTGCATGTCCACGGCGAGGAACGAGCAGAACAGTCAACGTTTTTTATTTCATTCCAACTTCCATAGGAATTCATTGAAAACACTCGCTCTACTCTGCACCATTATCAATGTCTGTGCAGACAAACATATTTTACTTTCGTTGTTAAGTTAGCGATTCAAAAGCCCCCTGCGGTGTCACACGTCGATTAACCGGTGGTAAAATATTCTCACCGTCACATACCTAGTATATTTTTTATATAGATCCAATAGGCCTACCTGATTTTGAACACAAGAGGGCAGTATAGCCCTATGTATGACTTGATTTTTTTTTTTTACTTTACTGTTTTTAATTTTAGAATAAAATTAGAATAAAAATCTTTTTAAAATAAGAATAAAATGGGTTTAGTTCTGATATTTTTATAATTTTATATAGAAATAAATGGTGTATAATTAAATTTTTAGAAGATATTGGGCTTTTAGTGTTTCCTTTTTTGACATTACTTTAATCCCTCGCCATAGCAAAACCGTTTGAGATATTTACTATCTGTACACAATTTAGCATATTTAATGTATTTTCATCATGTTGAAAAAGTTTGGTGGGAATAAAATAAATAGTTTAAGAGGAGTGGCTAAAACTTCAGAGGCTGATTTAGCAAAAAAATCCACATTCAGACCAAAATATCTGACTTCCTGATGGCCGGAGCTAATGAATGTAAATTAGAAAGTTGTCCGGCTTGATGAGTACAATATACAAACTATTTTTTTTTTACTGTAGTTAAAACTAACCCGCCCACTTTTGTCAAAAGTATGTTGAAAGTGACACACTTCCTGCTTTCACAGGTCTACATCTGCCGTGTGTTTACATTATACACATAAACTTTGAAGCAAATCGGGTAAAAATAAGAGGGTGATTTCAAAGCATTTTGAAAGGGACACACTTCCTACTGCCAGTTGGTGGCGCTATAACTTTGACTCACAATAGTCACATCCATGTGATCGGCCTCTTACAACGAACACACTGCTGAAGTTTAATCAAGATCAGTTAATGTATGCAGAAGTTATAACACACTTCCTGTTTCCATTATTCGCCATAAATTTGCTTCCTCGCCACAGCCAAACCGTTTGAGATATCAAAAATCCGTCCGCAATTTATCATCCTCAATGTCTTGACTTCATGCTGACCGAGTTTTGAGGCGAATGGATGAATTCCCTAGGAGGAGTACATTAAATTCCACAGCATGCGTTTCCAAACAACCCATAATAGCCGACTTCCTGTTGGGCTGGCGTAAAAAGTAAAAGTACGAAAGTTGTTCGGCCCGATGAGATCTATATGTGTACCGAGTTTCATATTATTACATGCAAGCGTGTCTGATGTATGGACCAAGTTTTCGGACCCCGTTCAAGGGGGCGCTGTTGAGCCCCCCTGCCACGCCCGGGTACCAGCTTCAGCCCGGCCCTGATGGCCGCGGGTTCTGACCCGTGTGCAAAGTTTCAAGAGTTTTCGAGCACGTTAAGGGTCTCAAAAGTGCCCGAAAGGTTGACAGAAAAATAAGAATAAGAAGAAGAAGAATAATAATAATAAAATATAGCTGCGAGCAGCGATTGCGGGCCCAAGCCGGTGGCACCGCAACCCCGGTGCCTTTAGTTACCTAAAGGCACCGGGGGTGGCGGTGCCGCCGGCTTTGGCCCTCCATCGCTGCTCGCAGCTATATTTATATATATATATATATATATATACACACACACACACACACACATATATATATACATATATATATATATATATATATATACATACACACACACACACACACACATATATATATATATATATATATATATATATAAGACAGAAAATATTACTTGTCTCTGATTTTATGATACACTCAAAATATTCCACAACAAATCCTTTAAATTTAATGTAAAAATAAAAACGAAAGTAAGCCGCGTTGGTCTCACGTAACCCTCTCAGTAGAATCAAAATGTTTCAATATTTGCGATGTATTTGGATGCTAAACTATTCTTTATTATAGGCTTTGTACTTCACTCGTGTTCCAATATCGATGGAAAAAATCATCCTCTTCACACGCGCAAAAATGTGCTTGGAAACATCACAGCGGAGCTCTGCTTACTGTGAATGGTACAAATTGTACTACTGACTATTTAAACAGAGCAGTGTAATTCGTATATCTTATGTTGACTATTTTTATTATTATATTGTATTAGGGCTATAATGAACAGGCTGCGATGTCAAGATTGCAATTCTGGAATGTGTGTGTGTGTGTGTGTGTGTGTGACGCTGTTGCGGTTGAACAGTGGACATATAAAAACATAAATAAAATGTATTAGTTTATTCCTACTTCCATAGGAATACATTGAAAATGCTCGCTCTACTCCGCACCATTATCAATGTCTGTGCGGACGTCTGTATTTTACTTTTGCTTTTAAGTTAGCGATTTAAAAGCCCTCAGCGGTGTCACACGTCGATTAACCGGTGGGAAAATGTTATCACAGTCACATCCCTAATATATTTATATATAAATACAATAGGCCTACCTGAAAGAGAATTTTACTTGCCCGACCAGAGTATAGCCTGATTAGAACGTCAATAACAAAAAAATAAATAACTTGGGAATCACTAAAACGAGAGATTATTCTAATTTCATTACATTCATTTTAAGTTGCAATCAGCAGTTAATAATAAATGTATTACTGATCAATGGTAACAAGGTTGCCCTGCTGAGGCTCATGCAGCTTCTCCAGGAGAATTGTAAACAAATGAGCGCAGCACACAAAAAAGCAACCCAGTTAACAACATACTGACTATAAAAATGACAAATATGGAGTTTTTATATATTTTATAACATAGAGTTAAGCAACCTCACTTGACGAGTAGGCTACTATTTCCTGAATACAATCACGATTGAAACTGTGACATTGATTTCATACAACAGGTTAATAAACAGTTATAATTAAGACACTTACATTTTAGATGCAATATTGACTGTTTTTGTTCTGTTTCAGTAGCAAAAATAGTTAAACAAAGATCACAGCAGAACCGTCGCGCATCTCACGGCAACTTGTTTTCTCATTACTGAATGATTCAGCATTTTGAACGAATCGGTTGACTCAAAGATTCAATGATCAATCCATAAACATCTGTCTCAATCATGAATGACTCAGTCATTCGAACGAATCGTTTGAACGAATGAATCAATGACTCGCTCATTAAGACGGTCGCCTGGCGACACCTAATGGCGGTTTAGTGTTATGTTTAAAAGTATCATTCTTTCCAACGTGTGTGCACCATTATCAATGTCCGTGCGGACGTCCGAATTTTACTTTCACTTTTATATTAGCGATTTAAAAGCACCCGCTCGTGTCACACGTCGATTAACCGATGGGAAAATATCCTCACAGTCATATACCTAATACATTTATATTTAAATACAATATAGGCCTACCTAGTAAAAGTTTTATATACTATATTTATATCCTTTTGGACACAAGAGGGCAGTATAGCCCTATGTTTGCTTTTTTGTTGAACCAAATAGCACTAAATAGCCTGTTTTTTACTTTTTTTATACTTCTTGAATTGCAAAAACAGAATAAAATGGATTTAGTTCTAATATTTGTATAATTTTCTATAAAAATAAACGGTGTATAATTACATTTGTAGAAGATATGAGATGTTTTCTGATTCCTTTTTTGACATTACTTTAATCCCTCGCCATATCAAAACCGTTTGAGATATTTATTATCCGTTCACAATTTAGCATATTTAATGTATTTTCATCATGTTGAAAAAGTTTGGTGGGAATAAAATAAATAGTTTAAGAGGAGTGGCTAAACATTCAGAGGCTGATTTTGCAAAAAAAATCCACATTCAGACCAAAATATCTGACTTCCTGATGGCCGGAGCTAATGAATGTAAATTAGAAAGTTGTCCGGCTTGATGAGTACAATATACAAACTATTTTTTTTTTACTGTAGTTAAAACTAACCCGCCCACTTTTGTCAAAAGCATGTTGAAAGTGACACACTTCCTGCTGCCACTTGGTGGCGCTATAACTTTGACTCACAATAGTTACATCCATCTGATCGGCCTCTTACCACGAACACACTGCTGAAGTTTCATCAAGATCAGTTAATGTATGCAGAAGTTATTCCACTTCGTGTTTCTCTTTTCTCGCCATAAATTTGTTTCCTCGCCACGGTCAAACCGTTCGAGATATCAAAAATCCGTCCGCAATTTAGAATCCTCAATGTCTTGACTTCATGCACACCGAGTTTGGTGGGGATTGGATGAATTCTCTAGGAGGAGTACTTCGCATTACACAGCAAGCGTTTTCCAAACAACCCATAATAGCCGACTTCCTGTTGGGCTGGCGTAAAACTTAGAGCACGAAAGTTGTTCGGCCCGATGATATCTATATGTGTACTGAGTTTCAAATTAATTCATGCAAGCGTGTTTGATCTATGGACCAAGTTTTGGGACCCCGTTCAAGGGGACGCTGTTGAGCCCCCCTGCCACGCCCGGGTACCAGCTTCAACCCGTCCCTGATGGCAGGGGGTTCCGACTTGTATGTAAAGTTTCAAGAGTTTTTGAGCACGTTAAGGACCCCAAAAGCCCCTGAAACCTTGATTAACAATATAAAAGCAATAGTCAAATCCCCCCTCCCCTCACACACACAGAGACACAGAGAGAGGGAGAGAAAATTCTTCAGAAAATCCACATTCAAACCAAAATATCTCTCTTCCTGTTGGTCGGAGATCGTTAATGTAAATTAGAAAGTTGTCCGTCTTGATGAGAACAATACACATACCAAGTTTTGTTGTTGTTGATAAAACTAACCCCCCCACTTATGACTAAAGGTGGCGCTACTGAGCCCCTCACCACGCCCGTTTCTGAAACTTTGCACATGTCTACGGGCTAATAAATGTGATGTGTCTGTCGAGTTTCATCCAATTTCAAGTATGTTAAGAGTCTCAAAAGCATCAAAAAAGAATATTAAAGTTTGAAGCGTTGCCATGGCAACAGTATTAAAGATATCAAAAATCCTTTCACAGGTCTACATCTGCCGTGTGTTTACATTATACACATAAACTTTGAAGCAAATCGGGTAAAAATAAGAGGGTGATTTCAAAGCATTTTGAAAGGGACACACTTCCTGCTGCCAGTTGGTGGCGCTATAACTTTGACTCACAATAGTCACATCCATGTGATCGGCCTCTTACAACGAACACACTGCTGAAGTTTAATCAAGATCAGTTAATGTATGCAGAAGTTATAACACACTTCCTGTTTCCATTATTCGCCATCAATTCGTGTCCTCGCCACGGCCAAACCGTTCGAGATATCAAAAATCTGTCCGCAATTTAGCATCCTCAATGTCTTGACTTCATGCTGACTGAGTTTGGAGGCGAATGGATGAATTCCCTAGGAGGAGTACATTAAATTCCACAGCATGCGTTTCCAAACAACCCATAATAGCCGACTTCCTGTTGGGCTGGCGTAAAAAGTAAAAGTACGAAAGTTGTTCGGCCCGATGAGATCTATATGTGTACCGAGTTTCATATTATTACATGCAAGCGTGTCTGATTTATGGACCAAGTATTCGGACCCCGTTCAAGGGGGCGCTGTCGAGCCCCCCTGCCACGCCCGGGTACCAGCTTCAGCCCGGCCCTGATGGCCGCGGGTTCTGACCCGTGTGCAAAGTTTCAAGAGTTTTCGAGCACGTTAAGGGTCTCAAAAGTGCCCGAAAGGTTGACAGAAAAATAAGAATAAGAAGAAGAATAATAATAATAATAAAATATAGCTGCGAGCAGCGATTGCGGGCCCAAGCCGGTGGCACCGCAACCCCGGTGCCTTTAGTTACCTAAAGGCACCGGGGTGGCGGTGTCACCGGCTTGGGCCCTCCATCGCTGCTCGCAGCTATATTTATATATATATATATATATATATATAAAAATGTAACAAAAAAAAAAATATATATACATTATATATATGTAAAAAAAAAAAAAAAAAAAAAAAAATATATATATATATATACATATATGGTGTGCGTCCACGGCGAGGAACGGGCAGAGAAGAGCAAACGTTTTTTAGTTAATTCCTACTTCCATAGGAATTCATTGAAAATGCTCGCTCTACTCAGCACCATTATTCAAGTCTGTGCAGACATCTGTATTTTACTTTAAGTTAGCGATTTAAAAGCCCCCAGCAGTGTCACACGTCGATTAACCGACATCCCTAATATATTTATATATATACAATAGGCCTACCTGAAAGAGAATTTAGCTTGCCCGACCAGAGTAGCCTGATTAGAACGTCAATGACAAAAAATAACTTGGGAATCACAAAAAAAACGAGAGATTATTCTAATTTTATTACATTCATTTTAAGTTGCAATCAACAGTTGATAATAAATGTATTACTGATCAATGGTAACAAGGTTGCGCTGCTGAGGCTCGTGCAGCTTCTCCAGGAGAAACGTAAACAAATGAGCGCAGCACACAAAAAAGAAACCCAGTTAACAACATACTGACTATAAAAATGACAAATATGGAGTTTTTATATATTTTATAACCTATGATAGAGTTAAGCAACCTCACTTGACGAGTAGGCTACTGTTTCCTGAATACAATCACGATTGAAACTGTGACATTGATTTCATACAACAGGTTAATAAACAGTTATAATTAAGTCACTTACATTTTAGATGCAATATTGACTGTTTTTGTTCTGTTTCAGCAGCAAAAATAGTTAAACAAAGATCACAGCAGAACCGTCGCGCATCTCACAGCAACTTGTTTTCTCATTACTGAATGATTCAGCATTTAGAACGAATCGGTTGACTCAAAGATTCAATGATCAATCCATAAACATCTGTCTCAATCATGAATGACTCAGTCATTCGAACGAATCGTTTGAACGAATGAATCAATGACTCGCTCATTAAGACGGTCGCCTGGCGACACCTAATGGCGGTTTAGTGTTATGTTTAAAAGTATCATTCTTTCCAACGTGTGTGCACCATTATCAATGTCCGTGCGGACGTCCGAATTTTACTTTCACTTTTATATTAGCGATTTAAAAGCACCCGCTCGTGTCACAAGTCGATTAACCGTTGGGAAAATATCCTCACAGTCATATACCTAATACATTTATATTTAAATACAATATAGGCCTACCTAGTAAAAAGTTTTATATACTATATTTATATCCTTTTGGACACAAGAGGGCAGTATAGCCCTATATTTGCTTTTTTGTTGAACCAAATAGCACTAAATAGCCTGTTTTTAACTTTTTTTATACTTCTTGAATTGCAAAAACAGAATAAAATGGGTTTAGTTCTAATATTTGTATAATTTTATATAAAAATAAACGGTGTATAATTACATTTGTAGAAGATATGAGATGTTTTCTAATTCCTTTTTTGACATTACTTTAATCCCTCGCCATATCAAAACCGTTTGAGATATTCAATATCCGTTCACAATTTAGAATCTTTAATGTATTTTCATCATGTTGAAAAAGTTTGGTGTGAATAAAATAAACCACTTAGCAGGAGTGGGTAAAAATGCAGAGGCTGAATTTGCAAATAAATCCACATTCAAACCAAAATATCTGACTTCCTATTGGTCAGAGCTAATGGCTGCAAATTAGAAAGTTGTCCTGCTCGATGAGACCAATATACGTACTTATTTTTGTAATTGTGGGTAAAACTAACCCCCCCACTTTTGTCAAAAACATTTTGAAAGTGACACACTTCCTGCTACCAGTTGGTGGCGCTATAACTTTGACTCACAATAGTTACATTCATCTGATCGGCCTCTTACTACGAACACACTGCTGAAGTTTCATCAAGATCAGTTAATGTGTGCAGAAGTTATAACACTTTGTATTTCTCTTTTCTCGCCATAAATTCGTTTCCTCGCCACGGCCAAACCGTTCGAAATATTAAAAATCCGTCCGCAATTTAGCATCCTCAATGTCTTGACTTCATGCTTACCGAGTTTGGAGGCGATTGGATGAATTCTCTAGGATGAATACATCAAATTCCACGGCATGCGTTTTCCAAACAACCCATAATAGCCGACTTCCTGTTGGGCGGAGCTAATAACTTAGAGTGCGGAAGTTGTTCGGCCCGAAGAGATCTATATGTGTACCGAGTTTCATATTAATTCATGCAAGCGTGTTTGATATATGGACCAAGTTTTCAGACCGTGTTCAAGGGGGCGTTGTTGAGCCCCCCTGCCACGCCCGGGTACCAGCTTCAGCCCGGCCCTGATGACCGTGGGTTCTGACCTGTGAGAAAAGTTTCAAGAGTTTTTGAGCACGTTAAGGGCCCCAAAAGCCCCTGAAACCTTGAAAAACAAAGATTAAGTGGAATAGACAACCCCCCCCCCACACACACACACACACACACAGACACACAGAGAGAGAGAGAAAATTCTCCAGAAAGTCCACATTCAAACCAAAATATCTGACTTCCTGCTGGTCTGAGCTAATGACTGTAAATTAGAAAGTTGTCCGGCTTGATGAGAACAATATACGTACCAAGTTTTGTGATTCTAGGAAAAACGAAGCCCCCATTTTTGACTAAAGGTGGCGCTACTGAGCCATTCCACCATGCCCATTTCTGAGACTTTGCACATGTCTACTGGATAATAAATGTGATGTGTCTGTCGAGTTTCATGCATTTTCAAGCATGTGAAGAGTCTCAAAAGCATCCGAAAAGAATATTAAAGTTTGATGCGTTGCCACGGCAACAGTATCTAAGATATCAATAATCCTTTCACAGGTCTACATCTGCCGTGTGTCTACATTATACACATAAAGTTTTAAGCAAATCGGGTAAAAATAAGAGGATGATTTCAAAGCATTTTGAAAGTGACACACTTCCTGTTGCCAGTTGGTGGCGCTATAACTTTGACTCACAATAGTCACATCCATGTGATCGGCCTCTTACAACGAACACACTGCTGAAGTTTCATCAAGATCAGTTAATGTATGCAGAAGTTATAAAGCACTTCCTGTTTCTCTTTTCTCGCCATAAATTTGTTTCCTCGCCACGGCCAAACCGTTCGAGATATCAAAAATCCGTCCGCAATTTAGCATCCTCAATGTCTTGACTTTATGCTTACCGAGTTTGGAGGCGAATGGATGAATTTCCTAGGAGGAGTATTTTAAATTCCAGAGCGTACGTTTTTCAAACAACGCATAATAGCCGACTTCCTGTTGGGCTGGCGTAAAACTTAAAGCACGAATATTGTTTGGCCCGATAAGATCTATATGTGTACCGAGTTTCATACTAATTCATGCAAGCGTGTTTGATATATGGACCAAGTTTTCGGACCCCGTTCAAGGGGGCGCTGTCGAGCCCCCCTGCCACGCCCGGGTACCAGCTTCAGCCCGGCCCTGATGGCCGCGGGTTCTGACTCGTGTGCAAAGTTTCAAGAGTTTTTGAGCATGTTAAGGGCCCCAAAAGTGCCTGAATAGTCGTAAGAAAAATAATAATAAATATAGCTGCGAGCAGCGATTGCGGGCCCAAGCCGGTGGCACCGCCACCCTGGTGCCTTTAGTTACACTAAAGGCACCGGGGTGGCGGTTTCACCGGCTTGGGCCCTCCATCGCTGCTCGCAGCTATATTTATATATATATATATATATATATATATATAACAAAAAAAACAAAAACAAAATATATATATATTTTTTTTTTAAGTGTGTTTATATATATATATATATATATATTTATATATATATATATATATATATATATATATATATATATATATATATTACATTTTTTGGATGCTAAACATTTGTTTATTATAGGCTTTGTACTTCACTCACGTTCCACTATTGAAGGGAAAAATTATCCTCTTCACATGCGCAAATATGTGCTTGGAAACATCACAGTTTAGCGGTGATTACTGTGTTTAAATAGTCAGTACAATTCATACTATTCAGAGCAGTGTAATTTTTATATGTTAGGTTGACTATTTTATTATTATATTTTATAAAGGCTATAATGAACAGACTGCGATATCAAGATTGCAATGCGCTCGCTCTGCACCATTATCAATGTCCGTGCGGACGAACATATTTTACTTTCGTTTTTAAGTTACCGATTCAAAAGCCCCCAGCGGTGTCACACATCGATTAACCGGTGGGAAAATTTTCCCACAGTCACATCCCTAATATATTTATATATAAATACAATAGGCCAACCTGAAAGAGAATTTTACTTGCCCGACCAGAGTAGCCTGATTAGAACGTCAATGACAAAAAAATAACTTGGGAATCACTAAAACGAGAGATTATTCTAATTTTATTACATTCATTTTAAGTTGCAATCAACAGTTGTTAATAAATGGATTACCAGTAATCAGTTGATCAATGGTAACAAGGTTGCGCTGCTGAGGCTCATGCAGCTTCTCCAGGAGAAATGTAAACAAATGAGATCAGCACACAAAAAACAAACTCAGTTAACAACTTACTGACTATAAAAATGATAAATATGGAGTTTTGATATATTTTATAACAGTTAAGCAACCTCACTTGACGAGAAGGCTGTTTCCTGAATACAATCACGATTGAAACTGTGACATTGATTTCATACAACAGGTTAAAAAACAGTTACAATCAAGTCACTTACATTTTAGATGCAATATTGACTGTTTTTGTTCTGTTTCAGCAGCGAAAATAGTTAAACAAAAAGATCACAGCAGAATCATCACGCGCATCTCTCAGCAATGTGTTTTCTCATTTCTGAATGTTTCAGCATTTTGAACGAATCGGTTGACTCAAAGATTGAATGATCAATCCATAAACATATGTCTTAATCATGAATGACTCAGTCATTCAAACGAATCGTTTGAACGAATGAATCAATGACTCACTCATTAAGACGGTCGCCTGGCGACACTTAATGGCGGTTTAGTGTTATGTTTAAAAGTATCATTCTTTCCAACGTGTGTGTGATTTGTGTGTGCAACATTATCAATGTCCGTGCGGACGTCCGTTTTTTACTTTCACTTTTATATTAGCGATTTAAAAGCACCCGCTCGTGTCACACGTCGATTAACCGTTGGGAAAATATCCTCACAGTCATATACCTAATACATTTATATTTAAATACAATATAGGCCTACCTAGTAAAAAGTTTTATATACTATATTTATATCCTTTTGGACACAAGAGGGCAGTATAGCCCTATATTTGCTTTTTTTGTTGAACCAAATAGCACTAAATAGCCTGTTTTTAACTTTTTTATACTTCTTGAATTGCAAAAACAGAATAAAATGGGTTTAGTTCTAATATTTGTATAATTTTATATAAAAATAAACGGTGTATAATTACATTTGTAGAAGATATGAGATGTTTTCTGATTCCTTTTTGGACATTACTTTAATCCCTCGCCATAGCAAAACCGTTTGAGATATTTATTATCCGTTCACAATTTAGCATATTTAATGTATTTTCATCATGTTGAAAAAGTTTGGTGGGAATAAAATAAATAGTTTAAGAGGTGTGGCTAAAAATTCAGAGGCTGATTTTGCAAAGAAATCCACATTCAGACCAAAATATCTGACTTCCTGATGGCCAGAGCTAATGAATGTAAATTAGAAAGTTGTCCGGCTTGATGAATACAATATACAAACAATTTTTTTTTTACTGTAGTTAAAACTAACCCGCCCACTTTTGTCAAAAGCATGTTGAAAGTGACACACTTCCTGCTGCCAGTTGGTGGCGCTATAACTTTGACTCACAATAGTTACATCCATCTGATCGGCCTCTTACCACGAACACACTGCTGAAGTTTCATCAAGATCAGTTAATGTATGCAGAAGTTATTCCACTTCGTGTTTCTCTTTTCTCGCCATAAATTCGTTTCCTCGCCACGGCCAAACCGTTCGAGATATCAAAAATCCGTCCGCAATTTAGAATCCTCAATGTCTTGACTTCATGCTGACCGAGTTTGGTGGGGATTGAACGAATTCTCTAGGAGGAGTATTTCACATTCCACAGCAAGCGTTTTCCAAACAACCCATAATAGCCGACTTCCTGTTGGGCTGTGGCAAAACTTAGAGCACGAAAGTTGTTCGGCCCGATGAGATCTATATGTGTGCTGAGTTTCATATTAATTCATGCAAGCTAGTTTGATCTATGGACCAAGTTTTCGGACCCCATTCCAGGGGGCGCTGTTGAGCCCCCCTGCCACGCCCGGGTACCAGCTTCAACCCGTCCCTGATGGCAGGGGGTTCCGACTTGTATGTAAAGTTTCAAGAGTTTTTGAGCACGTTAAGGACCCCAAAAGCCCCTGAAACCTTGATTAACAATATAAAAGCAATAGTCAAATCCCCCCTCTCCTCACACACACAGAGACACAGAGAGAGGGAGAGAAAATTCTTCAGAAAATCCACATTCAAACCAAAATATCTCTCTTCCTGTTGGTCGGAGATCGTTAATGTAAATTAGAAAGTTGTCCGTCTTGATGAGAACAATACACATACCAAGTTTTGTTGCTGTTGATAAAACTAACCCCCCCACTTATGACTAAAGGTGGCGCTACTGAGCCCCTCACCACGCCCGTTTCTGAAACTTTGCACATGTCTACGGGCTAATAAATGTGATGTGTCTGTCGAGTTTCATCCAATTTCAAGTATGTTAAGAGTTTTAAAAGCATCAAAAAAGAATATTAAAGTTTGAAGCGTTGCCATGGCAACAGTATTAAAGATATCAAAAATCCTTTCACAGGTCTACATCTGCCGTGTGTTTACATTATACACATAAACTTTGAAGCAAATCGGGTAAAAATAAGAGGGTGATTTCAAAGTATTTTGAAAGGGACACACTTCCTGCTGCCAGTTGGTGGCGCTATAACTTTGACTCACAATAGTCACATCCATGTGATCGGCCTCTTACAACGAACACACTGCTGAAGTTTAATCAAGATCAGTTAATGTATGCAGAAGTTATAACACACTTCCTGTTTCCATTATTCGCCATCAATTCGTGTCCTCGCCACGGCCAAACCGTTCGAGATATCAAAAATCTGTCCGCAATTTAGCATCCTCAATGTCTTGACTTAATGCTGACTGAGTTTGGAGGCAAATGGATGAATTCTCTAGGAGGAGTACATTAAATTCCACAGCATGCGTTTCCAAACAACCCATAATAGCCGACTTCCTGTTGGGCTGGCGTAAAAAGTAAAAGTACGAAAGTTGTTTGGCCCGATGAGATCTATATGTGTATTGAGTTTCATATTATTACATGCAAGCATGTCTGATTTATGGACCAAACTTTCGGACCCCGTTCAAGGGGGCGCTGTTGAGCCCCCCTGCCACGCCCGGGTACCAGCTTCAGCCCGGCCCTGATGGCCGCAGGTTCTGACCTGTGTGCAAAATTTCAAGAGTTTTCGAGCATGTTAAAGGCCCCAAAAATGCCCGAAAGGTTGACAGAAAAATAAGAAGAATAATAATAATAATAATAATAATAAATAATCCTACCGGAAACAATAGGGCCTTCGCCCTTTCAGGGCTTGGGCCCTAATAATCCTACCGAAAACAATAGGGCCTTCGCCCTTTCAGGGCTTGGGCCCTAATAATCCTACCGAAAACAATAGGGCCTTCGCCCTTTCAGGGCTTGGGCCCTAATAATCCTACCGGAAACAATAGGGCCTTCGCCCTTTCAGGGCTTGGGCCCTAATAATTCTACCGAAAACAATAGGGCCTTCGCCCTTTCAGGGCTTGGGCCCTAATAATAATAATAAATAATCCTACCGAAAACAATAGGGCCTTCACCCTTTCAGGGCTTGGGCCCTAATAATAAACAGAGCAAAAACAATAGGGTCCTCTCACCATCGGTGCTCGGGCCCTAATAAACAGAGCAATTCCAAGAGGGTCCTCACACCATTGGTGCTCGGGCCCTAATAAAGAAATAAGCACAGGTAATTAATGATGTCAAGGTATTTTATGTCATTATGATGAGGTCAGTATTCTTTTCTAAATAAATTGGAAATTAAATCCATTTTAATGTATCCATTTTTGTATCACAGTCATTTTTTTTTAGAGCAAATCGAGTTAAACCAAGTGTCTTATTTCTTTCTCTGTTGTTCATTGTAGACTGTGTAAGTGTGCCGACTGAGATCACATATGCTGAGATTGAACTCATATCTAAAAAGAAACAGAAGAAAAAGAAAGCAAACAAAGGTAAATGGAAATAAAAGTCTCTGCTCTTATGATTTTATGATGTGGTTTTGTTGCTGTGCACTGTGAAACAGATCTGATCCAAAAAGGAAATTGCATGCAAATTGTGTATTTTGAGGTAATTTGGTCATTTTATTTAAAAATAAAATGATCCTCTCTGTAAAATTATGACAGAACACTAAATAATATGTGTTAATTAGCATGTTATAATGCCATATTTCATACCACTGATGGACATACAGTAAGCACTAGTGATATGAACTGGCATCTTCTAGGCCAGTGGTTCTCAGTCCTGGTCCTGGGGACCCACAGCTCTGAACATTTTATATGTCTCCTTTATCTGACACACCCAGTTCAGTTCAGAGCTCTTTCCTAACGAGATGATGATCTGAATCAGGTGTGTTAAATGAGGGAGACATACAAACTGTGCAGAGCTGTGGGTCCCCAGGACCAGGACTGAGAACCACTGTTCTAGGCAATAACAGTGAGAGTGACGACATTTACTCTAAACTGAAGCTGGAAACGGATTAAAGTGAGTGTCAAAATAAAAACAACCACTGAAAATGTACATGCATTATTGAGAATCTAAGAAAGTAATTTAAAAACAGGATCGTGAAGACTTGGTCTAGGTGTTAATATGGAAGGCCAAAAGGGCCAAAACGTGTGAAACTGTCATGTAAACACGTAATTGCATGCTGGCACATTGGAAACTATCTTGCACAAGCACAAAGAACAAACAAATTCTGTATATTGCAGGATTAAATCTAAAATTAAAAAATGGACAATGAACATAAATAGCATACATAATTATTATATTATTTTTTGAAAATTGAAAATCACTGATTAGAAATTTGTCTTGGGCTCAAAATATAGCCACTGCATCACATAAACACATAAAAATCATAACACCACACAACAATTAAAACAATACATATCGTAACACAATGAAAAAGCAAGCAACTGTAAACACAATTACATGAATCAGAAAGAGGGAGGGGGGATAATAGACCACTTACTGATAACTAATCTGCTTATCTAAATAAACGATGGATGTATTTAGACAGCCAAGGAGATGTAATCTTTGTCGTTGTGATGAAGCGAGTGCCACTGCTCGCTTCCGGGAAAGGGAATAAAGGTAACTTGGGTCCGTGAGGATGTAAACAAAATGATGGCTTACTCGCAGAGCACTCTCGTGCAAGGTGTAATTTATTTACAGTGCCAAAAAACAGACAGTCCACAGTGTAATATATATATACAGGTGCACACAAAAACCTAAAAAGTACCAAAAATAAATAAAATAAAAATAAAGATGGAAAACTCTTCAAAACGTATCCACAGTAAAAAGGTTTGCTTGAGGCACCGCAGTTGCACTCTCGCTCTGACTTGGTTAACAAGTCCTGATTGTGAGTCTGGCCTCCCTTTTCATAGGCCAGACTCCGCCTTCTTTGGAAAACACCCATTGAGAGGTAAAGATATATATTCTTTCTTTCTTGCAAGAGCTGTTGGCTCTTCTTACCAGTTACATTATTACCAGTTACATTATACCCACCAAAATGTTCATCAATCAACATTAAACAATATTTCTCACTGGTAATTATCAAATAAATACATTGTAATAATACATCATTATTAACAACACCGAAACACATAAATACCAAACACTTAATTCACATATAATTCCCCTAATCACAACACAATGGTTTCACTGGCTTTGGCGGCACTGCGCCAGCGCGACCCAACTATTATGTCATAAGTATCCGCTATTCGTCTGCTCGGTTTGGACGACGCAGCGTTTACCGGCCGGAAGCCCGACTACTCCCATACAACAAACAAACAAACGAACAAAGACACGCAAACAAAACACAAGACACGGATGATGTGTGTGTGTGTGTGTGAAATGATCGGGTATGCTACTGGACTGAAGGGAAATGTAGTGTGGAGAAATGTCCGTGAGCCATCGGACCGGCGTGTGCACCCGCGTTGCCGATGGCAAAACAACAGGTAAGGACGGGAATGGAGAGTGAATGGGGTATGTATGCAAGTGTGTTTGTGTGTGCGTGCCAGTGCTGCTCCCTCAGCGGTGACGATCAGACAGATTTGTCACAGTCGTGTTACTAGCTAGCTAGTAGGTTAACCTGCAGTTTCATGAACAGAGCTTCTCTTAAAGGGGTCATATAATGGTACATGCACTTTTACAAGTTGATTGTACTGAAATGTGTGTTGGCAGTGCCTGTACACAACCATCATAAAATGATAAAAATCCATCCAGTGGTTTTTTTTTTATCTCCTTATATGTTTTCCCCCCTCTCAAATCAAGCCGTTCGACCTAGTGACGTCACACGGTCGGATGCCCCTCCCGCGATTGTTGATTGACAGGAGCGTTTCAACACAGACCTGCCCTCGCTCGTGAGCGAGCTGCCTGTCTGTCATCATACTCCACGCGTCATTGTTGATACTGGCACTGTCTATGAGCAGAATGGCGTCTAAGCGATTGTGGTGTTCTAATCTTGGGTGTAATAAGGAACACAGCAGTCATTTTGACGAACCGCTGAAGACGCAGTGGCTGAGTTTGTTTTCGAAGGGAATATTCCCCACGATCAACGTCAGTGCTTTTGATGGGGGTCTAAAGTGGGAGTTAATACTACCCGCTCGCCTGCATGCAACCGCCGTTTTCACGACGACCCAGTGAAATCTCAAAAAGAGTGTTAATGCTTGGTTATCCGACTCACGCCGTTGGTGTTTTAAGTGTAGAAAATGTGCCCACGTCTCAGTGTTCACCCCTACACACAAGCACGATAAAACCCCGTGTCTCTCTCAGAGTCCACTCTCATAAAGCTGGCAAATGCCGCTAGAGTATTAACCCTCTGGAGTCTGAGCGGTTTTTTGGGCCCTGGGGGTGTTCTGACATGCTCTGACATTTGTGCTTTTTTCAGTTGCTTATAAACATATTAATGGCAAAGGTGTAAATTCACTCTATATAGCACAAACAGGACTACAATAATATGTGAGCCACATGTATGTACATGTTTTCATTTTTGAGAGAATAATGTTTATGCGTGGTTATCGAAAAAACTAAAAATTAAAGTTTTTGAAATAAGGCCACAAAACACATACTAAATATGTGGCAATAAGACTTTTGACTAATGGATGTCGTCGCCTATAGTTTTTTCTTCAAAATTATGTGAAAATAGTCTTGCTTTATCGTTCACATAAAACCATACATTGATTTAAATTGATGTAAAACAGGTTTTGCTTGGAAAGCCAATATGCGAGGGGGGCGTGAATGAGGAGTGGTTTACACCTTAGAATACAATGTCCCACCCACTCTGCATAATGATGAGCCATTCACTCAGGTGTGACACTGACTGAGCCACAATGCAAGGACAAAAGATATATTTAGAAGAAGACTTATATTGACCATTTAAGATTTTGCTTACATCTATCTTGTAAATATGTTTTGCTATTTTATTAAAACGGTTACAATTACAACAATAATTAAAATTTCAACAATATTTCAAGTGTACTCTTTCTTTGTAAAAAAAATGATTATAGGCCTACATTTTATCTATGTATTCATTAGTTTGAATATAGCCAACATTGGAACAGCTAACATCTTAGTTGATGACTTTATTTTTGACAAAAATAGTATTTTATATATAGAAATTGCTAAACAAAAGCTTATTTGATGTGGCAGTATATTCTACAGTAAAAACTGTACCCAAATCTACTAAACAAAATGTTGTCTTTCATATTTCGTCTGACTGTAACGTTTTTACTCATCTCAGTATAGCAATACAGTTTGCTAAAACATCATCATTCATTCACACACGCGATTTAAATTTAAACTGTCTTTGCCAGCTGTGGTAAACAGTGCGCATCTCTGCCGTTTATTCATTCATAAACAGAAACCCACGTGAAGAAATTCACGTGAGAAGGAAAAAACGTACTAGTATTCCTCAGCTCGCTCCTCGATATACCCGCACTTCTGAGGGACATTTTCCATTAGTATTATTCCTCACAGCGCTGCAAGACGGTGTAAACAATGATCTAAATAAACTTGTGTGTTTTCACGAGCTGATGGGGGCGTTCACAGGATTGCCTCAGCCATTTGCGTTTGAATAGCGCGCGCTCTCCGTGGGCGGAGTCACATTACATCTGAATTAGCTGTAATGAGGTCGACTGGAATCGCTCTCTTTTAATACAGATTTCACAAGATGAGAATATTTGTTTTTTATATAAATTACTTCATTTAAAAGAAGAGAATTCAAGCTTCATGCCTGTGTGTCTGTATGCCTGTTTGACTGAGTATTCGCTGAGTTATTGTTCATTTTCGGACGCGTTTCAGAATGGACTTCACTGGCAGAGAGAAGGCAGAACTCGCTTCGTGTTTATTTTTCTTTATTTGGCAAAAAGCACAACACTTTGTTTTTATTGTGAGTATACACAAAAATAATACACATTTAACAGAATCGATTGATGTATGAAACTCCTATGGAAAATCAAAGTCAACAGAGTATTTATGAGTTTCTTTTACACTAATAAAAAAAAAGCGAGCTGGTATCGCCGGCGATACCGTCGACCTCAGGGGGTTAAAAGTAGGAAATGTGCCCACGAACCCGTGCCCACACCTACTCACTGCCCGTTCTATCACACGGCCAAAGTTACCTCTCACCGGTCATGTTATAAATGTAAGTCCTGTGCCCGCTCACAAGCGCTCACACTTACTGACAAACACTTTACCCCCGGCGCTGCTCGCGCGTCCCGGTTTTCCCACAAAATGTTCCCCGTCTAAAGCAACCGGGACATCGTGTGTAAAACGACCAGCCATCGCTGTCAGCGAGCCGCTGTATCCAAGCACCGAGAGCGTGCGCTCCGCGCTCGTACCTCTGAGTCAGGTTATCAAGCCCACGAAGTGCGGCAATCGAAACCCGGAGGCCATTCTGCCCTTAGCTGTACATGCAGAACCATGGGAAGCTATTCCAGGTGTGTCAGAATGGGTGCTGAGCACAGTAAAACAGGGCTATTCGCTGCAGTTCGCCTGCCGTCCCCCGTGCTTTCAAGCACGGACCGAGACGACAGTGAATACGGAAGTAGCACACCTACTTCATGCAGAAATAACGAAACTACTGTGCAAAGGGGCCATAGAACCGGTACCTCCTTCTCTGAGCGAGTCAGGCTTTTACGGCCGTTACTTCCCCCATGAAGGACGGAGCTCTAAGACCTATCTTAGACCTGAGATATTTGAACAAAGCTCTCATGAGAAGACCGTTCAAAATGCTCACAACCAGACAGATACTTGCGCAAATTCGCCCGAGGGACTGGTTTATTTCTATCGATCTGAAAGACGTGTACTTTCAGATTCGGATAGTACCCCGTCACAGGCCATTCTTGAGATTCCCTGCGAGGGTCAAGTGTATCAATACACCGTCCTTCCGTTCGGCCTGTCTTTAGCGCCCCGTACATTCACAAAGTGCATGGACGCGGCTCTTGCTCCCCTGAGAAATCGGGGTATGCAAATTTTTAACTATCTGGACGATTGGCTGATTTTGGCACAGTCAGAGATAGAACTTATATCTCACAGGACAGTGCTTCTCAGCCATCTGGAAAGCCTGGGTCTTACGGTCAACTGGACCAAGAGCTCATTACTGCCCAGTCAGTCAGTTTCTTTTCTAGGAATAGAACTGGACTCTGTGGCTATGACGGCCCGTTTGTCGACACAGCGCGCGCGCCGTGTTCGAAACCTGGCCGCATCTTTCCAGAAGGGCAGCAACGCTCCTCTGAAAACATTTCAGAGAATGCTGGGTTTTATGGCGTCAGCTGCAGCAGTGCTTCAGCTGGGCTTATTGCGTATGCGCCCGCTGCAGCGCTGGCTGAACGCTCGAGTGCCTCACCGAGCTTGGGCTTCCGGCGGCAGACGAATCAGAGTGACTCAGAGCAGCGTTTCAGCCCTGGAGCCCTGGTTAGCGGCCGACTGGTACCAGCGAGGAGTGACGATGGCAGTTATAAAACCTCTCATTAAGAAACCACAATTAGATCATAATAATCTAGCAAATTATAGACCCATTTCAAATCTTCCATTTATGTCTAAAATATTAGAAAAAGTGGTGTCCGCTCAACTGGGCTCTTTCTTGCAACAAAATTATATCTATGAAAAGTTTCAGTCTGGATTCAGACCGCATCATAGCACTGAAACTGCGCTCGTTAAAATCACAAATGATTTACTTTTAGCTTCTGACCAAGGCTGTATCTCAATAATAGTTTTACTTGATCTTAGTGCTGCGTTCGATACTATAGATCATACATTACTCTTAGATCGACTACAAAATTATACTGGTGTTCAAGGACAAGCACTAAGCTGGTTCAAATCATACCTATCTGACCGCTACCATTTTGTCTATTTAAATGGAGAAAAATCGATCATAACTCCAGTAAACTATGGAGTGCCGCAGGGATCTGTATTAGGCCCTCTGTTATTTTCCATATATATGATGCCACTTGGAAATATAATAAGGAAACATGGAATTAGTTTCCATTGTTATGCTGATGACACTCAAATATATATTTCATCACGGCCAGATGAAAACGCTAAATTTTCCAAATTGACAGAGTGTGTTAAAGATATAAAAGATTGGATGACGCGTAATTTTCTTTTAATAAATCCAGACAAGACAGAGGTAATACTTATCGGTTAAAAAAACCGCCCACAAAACCTCGCACAATACAACTTTAACATCATAGGATGTCCTGTTACTTTATCCTCTACAGTAAAAGACCTGGGTGTTATACTCGATTGCAACCTGTCTTTTGAAAATCATATTTCATATGTTACAAAAACAGCCTTTTTCCACCTTAGAAACATTGCTAAGCTACGTAATATGCTATCAGTTTCTGATGCAGAAAAGTTAGTTCATGCATTCATGACCTCGAGACTGGATTACTGTAATGCTTTATTAGCTGGTTGTCCTGCATCCTCAATAAACAAGCTACAGTTAGTCCAAAATGCCGCCGCTAGAGTTCTTACGAGATCAAGAAAATATGATCATATAACACCGATTTTATCATCACTGCATTGGTTACCTATAAAGCTCCGTATTAATTATAAGATATTGCTACTGACTTATAAAGCCCTAAACAGCTTAGCTCCAGTCTATTTAACGGATCTTCTATCACCCTATAATCCATTGCGCTCTTTAAGATCACTAAATTCAAGGCTTTTGGTCATACCTAGGATATCCAGAACCACCAAAGGAGGGAGAGCATTTTCACATTTGGCTCCAAAACTCTGGAATAGTCTTCCTGATACTGTTCGTTGCTCAGACTCGCTCTCCCAGTTTAAAACTAGATTAAAGTCGCATCTCTTCAGCCAGGCATTCATATAATCCTACAGTTCAAACTACAATCCGGCCTCTAGCTCATAAATGCCAGAGGAGAACTGGCCCCCGACTGAGCCTGGGTTCTCCCAAGGTTTTTTTTCTCCATTAGGTCACCTGATGGAGTTTTAGGACACCATTAGGTCACTTGATGGAGTTTTTCGGTTCCTTGCCACTGTTGCCTTTGGCTTGCTCAGTTGGGGATATTTTGGGGATATTTAATTTAATTTTATCAATCAATAAATTCCTCTTGAAACAAACTTTGTTGTATTATTTTAATTTAATACTGTGAAGCTGCTTTGATACAATCTGTATTGTGAAAAGCGCTATACAAATAAACTTGACTTGACTTGACTTGACGATGGGAGCTGTCTCGTACCGAAAGGTCATCTCGACGGACGCCTCCAACTTAGGTTGGGGCGCTCTCTTCGAGGGTAGACCGGTCTTTGGCCTGTGGTCAGACCGAGAGAAACGCCTTCATATAAACTGTCTCGAGATGATAGCGGTCAAGAACGTGCTGAAGCGCTTTCTCCCATACATAAGGGGCCACCACGTTCTAGTCCGATCGGACAACATGTCTGTGGTGTCCTACGTGAACCGCCAGGGCGGTGTCAGATCCAGGAATCTCTGCGATCTAACGGAACGCCTCCTCGTGCGGGCTCAGCACTCGCTATGCTCCCTGAGAGCCGCGCATGTGCCGGGCCACCTGAACGACGGCCCAGACAGACTGTCCAGGGACAACATTCCCCCGGGAGAATGGTCCCTGCATCCTCAGACAGTCCAGCTACTGTGGCGCCTCTTCGGCAAAGCGGAAGTCGACCTTTCCACCTCAAAAGACAACGCTCACTGCCCAAAGTTCTTTTCGAAGAACGAGAACGCGCTGGCCCAGCCTCCCACTGTATGCTTTCCCTCTGATCTCGCTGTTACCACAGGTAATCAAGAGAATCAGGGAAGCATGCCACTCGGTGCTCCTCATAGCCCCGCGATGGGAAAACCAGACCTGGTTCCCAGAGCTGATGCGGCTGTCACACGCAGCCCCATGGCTGATCCCGGCGAGGAGAGATCTGCTCTCTCAGGCCGGCGGCTCAATTTGGCATCCCCATCCAGAGCGCTGGTCTTTGCATGCATGGATAATCAACGGATACCCGTTGTTTTGCCAGAAGGGGTCGTGAACACGATCACGCAGTGTAGAGCTCCTTCTACGAGAAGGCTATACGCGTCTAAATGGTCTGTGTTCTCCTCATGGTGCGGCGACAAAAATCTAGACCCACGTACTTGTGGGGTTTCGTGGGTGCTTTGCTTCCTTCAGGAGCTGTTGGACGAGGGCAGGTCCCCCTCCACGCTCAAAGTGTATGTGGCGGTTCACAGTGCCAACGCGCGGCCAGTCAATAGGAAGGAACGAGCTCATCATCCGCTTCCTCAGAGGAGCCAGGAGGATGGCTCCCCCGCGGCCCCCGATGGCTCCCCCGCGGCCCCCATCGGTTCCTTTTTGGGATCTTTCTTTGGTCCTAGAGGCCCTGAAAACGCATCCCTTTGAACCATTAGACTCCGTGGATCTGAAATACCTGTCGCTTAAAACTGTTTTTCTGATAGCCCTGTCATCAGTCAAACGTGTGGGGGATTTACACGTGCTGTCTGTTAGCGCTGCGTGTCTCGAGTTTGGACCAAATTACTCTAAAGTCATCCTCAAACCAAGACATGGTTATGCCCCCAAGGTGATTGGCACTCTGGCACACTGTCAGGGCGCTGAGAGTTTACACTGCGCGCTTCGCCGCCTTCAGGCGCTTGGAGCCGCTCTTTGTTTCGTTTGGTGGGCGCACCATGGGTCTCGCCGCCTCGAAACATAGCCTGTCCAGATGGATAGTGGAGCCTATCGCAGCAGCTTGTGCGTCTAAACACCTGCAGTGCCCTCTGGGCATCAGGGCTCATTCCGCTAGAGGCATGGCCTCTTTGTGGGCTTTGTCCAGCGGGATTTCTATTCATGACATTTGTATGACGACAGGTTGGGCCTCCCCCTCTACATTTGTTAGGTTTTACAACCTGGAAGTTCCCGCCTTGCAGGCTAAAATGTTATCAGTCTAACGGTGTGTATGCTCTGCCCACAGTGTTCGTGCGCAGTCTACTCTCACGTGACTTAGCTCTCCTGGTTGAGCTGCACTATAAGGATTGATGTTCTTAATATAGACCGGCAACGCCGCTCTGTATTCCCCTACGGTGTGCTTATGTACAATGTGTTGGCCCGCGTTGCTGGCCACCTGATTCCCACTAATTTATGTTCCCCGGGTTTCCCCTGGGACTCATGTAGTGGATGCTCGGCGCACGGCGTTGACAAGGGGTTCCCGTAGCGTAAGCAACTTACGCAATACGAGAAAACCTCTCGTAAGAGAACATACTCGGTTACCTAATGTAACCTCGGTTCTCTCTAGAAGAGGGAACGAGTATTGCGTAACCTGCCGTGCTCGCGCCTCGAGCTGATTTCGCTTCAGTCGATGAAAACCAGGGTAGCAGCCCCCGAGCCCTTCCTTATATACGCTGAAGCCACGGCCATTCTGGCGGGCTCTGACGCGTGAGGGCGCGCGCGCCCCCATTGGGTGTGACGTCACGCGGGGCTCAGTGGTTGGCTGCTGCAGTTGCTGCACGGCAGCCAATGAGCGCGCTAGATAGCCGCTCGAGGTCTGCTAGCTGCTGCACTGCGTTGACAATAAATACAAAAATTAAGGATAATTTTTTGGCTTCATATCTCGAGAAAAGATGACTTTACCCGTATAGTCTTCTAGAGCAGGGGTTCCCAAACTTTTTAGCCTGCGACCCCCATGATAAATGCGCTGCTGCCCCGCGACCCCGCACCTCCCCCACCCCAGCGTCCGAAATTAACTTTTTGGCTCACCTGCCACGGGGACTGGTAGATGAAAAAATCCACCAGCCAAGCATATTTTTTACCGGCCAAAATAATAAACAGCCTTTTTTTTGTCACATATACATTCATTTCAGTACTTTTAATTGAGATAATAAGGTAGGCCTATTATATTGAATACAAACGTAAAAAAATGTCCAGAGCAAAATTTGAAATGTATAATAAAAAAAAATCAATATATATATTGATCAAAATGTGAGAAATATATGAAATATTACTATCATTGGGGTGAAATATATATATTTTTTTGTCAGTTTTGTTACCTGACTCATGTGGAAGGGAAGGCAGAACGTAACCTCGGTTCCCTGAGAGATAAGGGAACGAGTATTGCGTTGCGAACGCTATGGGAATACTCCTTTTCTTGAGAAAAGAACGGCCATGGTGTGTAAAGCAGAAGCAGCCTGGCCAGCGGCGGAGTATGCACGATCCGCAAGTGCTGAAGACGTTCTGCACGGCTAAGATGGGTGCGCAGCCTTCCAACTGCCAGCAGGACACAAATGGGCGGCGACCGCTTCTTCCAGTGGCGGGAGCTTTTTCCTCAGCGCCGTCAACAGATAGAGCGTTAACTGTACGTACACACCGCCGCCGACTTGAGCTGCAAAGAAGCTCTGGCCGTCCTGTCAAGGACGCTTGTCAAAAAGTATGGGGAAGCTTGACGCTGGGCCGCTCTGAATAGTGAGTGCGCGCGCGCGCGGCCGGGGCTCTCGCTCTCTCTCTCTCTCTCTCTGCTCGTTCTTAGAGGCAGAAGAGCGCGTGAGCGCTGAAAATTTCATATTTTGGTATGAACATTCACCCGCCAGTGTGGCGGATAGCCTTTTGAGATTTACTCGCCAAACAGAAAATCTACCTGGTGTGATCGTACGTGCGAAAGGGTTAAATTAATTGCAACAAAAATAAATAGGGCCTATATATTTTTTTCCACCTTTTTTTTAAAGAAATCATCTCGCGACCCCCACTTTGGGAACCACTGTTCTAGAGAGAACCGAGGTTACATTAGGTAACCGAGTACGTTTTCAGGCTTCGGATGAGACATTAAACCGAGGTCCTGACTCTCTGTGGTCATTTAAACATCCCAGGATGTCATTCGGAAAAAGAGTAGGGGTTTAACCCCGGCATCCGGGCCAGATTTGCCCACTTGCCTCTGTCCATCAAGGTCTCCTAATCATCCCCACATATACTGTTTGGCTTCATCACTCTGTCTTCTCTCCACCAGTAAGCTGGTGTGTGGTGGGCGTTCTGGCACAATATGGCTGTCATCCATCATCCAGGTGGATGCTGCACACTGGTGGTGGTTGAGGAGATTCCCCCTTCTATATGTAATGCGCTTGGAGTACCTAGAAAAGGGCTATATAAATGTAACTAAATATTAAATAGTTTATTATAAAACAACTCTACTACTTCTATTATCTCCACATAATCTGTTAACTTTTCACCTTCTTCATTTACCAGTTCTGTAATATGATTCTTCCTCTGCTTTTTTTTTTCTCTAAACTATTGCACCCGCACACTTCTCCTTTTCATACTCATCTATTTCTGCTTTTATCTGAAAGAATTCTCTTTTCCATACTCAGGATTATTTTCTATTTTCTCTGCTTCTTTCTCCAAAGTACCTTTCATAGCAAACATTTTTTACTGATTCTCATAAAATTCCTTTTTTATTTATTTTTCCTTTCATTATTTCCCACCACTCACATACATTTTCATTATACAAAGGATTTTCCATTTCATATCTTATACATCTGCTAATATTTTTCCTGTATGCCTCTTCCTTTAGCAGAGATGCATTCAAACACCACAGTCCTCCACCTCTTTCTTCCATATTTACACTCATCTTTACTGTCATTACAGCATGGTCACTTATTCCTAAAAACTTGTATCTCACGTTTTTCACATAACTTAGCATTTCCCTTTTAATTAAACATAAATCTATTCGACTTTGTTGTAAGCTTCCCAACACCATTTGTCTTCTTGAAAACTCTCTTTTAAATGGATTCTCCTCTCTCCAGGCATCAACCATGTCCTCACTTTGCATAAACTCATTAAAATATTTTCTGGACGCATCTGATTTGAAATTTGCACTGCTCGACGCATCAAGTCCCCAACCACTATACATTTGCCTGTACACAGCGGCTTCATTTGTTTAAAAATTCCCATTCTTTCAGATTCTACATTAGGCGTGTAACGACAATGACTATGACATGCGGTCACATGCTGTTCAAATTAGTAAATCCTGATCTCCAAGTCTGCTTGAACGGTCAAAATTGCATCTTTGTGGCTCCCCCGAGGGACATTTGAGTCACATAAGGAAACCCTGTTTTCTTAGAATCCCCTCTAAAACCCCCATTTCAGCTCTGGACTCCCTGTGACTTTTACAACCTCACAGACTCGTGACATTCCAGAACACACACACACGTACACACACACACAACACACACACACCAACATCCTTTTGTGTTTAACTTAAAATGTGTGTAACTCAGACTGGTATCTGAATTTCCTGTATGTATGTGTGATTAATGTTGTGTTGATCATACAGTTATGATCTTCGAGTGTTTGGATCTGAAATGTATTTTTGAAGAATGTTCTCCCAGTAGAATCGCATCCCGTAACCCGAGCTCATTGGCAGGTCATAAAATTTGACCACAGAGCTATCCAGCCCTATGCATGAGATAACAGGGTCGCAACATTCCAACACACACACACATACAAACACACTCTGGACTGTGAAACAGAAACCCCCTACAGAAAAGGACTTTTACCCATAAAGTCACTCCTAAAGGTACTAAATATATAAATTTGTGTGTTAAGAGGTGTGTGTAAACCATAGGAAAGCATATGTCCTATTTGTGACCTTAATAGAACTGCTATTGCCTATACAAATGCATAATAATGTATCGTTGCATGGCTACAACGCCTAGATCCTATTTTTGATATCTCTGTAATCCTCTCCAGCTAACGGAGTTGAATTCCAATAACAGAATTCAGTGATGCGCATTGTTTTATAAGTTCATATGTCTGGAGAAAATCCTCTCCAGTTAAAGTCAATCATGACTCATTCGAGTGGGCGTGTCTAACCGGACAAAGGAATCTTCCCGCTCGAAAAATCTCGACAGCTGATTCGTCCTACACGAAGGAGGGGACGGCACCTGGGACACTGATAAAAGTCCAAAATCTCTTCTCTTCGCTCTCTCATCTCTTCCTCTCAACTCATCCAACTTCTCTGGACCCTCCTCCCCGGCGCAGCGCTTCTCCAAGGAACATCTGAAGGAGGCCCTGGCCTTCTCCATCGAACGAACCCATGTTCGAGTCGTAACAGCCGGTCTTTGCAACTAAGATTTCCAGCCTCTCCCATCCCGGGAGACGAATCTGAACTTTCTCGGTAACGTTAAATTCAAGTGAGCCTTTACATCGTTTTGCGAAACGACCCAGAAGACAAAGCTAGACGCAAACCAGCCGGACACGCGCACGCGCGCGTCCCCTTTTCAGCATCACACTGAAAGAGTACCACAACTCGCAAGTATATTGATTCCTATAAAAGCTGTTCCAGGTGTCTAGGTCTTAGGTCTGTGATTTAAGTTACCCTCTATCTTCCCTCTACATCTTTCTTTCTTTCATTTTATGTCTTTGTTCGGTTAAATGTTTGTTTGCATTTTTACGTACGTTTATGTTTGTAGTTTATATAATCTCTAGTGTGTGCCATTTTATTAATAAACCCATTTATACTTTTAATTGTCTCTGTGTTTGAAAACCCACCTTATAAAGTCAATGAAATTTTAAAAGATCTAAGCTACAAGCTCGATATTGACTACCTTGAGTAGTTTTAATTCATAAACTCAGAAAGTTTGATATTCGCGGCCAGAAGATAAAACTTTCTTGGAGTTTGAAAAGAGATAACCCCTTCTTAACTGTAATGATCAGACAGTACAGAACAAGGTAATCTCGATAATTGATAAAATAAATGTACATGCGACTTATGAATTATGACCATGAGTCATAAATATTAATATCCCCTATATTCTTGAGCTACTTCACATTTACCCCGAGTCGTTTACGTTACATGATTGGTGGAGAAATTTTTAGGCAGTTTCAAACTTTTTGTGGGAAAATTCAGTTTCAGTTGAATGTGTATTATTGGTATTAATAATTGTAGGCTATACGCGCGTTTTGAATTGTGAGATAAGTCGCCAAGGCGAACTCACCCAGCTGATCGCGGGCACAAAGCCAGCCCAGCTCTGCTAAAACTGCAGTTCATGACATTACATCTGTCTCTGTAAAGACGAAGCAAAACTCTTTGCAGTTGATACATGTAACATGATTTAAACCGACTAAATGAAGACGAAGGATCTCTTTTAGGACGAAGACGTAAATCTGATAGTTTTCAGTCGTAATAGGCCTTATGATATACAATACGTTAACGATAAAGCTCCTGGTCAGAAATTGGCCTCGCGATCCAATTTCGTAAACCTACGCAAAAATCATAAAAGTGCTATTTTGATTAATGCTTATGGGAGATGAGCAGATGATAAGTCCTGCTCACAGCTGTTCTGATGCCTGTTGTGCTCACAGCTTAAGTAAATAGATGTTCAATGCCTATTTGCTCACAGTTTCTAGTGATTAAAACACGAAGTTTTAATACCTGTTGTTATGTAAACCGTTTTATATGTAATGAGTAATTGGAGACCAGTTTTATGAATTAAGAAAAGATGATAATCCCTGTTCTTATTCTAAAACCGTCTCAATGTGTAATGTATAATGTGTAATTCCTGTTAGTCACATGTTGTGAAACTCGCGTCAGTTTTCCGCATGCAACAGAAGCGCAAAACACCACGTGATTCCACAGATAAAAAAATCTGCTGTCTTAACTGCTGAATCACGTCACCGACACTAGAGGGCAGCCTCTAGAGGTGTGGCAGGGCTCAAATTACGCGCCCCCCACCGACGTCATCCTGCGTGAGCGTCGCCTCCCACTGACGTCAGCCTGCGCGAGCGCAACTACGCCATCTTGTGGCGTTCTAAGATAATACCTGCTTTCAATTTCTTTTTCTCTCTGCATTCATTTTCTCTCTCAAATACTTAACTGCATTCAAGCTTAGCTTATGCTGATATTATTTGGAGTTAGACAATTCCTTTTTCTGTTTTTGACTGTTACACTTTAAGTTAAGTTCGAAAAAAAAAAAGGAAAACTTTTCGAATTAAAAACTTAGATTTGATTCACTCAGTTCATTGATAAGGTCCACCTAGGAAGAAGCACGCCACCGTGTGGCGATCTTGGGTCGACTTATCAATATCTGTTTAACCCCCAGCCTGCAATTGAAGTGTCTCATTGCCACCCTTTTCGTTTGATTAATTTTTTATAATCAATACTAATAACCTCAGTGTTATTGTAAGGATTATAGGAAGTCATTCTGAATTTCAGTTTTGATTATTTTTAGTATTGATACATCACTGTTATCATTCTGATTTTCTTTCCTTCCTTATTATTATTATTTTGGACCTCTCCTTGCATGCTTATTTGAATTTTAATTTAAACTAGTTTGAATTTTAATTTAAATTGTGTTCACTAACAACCAGGTGGACCACGGAGAAGGAATACGCCCCTTTCCCTTGTGGCACAAACCCACTGCAGGGCCTATCCCTCTGCCTGCGTCCCAAGCCTGTGTTGTTTATTTGAATTTTATTTCATTGATAAATTTTTTTTTTTTCTCTCTTTCCCCAGCCTTTTCAAAGGGGGGGTAGGTTATTCCGATAATTAACCATCGGTTATCATAATTCCTTTGCATTGTATCATTATTTTAGTAAAGCCTTTGCCTCTGACCCCTGCATACATATTTACTCAATTTGATGAAAACAGAAAGCCTTAATTCACTTTAAGTCTAACCTCTCAATCCCTTATTGTGTATCTATTGGCAGGACCCAGTCAGTGCACTGTGGTAATCCAAAAGTCATGCCTGGTGGTTTCCGGTGGGCGGGATCATCTGTCTGGCGTTACTGACACTGCGCCCTGTCTGGTGTTGGGACCGTCGGAGAGTCTGACCGCGCCCGCTGGTTTCCACCTGGATGACCTCTATTCACCCCAGGTAAACTAAAATTTGATAGAACCCATCCACTTATTAGGAACCACCGAATACTAGCTATTCCTTCGGGTGTATTTTAAGTGCTTGGACTCACCTTTCTCTCTCTAAGACACACCTTCTTTCGAGGTCCTGTCCCGATAACCCACGCATCTCCTGGCCCGATCAGGAACTCTCGCAGTGTTAATAAGGCTTAGGCCTCTTTATTTTATTTTATTTTATCTTATTTGATTTATTTTCCTTAAATAACGCTCCCCGTGTTATTGTTTGTGACATTTCATTGCAGACCAATTCACTTCCTTGTGTTGTGTTTCCCTCTGATCTTCCCTACCTTCAACCTTGTCTCTTTCTCCACTCTGTTGTGATTTGTTTCTTTCATTTCACTTAGACACAGAACCTAAGAGAGACCCCAGGAAAAGCTGAATAATAGAGTGACGATCAAAGCGGGCGTCGCTAAAACGACCCCCAGGCTACCGCCTGTCCAAATTTCTATTGTGGGTTTCATCCATACCCACGAAATTGGCTCAGCTAACTGTCGGCATCAGTTAGCCCCGAAATTCTCATAAACGGCATAGCCCGTATGAGTATAGCTCATTAACCCTAAAACAAACTAGCATTGTGTCTCTTTTTGTGTGTGCTGTGCTTCTCTCACCACAGTAAGCAGAGATGTCGAGCTAACCCAGTCCCACAGTACCTGGACCAGTTTGAGACCTGCGATCCAACCCAGAAGTACGACCACGAGCAGCTGGCCAAAATCTTCGGAAAACTCGCACTCAACCTCGTCACCAAGGCCCGGGCCAGCGAAAGGCTCAGCCTCGACATGGAACAGAAGGCAGCCGCACTACAGCTCCAGGCCACAGAAGCCCGGAAGGACCGAGCCCACACACAGAGTCGGCTAGACCAGCTAATCTTCCTGACCGAGGAAGAGGACGAGACGGACACAACGCTACAACAGGAAGTTGAAAGACTTCAAAAAGCCCTGGACGATCTTCGTCTGCACACAGATCAAAGACAGCAGTCGGAGGAAAACACCCGGAAGGAACTCAACGAAAGGCTCCAACGGGCTGAAGCTCTCCTTGAGAGAGCAGAGACTAAAATCCATCAGCTCATTCAGCAGAGACACGATCTCGAAGACGAACTAGACATGGTTCGCAGAGAACTGAGACATGCTTACAGTTTCAACCGCGACCGGGAAGGGGAAGAACATCTCACACCATTTCCCCCTTCCAGCGAGTCTGCGCCTTCCAGCCACACACCCAGAGCTGAAAAGGGGGGCGAAAGCCCACTGCACAACACCACGCCTGTCAGCCAAACACCAAGAGCTGTAAAGGGTCAGAATCCTCTCCAGACGGATTGGGCCCCCAGCAACAGCTCTCGTCCAACAAACCTCAACAAGATGGCCAGAAACATTCCTACGTTTGCCGGAGACTGCAGTGTTCATGCGTACCTTCAAGACATTGACTTTCACCTGCAAACTGTCGCCAACGCGACAGCTTGGGACAAATTGTACCTGGTAAGAATCACCTCAAGCAGAGAGGTGCGTAGTTTTCTGGATCGCCAACCACAGCCTGTCAAAGCAGATTACAAGCAACTGCGACAAGCGTTGATCCGCGAATTCTCTGACCCAGAATCAGACCAAGGGTTTATCACGGCCCTCGACGTGAAACAGGCCCGACTTGAACACCCACACTCCTATTATGACCGACTCCGACAAACGTTCTTCGGAGCAACCAACACACCAGATATGGAAGAAGATATAACCTTTAGAACTTTGTTTCTGCGGAACCTGCATAGCACCGTGAGTAAACATCTCGGCGTGCTCGTCTGCCCACGAACCATGTCTACTCGAGAACTCAGAGACTTAGCCCACAAGGCTTACACCAAGCAAAGGGCCATGGATGAAAAGACGGTAAAGACACACACAATTCACTCCGTCTCTGAGCACCGCTCAGAACCAGACAGCAGGTGGCGGCACGACTGTGACGGTGCCCGTCCAAAGCGTCGGACCGACCGCTCAGAAAGATTCTGGAACCAGCACCACCCGCCGTCCAGAACTCCAAGCCCAGACCGTCGAAACTGGAACCACTCTCCTCAGAACACTGGTGAGCCCGAGTCTTCTTACATCACAGATGAAGACAGTGCAGCCACGTCTGACACAGACACAGAAAACGAACACTGACACCTACTGCTTCAAGGTCCTGACTGACCTGCAGTTGAGTAACCAAACCAATGTCTGCGCCACATACAGACAACCCACCCACCCACCCTAACCATTGCAGTGATTACACAGCACAAACGAACTTTACCAACTACACTGCACGCCTCAGAGCCGCTAAACGCTACCTCCGCTGTGTACAAAGAAAGTCATGCGGGCCTCTGATGAACAGACTTTTCCTATGCCACCACTTACCCCTCCACCACCCTCGCAGGCCATCTGAGCTCACTGACGACCAGTGCCTCAGACAGCTGTCTGCCACCACGCACATGTTGCGTTCACAAGACTTCAATACGCATTGTGCACCTGTTGCCATCACAGCGCCACAGCTCGTAAAGCCACAAAGCACAAGGGGGGGCCAGGCGTAACAATGACGCCACATGTGCCAAAAAGCCATGCATGGGACATCAAAGCATGTGGCATACCAACCTCAGCGAAAACAAAAGACTGTCCTAAGCCAATCAAGGACGTCCCTCGCTGGAATTTTTTTTTCTCCTTCTCTCTCTCTCTCTCCCTATCGCCTCTAACAGGATGCAGGCCGCAGTGGTTCGCGAGAAAGCAGCCACACTCACCAGGTCTGGCATCCGGCATCGCACGGAGAGAGCAACCCTGAGTCCTGAACACCAAGGCAGGACTCGCACTCAACACAGTCCCTCCAAGCATGGGCAACCGCCCAGCCTGAACACCTCACCTGTGTCCATACCTGGACCGCAGCTGACGCTGCGCTGTGTACCTCCACAGCAACCGACCACGCCCTGACTCCCGTCTTGGCTTTCACCCTGTACCAGACCCTACCAAATGTGAGCAGCCACAGCAAAGCTCACAAAGCCGTGTCTGGTGGTTTCCTATGGAACCGCAAAAAGGGGGTCCCGATCCGGGGCTCGCCTAAACCTCATTTGACCTGAGTCCTCAGTCATCAGCCGCTTGCCATCGACCATTGCGCTAATTTGTTGTTCGATAAAGTCCTTCCGAGGTCTTTATCTAACAAAAAGGGGGAATATGTAACGACAATGACTATGACATGCCGTCACATGCTGTTCAAATTAGTAAATCCTGATCTCCAAGTCTGCTTGAACGGTCAAAATTGCATCTTTGTGGCTCCCCCGAGGGACATTTGAGTCACATAAGGAAACCCTGTTTTCTTAGAATCCCCTCTAAAACCCCCATTTCAGCTCTGGACTCCCTGTGACTTTTACAACCTCACAGACTCGTGACATTCCAGAACACACACACACGTACACACACACACACACACACACACACACACACACACACACACACCAACATCCTTTTGTGTTTAACTTAAAATGTGTGTAACTCAGACTGGTATCTGAATTTCCTGTATGTATGTGTGATTAATGTTGTGTTGATCATACAGTTATGATCTTCGAGTGTTTGGATCTGAAATGTATTTTTGAAGAATGTTCTCCCAGTAGAATCGCATCCCGTAACCCGAGCTCATTGGCAGGTCATAAAATTTGACCACAGAGCTATCCAGCCCTATGCATGAGATAACAGGGTCGCAACATTCCAACACACACACACATACAAACACACTCTGGACTGTGAAACAGAAACCCCCTACAGAAAAGGACTTTTACCCATAAAGTCACTCCTAAAGGTACTAAATATATAAATTTGTGTGTTAAGAGGTGTGTGTAAACCATAGGAAAGCATATGTCCTATTTGTGACCTTAATAGAACTGCTATTGCCTATACAAATGCATAATAATGTATCGTTGCATGGCTACAACGCCTAGATCCTATTTTTGATATCTCTGTAATCCTCTCCAGCTAACGGAGTTGAATTCCAATAACAGAATTCAGTGATGCGCATTGTTTTATAAGTTCATATGTCTGGAGAAAATCCTCTCCAGTTAAAGTCAATCATGACTCATTCGAGTGGGCGTGTCTAACCGGACAAAGGAATCTTCCCGCTCGAAAAATCTCGACAGCTGATTCGTCCTACACGAAGGAGGGGACGGCACCTGGGACACTGATAAAAGTCCAAAATCTCTTCTCTTCGCTCTCTCATCTCTTCCTCTCAACTCATCCAACTTCTCTGGACCCTCCTCCCCGGCGCAGCGCTTCTCCAAGGAACATCTGAAGGAGGCCCTGGCCTTCTCCATCGAACGAACCCATGTTCGAGTCGTAACAGCCGGTCTTTGCAACTAAGATTTCCAGCCTCTCCCATCCCGGGAGACGAATCTGAACTTTCTCGGTAACGTTAAATTCAAGTGAGCCTTTACATCGTTTTGCGAAACGACCCAGAAGACAAAGCTAGACGCAAACCAGCCGGACACGCGCACGCGCGCGTCCCCTTTTCAGCATCACACTGAAAGAGTACCACAACTCGCAAGTATATTGATTCCTATAAAAGCTGTTCCAGGTGTCTAGGTCTTAGGTCTGTGATTTAAGTTACCCTCTATCTTCCCTCTACATCTTTCTTTCTTTCATTTTATGTCTTTGTTCGGTTAAATGTTTGTTTGCATTTTTACGTACGTTTATGTTTGTAGTTTATATAATCTCTAGTGTGTGCCATTTTATTAATAAACCCATTTATACTTTTAATTGTCTCTGTGTTTGAAAACCCACCTTATAAAGTCAATGAAATTTTAAAAGATCTAAGCTACAAGCTCGATATTGACTACCTTGAGTAGTTTTAATTCATAAACTCAGAAAGTTTGATATTCGCGGCCAGAAGATAAAACTTTCTTGGAGTTTGAAAAGAGATAACCCCTTCTTAACTGTAATGATCAGACAGTACAGAACAAGGTAATCTCGATAATTGATAAAATAAATGTACATGCGACTTATGAATTATGACCATGAGTCATAAATATTAATATCCCCTATATTCTTGAGCTACTTCACATTTACCCCGAGTCGTTTACGTTACAGGCGCATATAAATTAATCAGCCTAAAAAATTAATTAAGCCACATAAACTCTATAACTAGCAATCTTCCTTTACCGTCATTATATATTTGTTTTACATTATGTACTCTTCCTCCTTTTATCAGAATCGCCACACCACAGGCTCTTTGATTACCATGATTAAAAAAAATATCATCTCCCCAAAGTTTTTTTATGTCACGCATTATGTCTTCAGTTCAATGTGTCTCTTGTAAACATATTACATCTGTTTTTAGCATTTCAGTCAACTACTTCCGCGTTCTACTCATTACATATCACTCGTTTCCGGTTATGGCAATGGCTACCATGGCTACTTATTACACTCACTGTCTCCAGGATCTTCCGAAGATCAGCGTTAATGATGTTCATTGTTTTTGTAAAAAAACAAGCAAATCCCCATCAAGCAAGCTGGAGATACGATGTTTTAAATTGTATGCTGCCTTGTATATACACGGTTACGAGGGCAATAAAAAACCTAAGGTTCCAAAGTTTTCAACGCTATGACAGGTACTTCTCTTAACCATTTGTTGTGACACTTGGTACTTCTCTTAACCAGGTAACCTTCTCTTACCATTTGTTGTCTGAGGTTCAATAAGCTGATCACTGGTAAAATGTCTTCTACATACGTTTGTGCGACTGTCTCGGCGCATGTTCACGAGCCACCGTTTTCTAAGGTCGACATCGACAGGTAAGCTGTGAAAACTTAAAGTTGTGTTGAACTTTGAACAAGCAGTACGTAGTGGAACACAACAAAATTCAGTGGTTTTCTTCTACTGTTTCTGAAATCTAAAAACGGTTTGTTTTGCGCACATTGTACATGGCTCGTCTGGATCGGGAAACAATGGCGCCGGTCATACCGGAAATAAGTGATATGTATTACTAAAGTGGAAGTGCGTCACGAGGCTCAGTGCAAGTAGTCCACTGCTCAAACTTATTTGTTTCTCTGAGTCCATTACTATTCAAACAGGCAATACGATTCATATTTTAACAGTCTTTTCGGTTTACATACACTATTCCACATCGTGATTAGAACAAAACACTTAAGAATAAAGAACTTACTATTCACAAACCTGAGCTGGATCCATTTGCTCCTCGAAGTGAAACTAAATCAGCTCTTCTGAGGTCAATTTTCCAGGATTATTACTTATAGAATTATTCCTCACAGCATCGCAAGACAACGTAAAAGCCATGAATCGGACTAAACTTGATGAGTTTTATCGAGTTGATGTGGGCGTTCACAAGTTTGCATGGATTGCCTCAGATCATTTGCGTTTGAATAGCGCACGCTCTCCGTGGGCGTGTTCAAATGAGCAGTTAATGAGCTGAAATGAGAACGACTGACATCTCTCTCTTTACATACAGATTACATAAACAGAAAATATTTGTTATCGTTTTGAATTAGATAATTTAAAAGTACAAACTTAAATGATTATAAAGATATATAGCGCTGGGTGAATAGTATTCGCTGAGTTTATGTTTAGAGACGTGCTCCAGAAAAAAGTTCACGGAGACAGAGAGGCAGAAAGCACATCCTGTTTATTTTCTTTATTTTACGAGAGCACAATGTTTTGTTTAGATTGTAAGTGGACACATAAAAAAGTAGAAATTTTACAGTTTATTTTTTCATATTTCTTATGTCTATATGACCATAAATGATGGAGTATTTTAAGTCTATCTTGCTGCTATGTGAAAAAATTCGAGCTAAACGCACCGGCACGTTTGCCGACCCCAGAGGGTTAACTGGTAAAAAATGTTGTGTTCAAAATGTTAAAACAAAAATTATGTTTTGTGACTGATGATGTTATCTGTGTGAAAAATTGATAAGTAAATGTGTGAATTTCAATAAAAAGATTTTAAAAAAGAGCACGCCCGATTTCGTCTGATCTCGGAAGCTAAGCAGGGTAGGGCATGGTTAGTACTTGGATGGGAGACCGCCTGGGAATACCAGGTGCTGTAAGCTTTTTAGTTTACTTCACTAATCTAACCTTTAGCCCGTTTTTGGCAGCAAAGTTTCTTCAGAAAGTCTGAAAAAATCTCTGAATTTCTTCAAAAAGCCCGTTTTTGGCAGCAGATTTCGCTTACGGCCATACCACTTTGAGAACGCCCGATCTCTTCTGATCTCGGAAGCTAAGCAGGGTCGGGCCTGGTTAGTACTTGGATGGGAGACCGCCTGGGAATACCAGGTGCTGTAAGCTTTTTAGTTTACTTCACTAATGTTCTAACCTTTTAAATAACCCGTTTTTGGCAGCAAATTTCGCTTACAGCCATACCACTTTGAGAACGCCCGATCTCTTCTGATCTCGGAAGCTAAGCAGGGTAGGGCCTGGTTAGTACTTGGATGGGAGACTGCCTGGGAATACCAGGTGCTGTAAGCTTTTTAGTTTACTTCACTAATGTTCTAACCTTTTAAATAGCCCGTTTTTGGCAGCAGATTTCGCTTACGGCCATACCATGTTGAGAACGCCCGATCTCGTCTGATCTTGGAAGCTAAGCAGGGTCGGGCCTGGTTAGTACTTGGATGGGAGACCGCCTGGGAATACCAGGTGCTGTAAGCATTTTTGGTTTAAAAAAAAAAAAAAAAAAAAAAAAAAAGAGTCCATGAGATTCTTCAAAAAGCCTGAAATATTCTCTGAGTTTCTTCAACATGCCCGGTCTTGGGAGCAGAGTTTCTTCAGAAGGCCTGAAAAATTCTATGAATTTCTTCAAAAAGCCCGTTTTTGGCAGCAGATTTCGCTTACGGCCATACCACGTTGAGAACGCCCGATCTCGTCTGATCTCGGAAGCTAAGCAGGGTCGGGCCTGGTTAGTACTTGGATGGGAGACCGCCTGGGAATACCAGGTGCTGTAAGCTTTTTAGTTTACTTCACTAATGTTCTAACCTTTTAAATAGCCCGTTTTTGGCAGCAGATTTCGCTAACGGCCATACTACCTTGGGCACGCTAAGGAGCTAGTGAGCTACAGGAAGTGAGTTCGCCATAGAAGTGTGAAGAAGGTTCACCCAAATGTGTGTGTTATATTTGTGTTTATTTGGATCTAAATAAGTGTTTTTTGAGTGCTTTTTTGTTATTTGGTTACTTGTCGTCCCAACAGCCTTGCTGTTTGGGAGGGATCGTTTCAGTTTATTGTTTTTGAGAAATGGACAGAATAACTGCAACAGACATGGATTTGGCAAGAGGAACAAGTCGGCAAACGGAAACCGGACTGGAAAAAAGACAAAGAGAAAAGGATGGCCCTGAAAAGAGATACGAAAGATCCTACACCAAAAAAGCAACGGTGGTAGTTGATTTGGCGGAGGTGCAAGAAGGAAAAGCAGAGGACATAATACAAGCATTGAAAGACAAGATTGACGTGACAAGCATAGCGGTAAGATCCAAAATGATGAAAGAATATGAAATTACATTCGAAAAGGAAGAAGATATTGAAAAAGCTGGATGAAGGATTGATGATTAAATGAAAGATGTGAGAAATTAAAAAGTTCAATAACAAAGAATTTGTTGTCTCTTTCATGCATCTGCCCGCATACCTGGACGACGGAGAGATTTTACAGAAGCTGGAGGGATGGGGGGTAACTCCCATCTCTCAGATAAGGCGGAGATTGTACAACGGCACACACATAGAGGATGTAACGAGGTTCCTGAAGGTGCGATTCCCGAAAGAAGTGGCCTCCTTACCCTACAGCACTAGAATCGAGATGGGAGAAGGTCCGCAATACTTCAGGGTGATACATAGCCAGCAGGTGAGAACCTGCAGGTTGTGCATGAGCCCCGAGCATTTGATGGACTGCCCAGACTTTAAATGCTTTAAATGTGAGGAAACAGGCCACTTCGCGAGGGACTGCAAGGTGGTGAGGTGTCCGGACTGCAAGGGTGCACTAGACAAGTGCGAATGCTGGTACAGCGACCAGCAACAGGAGGAAGAGCAGGAGAGCGGGCAGATGCATGAGACAGACAACGAAGAGGAGCAACGAGAGGACACTGGAGTGACACAAAGAGAGGACAATGAAAGCATAGGCAATGACAACGAGATCGAAAAGACTGAGCTAACACAGGACAGTGAGGAAATGGAGGAACAGATGGAGATAAATGAGACTAGACAAATGGAAACGGAAGAGCCAGAGGAGAAAGAACAGACTGGTGAGGGGGACGGAAAGGACAAAGACAATGAAAACTTTGACAAAGGCGACACTACGGGAACAACCAACAAAAGAAGAATAAAAGACAAGGTAATACCAAATTTAGAGAAAGCTAGAAATACAGTGTGAAAAAAAAATGCTGAGGGCAGAGCTGCCTTTATATCATTTCTCAAGGTTTCTGCTTACAGGCCCTCTTATCTAAAGAAGGGAAGGTTTCTTAGCTAGTGATCTAATTCTACTGAGTTTATGCTTACAATCTCACTAAATCGGACCACCTCTGACCCCTAAGTCAGATAAAGTTCCCTGCAGACCATAGACAGTACAGCAAAAGTATCATTTCAATGTCTTACTGCAAATAAATGAAAATCAATACTGTAAATCAATGAAAATCCAAATTTTCCATTACACATCCGAGGAAATGGACTCTTGGACATGGATTATCATGATAATAACTACCTAAAATAATAAACACGTTTGGAGAAACTGTATTTGAAGAGTAGGCTAGTGTCACTTTTATGAAAAGTGCGGGACTTATGACCTGTAGCCATAATCGCCAGCCACGAGGGGGCTCACTTTGACTGAATGTCATGTCATCACTCTGTCAACTCATCACTCTCTGTCATGTTCGCTTGCTTAACCCCCTGAGGTCTACGGTATCGCCAGCGATACCAGCTCGCTTTTTTTTTATTAGTGTAAAAGAAACTCATAAATACTCTGTTGACTTTGATTTTCCATAGGAGTTTCATACATCAATCGATTCTGTTAAATGTGTATTATTTTTGTGTATACTCACAATAAAAACAAAGTGTTGTGCTTTTTGCCAAATAAAGAAAAATAAACACGAAGCGAGTTCTGCCTTCTCTCTGCCAGTGTAGTCCATTCTGAAACGCGTCCGAAAATTAACAATAACTCAGCGAATACTCAGTCAAACAGACATTCAGACACACAGGCATGAAGATTGAATTCTCTTCTTTTAAATGAAGTAATTTATATAAAAAAACAATTATTCTCATCTTGTGAAATCTGTATTAAAAGAGAGCGATTCCAGTCGAGCTCATCTCATCTCATTACGTTATAATCGGCCCCGCCCACGGAGAGCGCGCGCTATTCAAACGCAAATGGCTGAGGCAATCCTGTGAACGCCCCCATCAGCTCGAGAAAACACACAAGTTTATTTAGATCATTGTTTACACCGTCTTGCAGCGCTGTGAGGAATAATACTAATGGAAAATGTCCCTCAGAAGTGCGGGTATATCGAGGAGCGAGCTGAGGAATACAAGTACGTTTTTTCCTTCTCACGTGAATTTCTTCACGTGGGTTTCTGTTTATGAATGAATAAACGGCATGAATGCGCGCTGTTTACCACAGCTGGCAAAGACAGTTTAAATTTAAATCGCGTGTGTGAATGAATGATGATGTTTTAGCAAACTGTATTGCTATACTGAGATAAGTAAACATCGACTGAATGTTGAAATAAAATGTAGGCTATTTGTATAAGCAACGTATTAAACTGCAAATTAACAATATGCCCTAATATTTCATGAAAACAACGTTACAGTCAGACGAAATATGAAAGACAACATTTTGTTGACCAGATTTGGGTACAGTTTTTACTGTAGAATATACTGCCACATCAAATAAGCTTTTGTTTAGCCATTTCTATATATAAAATACTATTTTTGTCAAAAATAAAGTCATCAACTAAGATGTTAGCTGTTCCAATGTTGGTTATATTCAAACTAATGAATACATAGATTAAATGTAGGGCCTATAATCATTTTTTTTTACAAAGAAAGAGTACACTTGAAATATTGTTGAAATTGTAATTATTGTTGTAATTGTAACCGTTTTAATAAAATAGCAAAACATATTTACAAGATAGATGTAAGCAAAATCTTAAATGGTCAATATAAGTCTTCTTCTAAATATATCTTTTGTCCTTGCATTGTGGCTCAGTCAGTGTCACACCTGAGTGAATGGCTAATTATGCAGAGTGGGTGTATTCTAAGGTGTAAACCACTCCTCGTTCACGCCCCCTCGCATATTGGCTTTCCAAGCAAAACCTGTTTTACATCAATTTAAATCAATGTATGGTTTTATGTGAACGATAAAGCAAGACTATTTTCACATAATTTTGAAGAAAAAACTATAGGCGACGACATCCATAAGTCAAAAGTCTTATTGCCACATATTTAGTATGTGTTTTGTGGCCTTATTTCAAAATTTTTAATTTTTTGTTTTTTCGATAACCACGCATAAACATTATTCTCTCAAAAATGAAAACATGTACATACATGTGGCTCACATATTATTGTAGTCCTGTTTGTGCTATATAGAGTGAATTTACACCTTTGCCATTAATATGTTTATAAGCAACTGAAAAAAGCACAAATGTCAGAGCATGTCAGAACACCCCCAGGGCCCAAAAAAACGCTCAGACTCCAGAGGGTTAAAGGCCAGCAAGAGCCTATATCCCCGCCCGCACCTGACCAGGTACGGTAACGTTACTGTCGTTCAAAATGTCCAATGAATCAGCGTTAGCCGAGAGCATCGGCAGAGCTGTCCTGACGGCTATTCAAAATGTTTCAACAACGACAGCAACAGCCTCAGGGCCACCACAGGCCACCTCGGTAAGTATGCTTTCCAAATCACGTAGCATTGGATTCTTGTCAAGGCTAACTTTACTAAACTAGCTAACGGTAGCCAGTAGAGATTTGCTACTAGCACCAAATGCACTTTATGTGTAGCACATTTGTTTCTATAAACCGTAAAACTCACACCGGTTAAGTGACGCAGTGGGATGAACTCATGAGTAAATGTGAGTTTAAAGATTATGTGAAGATGTTCTGAGCAGCAAAGCATAAATTATATAATTTAGCGTTACAGCTAACGGAGGCTACTTGTCACCCCTCAGGCCCACAAATGACACTGTAAATTGTTGGTCAAATGGAAATCTGCCTCTGTCCTCAGTCAGACATCTCACCTTGGCTTACCTGCTGGCCTTTACTCATAAGATAAAACCGTTCTCTGCTTGGCTAGAGAGAGAGAAATGCTGATGGAGGACAGAGGCAGTCACAATGATAAAGACATTTAATTTAATGTGAATAAGGTACCAGAGTCAGAGTGCATACTGTAAAAAAGCATAAAATGTATCTCTCTTTGTTTCCTTTGCCAATCTCAACCCTGGTTTTTGACTGCTGGGCATATAAACATTAAAAACATGAAATATAATGTTGCTAATATTTTGCTAATGTCTCTTCAGGCTCCCACCACCTACAATTACACACCGGGGCCAGCCACACCCTCCACCTCCACTGGGACATCATACCGCTCGGTATTCATACTCATGTAACCTAGCTGGCTGTTTGTTGGTTTTTTCATTTGTGTGGTGTAATGTTTCGGCATTAGTTCCAATCATGGTGGCATATTTTACACAACACTAACATGTGACAAGATAACAACGTCTTTGGTATTTTGTTTATATTTTAAAACTCCTCAGGGCTCCAGCACCAGCGCAACCATACCCTTACCAGCAACAGACTTCGCTCCAGTGACCTGTCTGTCAGTAAGTACTAGGGTTCGTACGGTCATGAAAAACCTGGAAAAGTCATGGAATTTTAAAATGGCAATTTCCAGGCCTGGAAAAGTTTTGGAAAAGTCATGGAAATTTGTTTTTCAAAATATCCGTGTACTTGAATTTGTTTAATTGATAATATTGGTTAAACAAATTGCAATACTTTTTTCGTTAGGGCGATCAGTCACATCACGTGACTCACTAGCGGCGCCAGGATTTTGATTTAAACATTACTTAAATAAATGTACAGTACAATCTATAATTTTCTTCAGTCAGAAAGATAATGAGTGGATGTGAATGCTCATCTATTATAATGTCTATAATTCTCTCTTGAATAACCCTTGTTTGTTATAGAAACATGCCAAATGTCATATTCTTTGGTGTGTTCTAGAATGACTACCAAGGAAGACATCAGATTTCCAAAGAGGAGCTTGAACATGTTCTTTCACTGAAAACCACCTTTACAGAAACGGCATCTATTCTTTCAATCTCAAGGCCAACTTTCTACAAGTTACTGCAAGACTATAATATCCCAACGTCAAAATTTAAGAGCATCAATGATCAACAGTTGGATCTTGAAGTGTCACAAATAAAAACTGAACACCCAAATGTTGGAGAAGTGATGCTTATGGGGCATCTCCGCTCCAAAAACATTGTGGTTCAAAGACAACGTGTAAGAGATTCACTGCGAAGGATGGACCCAACTGGTGTCCTAGCCAGGAGAAGAACAGCAATAGCTCGGCGAGTATACTCTGTCCCACATCCAAATTTCATATGGCATGTAGACGGAAATCATAAGTTGATTAGGTGGAAATTGGTTGTTCATGGACATGGTGCCATAGACGGCTACAGTAGGATGTTGATGTTTCTTCACTGCTCCAACAATAATCGTGCTGAAACGGTAAGAGACCTCTTTACTGCAGCTGTTGGACAGTTTGGAAGACCACTGTACATCAGGACTGATCACGGAGGAGAGAATGTTCAGATTTGGGAGGACATGCATGCGAGCAGGGGGGAAGGCTCTGTCTTAACAGAAAGTTCTGTACACAACCAGAGGATCCAGTGTTTTAACCGAGACTTGAACAAAAACTGCAGCCATATTTATGCACCCATTTTTTATGAACTGGAATCCCTGGGTATCCTAGACATAGACAATGCAACAGACCTATTTTGTCTCCATTATGTCTTTCTACCCAGAATCAACCGCACTTTGGAGGAATTCAAAGCTGGATTTAACAATCACTCTATATCATCTGAAGGAAATAGAACACCAGTTCAGCTTTTTACTCTGGACAATGATTTGCCTCATTTTCACAACCCAGAACTCTCAACAGCAGGGGTAGTTTTTTGTTCCTCACCAAACTTTCAAAGAGGATTTTCCCCATTGACAGGGATTTGCAAGAACTGAATGATGCCATTAACCCTCTTCAAAATGACAACAATAATGGCAAAACATTGTTTCAGAGAACACAACAGTTTATTTTTGATAAACTTGTAAATGTGTGATCTCAGCATAACATGGACAACTGGGTAACATTAGCCTTATTGTACTTTCAAAAGTACACTGTGAAACAAATATTGATGTTTTGTTTTGTTGTGCTTGTGTATGGTTTTTGCAAGTACGGATAGTGTGCGGGAGTTCTTTGTTTTCTATTTAAAGGAAATGATGAAATAGTAAAATTCCAATAAAAATACACAACTGTGCCAAAATTTATGAATTTGGCATTAACACAGGCAAAATTATCAAAAAAAACTAAACTGAAAAAGACAAAAATCCATAACGATGCACAAGGGTTAAAGAGATAATCCAGTGTTCTTCCGACCATAGCCCTGTTGGTGGAGCTCACTGAGTGCTGTCGGTTGGTAGAAGAACGAGAGAATTCGGTACAACATAGACAGAGTTGTGTTTTACATAACAACTGAGTTAGTGTGCCGGTTCGTTATTCCGTCTTTGTTGTTCTAAATCCTTTCGTTCTTCTCCTACCAACAGCACTCAAGGAGCTCCACCAACTGGGCTGTGTTTGGACGTACACTGGAGTATCATTTTAAAATGCACACATAACTACACATGCATATGTGCCCACAGACATATGTGCTTTTTCCACAGAAGCAACTGCCCTCTGCCAGACATCTCCACTCTGAAAGTTCAGGAGGCGTACCATGGACTACCAGTGCAGACGAAGCTCCCATGATCACAGCAATGGCTATCTCCAGTGATGTACCTCTGGTTGAGTCCATGTTCGGACCGGTGCAGGAGTGTGCTTTCCTATCAGCTACCAGTAAGGACAGTCCCCAGTACCCGTCCACACACAGATGCCCCTCTTCCCCCACAGCTGCCACTCACATATTACAGACTGAGACCCTCTTTCTGTGCATTTGTCTTTTCTGAACATCAGCACCATCATCTGGCATCCCTTGTGACATCTTTGGAGACAGCACACAAAATTGAAAACAGCACGCGAGAGCAGAGTTCCTGCGTTGAGTGGCACCAACTAAGGAGAACACATCACCTCTACCAAATTCAGAGAAGTTTGCCACCCCAGGGGGGAAAGCTCTGCTGAAAACCTTGCAAAAAGGCTTCTGGGATCTTGCCATCAGACTGTTGACATGCGGCGGGGTCTTGCCTTGGAGCCTATAGCAGTAGAGGAGTACTGCAAAGTGAGGGAAGTCAACCACTACCCCCTGAGGTACCATGGATGGGATCAACACCTGATGGGATTGTGTACGATCCTGAGGGGCAGCCAGTGTTTGGCCTGTTAGAAATGCCGAAATGTAACTGGCTATGTGGACTGCCATTACTTTATGATAAAGGAGGGTACACACATACATTGAGGCGATCCCATCCTTATTACTGGCAGGTCCAGGGACAAATGTTGATTTCTGGGTGTGACTTTGTCATTTACACAGAAGATTCTTATTCAGAGAACTCCCCATGACATGGAAGTCATACATTAAAGAAAAAGTTGACTATTTCTTTTTTTATTTCTACCTCAATGCCTTCTTGGCCAATTAATGACTTGATTGCAGTGTATTTGAAGTTACTGTGTAGGAAATGAATTTCAACCTCATCAGTGAAATGGTGCTGCATTGTGTTTTTGATTGTGATGTAATGTTTAGGGTAAATAAGTAACAAATGACTTGGATCTAAGCATTTCAGTGTTTTGTACGGCTTAATTTTAGTTTAAAAAAGGTCTCCATATTTGTATGCAACGGTAGACAATTTTCTGTCCACATGTGAAATTTGTGCCAAAAACAATGTTAGGAAAGGAACAGCGAAACCAATAGGCCACATACAAGGACCAGAAAGACCATTCAAACACTTGGTAATGGATTATGTGGACATGATAAAGCGAGTACAAGGCAAACGGTACATGCTTGTGTTAATAGATAGAGTGGACATGATAAAGCGAGTACAAAGCAAACGGTACATGCTTGTGTTAATAGATAGATTAAGTAGATGGGTAGAGGCAATACCATCACTATATGAGGGGTCAGGAACAGTGATTCAATTTTTAACGAGAAGTAATCCCAAGATTTGGAATACCATCAGAAATAAGTTTCTGAAAATGGGTAGGCATTCATTCAAAAGACTGTAAGACAAGTATTGCAGCAATTGAGGATAAAACAGAGATTAGGATGTATTTATAGGCCGCAATCGCAAGGCATTGTTTAGAAAATGAATGGTACTCTCAAGGTCAAACTTAACAAAATATGTGAAAGTACTAGACTTAATTGGGATGATGCTTTACCAATTGCACTAATGAGCTATCCCATGCAAACTAATAGAAGTACACATCTAACACTGCATGAGATGCTTACGGGTCGACCCATGCCTGTACCGTATTGCAGGGGTCCCTACAAAGGACCTCTGTTGGAACGATTGCATATGGAATTAAGATCTTATATGAAAAAAAACTAACTGCAATACATAAAGCTATATTTTTTTTCAGGAATCGAGAAAGCAGCCCAGTGAGGAGACAGAGACACCGCGTCCAGTGGTTCAAGGTAGCATTGGGATTTGGGTCGCAACGCAAATTTCGTGGGAGCGGGCGGTATTACCTTTGCGGCGGGCGGGAGTGGGCGGTCAAATATTATAGCGAGGGTCAAGTGAGGCATTCAACGCGAAACAGCTGATGAAATTCTGAAGAAAATTAAAGCGGCCATTTACGTCACTAAAGCAAAGCAATGATAGTAGCAGCTTTGTCACGGTTCATGAATTCACTGGCTCGTTCTCGCTCTGTATGTGTGTGTGTGTGTGGCCGCTGATTACCACTCAGCTGATTATCAGCACCAGCTGCCACTCATCATCTGTGTCTATTTATACTCATTGTCATTCGTCTTGTGTTTGTCAGTTCGTTGGGTTTGTTCCTGTGTGCTTGTCTGTTCTCCTGGCTGTTTTCCTGAGTCCCCAGTGGATTTCCTGTCGGATTTCCTGATCGCTCTGCCTGTCTTCTCTGAGGATTATCCGACGTCATTCCCGTCCTGATTCTGCGGAAAATATCTCACTCTGAAGGAGAGGGGAAGATGGGCATTGACATCTCAGCTCAGTGCAATCAAGAATGACTGTGGTGTCAAGGTAGTCCTTAAAGTCTGCTGGCAGTTTTCTCCGTATCTCCTCTTCGGGTATCCAGATCCTCGCTGAGCCGAGTACTGTGAACAGGAAGTTGCTCCATGTTGTTATGATTCTGCTGACCGTGGACTGATGGATACCGTACCGGTCAGCAAGGTCCCGTTGCTTGGACCCAAGGGCAAGGTAATTCAAAAATAGGAAAAACTCAACAATGGGCTGCAGAGAATGTGTTGTAGCATTTGACTCTGTGAGAGCTCCTCTTTGTGCTTGTCGAACAGTGACCATGGATGGTAGAGAGTTCGCAATCAAGCCCCAGAAACGCATCAGTAGATCATATGATGCATACCTAAAGAAATGTAATACAGATACTCTATTAATAACTGTTCATAATTAACTACACAAAATCAACACACATAACTTTAATAAAATGTATCTGTGCAAAATTGAAAACACTAAGGAGTTTTGGAACAAAACTAGTGGACTAGCTACCCAAATGGATGTCAAACTCTTGCCAGGACTTGCACCTGGAGTCTCCACCCATGGGTGGCAGTGTTACTATTACACCACATGGGTTTTTCTGACAGAATACAAATACTGCAATCAAACCTCCTGGGACCCAGGAATAGACTTTTGTCCTCTGTAAAAGGACATTATATTTTAGTGAATTTCTCTGACATCACACATGTCACAGTAAAGAGGACATTCAGGGCTTTGCACAGATACCAAATGTTTTGAGGTTTCAACATGGCAACAACTTCTCCTTGGTCTTTAAAAATGACTGACATTAATTTAGTGATTAAATGTTGCACTCTTATGGAAATATGATAATATTTTGTAATTATTTAAATCGGATTCATTTTAAAGTTGTTTGTTATAAATCAACATCTCAAAATGTTTGGGGTTTCGAATCAAAATATGATTTTCTGTTACAAAACAGGGCATTGATTTCTACATGTCCACTGTAGAGGACCCAAGGACTTAAATCATGTTTATCAGGCATTTTGGGAGACAAAACAAGTGAATAGGCAAAGAAATTACATATCAATATGTCTAATAATTATTTGATATTATTATGGAAATGTTGCCCATTATTACACTTCTTTTTTCATCACGTTGCACGAAGAACACAATAATATTGCATGAAGTAAAATGGTCTATCAATCCATTCCATTATGTCTTTCATAACAGTTTTTCAACTGTTATGAAAGACATAATGGAATGGATTGATAGACCATTTTACTTCATCTTTAAACAAAGTTTGGTAAAAAAAATCTTAAACCTAATATTGATTGGTGAATAATAATAATTAAAAAAAACATTGTTTTTAACTTGTTGGGTGAAATATGCAATTGATTCTATTATGACTCATATAAACAGTCTTATATTGACTATATCAATGCTTGTATGTAAAGGAAAACAATGTAAGAGGTTTTTATAAGAAACCCTTGAATTTGGTTTATGTAAAGAGTTTTTATAAGAAACCCTTTATTTGATTTATAATAATGACACTGAAACATGTTTGATTTGAAATTGTTTATTTGATTTATAATAATGACACTGAAACATGTTTGATTTGAAATTGTTTATTTGATTTATAATAATGACACTGAGACATGTTTGATTTGAAATTGTTTTATTGATAAAGCTGATTGGTTAAAGAAAAAAGACACTGTAAACCATTTGTGGAAAAATCTTTTATTGAAGTAATACAATGAAATGACTGAAATATATTCTGTGTTATAAGCATTTATTAAAGGAAGAGATAGTACTATGTATTAGAAAGCATATATTCAGTAAAATGAAAAAGTATTGTATTCTAGACCAAGAGGAGAAGACGGTTAAAGGCCCGAGCTCGTAAGAGGAAAAGAAGGCTAAGGAAGGTGTCTTTTATGGAAGTTGTAAAAAGACTGAAGGAGTTGACAATTGTTCCAGATCTGGGATTGGATAAATTGTCCATATGTAACTGAATATGTAATGAAGGGGTGTGATGAAATGGATTATAAAAAGTACAGTAAGACCTATGAGAAGCAGACGCTGTGAAGGAAGACAGCCTCTCCATTGTTTGATGATCCAAGCCTGACACCTGCTGGCGAAGCTTGTGAACTGACAGACTCTTGAACTTTACTTTGATTTTTGACATTATATGTAAAAAACTTATTATTGTAATAATAAACTACTAATAATTGATATAAAAAGAACCAACTTGCCACAAGTCTCTGCTTTATGAAAGAGTTGAGCTGAACTAAACCACAGAGAAGTCTTTCTTCTAAGTTGTGAGTATGGACATTCAAATACTTATTATTTAGAATGAATTTGACTTACTTTACCTTAACCTGAGAATAATTAAAATAAGGTAGAAGGTGTTTGTACCATAAAACATGGCGCCCAACTTGAAAGGGACAAATTGATCGTTGATCTCTGGCCAAGATCAATGAACAATTGCTCAAAAAACTTAAGACCGTTGTGTGAACTAAACATAGTGAGCTTTAGGAATATGAGAAATCCTAAAAAGACTCAATAGAAATAGAAAATAATTCAATAGTGAATTAAAGAAATAACCCTATGGAAGGGTTATAGAAAAAGTAGTGTTGTTATCTCAAAGGAATGAGATAGGTCTAAAAAGGAGAAGAAAATCCTATAGACAGAAGAATAATTCATTGAAGAATTATTAAAATAACCTGGTCAGGGTTATAAGTGCATGCACACACACTACTAGAATCTCTACAGTAGCCTATAAGAATTTAATATAGGATAATGGAAATCCTATAAAAAGAAGTTCTATTAGGAAGTAAAAGGCAACTTGAAAGAAAAGTTGAATGCGTCAATATGCATGAACTGTGGAGATTTGCTGATGCTAATAAAGGAAAAATTAGCATAGGCTGTATAAACTGTTCAGCGAAGTGCACGTCGCTGGATGGAGAGTACAGCATTGAATAAAACCCATATTAGAATATATACTTGGAGTGATCCTAGAGTAAAAATATGGGAAAAAGAAGCATTGAAAACAAATAGATCTGTAATAGAAATAGATTATAATCTATTTGTACTTTGGCTTCCATCCAGAAATCTTTTAAATAAAAGAGAATTTAATGAAACAGAAATAGCCTCAGCAGTAATACAGTGGGCACAAGAATTAGGAAGTGCTAGAAATACTTCTGTATATATACAGTGTAAAAGTGAGGAAATTGAAAAAATACTATCAAAGAGTCCTGAAGGAGAAACAATAACGATATACGATATTAATTATAAAATGTTAAATAAAACATTAGAAGAAAAGGGACACCAAGGAAGAATTAAAAAATATATAGAAGAAATTATTAACTTTGAAATGTACAAATCGGGTGCTCTAAATATGCAGGGAGCAACAAATGAAGATATGGAAAAAAATGAATTATCGAGTGAACAAAATAAACAAAGAGTATAATTTAACCAGAGGAATTGAAGAAGAATGGGAGTGTGAAAGTGAGACAGATTTAGTGCAGAGTGAATTAAGAAGACCTTTGACTCCTGTAGATAGTGAAGGTCCAGTTAGGCAGCTGCAATTCAATACTCCACAGAAAAATGACGAGCATAGTATACAAGTAAAACTTCTAGAATTGAAGTTAACAAATGTAGTGAGGAAACAAGTGGGTTATAAAAAATCAGGAGAAAATCATTGTGCTTATACTGATCGCATAATAAAAGCAGCAACACAAGCAGGACTAGGTTCTGAAGTGATAACTCGACTTGTGCATACCTGTACAGGTCATGCAATTTCAGCTGAAGCACTCGAAAAAGTTTGAAGTTTAAACAGCATATACACATACCCGAACTTGACTGCACATCATATTTTTGACATTATTGATACTGCTTTCAATCGTAATGCAATAGAAATGAACACAAAAAAACCTGCCTAGTGCCTACCTACAACACTGACGGTGGACTTGCGGTCAGGAGTAGAGCGGCTGCGGACGAATGTTTTTTTTGAGCGCTGCTGACGTATTTCACGCGCACCATAGACGCGCGTGCACACACAATATGACATCACACTCTGTTTTACAACATAATTTAACAAATACATAGTCCTAACACTTTTTAAATAGCCCACTTAAAGCGTTTATTACAACTAAATTACTAAATGCTTAAAATGAATAAAAGTAAATGAACAAAAATTTGCATTATATATTTAAACTCGTGAACACCCCCCATTAACACCTTGTAGCGACAATGCCTCTAGTTTAGGGAATTTATTAGCTCAAATGAGAGGTAATATTATGAATATGCATATGCCGTTTACACAAATCAAATTATTCAAAATAGGGGATAGGTCAAACCTCAGCTTATATCAATAATTAACCAGATTACTCGTGGTAAATACTGATATAAGTAGATAGAATTATATCTTAATTAGGGGAAATTTAGGTAGAGGTTAATTCTCATTTATCATGCAGACTATCCGTCCGGCAGATAGTATGGACGATTTCTGAACAGAAACCTATTGTCTCCAACACGACAAACAATTTTCCTGTGGCCACGAGGAATGATTATTTTCGTGTTTTAGACAACTTAGATTGTTTAATAGTAAAATCAAGGTAGAGCTTGTAGTCAATCGCACTTTCAGGGATTTCAGTAATGGAACAATATGAGACAGATTCAATTCACAAAGATTATAGGATTTTAATCAAACAACTAAGATTACATGTACTATTTCAATCACGCAGGAGTAAATATGCATAGCAAACAAACAAACAATATACGATCGCAAGAAGAAATAAAATAGAATAAAATATTATGAGAGGGGAAGAGAGAAAATGAGAGAGAGAATTTGAGGAAATGAGAGAGAGAAAAAGAAGAGAGAGGAAAAGAGAGATTTTTGGTGTGTGTGTAAGGTGGTAGCGTGTAAGGGGATGTGTGGGTTTGAGAGCACGTGCGTGTGTTTTTCTAGGAGCGCGTGCGTTTATGTGTGTGTGTGTGTGTGAGCGTGCGGGTGTGTGTGTGAGTGTAAGTGTGTGCGTAAAGAATGAGTGAGAGAATTAGAGAAAGGCAAAGACAGTTTTCAACATTCCTTCACACCGAGACCCCAACAGTTTCTAGTAATTATTAGACAACTTAAACAGCATTTCTTTCGGATTGCGAATTTAAGAATGTAACGTTTACTTTACTTGTTTTTGCCTATTGGCCCTTGTTTGTGAGTCGGTTGTGGACAAAAGGAGCCTGGAAACACGTGGTCAGGAGCGTCGTCAAGGTGGAGTTGGTTGCGATGGTAACTCAGAGCGTTCGTTAACTTAGCCAAAGATGATTTAGCCTTAAGTTGGTTTTCGTTGGTTTGTAAGAAAATTTATCAAACTGAGGTAAACTATCAAGAAAAGAAAGACTTAGAATAAAAACGAAATAAAAAGCAAACGAAGGTTTCTTGGAAGAAGGAAGGAGGCGGGTCTCTCTCTGGCGAACTGCAAGGATCGAGAGATATGGCGCGTGTTTTGAAGGCGCCAAAGTCACGCCTTCTCACGTGCGTGACCCAATCGTCTGGAAGGACGATTGTGGCCACCTCCTTACATTTTGCAAAGGTACACGCCTTCTGGATAGAGGCATCGCGGGGATTTAAATCTGTTATATCTGATATAAATGACAGAATGCATAATTATATACTTTGAGTTACGAATTCAACACCGTTGGGTTCTTTGGAACAAAACAATACCGCGAATGATAATTCTGTGAGCCAATAACACAAAGATACATGATTTCTCGTGATTACACGCACATCAAATTGATTACATACAAATACAGCTTATAGAGATAGTATTTTAGGTATGGGGACCATGGAACACCTCAAGAAATACATTTTAAACATTTAAAAAGATAACTTTGACCCCACGTGGTCGGGGAATAGATGTAGTCCTCGAGTATGTATGCATATGTGGGTGCGTAGAGTCATGAAGTCACGGAAAGTTCAAACTGCGCTGTGAACTTTTTTCACTCTGAGTCAGGGGGAGTTCGTATGTGTGTGCGTATGTGTGTGTTACAATCAATGGGCTTTTGGTCGAACATCTGTTAAACAGTTCGTGGTCTGTTTGTGAGATGTTGGATGCTGTGAAGAATCCCCAGGGGTAATAGCATCTCCAGTCCGACTGGCGTTTTGCTGTTCACAAATCTTAGCCGAAACAGTCGAACAGAAGGTTGTGTGTTTACTCAGAAAATAGATTAGGGTCTTTTAAATCAGGGATCAATGATTTATGCAGATAGGAGGCGCCAATCGGTCTGCACGTCCTGGTGTCGGAGTCTTAGGACAATAGAGGGGTTTGTAAATGAGGATTCCAGTAAGTTGATTAGGTCCCAGACTAGAGAGGGGAGGTTTGATCACGGGGTAATTTCAGTAATTTAATCAACACGCAGGCCGGGTGACCTGCCTTCCGTTACAACCTGAACGCCCCCCTTTCAAAAATCTTGCCTCCGTTGTTCTCTGAACGCCCCCTGGGGGGCGGTACCGCCCCGTTGAGAACCACTAATTTATACAGATGAAAACAGCGCACCTTCCCCCAGACAGAAAGACAGCCGTGTGACCTGCCCATCATCATATTCAATCATCATGGACAATCTGGATTTCTTTGTACACAGACACAACCAGTCAATCGATAACAGCAACCGCAGTCTACACTGGATACACCATTTTTTTTTTTTTTTTTTTGCCTGTCAGTAACACAGATAACACATGACAGTACGTATGTGTAGCTATGCTATCATCATTCACTGCCTGTTTGTTTGTTTTTTATTTAATTTTTTTCTTCTCTTTCTCTAATATTTATTTTTTTATTTTTTTATTTTTTTCCTTCTTTCTAATTAATTAATTTATTTAATGTAGTTTTATATACCCTTTTATTTAATCATACTGTGACAGACAAGACCAGGGGACAGAGAAAACAAGGAGAGAGAAAGAAGAGAAAAAATAAAAATAAAAAAAGAAGAGAAAAAAATAAAATAAAAAAAATACACCATATTGCCGTCATAGACCGTATACCCACCCACCACATCTCCAATATCAAACCCACAACAGACATTCAACGATACAATCTTGCCTTATCACTTCCACAGAGGAGCACCCAGGCTTTAATGCGCCGCGAATTCATTGTTCTTGCCACCAGAATGCTGAACAAGCACATGGCTGTGTTTGAAAGCTTTGGAGACAGTGTGGTGCATCACATTCCTCACGAATATTCAAGTGAAATGTCAACACGCTCAACCGATGTAAGATGTTACAAGGACATTCAAATGTGCCGATATTTTCTAAGATTGTTTAGAATTTTCATACATCTCTATTTTTCCTTTATCTCTTTCTGAAGTTCCCCTTAGGCCTCTACTTCAAGGACGAGAATAAAAGAAATGACTTGGTGGAAGTTATGAGACATATACAACAAGAGAAAGTATTGAACATGATAACTGTTACAATCTGTTGTGAACAAGCCTATGATAATCATATACCAATTCTGTTACTCTGTCACACTTTTATTTGCATTCAAGTATGTTATTGTGTCCCTTATTGGTTAGGTATATGCCCAAAGACCCTGATGGGGCACAACACCTACTAATTGGAGGGGACCGTCTCACAGAGGCTAACTGCCGTAATGTACAGTGGGGATTTTCAGATGCAGACACTGAGGAGGAAAGAATGGAGGGGATGCATTTTAAATTCGAGGACTGGCACGCCATTCGAGTTCTCTTTGAAGTGAGAGACCATGTGAAAAACAAAAAAAAATTGCATTATTTGGTTATTTACAATACTTTACAAAAAAAATGCATGGATTTTCAATTAGTATATTTGTATATATGTTTGGATGTGTTTTTATTTTTACATTGTAGATCCATCACAAGATTTTCTTCAAGGAGTCTGCCAAGGACCCTGGCACACTTTTTGCGAACATGACCAAGTTGAGGTATGACTATAGACTTTTTAATTGTTATAGTATTCACCGACATATACATTATAACATTGTCTTTGTGACAGAGGTTGTGAACGCTGTTCGGCACCTCAAGCACTTTGACTGCAAAGCCATTGAACTGTGTATTGTGTTTGTTAAGTTAACGGTCTATAATGCTTCCCACAGTTTCTGATGACTCTAAATCCACTGCGAACATGTCTGGATAAAGTTCTTTATTGTGGGATGGGAAATCATGAACTCAGCTGTGCTATTCCCGGGGAGGTGGTTTATGCCATTGTTATGGTGGTATGATTTCATCTATGAACTGTATGAATGTGGAATGTGATGTTTGATTGTTTACTCACATTATAACGTACTATAACATAATAGAGTGAGTGAATGAGTGTACGTGTCACTGCGCTTCCTAGGGATGTGAAGCGTCTTCAGAGAGACTAACTGTTGTGCGCGCAGCGCTACTAATTGATTGTTTCAGTGAGTGAGTGAGTGAGTGAATGAGTTACTGCACTTATGTCACGGGGTGACGAATAAGTGGAACTGTCCCGCTCTATACTTGTTTTCGGGGGGAGCGAGTTTGATGTAACACCGGAACGGTTCCGGGTTTTCCTGGGTAAACAGTCCGACGGAGCTCGCTGATGAGGAAATGAGTGGCAGCTGGGCGAGGAGTAGAGATTGAGCCACGAGGGGGATTATAAAAGGATCCGGTTGATGTGCAGAGGAGAGGAAGTTTTGTGTTGGGAGTTTGTACGTAGAAGTTCGGACGCCGAAGTTTTGGGGCAAGAATTCTTTTGGGCGGACGCTGACTGGAGGAAATCTGTTGTTGTTGATCTACTGATCACATCGGGCAGTATACGAGAGGGCAGATCGTTAAAGGACGGAGAAAACTGCAAGTAAAGAAGGAAAAGCTGGAAAGCAGTGGTATGATTGAACTGTGTTATTTCATCGAACAGACGAGTGTTATCTGCCAGTTCTATTAGGAAGTTAATGCCTGTAGTGCCCGCTACCCGCCATGATGTGGTGAAACCGCCCCGGCGTCCGGTGAGTTCTGTTCTGAAGCTTTTCAATGTCAGTTGTGTTTCCATAGTCAACCATCTATACAGCTTGGATGTACAGTTTGTCCGTTGAGCGAAGGGAGTCGACTGGGACCACGATAAGAGACCTTATTCACTGTGAGTTGATGTGAGTTGCAGTGTTTAATGTGAAGTGAACACGTGTGATCATTTGAAGTGACTGAATTGTGCACTGGTGTGGAAACTGAAGTTTATGTCTGCCCGTTCCCCAGTCGTCTACTCATGGGTTTTGAAGGTCAAACTGAAACTAATTAACTGTTGTGTCTTGAGCATATGCTGTGCAGGAATGCAGGTCTACCCTGTACTCACCACTGAAGAGGATTTATGAGAGATCTATGCATCGCTGTTCTATGGAAAGAAGGCCAGCTGTGGATCGTTGAAACCTGTACTCCCCACTGTTGTTCTGTGAACACAGAGAAACTGTCCCCCTGCCATCGAACGCTGCCACCATTGCTCTGTGGTAAGAAGATCTAGTTGTTGAGTGTTGAATCTTCTACTCACCATGATTGTTCTGTGAACGTAGAGAAACTGTCCCCTGCCATTGAACGCTGTTATCACTGTTTTGTGAGAAACTGCCCTCTGCCATTGAATGCTGTTACCACTGTCCGGTGGGGCGAAGGCTCAGCTGCTGGCCGTTGAAACCTGCACTCACCATTTCTGTTCTGTGGACATAGAGAAACCGCCCCCTGTCATTGAATACCGTCACCGCCGCTCCCTGTGGTAAGAGGATTCAGTGTTACGTCTTCTATTCACCAATGATTGTTCTGTGAACATAGAGAAACGGTCCTCTGCCATTGGATGCTGTTGCTGCTGGGGAGAAGGCTCAGCTGGGAACTGTTGAAACCTGCACTTACCATTTCTGTTCTGTGAACATAGAGAAACCGCCCCCTGCCATTGAATACTGTCACCGCCGCCCCCTGTGGTAAGAAGATTCAGTGTTACGTCTTCTATTCACCAATGGTTGTTCTATGAACATAGAGGAACTGTCCTCTGCCATTGAATGCTGTTGCTGTTGGGGAGAAGGCTCAGCCGAGGACTATTGAAACCTGTACCCACCTCTGTGGTTCTGTGAATATAGAGAAACCGTCCTCGGCCATTAAATACTGCCATCGCTGCTTTGTGGTAAGAAGATTCAGTTGCTGATTGTCAAGTCTTCTATTCATCGTGATTGTTCTGTGCACATAGAGAAATTGTCCCCTGTCATCGAACACTGTTGCTACTGGCCTGTGGAAGGAATGAGAGAGTTCCCTGCTGGCCCTCCGTGACGGAATATTGGAGTACTACTGATGATTCCCTGCCCGACCCTTCCCCCTATCCCAAGAGAGGTGACACTCAAATAATTGATGTTGTCCTGTGCGAAGAGTAACCCCTTCCTTTGTTGTCAATTCCCTACCAGCGCTTGCTCCAGTACTCACGTTCCGGCTGAAGAGGAGCTGCCGTGCGAAACTCTTTCCAGCGCCTGGGTCATTACTTACCTCCAGCCGAAGAGGAACTGCTATGCGAAACCCCTGTTAGTGCCTGTGTCATTACTTACCTCCAGTTGAAGAGGAACTGCTGTGCGAAACCCCTGTCAGTGTCCGTGCCACTACTTACCTCCAGCCGAAGAGGAACTGTTGTGCGAACTCCCGCCAGTGCCTGTGCGTTACTTACCTCCCACCGAAGAGGAGTTGCTGTGTAAAACCCCTGCCAGTGCCTGTGCCATCACTTACCTCCAACCGAAGAAGAGTCATCGTGTGAATCCTTATCAGCGTCCGCCCCATTACTTATGTCTGGCTGAAGAGGGACCGTGGGGCGAAACCTTACCAGTGCCTGCTGCATTACTTACCTCTGGTCGAGAGGAACCGTCGGGTGAACCTCCCCCCCGCAACCTGGTGGAAGAGAGAGAGGTGGATCAGTCGGTGGATTTTAAGTTGAGATTGGACTTGTTTTAACTAAATAAAATATAAGTTTTTGATAATTATCTTGTTTGGTCTGTCGTGTCTCTGGGTAACTCCTCGAGTTGGTACGCTCAGCAGGGGAGGGAGGGCCACCCCGGCCTGTGACACTTACATGGGATGTGAAGCAGCTCCAGAGAGACTGATTGCTTTGTGACACAAGACAAAGATGTGTGTGGCCTACACTATATTGAAACAGTTTCTCACCCCAGGTTCAGCAATGCCAAGAGTGGACCCCGTGCTGCGTTTAATGATTAGCCTACCGGGACTTCGTGATCAAGGACACGACTGCTCTATTCCTAGCAGCAGCGATTGAGCATCTTGGTTTTCATCATGTCACAGGTAAACCATCAATTAACACCAACACATGTTAGTGTCACAAGAAATGAAATTGATTTTCCCTGTGGTGTATAACAAACTGTTAACTCAGACATTGGTCTTGGTACCATCATGATCACTGATTCAATATTGAAGCTGCCAAATAAATGTCTGCATGTGTTGGGTTTGAATACTCTCTCTACTACTTAGTCCGTGATTTGTTTGTCCTGTTACAGATCATCCTGAGTCCCTCATACCGGAACACATTAAAGAGGACTCTCCAGAAGCAAGGAGGACATGGTTCAACAGATTAACTGCCTCAATCGTGGACAAATATGTTCTTCTTCCTGACATCACAGAGGCTACAGAGGCTGCAAGTAAACCATCAGCCACACCAATTCAAAAGAATAAGTTCCCTTGTCGTATGGAGGGTTGTTCAAGAATATTCACTTACTTCAAAAGCAGACAAACCCATGAAATAAAGACACACAACCTGGTTGTGCCGACAGACTCCAAACCAATCATCCCCACTCACTGTGACCACAAGTATGAACACACCGTTGCCAGACTGGGTTTCAGTTTTATTCTTTTGGACATTTTAGATGCAGTAAAGGAAGGAGATGGTGAAAGGCTGATGTGTCTCTACACAGTAGCCCTGTTGTTCTACAAAGCTTACGGACACACTAGTTACGCATACAGTACTTTTCTGCTTACTGTACAAATGAATGCCACGTTGACTCCACAAGTTGCTCAGTCTCAAGTGGAACAGATTCTGGAGCACCAGGGGAGGCAAGGGAAGAAACATTCCACTCGATTTACATCTTGAGCACTTAAATGGATTCCTGAAATCTTTCCTGAAGGGCCTGGGGCCTAACCTGAATGAGACTTCAGCGGCCAGAATAAGCAGGACTATAGGAGTCGTGAAAGAAATGATGGCAGTCACTGATATGGAGCTGGGCATATCTGGGCATATCTGGGCAAACTGGTGCTCACCATGTGGACATGACCAAAGACATCCTCACCTTGGTGGACACTCTGCAAGAGGCAGAGCTTTTTAAACAACAACCAGGTCGAGTGTATGCTGCCTTTCCTGGCTTCCGAAAAAAACCTATTGGCAAAGCTGGATCATAAAGCACTGTGGAACTGGATGATGCTCAAACTCAATGAATGCCGCATTTTACCTTTGTAAACTTTGAGAACATGCCCATATTGTGTTAATTGTGCTGTATGTCTACTTAAACAATTTTTTTTTTTTTTTTTTTTGTGTTTTGTAAAATATTTTCACATTTTCTCTTGCTCATTGGTGTTATTAAAAATACATGTTTTCAAGCCTTATTGTAACTTTGGTTATTACTGTGTTGTAATGAAGTTTAAATAGAAATATTTATTCAGAATCAAACATATTTACAACTGTGTAGTTATTTAAAGTGGCTCAGTAATTAAGTTGATATTGGAAGCACAGATAAGCCTGACTCAATGCTGCTTAATGATTTTTCATCATCCTCATCCTCAACATCAAAGTACCCCTTGAAGTCAATATCAGGCTGCAAATATGGTTCTTCAGGCGTGTCTGGGAACTTGCATAAATCAAAGTCTTCAAATACTTTGTGAACAATTTGTAGGATTTCCAGGCCATGGTTTATGTCGAATACAGGTAGATTTAACATTATATAGGTGATGTCAAATATTTCACAAACACTTTCAACAACTGACTCAATTAGTACATTGCTGAAACCGGTGCAGAATGAGGCATTTGTGTACAGGTGTTCATCTGGTGGAATTAGACTGTCCCTATACTTCTCTAAAAGCTCTCTGACCAATCCCTGCTCATCTAATGTGACTTGTCTGCATTTGACTGGTGATGGAAATCTGTTTTGACATCTCGTAATCGGGTGTTTCTACAGAGCAACTGTCAGAGCTACATTTGCATATTGAATGGCAATAGGTGCAGCAAGAATGTCCAGGCTCAACACTACACGTATCTTTCTCAAAATGTGAGTATAGGGCCTTCCTAAAACAGCCATTTAGGCTTTTTTGAAGAACGCCCTTTACTGCCTTGTCTGTGTTGGCAAGCTGTTTGTTTGCATAGAGAACAGCATGAGCGGGAGAGCCATCTCTGCCTGCTCTTCCAACCTGCTGGAGAGTGGCCTCTGGGTCCTCTGGTAACCCATACATGACCACATGGGAGACCTTGGGGAAATTTAGGCCGACTCCAAGTGCTGTAGTTGCCACAGTCACTCTGCAGCTGCCTTCTCCATTAAATGAAGAAAGTACCCTGCTCTTGTTCACAGGTAGAGTCTGGCTGTGGAACATTCCAATCAATAGGTTTTTACCTATTTTCTCTTCACCGACCCAGGCGTTCTCCCCAAGTTCAGCCTTGAGGTGGCAGAATACTCGTGTAACAGTGTTTATTGTCCGGCAGTATATGATGATCGGCAACATCTCCAGTCCTTTCTCTTTTAAGTCCTTTATCAGCCAGTCGAAACAGTCCAGAGAATCTGTTGTAAGTTGTCTTACCCCAAGTCTAATGTTGGTTCGATTGGGGCTAACAGTGATGTTGTTTGCATTTTGGAAGTGTAGCTGTCTCCTGACAATGTTTCTTGAGTGCAAATCCGCAGATGCAGTCAATGCCAGTACCGGAGTTCCTAAAAAAAGGATTAAATAAAACAACTCAGAAACCTTGAAGTCATTCACATTATATTTATCCCACTGCATAGTTTTTTTTACACTAAAGACTGAAATACTTTGCAAGAAACAATGTCAAAGCGACAACAAGGCATTAACTGATAAATCTGCGATGTGTAATGTTATAATGTCAGTGTTTACACAGAGGCTAATACTCTTGTTCAGACAGTGAGTTACTTAACACTGGTAAATCAATGGTGTGAGAGTGGTGTGATATTACACTAGAAAAACCACGATTAGAAAGATGGCTTCTTGTCGAAAGGGTAATGTGAGTCAATAAAGTTCAGTGCCCAAGTAACAGAAATGCCATAGGTAGTGTCGAGCCAGGTAAAGCTTACAGTAATTTCTGAAGTGTTATTGTTAACCTACCTGGTTTTACGATTGCTCTAAGTTCCCCCAACCTTGCAAAGCTTTCCCTAAAGGCCTTCTGTCCTTTCGCAGCCTTCCCCCTGTTAGAGAAAAGAAAAACACAAAGTGTTAAGTACAGTTTAACATAGATGTTGAAATTGTCATTTGCATTGGAAATTGTTTGCGCGTGTACTTCACATGTGTATTTACAACTTAATGACTCAAGTGTCAACAACTTTTATCGGGTACGTGTGCACACAGCTGAAAGTTATGCTACTAAAGCGGTAGCTGTATATTGATATTGAAAATCAACACAACTTAGTGGCACTGTGACAACCACAGTATGAAAGCTACTGGCATAATGACAATCTGCAAGAACATACCCAGTATTTAAGATGTGCCATGACATTAGGGAAAACTGTTCCTGCGGGGTAGTTACCAGGTAAGTGTAAGGCAAATTATTTGATAAACCCTCTATAAATGGGTGTAGCAATGAACAACAACTATGTAAGACAAGGTAATTTATTGGAAACTACCGTCTTAATTTCAAGATAGTAATAAATAAACATGGACTGTTACCAACATAACCCTAGGATAACTACAAACCTAACTTGAATTGATGGGTAATACTGGAGGTGTTTCTAAAAATTGGCTGCCTACATTCTGGGGAAGTACACAATTAAATCTGAGTTATTACCAACCTAAACAGGTAACAAGTACACAGTACTTTGTTGAGTTGATATTTAACAGTGGTGTTTTTTTTTCCCTGGTAGTTTCTCTGTAATTGCATACTAATCACCTTAAGTAATTACACACTAAAATACTATAATTTACCATATGCTTACCAGGTAAATACCTAGTAATTAGTTTGTAGTTTCTCTGCATTTACATACTTGTTACCTGTGGTAATTACCAATAAACAACTATAACTTACCATATATTTACCCGGTAAATACCTAGTAATTAGTTTGTAGTTTCTCTGCATTTACATACTTGTTACCTGTGGTAATTACCAATAACCCACTATAACTTACCATATATTTACCCGGTAAATACCTAGTAATTAGGGGACTGTAAAAGGAAGGGTTACCGAAAATCCTTAGTCAGGGACAGCCCTACATTTAAAACATTATAACACTATAGCTAAGGGCTATTAACCCCCCACTCCACAACAAATCCTTCAAATCGAACAGTATTCAGAACAAGAATGAAAAATAAGTAGCTATAAATTACATATACAATATAAAATAAACAATTAAGGGTATAGTGGAATTCATTGTAAACAACTTATTACATGGCTTGGTTGAATTCTAATGTAGAATGCGGTCTGTTATTTCTTCCTGTTACCAACTTCCTCCGCTTCGCGTCGGGGTCCTGATCATATAGGTTAATGTGCTCACCTCTCTCTCGTTCGGGAAGAATCCAAATATTATTCATTATGTAAACAAGGCTTTGTACTGATGTGTTTGGTTGGGCGCTGGGCACAATGATTTTACAGAGGACCATTTAAGTTGAGCAGTGTAACTTTTATGTTTGGTTGACTGTCAGCAACTGAGAATGTCATGCTCAATTCTACTTGTTGATTAAAGTTAAAATAGTGCATTATTCACTTCAGTTAACATGAAAGCATAAAAGAGCACAGACAAGTGGGGAAATAACGTTAGCCAATCAGTCTTGATCGGTTGTTGATTTTTATCAACTAGCTTGTCAAATGTGTTTAAAGTCCCTGTAAAGTCAAAATTAAGTATGTGTTCTGAGTTTGTCATACCACCGAAAAATGTGTTATTAGCCACCCAGCCCAATTTCAATGATTAAAAAAGCCGCCAAGTAAATAAAATAAGCTATCAAAATCTCGAAAAAATGAGCAGTAGTCTCAGCTCTCAAACGCTGGGGGCGTGTCCGCTGGCTGCGCTGAAACCACGCCCACTCGCGGGAAATATGACTCGTGCACAGCTCGTGCATGTCGGCGCGACGGGAGGATGAAGGCCGAAGCGGACAGCGGGAGAAAGTCGGTTCGGCCCCATTCACCAGTAACAGCGGATTATCAGTGAATTCCAGTTGTCTCCAACGAAAGTAAACTATCCTGATCTCTACAGAGGCGGGTGTGGTGGTGATCATCAGCTCTCCATCAAGGTAACGTTAGCTCTTCACAAGATAAATCCACCTCTTCTTGATATGATCATTTTTCGGAAATTTAAATAAGGACACCGATCTGTTTTCTAAGTGATTGCATCCAGGGAATACGCATTTACATGACGAAGGCATAGCCAGAGCCGTGGGCATAGTAGCTAGCAAACTGTAGGCTGTCTGATAGTAACTCGCGATTGAGCGATAGGCTTAGTGACTCCGTGCGTCATCAAGTAGGGGCCTAATCAAGCTCAGGGGGTCGCAGTGCGTCATCGAGCCCCCGTTTTAGCCCCGCCCAAAAAATCCGGCTCACAGCAAGGATGAAAAACTGTTAAACGGCCTAACTCCACAAATTAGTACTTCACAGTTCTCAGTCTTTGTAACATGTTTTAGCAATACATTTCTAGCACTTATAATGTGTTTAGAATTTTTTTGTAGAATTGCCTTTACAGGGACTTTAAAGCATTACTGCATGTTAGGGCTGGGTGATATGACACTACATATCATAGCGATGATATAAAGTGTGAATTGATGGAACTTTCTCTAAATGGTTTACATAGATGGGCCTATTTGTGGGGTAAGCAAATTTATCCTTCAGCTTTTAGTTTTATTGTAGGCCTACATAAAAAATAATAATAAAAAAATGGGTAAATAGTGTCAAATGAATCTAAATTAATTCTAATTTTAAATTTTAGATGCACTTTCTAATTTTAATAAACTTGTATTATACTATATTATATTATATACTTAATAAACAAATAAACTTTACATAAAATAAACATAAAATTACTTAAAAAGCATTGGACTACCTGCAAAACAACAACAACAAAAAAAACTCAAAAGAGTTTCAGTGTATGCTGTGGAATCAAAACTGATATTGAGAATTGTGGAAACATGATATTGTTACTGTGAAGTAAAATTGAGATTTTGGTCATATTGCCCATCCATATTCTTTGCTAGATAGCAGAAAAGGTTCCCACAGTTTTACATACAGAATTTTTTAATAGTGTTCACCATAAGTAATAGACTACATTGTAACCAGAAATAAATATATAAATGGCTGCTATTATGCATAAGTTTATGTCTGTACCTTGTGACTCCTGACTGAGCTGCTATGTGGACATGCAATGCTGAAACCGGAATGAAGTTGCTCATGGTGGCGTTGCAGATTAGCTCGCTTTAATACAGCAATTGTTTTTTGACAAATGAGACACATTGGTTTGCCACCTATGTCTGCAAATTCCATTTGTCACGCAGGGTCATCAACCCATCATTATTTAATGTACAGTACGTACACACGACATACAGTATTTTCACAAGGTTTAGATGACAGATGGGGTTTCGCCAACAGGCTCTCTTCATTTTCACCACAACCTTAAAGGTACATTACCCAATTTTCACATGACTTTTGTTATAGCCTTCATGAGCAGATGTTGAGGGCCATTAAATATTTTAATATTGAACAATTATTGATTTGGCCTATAATATAACTATTAGCCTACATCTTCAATTATTTATTATTATGTTTTCTTTATATGACATGTTTTTATACTTAGGGTTGCTTTACAAAGTTATTAGACTATTATTATTATTAGCCTAGTCTACTACTAATACTAGGCCCACTCACTGTGTGGCACAACTAATGAACACCACAAGTCTGAAGAGGGCATTAGACATTTTCAAGTGCATGTGCCATACACAGTGTGTAAAACAGTGTCTTCAAAAACTTCATCACCATATTGGTGGAAGAAAAATTCCAGAAGAGACACTGGATGAGAACATGGCAATGGACGACTACATCCCTGCTGAGGCTAACACAATATTGACCAGGTCACCATTTACCAAAGAGTTTGCTAGTGTACTTGAAGCTGTCATGTCTATTGAAGATCCTGAGGAGGAAACTGAAATGGACAACTACAAATATTATTGTCCAAGGATATTCTGATGAAAGACTACATGCCAATTTCTATCAGAGAGGTCAATGATCTACAGAAAAAACTGTACCATGGTCAAGCAACATTCATACAAAAAATGTATCCATCATTGCAGGGATGGTACAGAGAACACATCCTGCCACATGGCCTTCCAGACAGAATGTTATAGCAGCTTTTCAATGTGAAACGCAGTTTGGCAGACTTCGAAGAAAAATGGGTCAAGATGAGCATGTGTGACCAAAAAGAAAAGAAAACAAAGTACTTTCATACCCCAGAAATTATGCCTTCTCCTAAAGAAAAAGTGAGTATTACAGCCATTGATAAAGTCTTAAGACAATATGATTTTTAGGATTACATACATGACCATACAAATACGCTGTATTATAATAAGTTTTTATATTATTAACAGAAAAGTTAATTGTTACACATTGCATCATATCCTTTATTTCAGCCTGTCCTTCTCATCCTAGTCATCTAAAGCAGGGGGTTGTTTTTTTTCTCACAAATGTATGACTTTTGAAAGTACAATTTGATTACCATATGCAGTTTTAATAAAGTTGAATTACCGTAACCTTCTGTCATTTTTACTCTTTAAAGTGTACACTTGCAGGTGTTGATTATAATTAATGTACTGCTATGCCCATTAAATAATAATAAGGATAAACAATATTTTTGTATAAATATCTAACATCTGACTAATTAAAAAATAACGTCAAAACATAACATGCTAAACGGGGGATATCTCTTGCATAAAAAAATTAATTGTCAGAACATCGTCTCTCAGTTGCTGAATGTCAGGCAACAATGTTGCTACAGCCCTATCGCATCTTGCAATTCTACGTTGTTACAATATTGTGAGTACGTAGAGGCGACGTTGCCATAGTAGAAATGTAACGTGCCACAACGTAAATGTGTTTGCTGGGTAGTCCCTGTTGCGTGAGGAAAACTCTCAATGACTGCAGCCCGGGATGCTTGTGCACTTCACATTCTTTCTGCTGAAACCAAGTTGTTGTCCCCAAACACAAGCCTTTCTCCATTCTCCTGGCATCTGTTCCCCCATTGCTGTGATGCCATCTGCAAAATTTGGAGGAATGTACTTGCATGCAGGAGATGTTGAAGCATCTGTGAGGGTTAACGTTGTGAAGAGCCTCACAAGCCTAGACAAAAATCGCCTTTTTAAAACTGTCCAGATGGCCTAGCAGACCTCACTCACAATCACTGAGACTGTGGTCGATCCCAATTTATAGCTGGAGGCAACACATTTTTGGCTACTTCCAGATGCCAGAATGCGGAGTGTGATGGCCAGTCTCTCTTGCATACTTACTGGGTTTCTGTGGGTTCTTTTATGATAAAAATAGGGTTTGATACGATGTAACAAGTCGTGGAACCGCTGAACAGACAATCTAAAGTAGCTAAAGTGCATTTCCACGTCCAATGCATGCATTTGTTTGATAAGAGCACTGTACTCGCCATCTCTTTGCCTGGTGGTGTTTAATGGGTGGACATTCCATCTTCTTTTCCTTCGTCTTTTAGACAACATTAACAAACACAATTCTTCTTTTTGAGTTGCATTCAGCAAGTCCACGCGAGACGCCATGTTCTCAGTGCTGTTGTTCCAGCACACTACTTCACCGTTGCTTCCGAGGGTTTTAAGACCAGTGAACTCCTATTCGCCCCCTGTCGTTTCAAAGAATACTACAACGGTGAGCGCGTCAAGTATAAATGAACCATCAATCATTAATTTAACCCTTCTATCGTTTCTTAGGCGGGGTTATTAGATTTGATATCAATGCACCAGTTTAGTTATAAAGGCTGCTTGCGTTTGTCTTCGCGTTCCTTTGGGGATTCTCTTTGTCAGCGTCCTTTGCTCGAAAAAGGTGTTTCCCGGATTCGTTGATTGGCTGGCGTTGATTTCATTTTCATTATTCTTAATCCCTTATTCCCCCCTTGCGCAATGCCAAATATCTTTTTTGACCCTCCTCTGGTGCCATATAGATTGTTCATAAGGGCCTGTTTGTTATTGAATTTCGAAACAACTTCCAATTGAGGTTGTCGTTCTGTTAGCACTACTTGTTATATTTAATTAGTCAAAAGCATATTGAATTAAATTATAATCTTATGAATTAAAATAAAATATTTGTTAATAGCCAGTTGTTAATATTTGTTTTAATTTCAACTGTAGCCTTAAATTAATTAAGTATACCCCTGTATTGACAAATTGCATCCGAGTATCCTTTAGGATCTATTTTAAAAAGTCTTTTAGTTTTTTATTTTCCTTCATGAATTGTCTTAATTCCCACTGTGCTATGGCAATTACTTATTAGTCGTTGACATTCATTATCTTTGTGTGCTTCCCACATTCTGCATCTTTTCATTCTTTTGTTTCTGGTCAAGTTTAGCTGTCTTATCAGTCATTACATATTTCACCAGGGTGACTCTTTGAGTCATTGCAATGGGCCTTTCTGTCAGCATGTCCTTGATCCCTCACTTCCGGTTGTGGGGGGTTGCTGGAGTTGGTTGGTGTATTTTAAGTTGAGAGGCATGGACTAAATGTCACTTTGCTGATCAATGCACAAGCCTTTTGTGAGATGTCAAGCACAGTCACTGGTTTTTTTAGAACTGTCCCAGAAATGGAATTGAGCTGTTGTCATCTGTGAATGAAACCTTCATTATTTCTGTTAGTGACAACAATGTGTATTGACTCATCTGCTCATCTGGCCCATTGTCCTTCTTGGTGTTACATGTGGAATGGTCATGTGGGTTGAGTGGTGTCCTGACCCCTTTTGGGGCTCTCTGCTTTCATTAACAGCACGGCTTGAACCCATATATTCTCAGTTGTTTTTCATAAATTTGGCTTTTTATCATCATATTTGCAAGTTCTTTACATTTTTCTCACAATAGGCTAAATTTCAAATGTACTTTTTACAATAAGTCAATTCAACTCAGTTATCTCATTGTTTTGAGTCCCACTATCAGCACACTATGGACTCGAGCTCTTGGCTCAACACTCAACCCACTTTGCTACAAGACAATATTTCATACTTATGACAAAGAATCAGCTCCATCATGAAATGCTGAAAAGAAAGTCAGATGTGTTGGGCGCTGCGCAAATGTGGCACTGTTTTTTCCTCTCTTTTTCTCTCTTTTTTTCTCTATTGCCACTACAGTTCCGATCAGGACATTTAACCAAATCCATCCATGGTCATTATTTTACTGGGCAGAATATGCCCTGTGGGCCCACATATTAAACTTAGATACAGCTGTATTGGCAAATAAATGATTTGCCTCGGTGTCTCTTCAGACATCATCTCTCACTCCATTCATACTCAGTCTCTCTCCCATTGGCCATCACACAGTCTTCTTCCGCAGGTTGTGCTCTAAATGCAGAACTCATCATTTTAGCTGTGGAACGCCACAAGGTCCGATCCGAACAACACAATATATCAAAAACTATTGAGAAGTGTCAGTGATCATAAGGTTTTTAGTTTAACACCGTTGTTATAAACCCTTTTCTTTTTTTCTTTTTTTTTTACAAACTCTTATAGATTACATATTTTAGAATAATAGGCCTAAGCATGCTGCAGTTGAAAGTGAGTATTGTAATTTCTCAAATGCATTTTGTCATTTGTTGGTCTAATTTTCATATTCTTTTTTTTTTTGTTTTTGCTCATGACCTGCTTTAAGAAGAAAATTGGAGATGTCTGCATAATCTTGGATCCATGGCCAATAACATTTCCATCTCATTATCCCAGTTTTGACATCATTTGTGATTTCATAATTTTGGAATAATTTTGGAATAATTTCATAATTTTATTTATCCTTCTCCAATATCTCTAGAAAATTACCAAAACAAGATGGAGTGACCAGTATCGTGGTTTTGCAAACAATAATAATCATTCTTTGGCATTTTGTGTCTATCTTTTTCTTTGCCAGAGAATAATTCTATCATGCTTTTAGCCCTATAGTTGATTAAGGCTATGTTTACACGGAAACGATCTGAAGAGAAAACGCAAAAGTGGTGTTGCGTTACCACTTTTAATTCTGCGTTTAGACAAGCGTTATGGGGGGGAAATCTGTGTGCATATGGTGACTCAAAAGTGTGTGAAATTCGATGTAGTATGCACTCCAGGCGGCTAGGTGGCAATGTGAAGCACTGCCACACAACAACACCAAGTCGGCGCGCCTGCGTACAACCTAGCAGTCTAGCAGACTTTTGCGTTTTTACCCTTTAGACGGGAACGCGACGGTAGAGCGTTTTTAAGATTTCCACTCTGGAGGGGGGTTTAACTTTTTTGCGTTTTTAAGCCCCAAAAACACCTTCGCCGTCTAAATGAAAGGCACATCTGATAAAATATTTGTACGTTTTCACCCGCGAGCGTTCTCGTGTAAACAGGGCCTAATATAATAGCCATATAATATATTAAGCATGTACAATTTTATCTATATCTATATCTATTAATATATATTATTACATTTATTGATTAAATATATATGAATTATTTTAAGATTTCATACTACAATAATTTACAAAGTTAATATCTTGAAACAATTGTTTTCCTTTACTATTTCCTTTACTTTTAATACACACCATTTATACATGTCCCTAAAGCTCATTCACACATTCTTTGTCCCTTTCAAGCGACCAGGGTCGGAGGTCACTCTTTTTAACCACAGGCACAGTCAAGCAAGACACAGGATCCCACACTCACTTCCTCAACACAACAGAGTGAAATAAGACCTAGCTTACCTGAGCAGACCTTGCTAAACTTCTTATGTGCACGTGCTCTACTTGTATCCTTCAAGGCCCACTTACAAGTAGACAAAAATCAATAACTGATATCCTTATCAGTAAATACAAATCCTCTGTGTGCATGCTTTTGCTTATCATCCATCAAAGGCCCTCTTGATAAGCAAACACAGATCCTTACGTACGTACGACACAACCCTTTAGCATCAAATTAGCAGCACCATTATTCATACAATCCACACAGGATTATATAAGCATTGGAAAACACTAGTGGGAGCTCCCCCACGCTATTACCACATCATCAAAGACAATGCATGCAATCATTTCTGGACTTTTCTTACCACTTCCGGGCCACTGGTACCACCACATACTTTAAACAAAAGCAAAAAATGCTCACCTCAAAGTACAGTGGCCACTGTTGTCTGTGTCAGTCACCAGTGATGCCCTTCGTGGCTCCTTCAGCTCCTAAGCCAAGTCCCTGTTCGGGCACCATTTGCTGTGGTTTCAATCTTTTTGGGAAATCACTTCTCAGAGATCTTTGATGCCAGAAATATTAGACTTTATTTCACAAACAAAGTCTGAACGCCCTCTGCAGAAAGGCGCTTTAGCTCAGTGTCAGCTTCTCACATATATACCTACATCCCTTCATTACGTTTTTGAGAGAAGCTACAGAAAATCATGCTAATTAATATTAATTCTTCGTTTGTCCAGCTCTTCGTTGTCCAGAAAATAAGGAGCCACCTATAGACCAGTCATAGAAGTTTGTTCTACGCACACACAACGCATCATGTGGGACCAGTTACACAGGCAATAAGTACTCAAAGTTCATGCATCTGAGAAACCACTGTACTTGCATGTTGACCTCACAAGCAGCGTCTAGGACCATGAGGCGCCTCTTATTGCTTTTTACAAAGCATGTAATGTGAAATGGGCATGACCTCTGAAAACCAGGCTTGAAGGTATTTTCCTTAAGTTTTCAATGTATTTTGCGCAGACATTGTGAATAAGAACAATATTTACACTATTTTTATTTCCTAGGGGATTCTGCTATTGGAGAGTGTGTAAACTGCTTATTATCTTCAATGACTACACAGAAACTGAAATGTGGTTTTCACCTTAACTTTGGTATGCCCTTACTTCATCAATTTCTGAGTCAGCAGTGCCTAACTTTTCTCCTTCAGTGTCTGACCACAACATATCTTGTTTTCTTGCTGTTCAGGAAATGCTCGTATCACAAGGATTGTTGATGGAGAGCCAGATCATCTCGTACCATCTTCATCTGCACATCTGGGGGATACTGACCTGTTTCTGATGGCACCCTTGTCAGGACTTAGCCCTGTTGTTGTCCATGTCATTGTCGATGGCAGTGCTGAAACAGCTGTTGTACTGTCAGATTTTTTTTTCAGACTGTCCAGATTTTGTTTTGCGTCAGAAAATTATGCTGGTATATATTCTGCATTTGGATATCTATTGTGTTACTGTTGTTTATGCAGCAAATGTGAATAATGGAGAACATTTGCTTATTTAATAGTGAATATGAATGAAACCATTTTATTAAACCATTTACGTGACTTTCTAGCCTGACGTCGTCATACTCAGATTCTAGTCAGAATGTGAGTCTGATACTGCTCCATTGAGCTTTGATTATGGGGCGTGTTTCAACCGAACCAGGAAGGAAAATGCCTCTGCACTCAATTGGATAGACCTATAACCAATCAGAGCAACGGAGTAAGTGATGTATGTTTTTCATTCATGTTTCCGATCGACAAATGCCTTGATCGTGGTTCTCTGTTCCTCTTTTAAAATGAATGCGCTGTCGATATCTTCTATAACAAACGCGATGGCGGAATCTACACATAATGTTTTATAAACAAAGTTCGAGAGGAGCACGTTCAAATAATCAATCCAATCAACTTGTCATCAAACAATAACCGTCTGGTCTACACTATCAGCATGAGAGGAAGCATATATTTATTCACTTTGTCAACTCACCTAACATTCCATGACAGTTTTCAGCATCCCTCCACTCACTCTCGGCCTGTTCTTCCACAGCCTGGAATACGGGGGGAGCACTTTGGGTTCGGGCCGAATACCGAGCCCGCCCTCTCCTCGGACAGCACGCCAAATATGCATTTATTCTATCTGACTTATTTGTAAGTGTGAACTCGTGAAATAACAATTCTCCAGCGGCAGTCATCTGTGTTGTAAACGAATTCAACCCAAGCGCTCGTTGGTGACGTGGATGATTACGTTACGTTGCTCATCTGTCCATCATCGTATAAAGCCCGCCCTGACAATTTGATTGGTCCGAACAATTTTTGTACGGGCATAATAGCTCCTCAACGGAACGAGTTAGTGACTTTCAGCTTGAAGGGGAACTCTGAACTAACACCCGAAGAGAAGGAGAGCATTATGATTTTTGCTTCTCATGTGAACAATGCTAATCGATGGATTTATGAGAGGCTTCTACATCATAAGGTAGTATGCATCTTAACCTTTTTGACTCCAGTTCTGTAATGTTAATGTTTTTTCTTGCTAGGTGATCGGATGAACTGAGGCAAATCAAGGACTGAAGGAGACCATGCTGTGGCCCCTACTTTATCAGCATCCAGATGTGATAACAGTCATTTTTCCATGTGAGATAAATTATAAAAAACACTTTGAGAATGCATAGTGGTACAGTCCAGAGTGTGAGGCAGCAAAGAAGCAGCCAAGCAGTGTTTGTTTAAAAACTCTTGTTTTCTAATTATTTTATTTATTGGATTTAAGTTTTGTGTTTTGAAAACTAGTTGGAAAGTCAGGTTTAACCCTGATAACCTCCCCCAATAGCTTACACTGTTTGGGGGACCTTTGGCTTTGATTTTGCTTAATCCACACTGCAGAAAGTACAACACCATGGCTGCAGACAAGATCCATAAACAACAGGAGGCAAGTAAAGTTATAAGAGATGCACGTAAAGAGAGAGAAGAAAACAGCAGAGAAATGCAAGGAGGATTGAGAGAGAGATAAAGCAAGGAGCTAACTGTGGAGGTGGAGGTTGAAGGAACAGAGAAAATCTCCATGATGGATTTATTGAAGGGAGTATTAAAAAGGTATAATGATAGAGGCAAAATTGGAGAGTTTGGAGTATTTACAGTTTTTTCTGATGGCTTAAGCACATTTTTTGTAACTATTGGCTATTTTTGCTAAACTCTACACACAAATAAGAAAAGCTTTCACCAAATCAGCAAAACATTGTAGTTCTCTTGAAAAAGCTAATAAACCTACTCTTCGAAAATTCGTAAAAATTGTATTTTCGTATCAAACAGTTGACACAAGCCATCACATTAATAAACACACAATGCGCCAACTACACACTGATGGTGTGAATAAAAAACACATCTGGCTTTTGCTTTCTCTGTGCACAAGGTAGGCTATGTCAGTTTGAGGTCATACTTTTGTCATAGTTCTGTAAACATACAGGGATCCAAACTTCAAGTATTGGTGTATATTTACACACATCAAAACAAACACAAGTGTTTTTTTCCAAGTCAAAACACAAAATAGTAATAAAAAAAAATAAAAAAAATCAGTCTACATCATGTCGTCTCTCTGGGTCCGGCCACAGAATTTCGTCTACATCACATGCAATGTCCTGTAGTCCAAAGCAGTGTTTGTGCTTTTAGTTTTGCAAACTCAGTGAGTGGTTTTGCTATAAGTATTAATAGTTTTAGAAATTGTGCTATAAGAATCACGGTTAGGGTTTAAGCATTCAGAAAAAACTGTAATTAGACACAGAGCAATTTTCACTGACATTAAATTGAAAATTGAAAAAAATTGGTGTGTGTAAGTGTGTAATGTTGAAGATGAAAGTTTTTTACACTTGTTTTTAAATTGTAGAGAATTGGAAGATTTTATGGAAAATGGTAGACGACTGATTGAAATGCTGAGAGGGGAACAAAATGAGAAAACTGTAGAATGGAATAGAGTGGTGATGTTTGGGATGGAAGAAAAGGGTAAAACAAGTTTTATTAATCTGTGTGTAATGTTAATGAAAAGTGCTATATGGGAGAGAAGAATTGTAGCTAAAAAGGAAAAAATCGTGTTGGATGTTTGGACTGTGTTTAAAAGGAAAACTGAATTATATATTGAAAGATTGTATGAGTATTTTAAATATGAAAATATGTTGGATGCTTTTTATGATGTTTTTACCCCAAAAGTTTATTGTGTTTTAAAAGATTTAATGTGGAAGCTGCCGGAAACCGAAGGAGATTTTTTTAATAATGTATGTAAAAGAGAGATATGTGATGTAGAGATGATTGTAGAAAGACAAATTGTATTTTTTATTGTCTTTAATGTATTTTATTGATTGAATTTCTTAATAAAAAAAATTATTAAAAGTCTATGAATTTCATAGTCCACCCTGTAGCGACAATGACATGAGAATTAAACTCTGCCAGATGGTTTCTGCATCAAGTGAATCATGAGGTTATCAAACACATCCCCTCCTTAAAATCAACAAGCCGCACCACGCGGTGAGCTTCAAACAAATACAAATCACACATCGGCTCCAGCTAGTCGGCAACTTTTACGGCTCCTCCAACATTTTATAGCACCCTAGACAGAACGTTCTGCATTCCAAACCCCCTTTCTCTCTGCACCAAAGAGATAACGAAATTCTATATGACATTCAAGACTGAGAAGTCACCACACACACACACAAACGACCTTTGTATGTAATTCAGATGTTCTGAATTAGCGAATCATGATTTGCTAATTAAACCTCTTTTGTCAGAGGAGAAGACAAGAGCTTCTGTTTTGACCGCCTTAGGGTCAATTCCCTAGTGCTGAAACCTCCCGCAGCACCGCGTGACTTTTACGCCACACACACACACACACACACACACACACACACACACACACACACACACACACACACACACACACACACACACACACACACACACACACACGCACACACAAAAAGACTTTCCTATCAGACACAGACTCTGAGATTAAAGTCCTACAAAGAACCCAAATCTAAGAGCCATTACGAATGTTTTTGATATGTATTTTTATGTGTGTATAATTGGCCAGATAATGTCTGAGGTATCTATGCAACGTTATTATGTTAATCAAAATCACTATGCTAGTGATTATGAGGAAATTATGTAACCCTGTATTTCTGTCATGCAAAAACGTCATTCGAGGTGTCAATGTAATGGGAAAAACATGTCGGAGTCGAATCCTGACTGCAAAGTACAATAATATGCATTTATTCTAGGAAATACCATATTTCTAGATATGAATGTTAATTTCGATCTCTCACATGTTTGAGTCAAAGTAGGCGTTTCTTCACAAACAAAGAAACTTTTTTCCTGCTTCAGATCAGCAGATCCGATTTGCTGTTGTCCCAAAAAAAGGGCGTAAGCAGATGCCTTTAAAAGTAGAGACCCTCTCCTCTGAACTCGCTCTGACCCTCTCTCAACCTTCGTCATCTTCTCCACGAGCAGCGCTTCTCCAGTGGAACAGGCCTTGGCCTCTCTCTCTCTGGGACGCATACCTCCGCGTCATGTAGGAGCTGCCGTCCTTTGCAACTAAGTTCATACGCGCCTTTCCCCTCCACAAGGGAAATGATCTGACTTTTCTCGGTAACGTTACATTCAGTGAGCCTTTTAAGCTTCCCGCGACACCAGAAGACGCAGCACCCACAGGACACCGTCCGCGCTTCCTGCCTCTCAGCATCGAACAGAGAACCAACTTGCAAGTAGGCTACTGATCATTCTAAAAGCTGATTCCAGGTGTCTCGTGAAATTAGGTTTCTGTCTGTAATAAGTACCAGCTACTTTCTCTCTCTCCTTATTTTCTCTCTTTCATTTCATTCACTCTGATCACGTTATTTCTTATGTTCTTGTTTGTTTAAGTGTTTGTTTGTTTTATTGTTTGCATGTTTACGTACGTTTATAGTTGTAGCTCATGTAATAACTAGTCTTGACATTTATTAAAACTAAATTCATACTTTGACTGTCTCTGTGTCTGAAAATCCACCTTTATAAAGTCAATCAAAATGCAAAAGATCTAATTAAGCTACACGCTCGATATTATAGACTGCTTTGAGTAGTTTTAATTCATAAACCCAGAAAGTTTTATGTTCACGGCCAGAAGATAAACTTTCTTGGAGTTTGTAAACGGGATACCCCTTCTTGACTGTGATAATCTTACATTTATTCGCTGGACGAATGACTGATGACTAGACCAGTTATAGAACAAGGTAATCTCGATAATTGATAAAGTAAATGTATATGCGATTTATGAATTATGACCAGGAGTTATGATTATTAATAATTCCAAATTCCCTATATCCTTGAGCTAATTCGCATTGACCCAGAGTCATATATACAGTTTACGCTACAACCCCTTTCGGCTTCGTGCCTGCGTCCGAACCACACCCGTGGATATATCTGCGAACAAATGGACAATCATTCATGGGGCTGCAGGTAATGCATCCCAGAATTTTCAAATTCACATTCGGCGTTCCAAAAAAAAAAAGTTAGTTTTGATGAGAGGTGGTGGTGGTGTTTGGCACTATGACCCTATCTCGCCTGCAAATTAAATTAGTGCAAAACTGGCCGCCATGCTTACACACTGATTGCAGTGTAAGTGTGGCCTTACATGCATACTTTGTCACTCAATTTTACTGGCTTGCATTAGAAGAAACTGCAATAAAGATTTTTTTTATTTTATTTTTTTATCTTGGTGATAAGTTTATCCACCAGTGTTTTGTCTGCTTTATACCTAAACCTTCTCAGATGCAGTTATGTCAAAGCACTCAGTTTCGGCTGGCCAGATCGGAATAGCCTTGAATGGGAAGATGGCAGAGCTAAGACTGGCAATGTCCAGGAAAAATGTTAATTAAAAATGAGTGTGTTTCCCCAGTGAGTTGGGAAATGTTTTAAATGTGGCTAGAAGTTTGAAAATGTAATACTGAGGGAAAAAAGTGAGCGCTCTGAAAAGGCTTTAAAAAGAAAATAAAGTCTGAAGTTGAAGTTAAATGAAGTTAAAGTTTTTACTTGAAAAGTTTGTACTTGTTTGTACTTGTCAAGTCTGTACTGAAAAAAATGCAGTAAAGTTTGTATTTGAAAAGACTTGGAATTGTGTGTTCTGTGGAATGAGTACAAATATATGTGCAGGCTGTATAAAAAACATAGTTGTGCCACTAATATAAGTGAAAGTACATGGTGTCATCATATTAGAAGCATATTTGTATCCCTAATATAAGTGAAAGTACATGGTGTCATCATATTAGAAGAATATTTGTATCCCTAATAGAAGTGAAAGTATGTACTATGGAAATAAGTACATATATGCATGTATACATATATGCGTCTTACATATATTTCACATTTATGTGCTTATACGGGAAAATATATGACACTTACATGAAAACGGCCATTTTTGCTATATTTTGAAATATATGTTTCATATATGTCTATGTGTTTTACATATATGAATTTTGCATATATTCTCATATAGGCAGCAGACATACATGGGCACTGACATTATATATGTAATTTACAATGACATATATTACATTTCTGTATGGGATCACTTACCAAAAACGAATTTATGTATGTAAAAACTACTTTTTGTACCACATATACATCAAATCACCTCACTGGTCCAACCCACGGCACTATCCCTTTGAAAGTTTCGATTCATTCGAAAAGTCGATTCATTTCCGGGAATCATTTTGTTTCAAAATTGGTGAACCGGTTTATTTGAACCGGATGGTAGTTTCTTTTAGACCTGTGGTCCCACGACATTTTACGTCGGCTACTTTTTATGCCTTTTACATGTACATGTCGGTATCAGGGGGGCAGTGTTTCGGAAAACATTGAAGCTTCCCCGGGCGCCGCCATTGATTAGCGGACCCCCACCTGCTGTTAGCATACCATTGACTCCCATTCATTTTGGCGTCACTTTGACAGCGAATCACTTTACATCTGAGGCATTTAAAGACTCCATTTGTCCATTATTTATTTCTAAAGAAACACGATCGATTGGCTGATCGATTGCTCCTGTCTGCCTCGCTGCCTGCTGTGAGTTTGTTTGCTTCGGTGCTGTAAGCTCCGTCTTAGCCTCGTATTTCTTTGTTTTGAACCATCATTTACTACAATTTCTAGTTGTTTATACTACTAAATACAGCTTACCCAACATCTCAGATTAACCTGACATCGCTAGCTTCCGTCACTACTAGCACAACACGCTAGTAATTCGCTAGCCTGTTAACGCGCCACCCGTGCGCTCAGTTATTTTTTATTTATTTTTCTCTCGCGCGCCCGCGCCTTTGAGTTCATAAAAAGCCCAGGTGAGTAAGAATCAGTCAACAAACACGGTGAGTAATGTCTTGTCCTGTTATTGTCACCTGCACTTCATGTCACATGTTTAGCATAGCCTTCTCTGTCGGCAATATAGGATTTATATGTGATAAATGCAAGGAGACAGTTAGGCTGATGGAGAAGATTTCAGAATTAGAGACACGCATCCAAACTTTAATTGAGGACAGTAAGAGTGCTAGAGCTTTAGATACTGCTTTGGATGCGCCTAGCATAATGAACCCTTTACACGATTCGGTTCTGGCTGAAGTAGAGCCCATGCAGCAAGGCAAATGGGTGACAGTGAGGGATCGCTCTAGTCGCGGATCAAAAAACCACTCTTCCGTTCCGATTACCATAACAAATCGATTTGCCCCGCTCAGTGAAACACCCATTGAGAATTCTGTTGATTGTGCCTTAGTAATTGGTGATTCGATCACACGGAACGTGAAAATAGAGACACCAGCCACCATAGTCACATGTTTGACAGGAGCCAGAGCGCCTGACATCAAAGCAAATGTAAAAGTGCTTGCTAATGCTAATCGTAAATTCTCTAAGATCATTATTCACGTCGGCACTAATGATGTTTGACTCCACCAGTCGGAGATCACCAAAATTAATATTAAAGGGTTAGTTCACCCAAAAATGAAAATTCTGTCAGTAATTACTCACCCTAATGTTGTTCCAACCCCGTAAGACCGTCGTTCATCTTCGGAACACAAATTAAGATATTTTTGATTAAATCTGAGTGCTGTCTCACTCCTCCATAGGCTTCTAAGACATTATAACTTGCTGGCCCAGAAAATGTATTAAAGAGATCGTTAATATAGTCCAAGTGACTACAGTGGCTCAATCTTAAGTTTATAAAGCGACGAGAATACTTTTTGTGCGCAAAAAACAACAAAAATAACTACTTTATTCCCAATATTCATTTCCTTCTCTCTGGGCCTAAAGTTTTTTCACGTAGTGTAATAGCGTAGCGCTTCTGTGTTGTGCATCACACGCATCACACACATGACCAGCGTCGGCCAATAGTGAGCCTACGTGTGACGTATAACACAGACACGCTACGCAGTTATTCTACTGCAGTTATTCTACTACTATCTTTCTCTATTGCTGTTCTATTACAAGATAGAAAGTCTAAGGCCTTCAATAGCCGTACAGCAAACTCAACTAATCTGGTGCCTATTGCACGTCTAACTAAGATTGGTGTAGGGAAAAAAAGTAAGACTGTTAAGTTAGCAATTTTAAACATCCGCTCACTTAAAAATAAATCACTTCTAGTCAATGACTTAATAACCACAAACAACCTGGATTTTATGCTTCTAAATGAAACCTGGCTAGAAGACAGCTGCAGTGCAACAATGTGAGGAAATAATAGGAGGATGCAAGATGCAAGTAAAACTCAGTTTATTGTTGGTGGTCAGATGTAAAGACACAGGTCGGGGACAAACACTCAGGTGGCTGTTGAAGCAGGGACGAGATGGCGATCCGGTGGTGGTGCAGTGGTAAGCGTGCTCGAGTGAAACCCAGGAACCGTGGAACATCCAGACGACACGAGGAACTGACGAAATCCAGACGACACGAAGAACTGACGAAATCCAGACGAGGAACCTTGTAGACGAGGCACGAGCACAGGACACACACCGGGAAACAACCACAACGATCTGACAACATGAGAGTGAAGTTACTGGGCATATAAAGGAACCTGGGATTGATGACAGCTGGTGACACTAATTAACACAACGAGTAACCACACCCACACAATTACACTCACGCAGACACATCAGTGAGAGACAGCCGATTCATGAACCGTGACAGTACCCCCCTCCCTAGGAACGCCTCCTGGCGTTCCCAGACAACCTTACCTGTCGATTGTAATCATCGATAAGGGAGTGATCCAGAATGTCTCTAGCAGGTACCCAACTTCTCTCCTCCGGACCGTAACCCTCCCAGTCCACCAAGTACTGAAATCCGCGTCCCCTCCGTCTCGAGTCCAGAATACGGTGTACCAAATACGTAGGTTCCCCATCTACGAGTCGCGGCGGGGGGGGGAACCGGGGCAGGCGGATTAAAGTGAGAATAAAACACGGGCTTGACTTTAGACACATGGAAGGCGGGGTGAATTCTCCTGTACGCAGGAGGGAGTTTGAGTCGGACTGTCACCGGACTAATAATCTTGGTGACAGGAAACGGGCCAATGAATTTGGGAGCTAACTTGTTAGACACGGAGCGGAGCGGAATATTCTTGGTAGAAAGCCACACTTTTTGACCCACGACGTAGACGGGAGGCTTTGACCGGTGGCGATCGGCCTTGGCCTTCATGCGCCCCCCCGCTTGGAGTAGAGTCTCACGGGCTCTAGTCCAAGTACGGCGGCACCTCTGGACGAATGCGTGAGCGGAGGGGACCGCGACCTCGGATTCCAGACTCGGAAAAATTGGTGGCTGGTAACCTAAACTACACTTAAATGGCGAAAGGCCCGTGGATGACACTGGTAATGAATTGTGGGCGTACTCCACCATAGAAAGCTGTTGGCTCCAGGACGACGGATTCTTGGCAACCAAACATCGCAACATTCTCTCGAGGTCCTGGTTGGCTCGTTCAGACTGACCATTGCTCTGGGGATGATAGCCCGAGGACAGACTGACCGTGGCCCCCAGTAACTTACAAAATTCTCGCCAAAATTTGGATACGAATTGGGAACCTCTGTCAGAGACCACGTCCATCGGGAGGCCATGTAACCGAAAGACGTGATCTATGACTGTGACCGCTGTCTCCTTGGCTGAAGGTAATTTGGGCAAGGGGATGAAATGTGCCGCCTTCGAGAACCGGTCCACTACGGTTAAAACAACCGTCATGCCTTTGGAGGGCGGGAGGGCGGTGACAAAATCTAGAGCGATATGGGACCAGGGTCTCGAAGGGACAGGCAGCGGTCGAAGTAACCCGTCTGGGGGTTGGTTAGATGTCTTACCAGTGGCACAGACTGAGCAAGCCAAAACAAAATCGTGAATGTCGCGAGCCATTAATGGCCACCAGAATCGTTGCTTAACTAGAAAACTTGTGCGAGTCACTCCTGGATGACACGCCACGTTGGAGCAATGACCCCATCGAATAACGTCGGACCGTAACCCCTCCGGAACAAACAAACGACTCGGTGGGCAACCAGGCGGAGGCGTTACCCCTTCTAGGGCTGTCTTGACCCTCGATTCGACCTCCCATACCAGAGTGGAGATGACAACCTTCTCAGGTAAAATACACTCGGGAGTCACCGGGCGTTCGGATGGATCAAAAATACGAGATAAAGAGTCGGGTTTGATGTTCTTGGAACCCGGGCGGTACGAGAGAACAAAATCAAAACGTCCGAAAAAAAGAGTCTTTTAGCAGATCTGATGTATTCAAGATTCTTGTGATCGGTCCAAACGATAAAGGGTACCCCCGAACCCTCTAACCAATGACGCCACTCCTCCAACGCTAACTTGACTGCCAACAACTCTCTGTTACCAATGTCATAATTACGTTCGGCAGGCGATAGTCGATGAGAAAAAAACGCGCAGGGATGCATCTTGTCGTCTGAGGAAGCGCGTTGTGAAAGCACTGCTCCTACTCCCACCTCTGACGCGTCGACCTCCACCACGAACTGACGTGTGGGATCAGGGGTGACAAGAATTGGAGCCGAAACGAAGCGACTCTTGAGGTTGGTGAACACTGCCTCGGCAGTGTTCGACCACCTGAACGTCGTTCGGGGGGAGGTCAAGGCAGTCAGAGGTGCGACTAGTTGGCTGAAATTGCGAATGAAACGCCGGTAAAAATTGGCGAACCCCAGAAACCGCTGTAGGGCCTTACGGGAATCTGGACTTGGCCAATCAACCACAGCCTTAACCTTGTCAGGATCCATGCGCACTCCCTCAGAAGAGATGATGTACCCTAGGAAGGGAACAGACTGTGCATGAAACGCGCATTTCTCCGCCTTGACAAAAAGCCCATTCTCTAACAGTCTCTGGAGCACTCGTCTGACGTGTTGAACGTGTTCCTGGAGAGACGAAGAAAAAAATCAATATGTCATCCAGGTAAACATATATGAATTGATCTACCATGTCTCTCAACACGTCATTCACGAGTGCCTGGAAAACCGCTGGGCTGTTGGAAAGCCCGAAAGGCATAACCAAATATTCAAAGTGCCCCCTGGGGGTATTAAAAGCGGTTTTCCATTCATCCCCCTTCCTGATGCGAACCAAATGATATGCATTGTCCAGTTTCGTGAAAATGGATGCTCCCTGCAACCTCTCGAAAGCTGAAGACATCAACGGCAAAGGATAAGAATTCTTTACCGTGATGTTGTTCAGCTCTCGGTAATCAATGCAAGGTCGCAGAGAACCATCCTTCTTCCCAACGAAAAAGAACCCCGCCCCCGCAGGAGAAGAGGAAGGCTGGATGAATCCAGAGGCTAAAGAATCAGAAATATATTTCTCCATGGCCTCCCTCTCGGGAACAGAAAGAGAGTAAAGTTTGCCCTTAGGCGGAGATTTACCTGGCAGTAGATCTATCGCACAGTCATAGGAACGATGCGGAGGGAGAGAAGCAGCACGAGACTTACTGAACACTTCCTTCAGGTCGAGGTACTCCGCGGGCACGTTAGACAAATCCGCTGCCTCACCCTGAAACACAGAACCAGACACAGAGGGACAGGCAGACACTAAACAGGACTCATGACAGTGGTTACTCCATGTGGAAACAGTATTAGTGCACCAGTCGACACGGGGGTTGTGTCTTGAAAGCCACGGGTGTCCCAAAACCACTGGTGCAAGTGGTGAGTCCATGAGTAAAAATGAGATGAGTTCTGTGTGATTGCCAGAAGTGATGAGGGTGATGTTTTCAGTAGAATGCGTAATCCGGGGAAGTTCCTGTCCATTGAGTGCGTTGACGATAATCTGGTGCGGGAGGGGAGTGACGGGAATCTGAAGTTTAAGTGCAAGTTTGGAGTCCATGAAATTACCCTCCGCTCCCGAATCCAGTAGTGCATTGGTGCAGTGCGTCGACGTTCGCCATCTCAGTCTTACCGGGAGGAGGGTCAATGATGGTGATGAGGTCTTTTCGGCGGAGATCCCACCCGATAGTAGCCTCATACTTACTACCGGGCTTGCTTCTTTTGCCGGGCAGGAGTGGATGAAATGGCCCGCCCGGCCACAGTATAGGCAGAGTCCTTGGGATCTCCGCCTTTCCCTCTCCTCCCGGGAAAGCCGAGCTCTCCCCACCTGCATGGGCTCGTGGTCGAATGCGGGGCTGACCGCGCTCACACCACCGGGCTGGTGGTCCCCCGTGTCGGGCTGTGGACGGCTGGGATGCGTCAATCTGGTCACACGATTCAGTCGAGCGTCCACTCTCAGAGCAAGATCCACCAGTCCGTTCAATGACTCAGGTAAGTCCAAAGTATATATCTCCTTTTGAACGCGGTCAGCCAGCCCATGCAGGAACATATCCCACTGCGCCTCCTCGTTCCAACGGCACTCTGCGGCCAGGGTGCGGAACTGAATGGAATAGTCCGCCACCGAGCCTTCCCCCTGTCGCAGTTCGGCGAGTAATCTGGCCGCCTCCTTACCCGCCACTGCACGATCGAACACTCTCCTCATCTCCTCGGAGAGTGCCTGGAACGAGGTGCAGCAGTTGTTTCCGTTCTCCCACACCGCCGTTCCCCAAAGCGCTGCTTTCCCTGACAGCAGGGTCAATACAAATGCCACCTTTGCATGTTCACTCTGGAAAGTGCGTGGCTGTAGGGCAAAATGCATGGAACATCTCGTGAGGAATGCTCTGCAATATTCAGGCTCACCGGAATACCCCTCAGGTGTAGGTAGGCGTGGCTCCAGTCCTTCCGCTGCTGCGGGCGCTGGTGGTGGGGGAACGGGCGGTGTGGGGGGCGCAGTGGGAATCCGTAGCTGTTGTACCTGTTGGGAGAGCTCGGACACCTGCTTCACGAGTGCTTGTACCGCACGACCTGTGCCCGAGACGTTCTCCTCTTGTTGGTCCATACGTGTGATGCAGTGAGCGATGAAATCGTTGAGTTGAGTTGTGCTTGCTGCGTCCATGATTGGTCAGATCGTTCTGTGAGGAAATAATAGGAGGATGCAAGATGCAAGTAAAACTCAGTTTATTGTTGGTGGTCAGATGTAAAGACACAGGTCGGGGACAAACACTCAGGTGGCTGTTGAAGCAGGGACGAGATGGCGATCCGGTGGTGGTGCAGTGGTAAGCGTGCTCGAGTGAAACCCAGGAACCGTGGAACATCCAGACGACACGAGGAACTGACGAAATCCAGACGACACGAAGAACTGACGAAATCCAGACGAGGAACCTTGTAGACGAGGCACGAGCACAGGACACACACCGGGAAACAACCACAACGATCTGACAACATGAGAGTGAAGTTACTGGGCATATAAAGGAACCTGGGATTGATGACAGCTGGTGACACTAATTAACACAACGAGTAACCACACCCACACAATTACACTCACGCAGACACATCAGTGAGAGACAGCCGATTCATGAACCGTGACAAACAATCCTAAATGAAACAGCCCCTCCTAACTTTACTTTTATGAGTGTCTGCAGAGCTGTTAAGAGAGGTGGGGGTCTAGCTGCTCTTTTTAAAGATATTTATCAATGTAAGCAAATATCATTTGGGAACTACTCGTCTTTCGAATATCTGGGTATTGTATTAAAAGGTGCTCCACGCATTTTACTCATCATTATTTACAGGCCTCCAAAATATTCTCCAGCCTTTGCTGAGGAATTTACAGAACTGTTATCAACATTTACCTCAGAGCTTGACTGTTTTGCCATTGCTGGAGATTTTAACATTCACATAGATAATGCAGAAAACAATATGGCAAAAGAAATCAAAACTGTTTTAAAAACTTTTGATCTGACTCAGCATGTACATGGACCCACACACAATCATGGACACACTCTAGATTTACTTATCAGTAAGGGTCTAAACATTTCATCGATTGTTATTAAGGATGTAGCACTGTCTGATCATTTCTGTATTTTCTTTGATATATTGATCTCTCCTGCCACTGAAGCTAGATCTGTGTCTGTCAAGAAGAGATGCTTAAATGAGAACACGAGTGTACTATTTATGAAGGCTATATCCTTAACACCAAGCATATCTGCTGACTCTGTTGATTTTCTCCTTGATTCTTTTAACTCAAAAGTTAAAAGTGCAATTGATGATATTGCTCCTGTGAAAGTCAGGAAGAAGAGTGGCAGACAAAAAGCACCTTGGAGAAACTCAACAGCAGTGCAAAATATGAAAAGACAATGCAGAAAAGCAGAGCGCATGTGGCGGAAGACAAAGCTTGTAGTCCATTATAACATCTACAAAGACAGCCTGCATGCTTTCAATATGGAACTAGGCAAAGCTAGACAGACTTTCTTCTCAAATATTATAAACTGCAATTTAAACAACACACGCACTCTTTTTGCCACTGTGGAGAGACTGACAAACCCCCCAAGCCAGATTCCCAGTGAAATGCTCTCAAACAGCAAGTGCAGTGAGTTTGCTTCTTTCTTCTCTGACAAAATCAATAATATCAGACAGGTGATCAGCACATCATTGAGTTGCGCTGGGGTCAGACAGATCAGACCACCTGAAAAAGTAGTAACTTTGTCTGATTTCAATAAAATTGATGGCAAAATTAGAAACCGTACAGCACCTTAAAACATCAACATGCGCTCTTGACACACTTCCCACATCTTTTTTTAAAAGTGTGTTAAACAGTTTAGAAGCAGATCTTCTAGAAGTGGTAAATGCCTCACTTCTCTCTGGGAGTTTTCCAAACTCCCTGAAAACTGCAGTTGTCAAGCCCCTCCTGAAAAAGAACAATCTGGATAAGACCATATTAAGCAACTATAGACCGATCTCAAATCTTCCTTTCATAGGCAAGATCATAGAAAAAGTTATCTTCAATCAGCTGAACAAATTCTTAAGCTCGAATGGATACTTTGACAATTTTCAGTCTGGTTTCCGACCGCATCACAGCACAGAGACAGCGCTCATAAAGATAATAAACGATATTCGCTTAAATACTGATTCAGGCAAATTATCAGTGCTGGTACTACTCGACCTCAGTGCTGCATTTGACACTGTCGATCATAACATACTTCTGGACAGGCTGGAAAACTGTGTGGGGCTTTCTGGGATAGTCCTAAAATGGTTCAGGTCATACTTAGATGAGAGAGGTTATTATGTGAGTATAGGAGACCATAAGTCTGAGTGGACTACCATGACATGCGGAGTCCCTCAAGGCTCAATTCTTGCGCCACTCCTGTTCAACCTGTATATGCTCCCAATGAGCCAAATAATGAGAAAGAACCAAATTGCTTACCACAGCTATGCAGACGACACACAGCTGTACTTAGCCCTATCGCCTAACGATTACAGCCCAATTGACTCCCTGTGCCAATGCATTGATGAAGTCAACAGTTGGATGTGCCAAAACTTTCTTCAGTTAAACAAAGATAAAACTGAAGTCATTGCATTTGGAAACAAAGATGAAGTTCTCAAGGTGAACGCATACCTTCACTCCAGGGGTCAAACAACTAAAAATCAAGTCAGGAATCTTGGTGTGACACTAGAGTCAGACCTTAGTTTCAGTAGTCATGTCAAAGCAATAACTAAATCAGCATACTATCATCTAAAAAATATTACAAGAATTAGATGCTTTGTTTCCAGACAAGACTTAGAGAAACTTGTGCATGCTTTCATCACCAGCAGGGTGGATTATTGTAATGGACTCCTCACTGGCCTTTCCAAAAAGACCATAAGACAGTTGCAGCTCATACAGAACGCTGCCGCTAGGATTCTGAGCAGAACCAGAAAATATGAACATATCACACCAGTCCTCAGGTCTTTACACTGGCTCCCAGTTAGATTTAGGATTGATTTTAAAGTATTATTACTGGTATATAAATCATTCAATTGCCTAGGACCTCAATACATTGCAGATATGCTCACTGAATATAAACCCAACAGATCACTCAGATCATTAGGATCATATCAGCTAGAAATACCAAGGGTTCACTCTAAGCATGGTGAGTCTGCTTTTAGCTATTATGCCAGCCGCAGCTGGAACCAGCTTCCAGAAGAGATCAGATGTGCTCCTACAGTGGTCACATTCAAATCCAGACTCAAAACACTTTTGTTTAGCTATGCATTTACTGAATGAGCACTGTGCCACTGTTCGTCCGACTGTACTGTACTGTATTTCATTTTATTTTTCTAAACTGTTTTAATTATTCTTATTTCTTTTTATTATTTTAATTTCTTCTATGTAAAGCACTTTGAATTGCCATTGTGTATGAAATGTGCTATATAAATAAACTTGCCTTGCCTTGCCTTGCCTACTGTGTGAAAACTAGAGGCCCAGAGAGAAGGAAATGAATAGTGGAATAAAGTCGTAATTTTTGTTTTGTTTTTGCACACAAAAAGTATTCTCGTCGCTTTATAAACTTAAGATTGAGCCACTGTAGTCACTTGGACTATATTAACGATGTCTTTAATGCATTTTCTGGGCCAGCAAGTTATAATGTCTTAGAAGCCTATGGAGGAGTGAGACAGCACTCAGATTTAATCAAAAATATCTTAATTTGTGTTCCGAAGATGAACGAAGGTCTTACGGGGTTGGAACAACATGAGGGTGAGTAATTACTGACAGAATTTTCATTTTTGGGTGAACTAACCCTTTAAAGAGGTGTGTGAACTCACAAGTACGATGTCAAGCACTGTAATTTGCTCTAGCCCCCTTCCTGTTCGCAGGAGTGATAAGATAGTTAGTAGATTGTCCTCACTCAATGGCTGGCTGTCGAGGTGGTGTCCGCAAAATAATATAGAATTTATAGACAATTGGAAAAGTTTTTGGGGCAAACCTGACCTGTTGAAAAGGGATGGTGCTGCTCTTCTCTCTAGTAATTTGGCTCATAGCCTTAGAGATAAAAAAATGACAAATTGGGCACCAGGTCAGGAAGCAGACAGACTGGCTAAACCGACCGTCTGCTAGCGGCCTCGCGTCACCAAGGTCAGATAAATCCCATCACATAGAGCCTCTTTCACCTAGCTATCATCATATAGAAACTGTGTCTGTTCCCCGAATTTGGAAATCCAAAAAACGTCCAAACCCATCTAAGGTTAAAAATGTAACTGATGTTCAACAAATAAAAAACAGCTATAATACAGATGAGCAAATGCTAAAGCTTGGGTTGCTGAATATTCGATCGCTTACTTCAAAAGCACTCATTGTTAATGATATGATTTCAGATAATAACCTAGATGTGCTGTGTTTGACAGAAATCTGGCTAAAACCAAACGATTACATTACTTTAAATGAGTCTACCCCTTAAGATTACTGTTATAAACATGAGCCTCGTCTGAAACGCAAAGGGGAAGGTGTTGCTGTAATTTATAGTAATATTTTCAAAACCACTTAGAAATCAATAAATATAAATATACTTCTTTTGAAGTGTTGGTGCTTAATGTAAAATTATATAGTGTAAACGATAAATCACGTTTGAGATTTGTGTTGGCTACTGTATACAGGCCACCAGGGCACCATACAGACTTTATCAAAGTATTTGCTGACTTTCTATCAGAATTAATATTGACTGCAGATAAAGTACTAATTGTTGGTGATTTTAATATACACATATATAATGAAAAAGAGGCATTGGGATTGGCATTTAAAGACATTGTAAACTCAATTGGAGTTAGACAACACGTGTCAAGACCTACTCATTGCCGTAATCATACTCTAGATCTAATATTATCACATGGAATAAATGTTGATGCCGTTGAAATTCTGCAGCAGAGCGATGACATCTCAGATCATTATCTAGTCTCTTTACATTTAGCCAAGGCTGCAAAGCCGACTCCGTGTTATAAATATGTTAGACCTATCACTTCTGCCACTAAAGATTGCTTTATCAATAATCTTCCTAATCAGTTTCATCATCTCAGCATCCCGGATAGCTTAGAAGAACGTGATATTGCAACAGAAACTTTTAACTCTCTCTTTTCCAGCACTTTAGACACAGATGCTCCGTTGCGCTTAAAGAAGATTAAAGAAAATAGTCCAACGCCGTGGTACAATGAGCACACTCGGGCCCTTAAGAGTGTAGCCAGAAAAATGGAGCGTTGCTGGAAGAAAACAAAACTAGAGGTATTTCGGATTTCATGGAAGGAGAGTTCGATTACTTACAGAGAGGCCTTAAAAGCTGCTAGATCTGCTTATTTTTCAACCCTATTAGAAGAAAATAAACATAATCCTAGGTATTTATTTGAAACGGTGGCTAAACTAACGAAAAAGAAAGCTTCAAGCCCAGAAGTTTCCAAGCAGCACAGCAGTAATGACTTTATGAACTTCTTCACTTATAAGATTGATAACATCAGGGAGAAAATTATAACTATGCAACCGTCTACTACAGTATCGCATCAGGCAGTGCATTGTAGTCTCCCTGAGGAAAAATTTGATTCATTCATTGCTATAGAAGAGGAAGTATTGTCTAAACTCGTTAAATCATCTAAATCGACAACATGTATGTTAGACCCTATACCGACTAAGCTACTGAAAGAGATGCTCCCAGATAGGGGTGTGCAAAGCAGCCGGTATTTGTATCTGTATTTGTATTTGTTGAGGGGGGAAAAGTATTTGTATTTGTATTTGTATTCAAGTAAAATTCAAAATAGGCGTAAAAATCCAGTATCTGCAGCACTGACTGTAAAATGCTTCCACACAGAACTTGAGCAAGTTTTTTTGGCTGGTGGAGGACCAAGAGATGGCTCAGCAGCAGCCACACTCTTTTCTATTTGGTTGCCCAAATCCATGTGGGGAGTTTCAGCTAAGTTAATGAGTGACGGGAAGCTATGCTAAGGTTAACTAGCCTATAGCCTACATCTTGTACATCTTGCTGTCTGCAAAAGACAGAGTAACTTAAACGTACCATATAACTCCCACAAGTGCATACAATTCGACACAACTACACAAGCATTTTTTAAAACCTTTTTAACCGAATGTTAACGTTACTCTGTCAACAGCCTATTGTCTAAATTACCGAGCTAACAGAGCTACGTATACAGAGCGAACATGAGAGCACCCGACTGCAGACGTCAATAATGCAGCGTAATGGAATAATCTCCCGATCAAACTCCGCTTCCCGAAAGTTATAAACTGCCTCCGGAACCCAGTTAAGGTACAAAAATCTATTCAACAAAAATAGTGATGCAGTTAAGTGTTTTTTCGCTCAGCTGAGCCCTCTCTGTTGCTATGTGGAGCAGCCTGTGTCAGTCACCTCTTGTACTCTTCTCCCCCCCCCCCCCCGACTCCTGAACGTCACTCACTCACTCATCCGGGCATGCACTGCGGTCTCATGAGGAAACGCAGCTTTTTGATATAAAGTTTTTCTTGTTCCCGAATACAAATATTTGTTTTTGTTCTAAATAAGTATTCGTAAAAAACACATTATTTGTGCCTTTCCGAATACCGTATTCGGGTTCGGCTCCACCCCTACTCCCAGAGGTCATAGATCCTCTTCTTAATATCATTAATTCATCTTTGTCATTAGAATATGTACCAAAAACTTTTAAGCTGGCTATGATTAAACAGCTTGTTAAAAAAACGCAACTTGATCCTACAGAATTAGTCAATTACAGGAGGCGGTATCTTCACAACTATGTCTCTTTTTAGAAAGAAATTATATCTGGAGGATTTCCAGTCGGGATTTAGACCGTACCATAGTACTGAGACAGCTCTCATTAGAGTTACAAATGATTTGCTCTTATCATCCGATCGTGGTTGTATCTCGCTTTTAGTGTTACTGGATCTTAGTGCTGCATTTGATACTATCGACCACAACATTCTTTTAAATAGACTCGAAAATTATGTTGGCATTAGTGGAATTGCACTAGCATGGTTTAAATCATACTTATCTGACCGTTATCAGTTTGTAGCAGTAAATGAAGAGATGTCTCATCGATCACAAGTTCAGTATGGCGTACCACAAGGCTCAGTAGTAGGACCGCTGCTGTTCACTCTGTACATGCTACCATTAGGAGATATCATTAGGAAGCATGGCATTAGTTTTCACTGTTATGCCGACGATACTCCGCTGTATATTTCTTCACACCCTGACGAAACTTACCAATTCACAAAATTAACGGAATGCATAGCTGATGTAAAAAACTGGATGACTAGTAATTTCCTACTACTAAATTCTGAAAAAACAGAGATTCTAATTATTGGACAAAAAACGTCCTCACGTAATAACCTAGAATACTGTCTAACACTTGATGGCTGCTCTGTTAAGTCTTCGTCGGTTAGGAACCTGGGTGTGCTCTTTGATACCAATCTTTCATTTGAAAGTCACGTGTCTAGTATCTATAAAACCGCCTTTTTCCATCTTAAAAATATATCTAAATTATGCCATATGCTCTCATTGACAAATGCGGAACAATTAGTTAATGTGTTCATGACATCAAGGCTAGATTATTGTAATGCTCTACTGGGTGGTTGCCCTGCATGCTTAATAAACAAATTACAGCTGGTACAAAACGCAGCAGCTCAAGTTCTTACCAGAACCAGGAAGTATGACCATATTAGCCCAGTTCTGTCAACACTGCATTAGCTGCCTATTAAACATTGTATACATTTTAAAATATTGCTGATTACTTACAAAGCACTAAATGGTTTAGCTCCGCAGTACTTGAGCGCGCTCTTAACGCATTATAGTCCTTCACGTCTATTGCAATCTCAAAATTCCAGCCATTTGATAATACCTAGAATATCAAAATCGACTGCTGGCGGTAGATCCTTCTCCTATTTAGCACCAAAACTTTGGAACAGTCTTCCTAACATTGTCCGGGAAGCAGACACACTCTGTCAGTTCAAAGCTAGACTAAAAACACACCTCTTTGACCTAGCATTCACATAACACATTATAGACATCTATAATTCAATGTTAGGCTGCATAGATTAGGTCAGCCGGAACCAGGAACACTTCCCATAAATCCTGATGTACTCGTTACATCATAAGAAGAATGGTATCTACGCTAATATTAGTCTCACTGTTTATCCAAGGTTTACCGCAGTCCGCCGGATCCAGGCCGTATCCAGATCCGATGAAGGACCTGTGCCTGGACATGATGACAACGCAGTCCTGAAGTCCCAACCAGTCTCTCCCTGTTTACTGAAGTCAGCTGGACCCCGGCCGTATCCAGATCAGATGGTGGATCTGCACCTGGACCTAACCATGACGCATCCTGAAGTGCCAGCCTCATCAGCCCTGTGAAAGCCTGATTGACATGACCAATCTGACTTCTGACCTGTAATGCTGCCTGGATCATAATCATACACTGTTCGCTCGTTGGCCAGAGGAGAACTGAGCGACTGAGCCTAGGTTCTCCCAAGGTTTTTTTCTCCATTCTGTCACTGATGGAGTTTTGGTTCCTAGCCACTGTTGCCTTGGCTTTTGGCTTGCTTAGTTGGGGACATTTAATATTCAACAATATTATTGATCTGCCTTACTTAAGGTGGACGATGATGCAATTTTCTTCTAGAAACAAACTTTGTTGTATTATTTTCATGTTATCAATGTGAAGCTGTTTTGATACAATCTGTGTTCCAATTTTTGGATTTAGCTGGATCAATGTGCACTGACCGCCACAGTGTTCTTGTCAGAGAACTCAGAGTCATGGATAGATGATAGCCTTTTAATGATTGCTTTGGCATCAACATAGATGGACATGAGCAAGGTTTTTCTAAAACAATGAAAGAAAATAATAATCAACATAAATCACGTAAGTGTTACATTTTAGATATAAATGAAAACTCAACATAAAATATTTGCTTCCTTATACAAGTTATAACGATCGCTATTCAAACTTCAAAGGATTGACGGCATATAATACAGCGTGCAATTCACATGCGGTAAATCGGCCGCTTTAATATAGACGAATAAACTTAGAAACACTATCTACAACAAATAAACTTGCAATATAACATTAATATTCATATAACACTGGACTTACTTGTCCGTTACTCGTACAATGTCCTTATAATGCAAGTAATCCCGCGAACTTTCCAGTCAGAACGGCTGATGCAACTCTATGGCGCTACGCTTATTCTCAGTATACTAAATCAGTGTAGGCTCTGCAACTGCGCTGGTTGCGCACTATTCAATGACGTACAGTGCTGATTCTGTGCGCATCTCCGTTATTATGCTAAACATGGAGAATTCAGAACAATCTGTATTGTAAAAAGCGCTATATAAATAAAGGTGACTTGACTTGACCAAGCTATTGCTCTTGCCTAAGAGGCGCGTGGTCAAGCTACGCCAATGGGTCTTAGGGCTCACTCCACCAGAGGAGTCGCCTCCTCTAGTGCTTTGGCAAGGGGTGCCCCCATACAATTTGTTTGTTATGCGGCAGGCTGGTCTTCTCCGCAGACATTCATAAGGTTTTATAGTTTGGATGTTCATGCCACTCTCACATCCTTGAGTCGACATTACAAGCTGATGTCTAGGGCCTTCTTGCGTTCTTATGAGCACACCTACACAATCGTAAGGGGTCCAGACATAGGTACTTACTCTTTATTCATGTGCCATGTGCAATTTTTTTTTAAAGGAATAAGAAATTCAAATCTGGTGTAAACTGAGATCAGAGATCTGAATTTACTGTTTTGAGAAAAAAATGTATTTGAAAATTAAGATAACGCAATTAGAAAAAAAACAATCTCACTGAAAAATAGGAATTTTATGTCGTAGGCGATGAATTTGTACAATGTAAATTGAAACAAAAAAAAACTAAACATTTAAAGTTAAGTGACCATTAAGGTCCACTAAACACAACCACTGTGGCATAATAATATAATCTGAAATCATACGTATTTATATGAATTAGCCACCAATTTGCCAAAATTGAGCTTCGCATTAGTTCAGGCTGGCCACGTCAGTCAAGCTTGCACCAGCTGACAGTCAGTTCCTGACGTTTACCAATCCAGTTGTGATACTCATCACAGCGTTTCCTTTAAATCCCCATTGATTCTAGCCTGGAAATCCAGACCTAAATCTAAAAGATTAATGGTCTGGTGTCGATCAATGAAAATCGGCCAGCTCGAGGGGCGGCACCAAGCATGCATTTGAAAATCTCACAGCACGCAATTGGATAACACTACGACCAATCACAACAATAAACCCCATACACTTAGCTATTAGCGGAGTTAACTGGTAGATTATACTCTTCCGGTCGGCAAAACAGCAAAAACACCCTACTTGCAAAGGAACGATTCGAGCGCCGTCTTCTGTTCCTCTTTTGGGAAAAAGCCAAGTCTAACTCGTTCATTGTAGCGGCCAAAGCCGTTTCAAACCACTGCTATTTATCCATAGGCATCTTGCAATGTTTACTGATGACTTCGACATCACACGCTGTCGTCATCTGTTTAGCTCGCGTCTGGCCCGCCTATATCAGATAACCCGATGTGATTGGTGCAGCTCAGATCGAGGGGCATATTTAATGAGCTCCATGGCTCGACACCAGAGTAACTCGCTGAGCAAATTCAACTTGTGCTCTCGCGATAACTCTGGTTTACCAGGGTACATTGATTCAGCCTCTCTATTGCTTATCTGCACACTGCATCTAACTCCCCCCTCCATCCCCAGCTCCACCTAGCTGAATCTGTAATATAATCAATTATGTTCATCACTGTCATAGTTCATTTCATTGTATCATCTTTCATGTATTTTGGCTTGTTTACCACACTCATGTAAATTGTGATTGTAATTATGTATGCATGATTACTGGATGTGTTAAGTTACCCCAGGGGGTTTTACTTGCTGCTCTCGCCGCTCTGTTCAGGCATGGCTGCATAGACGGGCGCGTGGATTTTGCCCATAACAGAACCATACCGCCAACAATAACTGTATGCATCATTATAATAAATATACTAGGGCTGGGGGAATTAACACATTAATCTTTGCGATTAATTTGAGATGTTTAACGTATTTTTTAAAAAAATAACGCAATTGGCGCAGCACTTTTTTTTGCCTCTATTTGCCATTTTTGGTTTTTGGCCGAAAGAGAAAAAAGGTAGAAAATATGCTGCCCCGCCCCTCCTTGTTCGGCGATCAGGTTTCATTCTCGCGCAGCTTGTTTAGTAATTTCACGAGCGGCTCTTTTCCGCTCCGTGTGTGCGCCGCATTCTCCGTTCTCGCGCATGTGTGTGTGTGTCGGCGCGCTGCGCTCTCTGCTCAATGTTCCACTCCGTGTCTGCGCTGTGCGTTCTGCTCTGTCGTCAACGGCCCAATCATGTACCAATCACTCACTGGAAAAGAATAAGTCCACTCAAATAACGTGAAATTTCTCAGTAGTAGACTTCTGTTAGCAATAGCCCCTACTGATCTGGTATAGCCATGCTGGGCAACAGTGGTAAAATGACCTGCTCTGATCACATGCTCTGTTGATAATAATAGCTTTGTAGGACTATACTTTATTTTGATTATTAGTCAAAAAATAAATCTGTTAGCACTGTGGAATTATTCAAATTGAGTTGGGAGACACGTCTTACAATCTACCCTAGAGAAGAACTATTAGCCTATGTCGACTAATGTACCTTTTTGAAATTCAACTGGCACTTTAACATTTTGTTGTATATTTTGGCCAACTGGCCTAAGTTCTAAACTAATCTAGACTTTTTGATGACCTTGATGGTTTTAATATTCAATTTACACTTTGTTTATAATGTTGCTGCACGCATTTTATTTGATGGGAACAACTAGGCTACTCTGTGGTTCTGAGGAGAGTCTGTTTACAGTTCACAAGATGTCATTAAAATATTATTTAATATATACTTCCTTTGTGTTGTTTAATTTAATTAGGTAATTCTACGTTTAAATATTGATAATTACAAGCTTGGGGGAAAATGCGATTAATTGCGATTAATCACAGCAAAGTGTACGATTAATTAGGTTTTTTTTCTTTTTCTTTTTATTCCCAGCCCTAAAATATACATTTGACGAAAGTGGCCCTGACTGAATTGTAAATTAGTTATGATTTGTCTATTGAACTACAATAGTGATGTGCAAAGCACTTACCATGTCTCAGTTTTTGATGTCTTTAGAGTGAGAATGTGTTGCTCTTCCACTGGTTTCTGGTGGTTTTATCTGGTGGTTTTGAACTCTGTGTGGTTGCAGTTCTCAGCTCACAAATTCTGACTGTGGTTTCAGTGATAGGCCTTTTTTTTTTTACGTCAATTTAAACGTCAAGGGTATGTAAATTAATGTTACTTCCACTACGAGTCTGTGTCTATTATATTAATATGATCTTTTCTCTATTGGGGGCCTAATGGTAAGAGAGTCAGACTTGTAACCCAAAGGTCACAGGTTTGATTCTCAAGAATGATAGGTAATGTTACTACTCACTGCTCCTAATGTGTGTGTGTGCACTAACTTGGATGGGTTAAATGCAGAGGACAAATTCCCAGTATGATAATAAAACTTAATAAAAAAAACTTGAATGACGGAAAATTGCGGGGAAAGAGTTAATTTATCTACACTACATTTACAGAGGTGCTATATAATTTCACTTAAAGCTTTTAAACATTTAAGTAAAGATGGTTTAAGTAGACATTATCCGTGTTTCTTACTGAAACCATAGTCAGAGCTCAGATGTGAGATCTGAGATCAAACCAGCAGATAAACCAGAAACCAGCAGATAAACCAGAAACCAGCAGTAGAAAAAAGAAGAAAGAGCAAAAACACAGACAGAACAAGAGAAGAAATCAAGCAAGACTGCAAACGTTCTTATGCCATGAGCACAGCGCTGCAGAAATCTCCTGAATATATCTAGGTAAGACATGATTGTTTATTTTACTTCACTTTTAGTTATTAAATATGAACTGACATGATGTGACACAGACTACCCTTATGAAAATATATAATTCCCTATATATGAATGATCATTATATGAAATGGTTTAACAGTATATTTGAAAATATACAGAGCAATATATTGTGTTCATATATTACAATATATTGAATAATACATAAGAAATTGCCGCTTTTTATATATCAAAGTGTGACAATTTATTTACTAATATAGTCAAGTCAAGTCAAGTCAAGTTTATTTGTATAGCGCTTTTCACAATACAGATTGCATCAAAGCAGCTTCACAGTATTAAATTAAAATAATACAACAAAGTTTGTTTCAAGAGGAATTTATTGATTGATAAAATTAAATTAAATATCCCCAAAATATCCCCAACTGAGCAAGCCAAAGGCAACAGTGGCAAGGAACCGAAAAACTCCATCAAGTGACCTAATGGTGTCCTAAAACTCCATCAGGTGACCTAATATATCATAATATATGTAATTTTATATTCAGTAATACACTTCATTATATATATAGATGTATATGTGATCAGATATGGTACTGTATGTGTAATATATTGCAGATATATTTACTCATGCAACATAAACACACTAAATATTTAGAGAAATGTATAATGTAATATATTTAGTATATTTTTTAATTGTTAACATTATAAATGTTTCATATTTTCAAAAGCACCAGAACACCTGCATGTACTAAAGTATTTAGCCAAGAGACTATCACTGTGTTGAAGAGAGCACAGACATTACTTTTAAAACATAGTAATTATAGTCTTAATGGTGTTCGCCAATCGTCAACCGAACCACAGGCTCTACTCTTCAGCACAATGACCCCAAACACACACACATACCAGAAAACCTTTTAAATTCCAAAATAATAGAGCATTAAACACTAACAGATCTCCCCATATTAATATTGAGCAAAACACATTAAATAACACTTAACTTTAACATTTGCTCTCCTTTAACAAGTCAGAAGTAAAGCATGCTGGGAACTAGAAATCTGTTGCAACTCATTCCGTGAATGTTCGTGTATATATATATATATATATATATATATATATATGTGTGTGTGTGTGTGTGTGTGTGTGTGTGTGTGTGTGTCTGAACATACATTAACATTTATCTGGGAACATGTATGTGCAGTATTTGTACACAATAAAGGATAAAATTTTGTGAATATTATGTGTAATGCTATTTTTTGTCTTCTTCATTTATAAATACTTTAGATGTATTAGTATACAGCCATACACAGTCAATGCATAAATTGCAGTATATTGAAAAATATAAGCACTAGTTTCCCATATGGAAATGTATTATGTAATATATCACATAATATTTTGCAGTATATTCTCATATATTTTTGTTTCATAAGGGTAGAATGCATTAATATTTTCAGTCTGAATATTCTCAGTTGTATGTTTAGCTGGAATGAGCTTTGTGACTTCTGAAAGTTGCTCAGCATTTATTCAGCAGATACTAATTCTTCACTTTTTCATTTATTTAATTACATATTTTCAGCTGGATATTGCAAAGAGATCAAAGACAGACTGGAATATGGAAAAGCATCTATTTCTCTGGGATCATGTCCCTCTACAGATAAGGGTCAGATGGTCCATCTTCATCATCATCGGTGTGTGTTCAGCTCTACCAGTCCTTCTTTGGTCTGCCAGAGATCTAATTCATCACAGAAAGAATGGACACCGTATTTCAGCCTTCATCATCCTCCTCCTCCTCACTAACTGTGTTGAGATTTTCTTGAGTCCCTATATACTGTTAAAACTGTTCTTAAATGAGCTCGACTGGAATGACAATTGGACATTTCGTGTTTCTGTATCTTTATGGTCCTCATCAAGACTCTGTGGTCTCCTCCTCAACCAGCTGGTGGCGCTAGAGGGAATTCTCTCAGTGAAATATCCACTGCACACTGATTCGGTTTTCTCTTCACCCTGTCCCATCACTTGCTACATACTGGTGTTTCTCTGTATCATTATCGGTGAGATTTTTTTGAATCCAATGTATAATTTCTTTTTTTATGTTATAGTGTTCATTATATCAGTGATCACATGGATAATATCTAGTTTAGCTTGGTGTTTTACTGATCATCACTCTCACACATCCAGAAAACCAGATCGTCATATTTGGGTTGTGTTCATATTCACTCTGCTGCTTTATCTGCCCAATGTTTTCTTATTCTTTAATCGTTCTTTTCCTCTGCCTCTTCATGTTAGGCATATTCCTCATTTGTTGTTGAGTGTGAGACTGATTTCAGACCCTCTCGTGTGTGTGCTGGTCTGCAGGCAGAATCTCAGTGTTCAGACATCTCAACCCGACAGGACCAGTTTAGTCTGAGCTGGTCTGCTAAGATGGACTCGTTGTGATGACATAATATTTTGACCATATCAAATATGCAGAAACTATTGCTGTCAATCGATTAAACAAATTAATGAATTAACCACACACTGAGATTAATCGCACCCAACATTAAATAGTGCAATTTCATTTGAATCTCCAAATGAATGCAGCTAAAGACATTAAGACAGTCTCTTTTACATGTTTGCTGTACTCCAGTACTAGAATGAAGGCCAGTATGACCACTGATACTGATACCTCTATTTGTTGGATATATTTATTATTTTTAAATTTCTGGGGATGAAATTTGTAATTATAGTCATTCAGCATAGAGTAAACATGATTTAAAAAAAAAAAAATTTTTTTAATGGGCCTGAAATTGACAGATGCTTATGTTTATCTTTTATTAACAATCACCGAACATTCTAAATATTATAGTAACTTTTAATTTAAGTAAACTTGCCTTTTATTTAATGTGTTTCTGATGTGTCTATGTCAATACTCTTTGTCAATTGGATTTCTCTGATTAAATTAAACTGTATCTTTCATTTTCAAGATATATGGCCTAAGTAATCAATTAGTAATTAAAGAATTTGTTTTCTGTATTTGTATTAATCCTCTAAATACAAAGTCAGTATCTCACATTCATAATTATTTCTACTAGAAGCATATTTGTATCCCTAATATAAGTGAAAGTACATGGTGTCATCATATTAGAATCATATTTGTATCCCTAATATAAGTGAAAGTATGTACTATGGAAATACGTACATATGCATGTATACATATATGCGTCTTACATATATTTCACATTTATGTGCATTTCCGTGAAAATATATGACACTTACATGAAAACAGCCATTTTTGCTATATTTTGTCTGTGTTTTACATATATGAATTTTGTATATATTCTCATATAGGCAGCAGACATACATGGGCACTGACATTATATATGTAATTTACATATATTGACATATATTACATTTCTGTAAAAACGAATTTATGTATGTAAAAAACTACTTTTTGTACCACACATACATCAAATCACCTCACTGGTCCAGCCCACGGCACTGATGCACGCACGCACTTTGAAAGTTTTCGCGGTGCTGACAAGTCGATTCATTTCCGGGAATCATTTTTTTTTAAATTGGTGAACCGGTTTATTTGAACCGGATGGTAGTTTCTTTTAGACCTGCGGCCCCACGACATTTTACGTCGGCTACTTTTTATGCCTTTTATATGTCGGTATCAGGGGGGCAGTGTTTCGGAAAACATTGAAGCTTCCCCGGGCGCTGCCATTGATTAGCGGACCATCACCTGCTGTTAGCATTCCATTGACTCCCATTCATTTTGGCGTCACTTTGACAGTGAATCACTTTACATCTAAGGCGTTTAAAGACTCCATTTGTCCATTATTTATTTCTAAAGAAACATGATCGATTGGCTGATCGATTGCTCCTGTCTGCCTCGCTGCCTGCTGTGAGTTTGTTTGCTTCGGTGCTGTAAGCTCCGTCTTAGCCTCGTATTTCTTTGTTTTGAACCATCATTTACTACAATTTCTAGTTGTTTATACTACTACTAAATACAGCTTACCCAACATCTCAGATTAACCTGACATCGCTAGCTTCCGTCACTACTAGCACAACACGCTAGTAATTCGCTAGCCTGTTAACGCGCCACCCGTGCGCTCAGTTATTTTTTATTTATTTTTCTCTCGCGCGCCCGCGCCTTTGAGTTCATAAAAAGCTCAGGTGAGTAAGAATCAGTCAACAAACACGGTTAGTAATGTCTTGTCCTGTTATTGTCACCTGCACTTCATGTCACATGTTTAGCATAGCCTTCTCTGTCGGCAATATAGGATTTATATGTCATAAATGCAAGGAGACAGTTAGGCTGACGGAGAAGATTTCAGAATTAGAGACACACATCCAAACTTTAATTGAGGATAGTAAGAGTGCTAGAGCTTTAGATACTGCTTTGGATGCGCCTAGCATAGTGAACCCTGTACACGATTCGGTTCTGGCTGAAGTAGAGCCCATGCAGCAAGGCAAATGGGTGACAGTGAGGGATCGCTCTAGTCGCGGATCAAAAAACCACTCTTCCGTTCCAATTGGAAAAGTTTTTGGGGCAAACCTGACCTGTTGAAAAGAGATGGTATTCATCCCTCCTGGGATGGTGCTGCTCTTCTCTCTAGTAATTTGGCTCATAGTCTTAGAGATAAAAAATGACAAATTGGGCACCAGGTCAGGAAGCAGATAGACTGGCTAAACCAACCGTCTGCTAGCGGCCTCGCGTCACCAAGGTCAGATAAATCCCATCACATAGAGCCTCTTTCACCTAGATATCATCACATAATCAGGGACTGCAGATGAAATTTAGCTCTGTAGCTAATTCTGGGACAGTTTCTTGCTGTCCATTGTCCCTGTCAAATAAATAAAAAAATTAAAAAAAATTAAAAAAACATAGAGACTGTGCCAAAAAACGTCCAAACCCATCTAAGGTTAAAAATGTAATTGATGTTCAACAAATAAAAAACAGCTATAATACAGATGAGCAAATGCTAAAGCTTGGGTTGCTGAATATTCGATCGCTTACTCCAAAAGCACTCATTGTTAATGATATGATTTCAGATAATAACCTAGATGTGCTGTGTTTGACAGAAACCTGGCTAAAACCAAACGATTGCATTACTTTAAATGAGTCCACCCCGCAAGATTACTGTTATAAACATGAGCCTCGTCTGAAACGCAAAGGGGGAGGTGTTGCTGTAATTTATAGTAATATTTTCAAAACCACTAAGAAATCAATAAATATAAATATACTTCTTTTGAAGTGTTGGTGCTTAATGCAAAAATATATAGTGTAAACGATAAATCACGTTTGAGATTTGTGCTGGCTACTGTATACAGGCCACCAGGGCACCATACAGACTTTATCAAAGAATTTGCGGACTTTCTATCAGAATTAATATTGACTGCAGATAAAGTACTAATTGTTGGTGATTTTAATATACACATAGATAATGAAAAAGATGCATTGGGATTGGCATTTAAAGACATTGTAAACTCAATTGGAGTTAGACAACATGTGTCAGGACCTACTCATTGTCGTAATCATACTCTAGATCTAATATTATCACATGGAATAGATGTTGATGCCGTTGAAATTCTGCAGCAGAGTGATGACATCTCAGATCATTATCTAGTCTTGTGTAAATTACATTTAGCCAAGGCTGCAAAGCCGACTCCGTGTTATAAATATGTTAGACCTGCCTCTAGCTCATAAATGCCAGAGGAGAACTGGCCCCCGACTGAGCCTGGGTTCTCCCAAGGTTTTTTTTTTCTCCATTAGGTCACCTGATGGAGTTTTAGGACACCATTAGGTCACTTGATGGAGTTTTTCGGTTCCTTGCCACTGTTGCCTTTGGCTTGCTCAGTTGGGGATATTTTGGGGATATTTAATTTAATTTTATCAATCAATAAATTCCTCTTGAAACAAACTTTGTTGTATTATTTTAATTTAATACTGTGAAGCTGCTTTGATACAATCTGTATTGTGAAAAGCGCTATACAAATAAACTTGACTTGACTTGACTATCACTTCTGCCACTAAAGATTGCTTTATTAATGATCTTCCTGATCAGTTTCATCATCTCAGCATCCCGGATAGCTTAGAAGAACTTGATATTGCAACAGAAACTTTTAACTCTCTCTTTTCCAGCACTTTAGACACAGTTGCTCCGTTGCGCTTAAAGAAGATTAAAGAAAATAGTCCAACACCGTGGTACAACGAGCACACTCGGCCCTTAAGAGAGCAGCCAGAAAAATGGAGCGCAACTGGAAGAAAACAATACTAGAGGTATTTCGCATTTCATGGAAAGAGAGCTCGATTACTTACAGAGAGGCCTTAAAAGCTGCTAGATCTGCTTATTTTTCAACCCTATTAGAAGAAAATAAACATAATCCTAGGTATTTATTTGAAACGGTGGCTAAACTAACGAAAAAGAAAGCTTCAAGCCCAGAAGTTTCCAAGCAACACAGCAGTAATGACTTTATGAACTTCTTCACTTATAAGATTGATAATATCAGGGACAAAATTATAACTATGCAACCGTCTACTTCAGTATCGCATCAGGCAGTGCATTGTAGTCTCCCTGAGGAAAAATTGGATTCATTTATTGCAATAGGAGAGGAAGAATTTTGCAAACTCATTAAATCATCTAAATCGACAACATGTATGTTAGACCCTATTCCGACTAAACTACTGAAAGAGATGCTTCCAGAGGTCATAGATCCTCTTCTTAATATCATTAATTCATCTTTGTCTCTAGGATACGTACCAAAAAACTTTAAGCTGGCTATGATTAAACCGCTTGTTAAAAACCCACAACTTGATCCTACAGAATTAGTCAATTACAGGCCGATCTCGAATCTACCTTTTCTGTCAAAGATATTAGAAAAGGCAGTATCCTCACAACTGTGTTCCTTTCTTGAAAGAAATGATATCTGCGAGGATTTTCAGTCAGGATTTAGACCGTACCATAGCACTGAGACAGCTCTCATTAGAGTCACAAATGATTTGCTCTTATCCGATCGTGGTTGTATCTCTGTATTAGTGTTACTTGATCTTAGTGCTGCATTTGACACCATTGACCACAACATTCTTTTAAATAGACTAGAAAACTATGTTGGCATTAGTGGAATTGCACTAGCATGGTTTAAATCATACTCATCTGACCGTTATCAGTTTGTAGCAGTAAATGAAGAAATGTCTCATCGATCACAAGTTCAGTATGGCGTACCACAAGGCTCAGTACTAGGACCGTTGCTGTTCACTCTGTACATGCTACCCTTAGGAGATATCATTAGGAAACATGGAATTAGCTTCCACTGTTATGCTGACGATACTCAGCTGTATATTTCTTCAAAACCTAACGAAACTTACCAATTCACAAAATTAACGGAATGCATAGTTGATATAAAAAATTGGATGACTCGTAATTTCCTACTTCTAAATTCAGAAAAAACAGAGATTCTAATTATTGGACAAAAGACTCCCACACGTAATAACCTAGAATACTGTCTAACACTTGATGGCTGCTCTGTCAAGTCTTCGTCGTCGGTTAGGAACCTGGGTGTGCTCTTTGATACCAACCTTTCATTTGAAAGTCACGCGTCTAGTATCTGTAAAACCGCATTTTTCCATCTTAAAAATATATCTAAATTACGCCATATGCTCTCATTGACAAATGCGGAACAATAAGTTCATGCGTTCTTGACCTCAAGGCTAGATTATTGTAATGCTCTACTGGGTGGTTGCCCTGCACGCTTAATAAACAAACTACAGCTGGTCCAAAACGCAGCAGCTCGAGTTCTTACCAGAACCAGGAAGTATGACCATATTAGCCCGGTTCTGTCAACACTGCATTGGCTGCCTATTAAACATTGTATAAATTTTAAAATATTGCTGATTACTTACAAAGCACTAAATGGTTTAGCTCTGCAGTACTTGAGCGAGCTCTTAACGCATTATAGTCCTTAACGTCTATTGCTATCTCAAAATTCCGGCCAGTTAATAATACCTAGAATATCAAAATCGACTGCTGGCTGTAGATCCTTCTCCTATTTAGCACCAAAACTTTGGAACAGTCTTCCTAACATTGTCCGGGAAGCAGACACACTCTGTCAGTTCAAAGCTAGATTAAAAACACATCTCTTTGACCTAGCATTCACATAATACATTATAGACTTCTATAATTCAGTGTTAGGCTGCATAGATTAGGTCAGCCGGAACCGTGAACACTTCCCATAAATCCTGATGTACTCGTTACATCATAAGAATGGCATCTATGCTAATTTTAGTGTCTTTGTTTATCCCGAGGTTTTGCCTCAGCCTGCCGGATCCAGGCCGTATCCAGAACTGACGAAGGACCTTCGCTTGGACCCGATGACAATGCTGAAGTACCAACTAGTCTCTCCCTATGGAGGATCCCTTTACCACTCTACAGATAAAGCGTTTTCGGGAAATTCGTTTCGCGTACCTACCCCGAAGTGACAAAATAAAATAAAACTCTGTATCAAAATTTATAAGGAAAGACCAGTACTTTGTTTAGGCTTGGTTTGTAGGGAATTACAAACCTGCGCACATATATTTAAATGCACATAACTATAGAACCAAATGATCGTTGCGACGGAAGCGAATCAATCAAAACTAACTTTAGCTGGAAAATAACTTTATTAAAGAACCGCTATAAAGCCAAAACAATCTCTGTTACCTTAAATTATACGTTTATCTCTGTAAAGCTGCTTTGAAACAATCTACATTGTTAAAAGCGCTATATAAATGAAGATGACTTGACGAAAATGTATAAAAGACTCCATTACCTTCTGTCTTACGTTATGCCCCGTAGATGCAGTTTTTGTAAAAATAGGCTAACGATTGCGTCATAACCACGCGACTCTCTGTCGCACAGTAGAGAGATTACCGTATGGACAGGAGGAGAAGCTCGCGGCAATCGGGGGGACGTGGAGGCAAAATGACAAATTAATCAGAATACTTAGCAAAAGTTGCTCCTGCTCCTAGCTCATGGACAGCTCCTACTCACACTCTCCTTCTCTGCAAGTTTCGGAAGGGAATGATTCAGATTTCTCTTGGCACAGCTACTAGAAGACAGACGGGTTGCTCACGTCACATCTACGTCGTCAAGCTCAGTGTGAGTCTGCGCAGTACGCCCAGCCATCAGGAAGTGAGAGCTTCTAATTGACTTCACTTTTCTCCGTTGAAACCTATGGGGTTGCTGTGTCCAGTTTATATACTGTCTATGGTCGGTATGGACAATTGTGAAGGCGTTTTACATAAGAGCAGTGAGTCATATTACTCAATTGTTTTGTTTTGAGTGACTTGACTCAATTTGTTCAATTCGCTTGTCAGTGACAGAAACGACTCTTTCCTCTGTTTTCACAGATATTCACATATTTCATGGTTCCGTGTGATACAGAATCATTAACTGTATTAATCTGTCGTCTCACCTTAAAATGACTATGCGAGTCAATATCTGATTCTGAGGTAACAATTGTTTGTCGTACAAGTTGCATCACCAATTTTAGTCTGTATAAGTTTAAGAATTATTGCTGCGAAAAAAGTTATAATTGTGCTAATTCAAACTAATTATTAATAATAAAAAATAAAACATGTTAAACTTAACTTAAGGGGTTAAAACAGTTGGACCCAGCTGCTTTGCCCCTTTGTCCTCAAAATGACAGCTTGGGAGCGAATTTAAACATCTCCAAGGCGCGAAGCTCCTGAAACAACCCAGCGTTGCAACCCAGCAGGTTTAACCCCAAAACTGAAAAATTAAAACTACCCAAAGGTGTTTAAAATGTGATAAAATAACCCAACAAAATTAACCAACAGACTTGACCCAGCATTCTGGGTTAAAAAAACAACCCAGCACCCATATGAAAAAAAACCTGCATGGTTCATATATAGCAACCATATTTCTTCCTTACTTAAATCAGCCAGAATTACCTTCTGTGTTTCATATAAGGCCAATACATGTCCTATACAAAATCAGACCGATTATGGCCCATTTCATACTAAATAGCACACATATAACTTATAGGGGATTTTTGCGTCATATATGAATACTGTTAAAAGACTTATATGAGTTTTACATGACAAAAGTATGCAAATGTGTATGGTATTAGTAGAAATATATAAAATTCATATATAAATCATTTAAAATTCTTATATTGAATCATATGCTATTCAAATTAAAGTCATATGCTATTCAAATTAAAGTCATATAGAATTTATACACATTTTGTGTCATTTGTTTATGTGTTTCATACAGATTTCATGTTTTGATGACCAACATCTGATTCACTTATATGCAGTTGGCAAATTTTTAAAGGGATACTCCACTTTAAAGGGGTGGTTGAGTGTGATTTCACTTTTCTAACTTTAGTTAGTATGTAATGTTGCTGTTTGAGCATAAACAACATCTGCAAAGTTACAACGCTCAAAGTTCAAAGCAAAGGGAGATATTTGCTTTTAAAGAAAAGGACTACAACAAACGGCTGGTTGGGACTACACAACATTCCTCTCGGGTTAGTGACATCACTAACCCTAGAATTTACATAAACCCTGCCCCCGGGAACACGCAGTCCATGTTGAGAAGAGGAAAAGTTGTTGTATAAGAGTACATTTGTGAGTCAGCTCAAACTTTAACATCCATCTTTTCATATGCAATAGAAAGTCACTCTGTGAGATAGTTAACTCCACATCCCTTGTGAAAAAGAAGTGTGCTTAATTGTATTGAAAGCGCACTTTTTGTGTGCTTAAAATAATAAAAGTATACTTTTTGAAAAGTGCACTTGCAGATAATATAATAAAATTAAAATTAAAGACCACTTAAGTGTACTTAAAGGGAATACACTTTAATGACAATATTTATTAACACACTTAAGTGCACTTTTTACAAATGCACTTTGTAATAATATCTAATTAAGTTTAACTTAAAGTACACTTTCATCACAATATTTATAAACACACTTAAGTACAATTTTTTACAAGTGCACTTTGTAATAATATCTAATTAAGTTTAATTTAAAGTAAGTACACTTTCATCACAATATTTCTTAACACACTTAAATACACTTTTTAAAAATGCACTTTGTAATAATGTCTAATTAAGTTTTACTTAAAGAAAGAACACTTTTATCATAATATTTATAAACACACTTAAGTGCACTTTTTATGAATGCACTTTGTAATAATATCTAATTAAGTTTAACTTAAAGTAAGTACGCTTTCATCACAATATTTATAAACACACTTAAGTGCATTTTTAAAAATGCACTTTGTAATAATGTCTAATTAAGCTTAACGTAAAGAAAGTACACTTTCATCACAATATTTATAAACACACTTAAGTGCACTTTTTACAAATGCACTTTGTAATAATATCTAATTAAGTTTAATTTAAAGTAAGTACACTTTCATCACAATATTTCTTAACACACTTAAGTACACTTTTTAAAAATGCACTTTGTAATAATGTCTAATTAAGCTTAACTTAAAGAAAGTACACTTTCATCATAATTTTTATAAACACACTTAAGTGCACTTTTTAATAATGTCTAATTAAATGTTATTTAAAGAAAGAACACTTTCATGACAATATTTATAAACATACTTAAGTGCATGTTTTAAAAACTGCACTTTGTAATGTCTACTAAGTTTTACTTAAACATACATTTTAAATAATTATGATTTATAACACATTTTTAAACACACATTTAATTGTATTAATTGCGAGCAAAAGTTAAACAAATGTAAACAAAATTAATTTGCATTTAAATTCAGTTAAAATACATTTAATTTTAATCACACTACACTACATTGAAAAAAATATTGACTTTTAGTTAGGTTAATGAAAGTTTTGTGAACTTACAGAGTTTAACAACACAATGAGTTAGAACAACTTCAACTTAAACAGAAAAGCTGAAATAACATTTAACCATGCATGATATATGAATATGTTGTTTAATGCGCATGCGCGAGAAATACTACGTCATTATGACGCACTACTTCACTAGAGTTTGAAAAATGCGCTATGTTTTGCGATCCGTTTGCGATGCGTGTTGATACTGAAGCTAGCCAAACAAGAGAACAAAAGGAGCACCACGTTTGGATGTTTGTTTGCAGATGAGACGTTATGCTGCAAATAATCAGTCAAGTAAGTATATCTTGATGCTTTCTTTAGTTAATTTTTTTTCACCGTAACATGTCAGTTGCTGAGTGCATTTTAATCACAGATATTATAAACTCAATAGACTCGGGAGGTGAATTAATCATGTTTTCAATAATTTATATATGATTGCATTCTAATAATGTCTTGCATTGTAATGTGAGGAAGGTGTGTGTGGTCGTGTTCAAGGAATTTGGTTGCTGATTTAAAAAAAAAACTAAACCGACTTTTAAAATTATTTTAAACAAGCTACTAAAAATTTGCTGAATGCTGATCCAATATTGTAACACTCGAAGACGTTTATATACATTTAATACAAATAATCAATTTTATAACCACCATAAATATTTAATATATTACCCACCTCTAGAAAAAATGCTTGTAATGTGTTCAATTTCATTTTGTATTTAAAGAGTTGTTCAATTACTATTTGTTTTGGAATATGTAATATTTTTGTGTTTATCTGGATTTAAACATTCATTTTGCAGGATCAGTTCATATTTGTTATTGGAGATACAGTGCAAGCGGTGTGTAATCACAGACCTGTATTGATGAGGTGATGTTACAAGATTTATCATGACAGCACATCCTGATCAAGCTAAAACACTACTTTCAAGTCACTAACTATCCCTATAGCTTTTAAATGCTTTGAATCTTTTGCATGTCATGTGCAAGTAATAAATTCCCACCTGTGCATTTACACATGCACCTATAATCATCATATATTTTATAGGTAACAAACCAAAGGAAGAAGGCTTGCAGCATTGCTGTGTCAACCGTGGTAAATACAGGAACAGGAACATCCTTCATGAAGATAGCTATGTGGGGCAAGCTTAAAATGTAAGAATACCTTTCTTAATTTGCATTGGTCCTGGGTTTGCATGGGTCATATATCTATATTTGTGTATTCGATAAAGTTATGCTTAATTCCCTGTAAAGTAGCAATAAAAAGGTTCTCTATTTTTGATCACTTTAAGCCCAGTGTCAGTAAAGATGGCGTAGTCAGTGGAATCCTGGTGTTTGTGGGAAATAGAAGGAACCTTGCCCAGCTTTCTACTACGATGTGGCCCTGGTGACTGAGGTAATCAATCACATCACACATTCATCAACAGTTAACAGTCAAAAGTGTACATACACCTTGCAGAATAAACGGCTTCATCAGGGTAGTACTAAATAAAGATAAAACGTACATTTTTGTGATCCCTATTATTGATAAAATTGTTAACATTTTGCAGATACTGCAAGGTGTATATCAACTTTGAAGCGCAACTGTATATCTATCTCTTTCATTCAATTGAGCCAAATATAATAATGGACTGGATCTGTATTATAAACAAATTTTCTGTTTTTTTGTTTTTTTTCCTCAAGGCATTTTTTCTGACTTTCCTGCATCTTTGAAACATTTCCATTCACATATACTCTGGAGAGCATCTGGGACATTGACATAAACAGCACTTTCCAACAACTTAAAAAATTGGGTGACAAATCATTTTGGTTTTTGTACTTTTGGAGTTCTTCAGGGGTTTTTTTTTTTTTTTTTTTTAGAGTTTTTTTTTTTTTTAGACAAACTTAGATTCAATGCTGGAGCAAGCATTTGGTCCTGTTTAATGTTGGTGCTGGTAAAGGTTTAAAGGGATACTCCACTTTAAAATGAAAATTCTGTCATCATCTACTCACCCTCATGTTGTTTCAAACCTGTATGAATTTCTTTCTTCTGCTGAACATCCCTTTAAGAGCTAAATAACAAGGTTCGGTAACTTTTAATTAGGTCTCATTTGTTAATATTAGTTTATTTTTTAGCCAACATGATCTAACCAAGACTAATATTATCTTACTTAGACTAATAAATGCTTAAAGTATTATTCATTCTTAGTTCATGTTAACTGAAGTAGGTAACTAATATATTTTTGTAAAGCATTACCCAAAGGTCTCTTTCCAAAACTGTTTGTGTTTATGCATAGTGTTTCTTGGGGTTTTCTTGTGCATCAACAGAAAGGTTTTTATGTACTTCTTTTAGAGATTATTTTGTCAGTAAATTTAGAGGGTTTTACATTTAGTTTTGTTGATTGTAACATTGCATTTAATTCACACTTAAGTGTATTGTTAACTGACATTAAAGTATATGTTAAATCACATTAATTGCGTGTCATTATATTGTGTAGTGCACTTTAACTATATTTTGAAGATATTAGAAGCAATTATGATAGTAGATATAAAGTTGTATTAAAGTACCAATTAAGTTGTTCCAAAAAATCACTCTTAATGGCAACTTATTGCATTTTATTTCAACTTAATATGTGATATATTTTAAATTAATTGCACTTAATGTGCATTCAGTGTGTCGAAAACATTGCATTTAATTCACACTTAAGTGTATTGTTAACTGACATTAAAGTATATTTCAAATCACATTAATTGCGTGTCATTACATTGTGTAGTGCACTTTAAGTATATTTTAAAAACACTAGAAGCAATTATGAAAGTAGATATAAAGTTGTAATGAAGTACAAATTAAGTTGTTCCAAAAAATCACTCTTAATGGCAACTTATTACATTTTATTTCAACTTAATATGCGATATATTTGAAATTAATTACACTTAATGTGCATTAAGTGCGCCGAAAAGATGGCATTTAATTCACACTTAAGTGTATATATTTAAAGTATATTATTTATGTAATAAGTACACTTTATAAAAGTACACTTAAGTGCACTTTTTTTCACAAGGGATCAGCAACATAAATTCATCAACTACCATTCAGAGACATCCTGTTGCATTCTACATGTTGTCACTTCTTCTTGAGTCTCTCCATCCTTATCTGACTCCGTTTAACATTAAAGGCAGAACAGTTTCTGTCATTTTAGTGTGTCTGTGAGGTAACAGCAGCTGCTAACACACAGGAGCTCTTGAAACCCCGCCCTCTGCAGCAGCTCATTTGCATTTAAAGGGCCAGGCACAAAACGGTGCGTTTTTGCAAACCCTCAAAAAGTGACAACTTTAACTTGCTATATAAAAATATCTGTGGGGTATTTTGCGCTAAAACTTCACACACACACTCTGGGGCCATCATAGATATATTTTACATCTTGTGAAAAGGGCATTATACCACCCCTTTAAAATGAGAATTCTGTCATCATTCACCCTCATGTTGTTTCAAACCTGTATGAATTTCTTTCTTCTGCTGAACAGAAAGGAAGATATTTAGAAGAATGTCAGTAACCAGACAGTTTCTGGTCTCATTGACTTCCATAGTATATTTTTTTCCTACTATGGAAGTCAATGAGACCAGAAACTGTCTGGTTACTGACATTCTTCTAAATATCTTCCTTTCTGTTCAGCAGAAAAAAGAAATTCATAAAGGATTGAAACAACATGAGGGTGAATATATGATGACAAACCTTTATGAAGACTGTTAATTTTCCTACAGGATTTGAAAGAGCAGTATAAAGCAATTACATTGTAAGACCGTGTACTTACATTATTTGTGAACTGTCTGAGCCTGTTGTTTGTGAACAAAACATAACATATTATTGCAAATGAACAAAGTTGAGCAAAATATGTTTCTAGAACAGTGATTAAAATGTTGAAAATTGGCTGGTGGGGGGGGGGGGGGGGGGCATTTAAAAACAAATATTTATGAGTAATATTAACTGTGTTTATATGCCAGTAATATATTAACTTTTTTATTTCCTCTAAACCTTTGTAAAAATATTCCATACAACCACCGGTATAACTACATGACATTGGCCTTTATTGTCGATGAGTAGCCTACAGCAATACAGCATATTTTATACTATTTTTCAGAGGTGTGGACTCGAGTCATGTGACTTGGACTCGAGTCAGACTCGAGTCATGAATTTGATGACTTCAGACTCGACTCGACAAAATGTACAAAGACTTGCAACTCGACTTGGACTTTAACATCAATGACTCGTGACTTCACTTGGACTTGCGCCTTTTGACTCGAGAAGACTTGCTACTTCCCATGAAAACTGGGGAAAAAAATGTCCACACGGCCGCGCCGCTCTCAGTTTATCTGCATCTGTGGAAAAAATGTGCACCAGCTGTATGCATGCAGCGAGCGCGCGCACTGCCTGCACGACATCCAATCACTGTAGTCCCACGTTGTTTTGATTCGACAGCATCTAACGCCCGTTTCACACAAACTCCGTTTGCAGTGCGTATGCGCCAGCGGTGCGTATTTTTTTCCGTACCATGTTAACAGGTTAGAGCTTTCACACTGCACACGGTTGCAGTCCGTCGATCCGTTCCAGGTGCGGTGCGTATACAGCAGTGCCGCGATCGTTTCCGCACCGAGTCTATTTCTGCTGTGCTGCACATGTGCTGCACGCGCTGAATTAAAGTGACAGCGCATGTTTCGTGGTCAAAATGAACACAGATTGACCTAAAAATTTAGTAATTTCACCATAAACGCGATTAATTAAATAAAATGTAGTAATCTCACCATAAATGTATTTAATTAAATACTATTTTCACTTTAAGACCAGGGTAAAGCAAGGAAAACTACAATTTACCTCAACAAGGCGACATAATGAACGACACTCGTGGAGGTGGAAAAACATGTTCCTTGTGACATGCGAGATTTATTGTATTAATTTAAATATAAAATAAAAGACATGAGAGTCGGCTGTTTTTTTATACAAGTAGCCTACATGGTTAAATATTTGACCACTTGCTTTAGGAACTTAGTATAAGTAGAAGTAATGCATTGAATAATAGGCCTACGTTGTTTAAATTGTGTTTAAACGTGCATACGTCTATTAAAGAGTGTATGTGTACAAAGAGAATCGCAATGCTGAGACGTTAAGACCGGGGTAGCCTAAATCAAGGGAAAATACATATTTCAACAAGGCAACATAACACTCGTCTCATTCGTGGAGGTGGAAAAACAAGTTCTTTGTGACATGCGAGATTTATTGTATAAAGATTTAAATTATGCAAAAGAAAGAGTATGAGTCTGCTGTTTTTGTCAATTTTAAGTTTTAATTTAAAATGTAGGCTATGCGATTTTAATATAAGTACATGGTTAAATATTTTACCACTTGCTTGAGCAACTTAATATATAATTATATAAGAGTAATGCATTAAATAATACGTTGTTTAAATTGTATTTAAACGTGAATACGTCTATTAAAGAGTGTATACGTGTGTACAAAGAGAATCGCAATGCTGACAATTTTTAAAAAAAATAAAAGATGCTAATAACTTCTGCATTTGAAATACAAATAGTGAGTATGTATTTGTGGTACAGCCGCGGATCACGCACTGCAAACGCAGCATATGTGAAAGCACTATTGCGCGTGCTGGTCTTGCACCGCATACGCACTGCAACACGCATTCCAATTATATTATCAGGTTGGTCCAGTTTTTCAGAAGTGATAATTTTGAGGAGTGAGGATTTTATTGATGACATGTTTAAAAACGTTTAGGCTAAAACGACCCATGTCTATTTGAAAGTTAAACTGTTTTGCAATATGAGGTTAATACAATACAGGACTGAAGCTGCATGCTGTGCATTGTTCTAGTGCAATATGCTGTTGAAATACTCGTAAGCATTTTTTGTGAAAATTAAATTTTCAGTTTTTTACTGTATTTGATTAATGTCATTGTATAAAAAGAGGTTTAAATAAATACAAATCTTACAGACGTACATGATTTGTATAAATTTTATTTCTGTGGTAAGGGGACTTGAAATGACTCGAAACTAAAATGGTAGGACTTTGGACTCGACTTGAGACTTGTTGGCTTTGACTTTTGACTCGACTCGGGACTTGCCTCATCTTTGACTCGACTTGACTCGGGACTCGAGGGCAAAGACTTGAGACTTACTTGTGACTTGCATAACAATGACTTTGTCCCACCTCTGCTATTTTTAACACATATACAATATTGCCTACATTTAAACTCATGTAAGAAACATTTTCTAAGTAAAAATGAAACATTTAGGCCTAAACATTCAAGTAATTCAAGTGTAATCAACCGGTCTGTTATCCAGTATCCACCGGATCAGCGCTGATTCCGGTGCCGGAGATGGACTCGCCTCTGCGGGGGAACCTCTAACTTTACACCGCCGTCCTGCGTCACTCACGGCCGAGAGATGCTGCGACGCGACTGACTCAATCACCTGCCAATAAACAAACAGTGCACAGTTCTGAGGACAGTTTATCATCCAAATTAGTTATATTCATTATCTTTAGGAATATAGTCGTGTGTTTTTTATGCAAGGCATTACAATCATGCGAAAAGACAGGCGCGAGTCGACACTCGTTTAACTCGTGAGTAACATTGTGTCTCTGTATGTTCTTTCGCATTAAATAAAATGATTTAAAGCACATTAATGATTATACAGATAAAATAAAACATACACACACCTGAATTTCACAGAGGAAATGCACCAATTCTGCGCCACTGAGAAGAGGAGTGGACTCGGAGAACTGTGCTGGACTGGAGGAGAGTTCAAACAGCGCGCGCTCACTCAACCGTTGAGCTGTCGTCACGTCAGAGGGTGGGGGAGGGGTGCATTGTTTTAATTGAGTAAACTTAATCAATTTCTTATGCGTGTTAAATATTAATAATATTGATTTTATTTAAGTAATATTTGTGGTTCTTGAAACAGTTCAGTTTAATTATCCATTCTCAAATATGGTGATGGAAATTTCACAAATATATTAGCTCAGTGTATTTTAAATAAATAATTGGTTAGTCAAATACTAAATTATTTTAGTGAAAAAATTCTAACTTTTTATTAAAGCTGCCGTCGGCAACATTTTTTTGATCATATTCAGTGTAATCGACACTATAATCCGACAGAACAACATAAATAAGGTGGTTTTAGAAAAAAACCCGAGCTTCTAACTCCACCTGGAGCGTGTTATTTGTTTTGCAAAAATCCAGCGCTCCCGCTTCATCAGGTCCAATCAGCGCAGGGGGGTGTGAGATCTGACTGTCAATCACAGGTCGTGCACACGCCACAGATCCCCCCTCACTCGCGCACGTTAATATCACATGCACACGCCACGCCTGAAGTTCGCCTGGAGATTGTATGAAGCGTGATGGCGGAGAGAAAATCTACTAACAAGCTTCCAATTCCTCAGTTATTGCTATCTATGGATAGATTAGCCAGGCAGCCTACCTCCTAGTCCATGGTGTTGATAGATGCTGACGAGTCGGACGCGTTCACAGAAAATCAGGTACACACGCACAGTGACGCACTGACGAGCACGACCTCGATGGGAGGGTGCTCGCTGGTAGTGGGGAGGGGCATGAGAGTTGTAAACATTCAAAATTTTGGCTAATCGACCCAATCTGCCAGACTTGCCGACGGCAGCTTTAACTGTAAATTTCAGACAAAATTAATTGTTGGAGTTTTAGTCAATTATTTCGGTATGTTCAACTCAAACTATCAAGTAAATGATATTCAGAGATTTTATTAAGTGAATAAAGTTAATTATTGCTGTGATATTTACTAAGCCACTGAATTATTTTTTTTAGATTTTTTAGAATTTATTTTTTATTTTACCCATAAGAATCACTTCAACATTTAGGAAAGTTTTATGTTTGTAGGTTAAGAATAGAACTGTTGTATACCATACTAGTACTGTGATAAAGTTTAGAGAAATTGTCACAAATGAAAATGAAAGCAGGTGATGCAGGATTTAAAATGAAAACTATTTATATGTGAAATATGCAACTGTATCTTGTAGAATACACTCTAATAAATGTGTGCTTGTGTGTGTAGTTTAAATGTTGTGTTTCATCTAAGGCTGATTATACAGTATACAGTAACCATGATTGACTACAGGCATAGGGCTCGACTTAGGACAAGATAAGAACAAGCATGAGTGAAGTAAAGCCTTATACTGATTGGTAAACTGCACTGTGTTTTATACACGTCCATGCTGGACATTCATATTAAATTAGCATTATTTTCCTATGTTTTTACATCATGAAAATCTATATGGCTTCAGTTGTATGTAGGACATATATGACATAATATGATTAAAAATATACTAATATTATACAATTTATATATGTGGTTTTTGCAGCATATATGTCCCTTACAATATTCTGTTGGAACATATAAGAATCACGGGAGTTTTTAGCAAACCTTTTCCATATGGGCATTTTTTAGAGTGCAGCTAAAGTAAGTAAAGAGAATAAGGAAGAATGTGATAAAGAAATTAGCAAAGAGGAAATTATGGAAGCTAAAAATAGTTTAAAAGGAATGAAAAGCCCAGGGACGGATGGGGTAGTAAATTAATTCTATAAAGTTTTTAAAGAGAGAATAAGTGAAATTTTAAAAGAAGTATATCAGGAGATTTTTAAAGGAGTCATAACCTAGTATTACCTTGAATACCCACGCTCTATTATAGTCTTTCAGGCCCTTCTAAAAAAGAAAAGTGGAAAAAAAACAAACACAGAGCTCCTCTGACCCTTATTTCTGAAGGCATTATTGTCTCGCGAGATCTGATGCGATATTTTGGCTGTCGTGGACGGTCATTTTAATAATGCAAATGAGGGGCGCGTTGATTGGTGGCAGGAAGGAGGGGGGTTGACACCGCAGGTAACTTCAGCATATCATTCCAAAATGACATCATGGCGCAAGTTGTGAATGAACCCGACCTGGCCGTGACCTACGGGATTCAGCCGTATATGTATGAGCCAGACTCTGAACCTGAGCTGGAAAGGGAAGATGTAGAGTCGATGGAAGGACGTCTACATCAAGATGTCTCTGAATGGTAAAGACAATCATTTTGACTGAGACATACATTATACCTTTTATTTAATGTAGATTACATTAACGGAGATGTAGTCTACTTTTTTTTTTTTTATCAGCTTACAGTGGTTATTGAGATCAACGTTTGCTATCATGTGGTGTTTTTGCCTTGTTTCACGTTGTGGTTTTTTAGACATTCAAATTTGTGAACGATTCCGGCGTAAAATGATTAGCACAGACACCTAACGTTAAGCCAGTGGGAAGGGTTGTAGGAACCGCGTCATTAAAAATGAATTTAATCCACTGGTCCCTGATAGTTTGGTCCGTTTTTGGTAGAGAAAACACATTTACATGTTGATTCTGGCAGTCAACCACAGAGCAACTCACGTGTGCACTTTGTTTCTGCATCTTTCTCGAATGAATATGAGGGGGAGAGGGGCAGGGCGGGCTTCCTGCAGCATATGTCTGCGGTGTCCATATATGGTATATCCTGCCCCGTCATGACGTCAAGTCGGGGCAGAAATTAAAATCTCGTATTTGAGTGCACGTGCACGTGGGCTATTTTACAAACCCTGGGGTAAACAAACGCTTCACTTTTAAATATCGGCTTCCCGGCCAGTGTATAATCGTTAGGCAATCATTACATACATTGATTCTCATGGAAAAGTGAAAATGGCAGGTTATGACTCCTTTAAGAAAAAGGAAATGGACCAGAGGATGAGTATGGGATTGATGGAATTGATTTATAAAAGGAAAGGGAGTACAAATAATTTAAGTAATTTTAGGCCAATAACAATGTTAAATACAGATTTGAAAATACTAGCTTAAGTTCTTGGAAACAGACTCAAAAATGTTTTACCAACAATTATAATGACTAACCCAAGCATATGGTGTAAGAGGGAGAGATATTGCTGATATAACAAGTGGTATAAGAGTTATTTAAATGAAACGCAGGAGGATGGATATGTTGTTAATTTAGATTTTGAAAAGGCTTTCGATAGGGTAGAACATGATTTTTTATTTTTAAATTTAGAACGTTTTGGGTTTGGGGAAATTTTCAAAGATTGGATAAAAAAATTTATATAATAATAATGACAAGAGTAAATGTAACCAAGGTTACTAATGCTCATATCAAACCTATAAAAAAAATATACAAAAAAGACAAAAGTTAGATTTACATATAAATATTTTATTACTTTATTTTAATGTTTAAGATTTTAAATATTGCTAAAGAAATAACAGTAAATGTAACGAACTAGAAAAATAAATAATTTGAACAATTCGGATTAGCTCCGCCCTCAGTGGGTTGTGTCATTACTAGCACGGGTTAGAGAAGTGAGACTCGAGTCTCGTCACGGAGAAAAGTGAAATGGCCGCTGGAGCATTGACACACGTCATTTGCAGTAAGTGAGAAAAACTAGATTAATAACTGAAACCAGGACACTATTAACATCGTTGACAGGAAAGAGTTGTTTAAATAGTTGTCATTGTATTTGTGTTGAATCCAAGGATTAAGTGAGAAATTGAGCTGAGCTGAGCTGAGCTGAGCTGAGCTGAGCTGAGCTGAGCTGAGCTGAGCTGAGCTGAGCTGAGCTGAGCTGACCCCCCCCCCCCCCCCCCCCCCCCTCCCCCCCCCCCCCCCCCCCCCCCCCCTCCCCCCCCCCTTCACCATAATTGTAATTTGGGTTGTGAGTGTGAACTGAGTATATCATTTACATGAAAAGGGAAGAAACTAAGAGTAAACAGCTAGGCTATAACTAAAACAAGCTACAAACTAATTTAGTTAAACCAAATAAACAAGGAATCTCAGACTAACCAAAGAGTTAACTACAGAACTATTGAGCACAAGAGGTCAATTATTTGAATCAAATTGGTTTATTTCAAGAAGTTCATTTAAATGGTTTTGTAACTTTTTTTTTTCTTCTTTTTTTTTTTTAAACAAACAAATTCATACAAAGAAGATTTCAAAAGATTTAGGAAGTGTGAAGGAAGTAATGAGGAAAGTAGAGAGATATGGTAAAGGAACAGGTGCAAGAGTGAGTGAAGAAAAGACAGTGTACATGAGGTTTGGAAGGGTGCCAATTTTGGTTGGGGTTGTAAGTTTTGAGGAAGTAAAAGAAACAAACATTTTGGGTGTAACTTTAGGGAAAGATGAGAAAGGAGCAAGAGAAAGAATGTTTGAAATGAAGGTAGGAGAAATGGAGAGGAGATACATTTTTTGGAGGGGAAGTGGCGTCAGGCAGGTGTGGAGTACTAATCACACTTTGCATCTTCACACTATTTTATACGTTTTTATGGCATTTTAATGAAGTTGAAAATCGTTTTTTTACTTTAAACAATGAAATTCAGCAATCTACCTCAGGATATAAACATCTTGGTTTTGGAAAGAACGTTATCTACACGCTGATCTATCGCCCTTGGACCACATGTTCTAGAAAATCAAGTCGCAGCCAAAGACGCGGCTATAAAAGACACTTGAGTGATTTGTTAATCATTTTAATGTGTTTGCTGGTGTCTGGAGACATACATCAATGTCCAGGGCCGGGGTCATGTGAAGGTGGTGAAGGAGTTAATGCGATTTTTGTCGAGGAGAATCGTCGGAACATGGCTATGGAGCAATGTCGGCGTTCGGAAGTTGTGACTGCATGGAACCTGATGGCGGATCAGTGGAGTGAATTGCATCCTTGTCATGAAACACGAGATGTGTATCAAACGGACTATGGTGTGTCTGAGTTTTTTTCGATCACGGAGAAAGAAGGAATGAAACAGAGGAGCCAATTGACTAAATCTTCTGTGAAGGATGAGGAAGAAACGCTACTCAAGGATGCGATGACTTCCTCGTTAAGCGATTACAGAACTTTTAGATCAATGAAAGGTTTGCATATGGCTCACCTCAACGTCAGAAGTCTTCTTCCAAAGACAAGTGAACTACGATATTTATGTCAAGAATCTAAAGTGGCGTTGTTTAGTTGCAGCGAAACATGGCTTGATGATTCAATATTGGATGCAGAGATTCAAATTGACAATTATTGTTTGTTCAGAAAAGATCGAAATCGGAAAGGAGGTGGTGTATGTGTATATGTAAGGTCAGATTTGGTGTGTAATGAGAGAAGTGATTTTATAAACTCTACAGTGGAGGCGATTTGGCTTGAAGTTTTGTTGCCAAAGAGTAAACCGATTTTGGTTGGTATTTGTTATCGTCCTCCGGATCAAAGTGATTTTTATGAGAGTTTGGATGAGGTCTTAAATAGGTCTAATTATGTTTTAGGTCAAGAATTGCTTATTCTGGGCGATTTAAATACAGATATTTTGAAGAAAGATTCATCAGTGTTTAAGCAGTTCAGTTCATTTTGTAAATCATATGCATTGAATCAAATGATCAATGACCCAACCAGAATTACTTCTAAAAGCAGTACAATTATTGATGTTATATTGGTTTCAGACATTTCTAGGATATATGAAAGTGGTGTTTTGGAGCTTGGTTTAAGTGATCACAATATGGTATATGTTTGTAGGAAATTAAAGAGAGAGGCTATAAGTCATCATAATACATTAAAAATTAGATCGCTTAAAAGATACAGTCCACAAATTTTTGTTGATGAACTTAGCAAGGCTAATTGGAAAGAAGTGATGCAGTTTGATGATGTGGATACAGTTTGGAACAGGTTTAAAAAGAGATTTGTGCAAGTTTTGAATAAAGTTGCACCTTGCAAAGAAATAAGAATCAAGCAAAGAACAGAACCCTGGATGACAGATAGTATTTTAAAAGATATCAAGGAACGTAATAATAGCTTAAAATTATTCAAAAAAGTTGGAAATAAAGATAATTATAACAAATTTAAACGTAAAAGAAATGAGATAAGAAGCAAGATTAAAGAGGCCAAAAATTTTTTTTTGATGAATGAAATCAGTGAAGCTAAACAAGACTCTAAAAAACTATGGCGAATCTTGAGTGGTTTAGGCTATCGGCAAAAGGTTAAAAGTAAAGATTCAAAAATCAGTCTCAAAATTAATGGTCAATTGATGACAGATCAGAAAAAGGTAGCGAATTGTTTAAATGAGTTTTTTACTACGGTGGGCGAAAATTTTGTAAAAGAGCTTCCAGCAAAATCAGATTTATATGATGATAATTTGGTTAAAGAATATTATGATAGTTGTGGTGTTGCCTTAGGAGGCTTTTCATTTAACAAAGTAAAAGAGGTGACAGTTTATAAGAAACTAAGTGAATTGAAGTGCAATAAAGCCACAGGGTTAGATAATATTCCGGCTAAGTTTATTAAAGACGCTGCTAATTTTATAACTCCTATGGTTACTCACATTTTAAATCTCTCTATCTGCCAGAATAAGGTACCAGCTGAATTTAAACAAGCTAAAATTTTCCCCCTTTTCAAAAAAGGGAGTAGGCTAGAGTGTAATAATTATAGGCCTGTGTCAATCCTGTCTTCGTTATCTAAAATTTTTGAAAAAATATGATTTGACCAAATTGAAGAATATTTTTCCAATTTTAGTATTTTATATGAATTTCAGTCTGGTTTTAGAAGGTTGCATTCCACAGAGTCAACTATTCTATATTTGACGGATTATATAAAGAAAGGAATAGATAAAGGTAAATTAAGTGGGATGGTACTGCTCGATTTACGAAAAGCCTTTGACACAGTTGACCATAGTATTCTGTTGCTGAAATTAAATGCTATGGGTTTTGACTCTAATTCATGTAAATGGATCAAATCCAATCTTACGAACAGGTGTCAAATGGTCGATGTAAATGGAGTGTGCTCAGACTTTTTGCCGATCTCTAGTGGAGTACCACAAGGTAGTGTATTAGGGCCCTTACTTTTTTCATTTATATAAATGATTTAAAGATGGCCTGTTCTAGCCACTTATCATTATATGCGGATGATGCCATAATAATAGTTACTGATGAAAATAAAGAAACAATAGAAAACAAGTTAAGTAGAGAAATTGTAGAAGTGTCTAATTGGTGTTTTCAAAATAAGCTATTTTTGCACTTAGGGAAAACTGAGGTTATTTTATTCGGTTCTGCTGCAAAGTTGAAGAAATGTCCCAACTCAGAAATAAGGGTGGGAGATGAGTATTTTACTTTTAAACAAGAAGTGAAATTTTTGGGATGTATTCTTGATAACAAAATGACTGGAGATAGCATGGCAGCTGTAGCTTTATCGAAAATAAATAATCGAATAAAATTTTTAGCAAGACAGGCTGCTTATTTAGATAAACAAACAATGACAATGTTAGCTGGTGCATTAGTGCAACCTCATTTCGACTATGCAGTAACTTTTTGGTACAGTGGCTCTAAAAAACATGTTAAAAATAAATTACAGACTGCTCAGAACAGGTTGTGCAGAATCGTTCTGGGGTTGCATCCTCGTATGCATCTTAACAATAACCATTTTAGGGAATTGGGTATTTTAAAAGTGGATAAAAGAGTAATGTTTATTAAAATTATGATGGTGTACAAAATAATTCAGAGAACTGTTCCTAAATACTTGTATGACTACTATGTTTTTGTGAGAGATGTACATTGTATTTCTACAAGGGCAAGGATAAATAATATATATCTGTACCGGTTTAAAAGTGTAGTTGGGAAAAATTCGTTTTTGTACTCAAGTGCAGTTGCTTGTGTAGCAGTACTATTTATTTCTGTCGTGTTATATAATATGAAGGGGGTGTGCCCTTTAATTGCGTTCCTTCCGTATAAAGGGGTGTCGCTATGGGAGTGCGTTCTCTCTGCGTCATTTGAGCAAGACACCGTGTTTCCGGCGGGACGCGTGAATGTTTGTACGGTTGGACAGAGGAACTCTGTGGGATGTCGTGATTTTAATGAGTGTTTAATATAAAGCTGTTTGGGTACCGCGTGAATCGCACTACAGGTGCGGGCCAACGTGCGCAAGACGTTACAGTGGGCTTTCTCTGGGTTCATAACGTTATAGCAGCTAAACCGCTGTGTGGATGTTCCCTTTTGCTGTCTGCATTGTTTGCTGTCTTTTCCGACTTTATCCGACTCGTTACCGTGACTACAACTCTAGCTCAAAGTGAGACGGGCTGTCCCGAGTGTGTCTGTTCTATTGAACTGGTTAACAAGACTCATTGACTCTTTCAGTTCGCGTGTTAACGCGCTGCTGTTCGATCCCTCGCCACATCCATTGTTTACGTCCAGCGCATGCTCCATCAGCTGGTCCGAGGACTGTGGGTCGTTGGCATGGTACCTCATCAACTGTGCTGTGAGCAAATACATTGAGTCATAAACCTCCAGTGGCGCCCAGGTATCAGATCCACCACTTCATTGTCACTAGCTCTTCTATATTTTGTTTTCTTTAAATATCATATCATTTTCCTGAGTTTCTTGTTTTATGGATTAATTTTATATACATTTTCTTTTTCATTGATTTGAGTTGCTGGATATATTATCCATAGATATATATGTATATATTCTGTGTGACCTATTTGGTGTGCGACCAAGTTTATGTATGTGTATGTTTCTTGTGTGGATACCTTGAGGGCAGCCCAAAAGAGGTGTTTCTCTATTTTAACATTGTTGGCTGTTGTGCCCATATCTGTCCACCCAGCATTGTAGGGGTGACCGGATGCGGCACCTCGATTCGATGAGCCAAACTGATGTGGTGAACTCTTTTAACATTGTGTCTTAAATTGCCAGCTGCTCTGTTTAATGTTTTGATATTGTGTGTGTTTTGTGTTACTATTTTTTTGTTCTCTCTTCAGAATTGGGGCAGCCAGTAGCAGGAAATAAGCGTCTCTTCCCGATTGTGGTGGTGGGTTCTTTTGCCTGAATGCTGTGTTCACAGTGAGGTGTGAAGTGAGTGTGCAGTGAGTGTGCACGTATGATCGCTATTTCCGTTCTGCTAAAGAGAGCCAGCTCCCCATTCTGAAGTGAGCGTCCGTGTCATGTTGTGTTCAGATTATTTTCGATTTATTGGTGTTGTCTTAAATACAATTTGAGGTGTTTTTATTGAGAATAAAGTTTTGTACTATTTTCTACTCCATGTTTGATATCTGACTCTGATCAACGAACCTCTGAGCCTTATTTAATTAAAGGGCATTTCCCCGGAAAGAGGCCCCCGGGTGGCGTAGTCGGTAACTTTCTTAAATCTTTAGCGTACCTCTAGTCAAAGCTGCCACACTTGGAACGAATTGCCTGATCATATAAAACAATTTCAGGAGGCATGGCCCTTTAGAAGAGAAGTTAAAAAATGGCTTTCCAATTAGGATGCCTTAAGAATTTGTAAAGTGTGAGTTGCTTGTTATTTGATTTTATTCCCATTTGAACTGTTCGTTTCATTTTATGCAGGTAGAGGACCACAATGGAAATAAGCCTGTGGCTTTTTTGTGTATTTTATCCTCAACAAATTGTATTCAATGTATATGAACTGCCTCTGGCATGATTGTATAAGTTTATGATTATTGTTGAAATAAATCAAATCAAATAAAAAAAAAGGACTTGTGGTAAATGCATTAATGTTATCTAAAATGTGGTATATTTTAACTGTTAGTGCAATACCAAGATGGGTGGAAATGAGATTGAAAAGATGTGTGTTAGAATTTGTTTGGGAGAAAAAAAAAAAAACAAGAGTTGCGTATAACACTTTGATTGGACAGACAGATAAAAGAGGGATGGGATTAGCTGACATAAGTATGAGGATCAAAGTGGTGAAAAAATATCTAGACGAAGAAGAAAAAGGGGAATGGAAAGAAACTGAATTTTTTTCTGAACAAATGTGAAGAGGTGAAATTGGGGGGCAGTGTTTTATGGATGAAAATAAGGAAGTTTTAAAAGCTTGGCTTTTTTTCCTCTCTAAGGTGGATTTTATACCAGAGGGGAGGGAAGAGATTTTAAACCAACCATTGTTTTTTAAGAAAAATATTGTGAATAATGGGATTATTATTATTATTATTGTTTTTTTTTTTTTTTAAATGGTGGGAGATTGGAATTTCAAGAGTGAGAGATATAATGTATGAAATAAGGGATTTTTTAAGTGGCTGAATGAAATACAGAGAGGGGAGGGAAGAAGGAAGCGAGAATTGAAATGTTTTTGTTTTTTTATTATAAATCAATATAAAAGAATGGAGTTAAAATTGGGAAATGTGAAAATGTTTATAATATTTTTTATGGGAGAGGCTTTTAAAAAGCCTTATTCAAATGATATGTGGTTGAGACATTTTAAAGGTTTGAGTGAGAAAGTAATATGGCAAAATATGAGAGGGGTTTTAATAAGCACAGAATTGGAAAGCTTGGATTATTTTATTAGGCATAATGCTATTTTTACTGAAAAGAGACAAAAAGAGCAAAATGCATTGTGTAAGATAAAGGTTTGCTGCATTTGTTTTTACTGTGTGAAAAATTAAGAGATTTTTGAAAAATGTTAAAGAATATGATGAATGAGCTAAGGGAAAAAACAGAAGAGGGAGATTGGCAAAGAATGTTGATGTTAGTTATGGGGGAGAAGTGTAAAAACAAAGAGGTTATGAATCTGTTATTTATGCTTGCAAGAAAGGCTATTTGGAAAAGAAGAAATATAGTTAAAATAAGAGATGTTTCGATAGATGTGTGGATTCTGTATAAAAATATGGTGAAGGACTATATGTTAACCGTCTATAACTATTGGAGATTAGAGGGAAAAGAAGTGTTTTTTAAAATGTACAGACCTGAAGTGGGAAATATATTTAAGAAATATAAAATGGAACTAGCCATATAAAGGGGGCAAATAACTTAAGATCAGGGGCCTGTACCATGAAGGTAGCTGAACAAACTCGGGGTTACAGGATTAGTTTTGAGTTGACAAAACCAAACCGATGCAATCAGGCTTTATTGGTACCATGATGCAGCTCATCAACCTTCTCTGTCAACTCAGGCTTTGATCCTTAAGCTATGATTACTCCACGCGCGCGTGCACATAAAAGAGTGACGTCGACACTGAACAACCAATCGCGGGTAGAGCGAGAGCGATATATTTTTCCGCGGAGGAGCAAGAGATAATCATTCAGAATTACGATGAATTTAAATATGTATTTCAAGCTCGAAACAATACGGTCTCTGCTGCCAAGAGAAGACTGTTGGAGAAAGATTGCTGATTGTTAATGTGTAAGTTAAACAAATACGTTCTATATTTATGTAAAATTATAAATACTATATATGTATGTGTAGCCTATATGTGTAATATAGCCTATAGCCTATTTTTATAATATATAAAAAATGTGCATGTATGTTACAAGAAAGATTAATATTCATTGATTTTTAGATGCAACCCCAACTCCAAATGTTCTTGGCAGCAGATAAAGACAAAATACAAAAATATAATTCAAAGTGGTGAGTATTTACCACAACCTTTTATTACTTTTGTGAACATTTTATCACAAACACTTGTTTGCAGCAAACAGAAATAAAGAGTTAAATTCAGAAAACCAGAATACACTGTGGCGGAGGAGTTGGCTCTGAGTAGGCAATAAGGGACGGCCGATTATGGATGTGATTACAGGTGCTGTACAATCTGACCCTGGTGCTGGCTCATCTAAGCAAGTAACACTGGGTACGTGTGCAATACATTACTACTTTTAAGTTTTAAATATGGCTGACTGTATGTTCTGCAGTAGAGGGAAATACAGTGTCCCTGTTGAAGCCAGCACACATACACACAGTCTCCCACACAGAGGTCAGTATGCAGCAGACAGAACACCCAACATAACCTGCTTTACAACAGTTATGCTTTACATTGGCCTATTTTTATTTATTAGGGTGGAGGAAATGATGAAGACACTCTGTCTGTGTGTTCTCAGACAGTTGCTGATGTGAATGCACTGGGCTTTTTATTATGCCAAACATTTGAATGTGTGGCATAAAAAAGGGACTGGCCCTTACACATCTCTTTTATTGTGGGATTTTTCACAACCTGCCCCAGAAACTGAGGCCTCTACCTCAATGGGCTTCAGAAGAAATGTGAACAAGTTAAGGATTTAAAACCCTTGACATAAATTACAGTCAGTCCTGTGTTTGTAGGAAGTCAAGGAACTTGATGAGCCTCCAGAAAACTTGTAATGATCATGTTTGTGGTGGAATTGTTTCAGGTGGAAACAGACTCAGTCAGGACCCTGTACTAAAGGAGTCTTGAACTAGACTGCACACTAAAGGAGACTTGAACTAGACTGTTCACTAAAGGAGCTGGACTGTGAGATGAGGAGGCTCCAAAAAAAAAAAAAAAAAAAAAAAAATTGGAGATCAAACAGCTGGATAAAACTGATCTCAGTATGTGAACTTATTTAACCAAGTAACACTTTAGTATGAATATTTATTAATGCAACTTTCTCTTGCTCTCTTTCTCCCTCCCATCCCACAAAACCAATAAAACAGTTTGAGATAGGGTTGTGCCGATGGACGATATCATCGTCCATCGTGATGACTGACCGACATCACGATGGTGAGCCACCATCGTGATGCCACGCCCCCCACCCTGTCAGACCAGCCCAGTCTCACAGCAGTTCGTGTTCGTGTGTACACCAGTGGTTGGGAACCTGGCTCTTAGGCAAAAATCATGTGGCTCGCAAGGTCTCTCACCCTTTACCAACGAACGATAAAAAAATTAAGACGTGCGTGTTCAGTGCTGTTCGCGAGTGTCACGAGTCACTACAGCAATCAACTAACCGCTTACGTTTCTGTGGTAACCTAACAGTTACAGCTCCTGCACTGGGATTCAAGCAGCTGCTGCTTGTTTAAGGTGATGGCGAAAATCATTTTAGAACAGCAGCGAAAATGTAAAAGTAGGCTATATAAACTTTAATATATCCTTTTATTGAAACGGGTGCTTTACTGTTGAATGAGACATTTCGAAACATTTCACCCGCTGGCCGCTGGTACTTTCACTTTTGCCGCAGAGACCCTTTATGTCCTATAAATGTGTCGTATTGTTGATAATCCGTGCAGATTTCAATTGACGATTCTGTTTAAAAGTTATTAATAATAAAACATGAATGAACGAGAAAGAAAAGAGCAGGATGTGCTTTATATTGAAAAGAAATATTAAAAGCGCGATAAGTCACGAAAGAGAACTGAATTGTACTGACAGGATGCTGTGCGCGCGCTCCGAGCGCAACACGGACAAGCATATAGTCTTTGTCTTCGGTTGCGAGCCTAAACGGCCAAATAAACATATCAATATTTCAAAATGCCAAGCCGAGTATTCCCGTGGCGTAAACACAGTAGAAGTTGCTTCTCTCTCTCTCTCTTCGTGATGGTCAGCACGATTCCGTAGCATCCCCCCCCCCCCCGACGATATCATCGTCCATCGCGATGTTTTACTGTAAACATCGTCAACTGCCAATTTAGGGGACATCGCCCAACCCTAGTTTGAGACCTATCTGCAGTTTCAATGTGCTTTTATTAAGTGTAATACTGTATGGTGATTGCATCTAAATCTGCACCAGCTGGGTGGTCAAGTGTGATCGGGTCAGTTTCATCGGGGAGAAGCTGGTTTTGTGGTGTTTCTCGCTCCTTTCTACTGGTGGCTATATTGTGCAGAATGGCACATGCAGCCACTATCTGTGATGCCCGCTCTGGTGACTCTTACCCCCAATTTCCACCGGCTGCGTTACGGCTCCGGCACGGCGGCGGAGTCAATAGGTTTCCATTAAAGTCAATGAGTGTATTTCCACTGAATGCGGTACAGCTGCGTTCCGACTCCGGCAATCCGCAGCCCTCCGTAGCAGATACGCAGAGCTTCTATTTTTGCCGGATGCCGGAGCGCTCCGCAGCACTACAGGGCAGAGTACGCAGGACAGGAAGTCGAGTGACAAAACAGAACAGCCAGAAACAAAATAAAAGATCCGTTTAATTTTCAAAATGAAATACACCGCGCTCATATTTCCCTACACTACACCTTGAAAACGTCATAATGGGCGGAGACAGGCTTGTTGAAGTTTTAACCCCGTTGACACGATGGATGAAGAAATGCTGATTATTGAGGTACAGAATCAACCCATCATCTATGACCCGTCACATCCTTTTTATAAGGACAACATTAAAAAGGATGCAGCGTGGAAAACTATTGCAGAAGTGATTGGTGTGGATGGTAAGTCACTATTTTTTTCCAAGAAATAAAGATAGAAAGCAAATAGCTAGTTATGTACTCGTAATGAGAAGTTAAATAGCTATACAGGTTAAAAACACATTACATTTTTTAATTAAGTAGCCATTGCAGGATTGTTTGATTAGCATGAAGAACTTTATTTACAGATATTAAGTTATGTAACGTTAATGAAATATTAAATTTGAGTAAAGTTATAAATAGAATAAGGATTTTAGACATTAATTTATTTATATATTGTGTATGTATGTTTGTAATATATATGTTATTTAGCCATTTTTTTAATATTGTGCTTGACATAAGAGTGGAAAAAAGTTTAAACTGTGTGGTTTACTGTATAAGTTTATTTTATTGTGTGTGGATGGTTCACACTGCTAAATGATGGGGCTGACACATAGTTAGCAAACGATCAGACCAGAATTCGCGAGATTACATGGGGCCTCGTGACGTCAGCTGTCAGTCATGACCGCAGCCGTTGCGCAACAAATCCGGACCTGGTGGGTATTGACGGACGACGGAACACGGAGCCGTCACGCAGCGGAGCCGTTCCGCAGCCGTTCCGCATCTGGTGGAAATTAGGGGTTAAGCGCCGAACACAGTTGAAATGTGCCTTTAGGATGCCAAAGGTCATCTCTATCTTCACTCTGGTTTTACTGAGGGCCACATTGAAGCGGTGCTGTGGCCCTGTCTGAGGGTCATGATAGGGTTTATTGTGTTGGTTTTTCTATCTCAGTTCAAATTAACAGTGTTTTGTACTGTACCAAATTTAACTTGCTTTCCTCAAAGCGCTGACACAACACAGACTCACAGAAAATTTGTGAGACAAGCGCCAGGCCATTTGGCATCCAAACTTGTGATCATACATTCATGACCACAAGTCGTCTGCAGATGAAATGTTTAGTAGATCATTGTTATATCTGTTAATGTTTCTATTAATTTAAAGATTCATCTCACAGAAAATAATCATCTCACATATTCACATCATCTCTACCTGAACATTAAGGCTTTGATAGGACTTCCTATTAACATAATCTGCCTCATGTTCCCCTAGAGCAGTGGAGATTGACAGCAATAGACTGCATACATGTTGCAATGACTCTAGGGAATCCTATCATAAGATTAACAGAATAATAATAAAAAAGATTTAAAATAATTCTTAACGTATTATATTGTATAGTACATTTGTGAAATTTGCTTTTTGAAAAAAAAAAGTGTTCATGTGATGTCACCCTATCAATATATTTTACCGGCAATTTTATAAAAGCCCTCTTTTATGGACATGGTCGATAAATGTCCGGGGAACACTATTAATGAAACTATTCATGTACTCATGCAGAGCGAGGACCACCTTACGAATGGTTCGACAAACCGTGTTTTCCCCTATAGCTTCTGTGCGTCACCCACCGTGCAGGAATGTACCACTTGCAAAAAAAAACGCAACGCAATACCATTTGCGGTACAGTAAGTGCATGAATTCGACGTGTTAAATTCTTTATGCGTGGCTCAAGAAGTTCGCAAAGATAAGACATTCCTTCCGCGGAAAATCTGTATCTTTCATAAATTCATACAAGTAACTATCAGGAAAGGCAAGGGGATTTTGTCTGGCTAAAAACTCTTTCTCTACGAAGTGCTCGTCAAACAATTTGCGCTGAGATGTCCACTGGATTTGGAAGAAAAGGTGAAGTCATTGCAACAGACCCTGGGAATAAGTTACGTCACCTATATGTTTCTTTGCTCTCAGCTGATTGGTCAAACTTCAGTCTGAGATCTTGAATCCAGAACATAACCTGCCCAGGAGCAGGTTAGCCGTGCAGCGTAAGATACCATGGCGACGAACACCGATTAAAGCCAAGCTACTTTCATAGTACCTAAAACCCAGGGTTGGCGGAAACTAAACTGAAACATAGCTGGCTCGCCACCTAAACCGGCTTCATGGTATAGGCCCCAGGTTGGAAAAATCTGTAACAAATATTTATAAGATCAAGTTGTTTTTAATGAGAATTGTCTGTATTTGTTTAAAGGTCCCATGACATGAAATTTTCACTTTCTGAGGTTTTTTTAACATTAATATGAGTTCCCCTAGCCTGTATATGGTCCCTAAGTTTCTAGAAATTTCAATCGGTGTAAATCGAGCTTTTGCTATCTTTCTCTGCCTTTGAGAAAATGGAGGCTCATACGCGCTGATCTTGAATCTCCTCCTTATGACGTCATAAGGAGGAAATGTTACCTCCCCTGTCTCTGCTTTGCCCGCCCAGAGACTATATTTTCCGCCCATGAGAAAATGCGCTAGGAAGTAGGAACGCGCGCGCGCGATTTTAGTTTGTCCACGAGAGATATCATGGCTTTTGAGCGAGCGAAGCATAACAATTGCTCAATAATTGGATGTACAAATGAACACCGAAGGGTCAGTACAGAGCTGGGCTTGCTGAACGTCTGAAACTAAAGTCTGGATCACTCTCTTTGGCTCAGCTACACACCTCGGACAAGTAAGTCAACTAATGATATATAAGTGTGTTGCTTTACTGTTTATGGTTACCTAGATTGTTACACGTAGAATGTGGCTGTAACATTAGCTATGCAGCTATGCAGTTTATGTGTGTGAATACACACACTGTAACGCGAGTGTTGTACACTTCTTTGTTATTTGGATAACCGTTTTCCTGTTGGTTATATGGTGCGCGCGATATCCGCATTTCAAGATCGCAGAGCTTGATGTAATTGTAATAAGATAAATTACAGACGTTACAGATCTCTCATGAAAAGGCAACAGTAGGTTAGCGTTAGCTACATGATAATAACTGTAAACCATCCGAATAAAGTACCGTATCCAGACATAATTTTTTAAACTAACCATTCGGAAACGTCCTGCTGGAGCCGCTGAGTTGCAACTTCTTCATCCGTTGCTTCTCCATCTGGATCAGATTCTGGGTCAAACTGAAATGCTTGAAAGACTGCGTGTCTTCGTGCCATTGCTATATCCAACGTAAACATGCACGCCACGGTACTGTTGCGCAAGATGGTCAAGGCCACACCCACCCTCCACCTTGCGCCGCCTTTCTCCTCCTCATTATCATTTAAGGCTACAGACACCGAAACGGCCTGTCTGAAGGAAGCTCATTCTGAGACTGGCTTGAAGTGGCTATAATTCTGCACCGAGGCTGAATTTTTGGAAAGAGATTTCAGATACAGTACTAGGGACCACTAAGGCCTATATTAAAGCCTACAAAAAGTAGCATGTCATGGGACCTTTAAAGAATTTTAATTTAAAAAAAGAACGCCCAATCTCGTCTGATCTCGGAAGCTAAGCAGAGTCGGGCCTGGTTAGTACTTGGATGGTAGACCGCCTGGGAATACCAGGTGCTGTAAGCTTTTTAGTTTACTTCACTAATGTTCTAATATTTTAAATAGCCCGTTTTTGGCAGCAGATTTCGCTTACGGCCATACCACGTTGAGAACGCCCGATCTCGTCTGATCTCGGAAGCTAAGCAGGGTCGGGCCTGGTTAGTACTTGGATGGGAGACCGCCTGGGAATGGCTCATGACACCCCCAAGTACATATTGCTCAACCCTGGGATCGATCGAAAATGATCAAAACGGATGGTGCCATCTGGTGGTTTTTTACAGAAAGTGTTATTTACAGAAATTGTCATGTACAAGGTCTAGTTTATTGAAATCCACTAGTCTGCTGAATGTTTTGTTTATTATTTTCATAGTTTGAGTTGATATAGCTGATGAGATTCATATAGTCAAGTGGAAAAGTGTGCAATTGTTAAATTTTTGGGCTGAATTAAGAAAGTGTGTAATGTATCAGTGCCCTCTCACTTTTTCTGGAAGACATCAGAGCTGTTCACAGAACTCATTGTTGTGACCACCCAGGGCAGGGACGGACTGGGGCTAAAAAACAGCCCTGGACTTTCTCCCAAATAGGCCCATCATCCGGCCATTCGCCTCTAGCCGTGTGCGACAGACACTAGCCAGGATGTCCTGATACTGTTGAGGCAAAAACAAATAACTAACAAAACAGCATCAGGCATAAGAGACATCAGGATCAAATTGTTTTAAGGCATATTTATTTCTTGCAAGAAATGTTCCCAGTCCATCCACAGACCAGCTGCAGGCGGAGTGAGACCCAGAGCAGAGGTTGGCCAGCCTTTTTATAGTGTTATCTCTTTCAAAAGCTATCTCTTACAGCCCCCACTAAACAAAAGACACAGAGGAACCCCTGTGGCTCCCCCAACCCCCTAATCTTCTCACCTCTGGGTCACACACACACACACACACACCCTGCAGCTGTACTAACATCATAAAAGAAACTCAAAATACAGCCAAAGAACGCATGGCATTCGTTTGTTAAATCATTGAAAATAAAATACAAAGAAAAGATGAATTTTTTCCACAACAACATTCCTCCTCTTTATCATTCTCTGATAAACAACATAGAAAAAATTCACTCTTGTTTTCTAATCAAACCCATTATACTGTTAAATCTTTGAGAATAGAATTAATTCAAGTCTTAATTCAAGAACAGTTATACCCTTCATGTCTGATTTTCGTATATCTGATCATTTTACTTGAACCTTGAAAGAAATAATAAAAATAAAAACTTAGCAGCAAGCAAGTAAACATTTTATCTGAAGCCGGGCTAAATGGATAAGCACTGCTACCGCATTCCTGATAAATCGGACCCTCAGTCACTCCAGTATAACTTAAAGCATAGTAAGAATAAAGGATATTATAATACCGAAAAAACGTAAATGATTATAATTTCAACTTCCGTCACTCGTACCATCTGCATAATTTTGCTCACCCTTAGGATAGACTGTACCCATTAATAACAAAATTATCAGAATAACACATACAATCATAACACTATGTATTTAGCCTTTTTCAATTAATCACAATATTTTGTCAGGAAATGGTTTTACTTCTAAAGCTATATTTAATTAAAATCTATTTAATAAAATCTAACCAGAAAAGTTTTATAATTTGATCATTCGTTGTTCGAAATTATCCCTGACTTTTCCATTACATACCGTCCTTTTTTTTTTCTTATCACCATACTTCACATTAATTAATAGATCTTCTACCTGAAAACACATTTTTCTTTGCACAAGTCAAATGATTAGATTTATATCAATACTAAGCCCTAATTTGATTCAATCAAATAAAAAAATCACAAAACTTTTCTTCAACCATTAATTGGTCAACATTTTCTCCAGATATGTTGATCATCTCGTTGCCTCATGGACGTTCCATCTTCACCAATATGACACTTTGCATGCCGTAGAGAGGATTTTTCCAACGTTGGCAGGGGAGATAGTTTCTAGCACATATCATTGATCCCCCACTTTATTCTTTGCGTTGGCGTTTTAGGTTGCTGACGTTGGTTGGTGTGGTTAAGGTCAGATGCTTGGACCCAGGTCTAACACCCTTCAATCATTTTCAAATCCTTACAAGATTTTCCCTTAGATCACGATCGCACCCCCACTTGAATTAGTCGTTTACTGTCTGCTGTCACCTGCGAAAGCAGACCTTAAGTGATTTTGTTAGTGACCGCTTGTCTTGTCGTCCCTTTTGGTGTGACCCGTGGAATTTTTAACCTGAAACATATCATCGGATAATTTCTTGCTCATTGAATAGCACTCAGGGTCCTTTTCCCCTGAAAAACACTCAACCCACGTTGCTCATGTTAACAAAACAATACAGAATCAGTTCTGTTTGGTTCAATCCATCCTGACATCATTTGGAACAGAATCAGTTCTGTTTGATGCAATCCGTTCTGACATCCTGAAAAATGAACATTTTAAGTTATGCGCTGCGCAGGTGTTGCACCTTTCTTTCTGACACAATAATAACCCAGGCCAGGATAACTAGTCAAATTCATTCATAGCTATTGTTTTCACTGGGCACAGTCTGCCCTGCCATTTCCTGTCGAAACAATTCTTGTTATTAGCACACTTAAAAATACAAACAATGCACACAGCAATTTTGTTCGGGGGAAAAATGGCTTCTTGCAGGGCTTTTACCCAATTAAACCCAGTGTCCTTCCAACATTTATCTTTATATCTCAAGCTAGTATGGACTGGTTTCTGCCTTCTCATCAGATTGACTCACAATCCTCAGCTTACTTTCAAATTTGTCATTTGCCTCAACCAATCTATAATGCTAAAACACTCTTTCCAGAGGTTAATGACAAATTTATACACACTATTCAGACAGAATGGTTGTCCTAAACTAACACATACTGTACAAAACATGAATTAACACTCACACTCATCCCTGACTATGAACTGCTCATATTTCTTGTTCATATCCTTTCTCTAAAAAGATTTCAATTTTAAATGACATTTTAACCTTACATTTTCCTGTATCTTTTATCTAATGTTTTATTTATGGCCTCTTAACCAGTTTCAAAGCATGTCTGTTCATTATTCATTTGATTTTAGAAAAGTCAGCTGGATTGTTTTGGTTCATTATCTTACTTTGCTTTAGCTTTCTTTGGCTGACTGATAACAGAAAGATAGACAGAGTACCATCCCTTCCTCGCTCACTATAAGCAAATAATCTTTTCAACAGCCTCCTAGGACTGTAACTAAAATAATCATAGTCATAGTCAACCCTTAATGGTTCACAAATGTCAAAATACAAATGTTTGACTCAAATTAGAACCATTACAACAATCTGAAATACATAATGCTATGATCTTTTCTAAGGTTATCTTTAGTTTAAATACTCAATTCACCTAACCTTCGTTTTCCAGAAATTTCTCTTGACTCATCACAATCTGTTCTCATCTTTAGCCACCACCATGTCTAACGACCTTCAGAAGTTAAAACTAGTTCAATATCAAACATTTTTTCCTTGCCCATAAGGCAACCAACATCATGTTCCTTATATAAATTAATACGTCTTGTTACGGTCTCCACAACAAATAATGACAATCACCTCACGGTCTCAGTTGGCTCTTGAAAGCCCATTTCCATTAGCTCTTAAGCAATAATTTTCTTTTCTTCAGGGTGTTGTCTCCCTGGCATAGATGCAGACACATGTCACAATGGAAGACAAGCCATACAATCAACGTGGTTTCTGGTGAGTGGTATATAGAGGAACTCACATTTTCTGGGTCAGACCGCCGTAATTTCTCACAGCTCATCTCGCCTCTCAATGATCTGCTGATGCTGGTGGCCACTCAGTCAATCAGCGCCACTCTCATATCCATCTCACATAAAAACACCTCCATCAGGAGATGCCCAGTGTTTTTGCGTGACCCCCTGTCTTAGGTTGACCTTCGGCCAGAAGGATCTTACCCGTCCTTGGGGTAATCACTTCGTACACACTTGGTTACCGCTCTTCCCCATTACAGAATCTGTGACCGTTTTCTTCAACATAATCTGTTGTTTTCTGGAGCTTAGGAAAAGGCGCATTCAAGAGTCATCAGAGCCATTCGGACTGCCTACTAGTGTTAAACATAGGGAGACAGATTAATAACAGCAGTATTTAATCACTTAAAATTCATTAATCATCTTAAAGGTAGCAACCTAGCTGCTTAGATTATAGTCAGTGAATTTAGATCACAATCGTACATTCAGTGTACTGTTACTTCTGTAGCCGGAGCCATCAGCCCTGTTTTATGGTGGAGGCTAAAATGAGACAAAGTCACTGGTCCTAAAATAAACAAGTTCAAAACAGTATTATTTTAAAGACTTCTTTAAAGTCATTCAGTTTTACTTTTAAAAACGTTTTAAGTACAAATTGCCCTTTGAATGGCAATGATTTCCTTTAACATCTCTGTGTCTATGATTTTCAACTGAAACACTGTGCTTTACACAGGCTCAGACAACAGCTTTCAGCTGACATTGAATGAGAGAGAGACTCTTGAGGCATTCAGGACTGGTACACTGCATTCTCATAAACTTTTTACTTCAGACTTTATCTACCATCTTTTTCAACTGTAGCCCATCTTAAGGCATCTTTTCCATAAATTACATGTATTGTAATTTAGACATTACAAATATCCACTCAGAATGAGTCTCTGTTGCACTGAAACTGTGGCAGTTTCAGTTACAACACATACCAGATTCAGATAAGCAAACCTGTTTTGGCCAAATCACATTCTTATCTTTTAAAATCAACATTAACAAGCCTTTGTTTAATCAAATGCCTTTTACACATTTTACATTTAGCAACTGTTAATCCTGTAACACTGCTTCTGTTTATTTTATCTTAAAGAAATAATAAGAATTATTCTAGTTCTTAATAACGTTTAAAATTTCATTTCAATTTTAGTTGTCAGGTTTTCGATTGCCATAATTTAATACCCGACTTCAATGTTTTCTCTAGGAGTTTATCAATCTGCTTCTATGATTCATACTAACTTTTGAGGCTGCGCTCTCTGCTTGTCATACATTTTATGATTATCACTATAAATCATTCGTTAGATTTGTCTCTCTATATCATCTAAAACCTTATCAAAGCGTTTCATTCAAAACACAATCATCCTTTTAGTGACCGGTACTTTTAAAATATTTTGCAACTCATTTAGTCTTATCTGTAACTTTACGTCAACCGGTACTTTTTGTAGTTCTTTCCTTTCAAAAGGAATTCCTTACACTTAATATCTTTCAGTCTTCTTAACAACTTTCAAAAGTTTATCTATCAACTTTCTTTTCTCCCTCATTTACTTTTACAGTCATACAGTGGGCATTTTACAGTCACTGAATGACCTCGCTGACCGCAGTAAAACACTCTGTTATTCTACCTACAATCACTGTGATCTTTCTAACATCTTCACCCTACTTTACACCCCTGAAGCAGAGTGTTCTTATTCAGGAAATGCAAACAGAGCCACTGATAAGTTCTCTGCATTTTCCCCCACTGTCCCAGCTGCAAATTCAATTACAATAGCCGAATCATAATCTTCATCATATTAACACTGATCTACTTTCTAACCCATATCAACACAGACTTTTCTTTAAATTTGTGTTATTTTGGCACTTTCTTTGTTTGGAGCCAGTCAAAGTTTATCTTTCCAATCAGAATCAAACTTTTACAAAAACATAATCTGCAAATCTCTTTAAACTGAGAGCTTCAGAGCAGAGCTGCTTACAGCATTTGCTCTCCTTTGTATCAGGACTATTCAGTTACTCTTCATACAGTATAAAGACATTTAGCATGTCATTAATTTCATTAACACTGATTTGATTAAATCACAAGATTGTATTATAATTATTCAGTCCCACTTATCTCTACTGTTTCACAGAAATCACAAGATTCCTCAAATCTTGTTCTCAGTCTCTAAATTACACAGACAGCTATCCTAGCCGCTTGCACCTTAAACTCTTGTTATAAAAATATGGCAATCTATTCTTAAATAACCTTGTTTTCATAACATTAATACAATAAAGCACATTCACATCATTATTATTGGCAGAACATTAATTTTCATAAGCGACATGGAAAATCAAAATATTCTAAGCGGGTTTCACAAAGTTTCTGATTAACTTTAGTCACACGTGTCTAGGGAAATTATCTCCAACCCATAATTTCCTTTATAAAACAGACAATGTCCTTGTCTTTCTCTAAAACTCACTTTTCATACCATTTCAACTTGATTTGACTTAATCAGGCGTTCATAAATAGTTCCCTGAACTCTATCGTTCCCTACACAGTTCCTTCTGTATCTGTTCTGTTCTATCTGCAATCCAACAATTCACTGTTTGTAATTTCCATCAGGAAAAACATTCTCTCTTCCCTACATGCCAGTTCCTTCTGTATCGACTCTGTTCTCTTTTCCATCCAACAATCTTCTTCAGTTCAACAAACTACTGTCTGTTCACAGTTTTACATGCTGAACACGACTACAACAACCCTTTGTTTAACAATCATCCGTTTCCCAATTTCATGCATGCATTTCTGGCTGTAATTTTTTCCATTTTACAGAAAACCGGTGTATAAAATTATCTGGTTTAGGCCTACTGTTAGATGACCCCATTTTGGCTGATTTCTATTTTACAGAAAACCGGTGTATAAAATTATCTGGTTTAGGCCTACTGTTAGATGACCCCATTTTGGCTGAATCTCCCTTCTGGATTTCACAATTTCGACACGTGTCTTACAGTATCTGTCAAACGTCTTCAACAGATCCGATCTTTTTTCGTCACCCAAAATCGGTCGGGTTTCTGTAATTACGTTTTACTCAAAATCTTCCCATAAGCACTTTCTAGCGCTCTATTAATTCTGATTTGATGTGGCTCTTCCGTCCACTTGTACGATTGATTTGATGTGGCTCTTCCGTCCACTTGTACGATATTTCCTCAGGTTACAGAGATTTTGAGTAAAATTAACTAATCAGCAATTGTGATTATCTGAATCACCTGTGATTATCTGAATCACCAGTGGCACTTCCGTCCACCAACGAGCTAAGTGTGGTAGAAACCGATCCGAATCTGTCAGATCAATTTCTTCCCCAAACAATTGTGATTATCTGAATCACCTCTCGCTCGTACCAAAGCAAAACTCAGCCAACATGGTTCACGTTCACTCACAATTATCAAATTGCACCACACAAATAAAAATAAAATAATTTAACTGTCTCTTACCCGAGATGCTTTTACTGCCTCCGAGTTCTTTCTGAATCCAGTGGGTTCCTCCTGGCCCTGATAGCAGTTTTGGCTCTTCTCTCTCAATTCGGCGAGGTAAGACTAAAGCCTTTTGTGCTTTAGGGTGATCAGTCCGTCAATCCGCTTTCTCAGGGCCAGAAGAAACCTCATGGATCCCACGCTTCTGACACCAATTTGTTGAGGCAAAAACAAATAACTAACAAAACAGCATCAGGCATAAGAGACATCAGGATCAAATTGTTTTAAGGCATATTTATTTCTTGCAAGAAATGTTCCCAGTCCATCCACAGACCAGCTGCAGGCGGAGTGAGACCCAGAGCAGAGGTTGGCCAGCCTTTTTATAGTGTTATCTCTTTCAAAAGCTATCTCTTACAGCCCCCACTAAACAAAAGACACAGAGGAACCCCTGTGGCTCCCCCAACCCCCTAATCTTCTCACCTCTGGGTCACACACACCCTGCAGCTGTACTAACATCATAAAAGAAACTCAAAATACAGCCAAAGAACGCATGGCATTCGTTTGTTAAATCATTGAAAATAAAATACAAAGAAAAGATGAATTTTTTCCACAACAATACAATGCCACAATACTGTAGCCTATCAGACAAGGTATTCACAGCAAGTAACATCTCAAAACCAATGATGATAATTGGGGTTGTGTTTATTAATGAAGCCTCAGCCTTCAAATAAAGACAAAAAATGTACAATGCCATAAAATACAAATAATGAAATGTCACTGGCTACAAAAGCCCCAAATTACACAAACTTGTCATTATAAAACATAGTTACTATACCAGGGGTCTCCAACCTTTTTGTGTGCGAGGGCTACCTCAAGGGATAAAATAATCTAGAAGGGATTTTTATTTGTTATACTCCAATATTTATTATACATATAACATGGTGAAGCTTTTTTACTTTTCACCATCATATGGGAAATAATAAAATATCTTGATATTCTGGTTCAGACTTACAAGCGTAAAAAAAAAAAAAAAAACAAATCCTGAAAAATTATGAAAATATTTATTGACTTTTTTGTTGATTTTCTATAAACCTATTGTATGTTATCAAAAACAGTAGGCCAAACATTTAGTATAAATATAAATGAATAAATAAATAAACTGCCATAACTTCTAAACAAAACATTACAGGATTATATTTAATACATTTATACATGACTATATTAATATAACAGCATTTGTAATATGAATACAGGCACATTTCTGCCAAAAAAGTTTTTCACTAAAGTTAATTCATAAGTTGTGAAATGTCTTCTAACTGGTTTGTTCTCAGAACAATGTTTCGCCCTGTTTTTTTGCGTCAATATGTTGAGAATATCAGCGCTGTTTCATCTAGCTTTTTACAAGCTTAAATCACATAGTCAGTTGTGTGTTTATAATAGAGATAGAGAATTCTGCGCTGAATTTAACTGCTTCTCAGTGGATCTGTGTAATAATGTTCGCGTGATCGAGATCAGCCCGCAGCTGCTTTGTCCACGATCTGATAATGCTCCGCGCTGCTCAGATCAAACAAGTTTTGTTCCGTTTTTTGAGCAAATGACAGCGTATAGTCAAAGAGAGTTGGGTAATTTTGTAGAGGCAAAAGTTCAAATTGAACTTTTCAAATTGAACGCAAAATGATACCATTTATTCGAAGTCTGGAACCCCGACGGTAAGTTGGAGCTATTTATAGAATGTGTTTAGCGGGCAACTCATAGGCACCACGTTGGAGACCACTGCTATACTATAACTTAACTATTCAAATATAATGTAAGCAAATTTAAAAGTGCAGCCTTATGTCATGAGGCAATAGAGGTGGTTTTGTAACTGATTTTGACTACGCCACTCCAATTTTGTTTGGGTAGGAGTCCCCAAGTCAATAGAGGGATTTCCCGCTAGGCTATCCAATTAAATGAATAAACTTAAGGCAAGACTGCTATAAAAATTAATACATCGCTTTTATTAAATACATGGATTCTGGTCTCATTCGATTTCTTTCACAAGCTAGCCACATTTAGTAATACAGGGTGGCAGTAGAAGAGACTATGTGGGGTAACAATACTTAAAAAAAAAAGAAAATATACACAACAAATAAATAAATACAATACACCCCAAAAAGAAATTACAAACTTTCTACACCGCACAATGCGTGCACAAATACACACCAAACTTTCCACACCACACGGGTGTATAAATCAAAATGAGTATCTTCCCCCACTAGTTACTCTGTTGGAAGCTGTTGGAAATGACCTAGCTTGGAGTTCACAAAATAAACCATAAAGAAAATACAACAGATTAATTTTTGGGCCAACAAATAAACAAAATAAACCGATTACAATACCATAATCCTATTAAGAAACTGAAAAATAAAGGTAGGGAAAAACAGTGGTCATTTGCACTGGATGGATCGAATTCTATAAAGAAAAACAATAAGGCAAAAACACATTCTTATTAAAACATACAAGTATTATCTCTAGACATAACATTAGTTCCAACTAGAGACCACGGCCCGTACATCTATTACAAAGTCAATCAATGTTAAAATATGCTAGCTATTCCAGAATTACATGAATAAATAGATACCTTATTTCAGACGCCACAGGAAGTACAACCGTCGTTAATATCCACTGCTCATCTCGTTCAGCATAGCCAATATGAGGGCCTTTAAGGAAACTTCTCTAAAAAGTATTTATTTATTTTAATACATACAAAAAGGTATTTCACCGCTCATTTCGGACAATAAAACAACCTGTTTTGATAAAGGATGAACACTTACGTGCAGTGTGCTGCAATAATTGCTTTTTGGCTGATTTCAGAAACCACAGGAAGTACAATCATTCATATTCATTGCTCATCCCACTCAACATAGCCAATGTGAGGGCCTTTACGGTAAATTCTGTGCAGTGTACTGCAATGGTAACCCAGTGTCCACCACTCATCCAGTCAAACCTTCTCAGCATTAAGGTATTTAGACCGCACGTCTAAACAAACCAACAGAGCTTGTTCTTCCAGCGACCGACCATGCCAAACAATTCAAACACTGCAGCCATTCCACCCAACAGGAAGTGACATATTTAAAGGGAACTTACACCCTCTACTGATACCCTCAGCAGCGCCCTCTACTGACCTGGCTACACTTATAAAACTAACCTTCTGTCAGTGGCTATAGGCCGACTCTTCTTCCTCAGTTGTTGTTTTTTACATGTAGCATAAGTGATCGTATTAGTGCCCCTGCTGTTGGCTGTTCATATTGCTTTATTAGACTTTTTTTTTTTTTGCCGACGGCCCTCGGTTGGACGGCCGTTCTGGACTTTTCCAGAACGCACAGATTGTCAGTCCGTCCCTGACCCAGGGGGTACAGCCAGCGCACAGTGGGGTGTATTCACACCTCTGGTAGTGACGGAGAAGAAACAAGGACTTCTAATTGCTTTGATGTGTTGTTGTTTTTTACACTATCCCACCCCTTCTGGAACCCAAGCATACAGAGACTCCAAAATACTTGAAATACTTTTACAACTTTTATTTTTCACCCAGAATGTGTTTCATTAAAAAGGCAATGCATGAAAACACAAGCAAACAAGATCTGTTTGGTTTAACCCTCTGGGGTCTGAGGCGTTTTTGGGGTCCTTGAGATGTTCTGACATGCCTTGACATTTGTGCTTTTTTCAGTTGCTTATAAACATAATTACACTCTATTTAGCACAAACAGGGCTACCATAATATGTGAGCAACATGCATGTACATGTTTGTATTTTTGAGAGAATAATGTTTATGCATGATTATTGAAAAAACTAAAAACTAAAGTTTCTGAAATAAGGCCACAAAACACATACTAAATATGTGACAATAAGACTTTGACTAATTGATGTCGTTGCCTAGAGTTTTTTCTTCAAAATGATGTGAAAATCATCCTGCCCTTATCATTCACATAACACAATACATTGATTTAAATCTTGTAAAACACTTTTTGTTTGTAAAGGCAATATGCGCAAGGGGCGTCAACCATTCAACAGCATCATGCATATTTAGTGATTCACACCTGAGGAGACAATGGGGCCCGCATACTTAATGAGCCATTCATTCAGGTGTGTCACCTATAGCCACAAGAAAGAATGCAAGAGAAATATATATATATATATATATATATATATATATATATATATATATATATATATATATATATATATTCTACCAAATTGGTTCACAGTTGGAAGCATGTCAATTTTTTATTTATTTATTTTTTTCACAAATTTTGCTTGCAAATTGTATAATATCCAAGGAAAACATGTCTAGTAATTGTGCAGTTAATTCTCATACTGTATTTTCAGTTTTGGAATATGTATCCTCTCCCCAAATTTGTCAATAATAAAACACAATAAAAATTATTTAAAGAAAAGGCTTATATTTACCTTTTAAAATTTGTTTACATCTACCTTGTAAATATATATTTTTTTATTAAAAAGGTTACAATTACAACAACAATTGAAGTGTAATCTTTCTTTGTAAAAACTAAAGTATACATTTTATCATACATATTTCAAAGTTAAGGATTCATTACTTCGAATATAGCCTACATTGACAAAACATACTATATTTAACATATTAGCAAAAATTGGCAAACAAAAGGTTATTTGAGGTGGCAGATATTTTACAGTAAAAATGTGTAATCTATCCAAAACTAATCAACGTAATGTTGTCTTTCATTTGTCTGTAACATAGGTCTTTCGTTTTTATTCTAAGGAATATAAATGTTAATTTGCAGTTTAATACGTTGCTTATACAAATACATTTTATTTCAACATATTTCAGTCGATTTTTATAGCAAAATAGTTTGCTAAAAGCAGATCATTCATTCACACACAGAAACGCAATTCAAATTTAAACTGTCTTTTTGCGAGTTATCATCAATGTCTTAACATCAATTACTCAGGTCTAAAAGGTAACTGAGTTTATCTTACCTTCAACCTCCTGTCAAGGTGCCATGTGACAGGAGGGAACTGTCTGGCATACTAGAGTAGTCGCTCCTTCTGCCACTTCAGCAGCTCGTTCTGCTCTCCCTGCTGGCAGTACTGGAACAGCAACCACACCAGCCAGCCGACATCGTTTTCTAGAAGCCACCTGAAGGTCTGACCGGCGTACTTCCCGAACACGATGACCAGCTGACCTTTCCACAGCTCACCCCCGGACCTCTTGGCAGCCGCCTCTGCTGTCTTGGGATCCAGCCATGTAGGGTCAACAACGGTGCTGGGGGCCTCTGCCACAGACTTTGCTGCCTCTGTACACTGCAGCCTGGCCTCTCCTTGCCGGTACAAAACAATGTTGGGGTACTGGTGTTGCTGTTGATGGCTGACCAGCAATGATTTGGTGGTCAAGCTCTTCTTCCTGCAGACATCACAGTCAAAGGTCTCCCTGGCGACGGCATGGATCTTCAGATGCCTCGTCAGGTTGGACTTTTCAGTGAAAGTCTTGTCGCACACACTGCACCGATGTCTAGGCTTCTCCATGTTTCATCTGGTACAGTAAAACATGAATAAATGAGTAAAACTACAAGCAGATGAGGGTTTAAATACATTTTTAGAGACCCTGCAGCCCTCGTAAAAGTAGTAACCAAAAACAGCCCATTCATTCATCACTTTGTTTTTAGCATGCAAATCGCGGTTGACATGTTTACACTTCTAAAGCATATTTGCACATCGAATTTTAACTCCACACTGTTGTAACACCATCTCTATGGTCTTAAGAAGTGAGCTAGAGTGTCTGATCACGTTTTTGAAGTATTTCCAGGGATCGTCAGGTCATTACAGCGGCGATTGGTAGCTCATTCATTCAGTATTCGCTGAGTTTTGTTTCAGTTTATAGACGTGCTGGAGAGGCAGAAAGCACACCCTGTTAATTTTCTTTATTTTACAAAAGCACAATGTTTTGATTTGATTGTAAGTGGACACATACAAAAATAGACATATCACAGATTATTTTTTTCATATTTCTTTTTTCTGTATGACCATAAATGACGGAGTAATTTAAGTTTATTGTGCTACTATGTGAAGAAAATCCAGCAAAACGCGCCGGTGCGTCCACACAGTAGTAGTACATTCTTCAAGGTCTCAACATCAATAGTCAATAGAAAATCAATAGTCTGGTCGCATTTTAAACACATTTCAGAGAGATCAAACCTAGCTATTTTAATGTAAACAAGCGGTGCTAGCCTAACGTTAGCCAATTGGTGGCAGAAAATTAGTGTCAGTACGGTGCTAACGAGATATTATCATATCAGGCAAATTATCCAAAAATATATCGAGTTTCATTCATTACTTAGCACATAATTATACCAAACGTACCTGAGAGTAAAAAAAAAACAGTCCAATCGGTCATCAATAACACCGACCACAATAAATTAGTTAAAGATGGCCGCCAGTATTTTAGCCTGAGCTCTGCTCAGCATTGCTCAACCATTGGCTGATCGCTGCTCAGCTCTGCTCAGCATTGCTCAACCATTGGACGGCTGACGATCGCTTGGGTACTTGGAGGGGAATTTGCTTGGGAATACCAGGGGCCTGTACCATGAAGGTAGCTGAACAAACTCGGGGTTACAGGATTAGTTTTGAGTTGACAAAACCAAACCGATGCAATCAGGCTTTATTGGTACCATGATGCAGCTCATCAACTTTCTCTGTCAACTCAGGCTTTGATCCTCAAGCTATGATTACTCCACGCGCGCGTGCACATAAAAGAGTGACGTCGACACTGAACAACCAATCGCGGGTAGAGCAAGAGCGATATATTTTCCCGCGAGGAGCAAGAGATAATCATTCAGAATTACGATGAATTTAAATATGTATTTCAAGCTCGAAACAATACGGTCTCTGCTGCCAAAGCAAGAGAAGACTGTTGGAGAAAGTTTGCTGATTGTTAATGTGTAAGTTAAACAAATACGTTCTATATTTATGTAAAATTATGTATGTATGTGTAGCCTATGTGTAATATAGCCTATAGCCTATAGCCTATTTTTATAATATCTAAAAAATTATACATGCACATTTTTTATATATTATAAAAATAGGCTATAGGCTATATTACACATAGGCTACACATACATATATACATAATTTTACATAAATATAGAACGTATTTGTACTACTAAGAAAGCTAGGGAATCCTATCATAAGATTAACAGAATAATAATAAAGATTTAAAATAATTCTTAACATGTATTATATTGTATAGTACATTTGTGCAATTTGCTTTTAAAAAAAATAAAAATAAAAAATGTGTTCATGTGATGTCACCCTATCAATATATCTTACCGGCAATTTTATAAAAGCCCTCTTTTATGGACATGGATGATAAATGTCCGGGGAACACTATTAATGAAACAATTCATGTACTCCTGCAGAGCGAGGACCACCTTACGAATGGTTCGACAAACCGTGTTTTCCCCTAGCTTCTGTGCGTCACCCACCGTGCAAGTATGTACCACTTGAAAAAAAAAACAAAAAAAAACGCAACGCAATACCATTTGCGGTACAGTAAGTGCATGAATTCGACGTGTTCAATTCTTTATGTGCGGCTCAAGAAGTTCGCAAAGATAAGACATTCCTTCCGCGGAAAATCTGTATCTTTCATACAAGTAACTATCAGAAAAGGCAAGGGGATTTTGTCTGGCTAAAATGGCCTGGGATGGGAGACCGCCTGGGAATACCAGGTGCTGTAAGCATTTTTGGTTTAAAAAAAAAAAAAAAAAAGACTCTAAGAGTTTGTTGGGGGGGTGGTGGTGGCGCAATGGATAAGACACATGCCTTTGGTGTAAGAGACCCGGGTTCGAATCCACTGTGAGACACCAATGTGTCCCTGAGCAAGACACTTGGGTGGTCTGAAGCCAAGGAAAGCAGTGGGGCCTGATAACATCAGCCCCAGATTATTGAAGACCTGCTCTGCAGAGCTATGTGGTATTCTAACACACCTGTTTAACCTGAGCCTGTGTTTACAGATGGTTCCAAGGTTGTGGAAAACATCTTGCCTGGTCCCTGTCCCAAAGAAGAAAAAACATTCCACCGACCATAATGACTATAGACCGGTAGCACTCACCTCACATGTCATGAAGACATTTGAGAGACTTGTCCTCTCTTACATTAGGACTAGTGTGTCAAATAAAATGGACCCCTTACAGTTTGCATATCAGTCTAACATCAGTGTAGATGATGCCCTCATCTATATGCTGCAGAGGGTTTATACACATCTGGACACCTCTGATGCATCTGTGCAGATCACTTTTTTTGATTTCTCAAGTGCCTTTAATACCATCCAGCCTCGTCTGTTAGGGGAGAAGATGGGAAAGATGAAGGTGGATCCATCATTGGTCTTGTGGATTTTGGATTATCTATCCCTCAGACCACAGTATGTGCGCCTACAGAACAGTGTCTCAAGTACCATTCTAAGCAGCACAGGAGCACCACAAGGAACTGTGCTAGCTCCGTTTCTGTTTGCCATCTATACGGCGGACTTCCAATACAACACCGATGGTTGCTTCCTGCAGAAATTCTCAGATGATACCTCAGTGGTCGGCCTCATCAACGGAGACGATGAGGAGGAGTACAGAAGAACAATCAGCAACTTTGTGAAATGGAGTGCGGACAATAACCTACATCTCAACACCACAAAAACCAAGGAGATAGTGGTGGATTTTAGGAGGGGGAGGAGAAGAAGAATCCAGCCAACACCAGTCACCATCAGGGGCAACGAGGTGGAGCAGGTTGCCAATCACAGGTACCTGGGTGTGCAGCTGGATAGTAAGCTGGACTGGAAGAGTCATATGGAGGTGGTGTACCGTAAGGGGCAAAGCCGACTTTATTTTTTAAGGAGGCTGAGGACATTTAACATCTGCCAACCCTTGCTCTGCAGGGTCTATCACACAGTGGTGGCTAGTGCTGTGTTTTTCGCTGTGGCATGCTGGGGAGAGGGAGTTTACACAGCAGACAGAAACAGAGTTGACAAGCTCATCAGGAAGGCCAGCTCAGTGGTTGGGGCTGAACTTGAGACGGTCCAGCAGGTGGCAGGGACTAGAGCAGTAAACAAACTAGGCTCAATACTGGACAACCCCGCACACCCTCTCCACTCCCTGAAGGTGATAAACAGAAGCACCTTCAGTCAAAGACTGATTGCACCAGTATGCAAGACGGAGCGGTACAGGAAATCCTTTATACCAGCTGCTATAAGACTCTACAACGCACAAAAATAACCTTTGTCTCTTTTATGCATAGTTTGCTATAGTAGTCTGTTATATATATATTTTTAACTTAATAGGTCAGGATAAAACTGAACTAATATGTGGTGTTATGTCTGTCATGAAGCTGCTGTGACACTGTAATTTCCTGTTAAAGGATCAATAAAGAACCTACTACTACTTAATCCCTAGTTGCTCCAGAGGCGTGCGACCTCTGACATATATAGCAATTGTAAGTCGCTTTGATAAAAGCGTCAGCTAAATGAATAAATGTAAATGTAAATGTTGTTCAAAAAGCCTGAAATAGTCTCTGAGTTTCTTCAAAAAGCCCAGTCTTGGCAGCAGAGTTTCTTCAGAAAATCTCAAAATATCTATGAATTTCTTCAAAAGGCCCGTTTTTGGCAGCAGATTTCGCTTACGGCCATACCACTTTGAGAACGCCCAATCTCGTCTGATCTCGGAAGCTAAGCAGGGTCGGGCCTGGTTAGTACTTGGATGGGAGACCGCCTGGGAATACCAGGTGCTGTAAGCTTTTTAGTTTACTTCACTAATGTTCTAACCTTTTAAATAGCCCGTTTTTGGCAGCAGATTTCGCTTACGGCCATACCACGTTGAGAACGCCCGATCTCGTCTGATCTCGGAAGCTAAGCAGGGTTGGGCCTGGTTAGTACTTGGATGGGAGACCGCCTGGGAATACCAGGTGCTGTAAGCTTTTTAGTTTACTTCACTAATGTTCTAACCTTTTAAATAGCCCGTTTTTGGCAGCAGATTTCGCTTACGGCCATACCACTTTGAGGGCGCTAGAGAGCTCACAGGAAGTGACGTGGCAGTAGTTGGGAGAGGAAGGCTCTCCTCCATTTTGTGTTTTTTCAATTTTTGTTTGTTTGTTTTTTAGTGTTTTTTGTTTGTTTTTTTGCCATTTTTCTTTTTTTTAAAAACCACCTAACAGCAGCATATCGCTGTCTGGAGGGTGGTTGATCTTTCTTTTTCCCCAAATGGTCGGATTATCTGGTATCGACTCGGAACTGGCTGGAGAGACACGAATGGCAAACGACAATGGACTGGCAGGAGGAACACGCACGGCAAACGACACTGGATTGGCTGGAGGAACACGCACGGCAAACGACACTGGATTGGCTGGAGGAACACGCATGGAAAACGACACTGGACTGGCAGGAGGAACACGCACGGCAAACGACAATGGACTGGCTAGAGGAAGACGCACGGCAAACGACAATGGACTGGTTAATCGACCACGAGTCAGAAACGGAAAGAACCAAGATGTGAGAGAGAAGTTAAATGAAAGAAAATATTTAAAGGAGGCTACAGTGATTGTGAACGTAGAGAATGTGATCGAGGTAAGAGCGGAAGATATCATCAAAGTAGTAACGGAACAATGTGGACATGGGCAAATTTTAGCGCTAAGGCCAAGACAAGGAAAGGAATACGAACTGACATTGGAAAAAGAAGAAATGTGTGACAAACTGACTGATGGACTGGTAATAAAAGGAGTGAAATGTGAGGTAAAAAATCTGCAAAATCGAGAATATGTTGTTTCCTTCATGCACCTGCCCGTCTACCTTGATGACAAAGACATTTTGGGAAAATTAGAAGGATGGGGAGTTAATCCCGTTTCAAAAATAAAAAGAAGATTCTACCCGGGCACTGACATTGAGGATGGAACAAGGTTCCTAAAAGTGAATTTCCCCAAGGAAGTGGCATCGCTGCCATACAGCACAAGGCTGGAAACAGCAGAAGGGCAGCAGCATTTTAGGGTGGTGCACAGTCACTAGGTGAAGACCTGTAGGCTGTGCATGAGCCCAGAACACATACTAAAGGAATGCCCGGATTTTAAGTGCTATAAATGTGAGGAGAGGGGACACTTTGCAAGAGATTGCAACGCTGTCAGATGCCCGGATTGCAAAGAAACTTTAAACAAATGTGAGTGTTGGATGGAGGAAGAGGCAGGAGGTAGGAAAAATCAGGTGGACGGACAGGTGCATGAAGGAAACAACGAGGAGGAAGGACAAATCGACGAAGGACAAGAGGAAGAAAATGTACAACAAAAAGAAGGAGGAACGAGCAACAGAGAGGAAGGAGAAGGCGAAAAAGAGATCGATAAAGATAAAGATAAAGAACAAACAATGGAGCAGGACACGCAATGGACAGCAATGGAAATATCGGAGAGTTTTAAAAGTTATCGGGATGACGTGGAGAAAGATGGACAAGGAAGGAATGATCAAAGTAAAGAGATGGAAAGTGAAGAAGAAATAACAATGGACAATATGGATAAAGACAGAGAGGGGAGAGGACAAATAAGAAGGAGATCATTAAAGGTAACACCGAATTTGGAAAATGCAAGAAAAAAGACTATGACAAGGAGCCAAAATGAAAGTGCAAACAGATATGAAGTGTTAAAGGGCCTGGAGGGAGAAAATGGAGAATAATGGTTTTTAGGTATTTATTTTTATTTCTTTTAATGGTTTTAAGCTGTGTTACTTTTAATGCAAGGGGACTGATGGACATGAGAAAATTTGAAAGAGTGAAAGAAAAGTGTAGAGGAGAAGATATCATTGTTTTACAGGAAACAAATTGGAAAGAGAGTGTGATGATGGAATACAAAAAGAAATGGGAAGGGGATATTTTATACAATAATGGAGATGGGAGGCTGGGGAGAGGTGTGGCTTTTTTAATGAAGGATGATGTTTTTAAAGCAAGTAAAATTATATACAAAGATACGATGGGGAAATGTATGGTGGTTGAGACAAAACATGAAGGAAGAGAATTGATTTTAGTAAATGTACATGCACCAACAGAGGAGAAGGAAAAGAAAGAGTTTTTTAATGTTTTAAGAAATATTGTAAAGAAGTATAAGGAAATAATAATGATGGGGGATTTTAACACGGTTTTTAGTAAACAAGACATGGCAGAAGGAATGGTTTTTAAAACTGATACAGGGAGAAAAGAATTAAAAGTATTAATGGCAGAAAATAATATGATAGATGTGTGGAGAGAAAGAAATGAAAAGAAAAAAGAATTTTCAAGGAGACAAATAGTAGGGCAATTTGTGTGCAAAACAAGAATTGACTTTATTTTATGTACGAGGAATGTGGAGAATTTTATCGAAAATATTAAGTACGAAGACACAAGTTTTAGCAATCACAGTTTTTTATTTTTTAAAATGGATTGGAATAAAGTGCAAAGAGGGCCAGGAATATGGGTTTTAAATACAAAAATGTTACAAAATGAAGACTATGTTTTAAAGGTTAAAGAAATTATAGAAAAAGAAAAGCAAAATAAAATGTATGAAGAAGATAAGAGAATATGGTGGGAGAACGTAAAGTTTTTAATAAAAAAATTCTCGATTAAGTATTGTAGTATAATACGCAAATGCAAAAGATACAAAGAAAAAGAAATAAAGGAAAGTTTGGAAGTGGAATTGAATAAAGAAAATAAAGATATACAAAAGATAAAGGAAATGGAGGAAAAACTGAAAGAAATAGAGGAAAAAAAATATGAGGGGGCGAGGTTAAGAAGCAAAGCTAAATATATGGTGGAGGGAGAAAAATGCACAAAGTTCTTTTTTGATTTGGAAAAAAAGAAAGGGAAAGCTGAAACGATAAAAGAGATAAGAGGAAAAAATGGGGAAATTGTAGAAGGGAATGAAAATTTTTTAGAAGAAATAAGGAATTTTTATGAAGATCTTTTTAGTACAAGGGGTGTAGAAGAAAATGAAAAAAGGGATTTGTTGAATCAGATAAAAGCAAAAATGAACGAGGAAGATAGAAAAGAATGTGATCAAGAAATCAGAGAAGAAGAGATAGAAAGAGCAATAAAGCAGCTGAATAAAAAGAAAAGTCCAGGAATAGATGGTTTGGGAAGTGAATTTTATATGTTTTAAAGAGATTTTAACCAAGATTTTAAAGGAAGTTTTTAGAGAAATCTTTGAAAAAGAAGAAGTTAATGAAAGAATGGGGATGGGGATAACAAAACTGATATATAAAAAGAAAGGAGAAAAAGTAGATTTAAAAAACTACAGGCCGATCACAATGCTGAACACAGATCTTAAGATTTAAGTGAAAGTTTTAGCAAACAGATTAAAAGAAGTAATGCCAAGTATAATTGAAACAAACCAAGCGTACGGAGTAAAAGGAAGGGATATAGCGGATATAACAATGAGCATAAGAGACACAATATGGTACATGAAAGAAAAAAAGGAAGATGGATACGTAATTAGTTTAGATTTTGAAAAAGCTTTTGATAGGGTTGAACACGGGTATTTATTTGATGTTTTAAAGAATTTTGGTTTTGGGGGGGATTTTATCAAATGGATTGAGATTTTATATAAGGGCGCTTTAACAAGAATAAAATGTAATGGGTTTTTAACAGATTGTTTTAAAATCACAAGATCAATAAGACAGGGTTGTCCGCTTTCAGCGTTATTATATTCACTTGTATCGGAACCATTAGGATTAGCTATAAAACAAAAAGAAGGAATAATTGGAATTGTAATTGAGGAAAACAAAGCTGAAGGGAAGGTTTTTCCATATGCTGATGACACTACAATAATAGTCAAAGGAAAGGAGAGCGTCAAAGAAGTTATGAAGGTTGTAGAAGAATATTGTAAAGGATCTGGTAGTAAAGTAAATGAGGATAAGACGGTATATATGAGATTTGGTAAAGCTATGGTTTTAAGGGACTGTTTTAATTTCAAGGAAGTGGAAGAAATTAGGATTTTAGGAATTTTAATGGGGGAAAATGAGAGGAAAGTAAGAGATGAAATGTGGGAGCAACTAGTAACAGAAATAGAGAGAAGGTTAAATTTTTGGAAATTGAGAACATTAAATTTGAAAGGGAAGGTTTTAATATTGAATGTTTTAATGGTTTCTAAGCTATGGTATGTTTTATATGTGTCGGAGATGCCATTGTGGACAGAAAAGAGGTTGAAGAAATGTTTTCTTGACTTTTTATGGGAGGGGAAACCAGCAAGAATAGCTTTTAACACGATTTTAGGGGCGGTAGACAAGGGGGGTTTAGGTTTAATGGATGTGGAACAAAGAAAAAATAGTTTGAGAGTGAAAATAGTGAAGAAATACCTACAAGATGAGGGAAAACCAGAGTGGAAAAAGACGATGAAATATTTTTTAAACAAATGTGGGAATTTTAACATGGGGGATGGAATTTTATGGATGAAAACGAAGATTTGGATGACAGAATGCTTACCAGAGTTTTATAGAGAAATTTTTTGTGCCTGGGGGAAATTTTTAGCCAAAGTCGAGTATGATCCACATGGGAGAGAAAATATTTTAAATCAACCTCTGTTCTTAAACAAAAACATTTTAAACCAAGAGAAAGAAATGTTTTTAAAGAAATGGATGGAAGTGGGGATAACAAGAGTAAGAGACGTTTTATATGAATTTAAAGAAGGTTTTTTACCGACACAATTTATTGTGGATGCAATGGAGGAGGCAAAAGAGGATTACAGTGAACAAGGGATTATAAATAAGTATGAAATCATTAAAAGTGCAATACCCGAAAAGTGGATTAAAAGAATAGAAAGTATGGAAGGAGAGCCAAAAGAGAAAGGTATTTATGTGAAGTTAGTGGGGAAACTGTATGATTTTAAGGAATGTACTGTGAAAATGATTGATTGTTCTTTTAGAGATGGTTTTTAAAGAGCCGATTGCAAATGGATACTGGGTGCAGAAATTCAAAGATTTAAAAGAAGAGTGTATATGGAGAAACATGGGGGGGATGGGGGATGGGGGGGGGGGGGGGGGTGTGGAAACAAAATTGGAATGTTTGGAGTTTTTTATAAGGCATAAAGTGGTTTTTACTGAGGCTATTTTAAATAAAATAGGATTTGAAGAAAACGCTCTGTGTAAAGTGTGCCAGGAAAAGGAAGAGTGGATTTTACATATGTTTTTATATTGTAAAGAACTGGAGGAATTTTTAGAAAAATGTAAATGTTTAATGAAAGATTTGACTGAGGAGTGGGATGAAAATGTAATGGAATGGAACAGGGTGGTGATGTTTGGTTGGGAAAAGAAGTGTCAAAACAAAAGTTTTATTAATCTGTGTGTAATGTTAATGAAAAGTGCAATATGGGAGAGAAGAATAGTGGCTAAAAAGGAAAAAAAAAATTGGATGTTTGGACTGTGTTTAAAAGGAAAACTGAATTATATATTGAAAGACTGTATGTCTATTTTAAATGTGAAAATATGTTGGATGTTTTTTATGATGTTTTTACCCCAAAAGTTTGTTGTGTTTTAAAAGATTTAATGTGGAAGCTGCCGGGAACCGAAGGAGATTTTTTAATTATATATGTAAAAGAAAGATATGTGATGTAGAGATGATTGTATGAGAACAATTGTATTTTTTATTGTATTTCTTTGATTGAAATTTTTTTAATAAAAAAAAAAAAAAAAAAGAACGCCCGATCTCGTCTGATCTCGGAAGCTAAGCAGGGTCGGGCCTGGTTAGTACTTGGATGGGAGACCGCCTGGGAATACCAGGTGCTGTAAGCATTTTTGGTTAAAAAAAGAAAGAAAAAAAAAGAAAAAAAAGAGTCCATGAGATTCTTCAAAAAGCCTGATATATTCTCTGAGTTTCTTCAACATGCCCGGTCTTGGGAGCAGAGTTTCTTCAGAAGGCCTGAAAAATTCTATGAATTTCTTCAAAAAGCCCGTTTTTGGCAGCAGATTTCGCTTACGGCCATACCACGTTGAGAACGCCCGATCTCGTCTGATCTCGGAAGCTAAGCAGGGTCGGGCCTGGTTAGTACTTGGATGGGAGACAGCCTGGGAATACCAGTGGCTGTAAGCTTTTTAGTTTACTTCACTAATGTTCTAACCTTTTAAATAGCCCGTTTTTGGCAGCAGATTTCGCTTACGGCCATACCACGTTGAGAACGCCCGATCTCGTCTGATCTCGGAAGCTAAGCAGGGTCGGGCCTGGTTAGTACTTGGATGGGAGACCGCCTGGGAATACCAGGTGCTGTAAGCATTTTTGGTTTAAAAAAAACAAAAAAAACAAAAGAGTCCATGAGATTCTTCAAAAAGCCTGAAATATTCTCTGAGTTTCTTCAACATGCCCGGTCTTGGGAGCAGAGTTTCTTCAGAAGGCCTGAAAAATTCGATGAATTTCTTCAAAAAGCCCGTTTTTGGCAGCAGATTTCGCTTACGGCCATACCACGTTGAGAACGCCCGATCTCGTCTGATCTCGGAAGCTAAGCAGGGTCGGGCCTGGTTAGTACTTGGATGGGAGACAGCCTGGGAATACCAGTGGCTGTAAGCTTTTTAGTTTACTTCACTAATGTTCTAACCTTTTAAATAGCCCGTTTTTGGCAGCAGATTTCGCTTACGGCCATACCACGTTGAGAACGCCCGATCTCGTCTGATCTCGGAAGCTAAGCAGGGTCGGGCCTGGTTAGTACTTGGATGGGAGACCGCCTGGGAATACCAGGTGCTGTAAGCATTTTTGGTTTAAAAAAAAAAAAAAAAAAAAAAGAGTCCATGAGATTCTTCAAAAAGCCTGAAATATTCTCTGAGTTTCTTCAACATGCCCGGTCTTGGGAGCAGAGTTTCTTCAGAAGGCCTGAAAAATTCGATGAATTTCTTCAAAAAGCCCGTTTTTGGCAGCAGATTTCGCTTACGGCCATACCACGTTGAGAACGCCCGATCTCGTTGGTACGTTCCAGGAAGTGAATTGGCTGCAGTTGGGGAGAAAGGCTCTCCATATTTTTGTTAAGTTTTTGTTGTTTTTTATTTAGTTACAAGTTATAAAGCTTACTTTTGTTATTATTTTTCACGTTTTAACCCCAAGCAGTTGTATAACTGTTTGGGGTGGAGTTCTTTACTTTTGATTTGGGTGGAGAGGTGTACAAACAAGGACGGACATAATGGATACTGAAATAGGACTGGAAAAAGGATATGAGAAAAAGGACAATGAATTGAATGAAGATACTAATCCATGCGAAAGGATAATGTAAGAAGAAAATGAAAATCAGGAAGAAGAAACATGGGCAACCGTGGTATCGAGAAAGAAGAGAAATGGAGCTGAAAGGGTCAAAGGAAGCATTGAACAACAGAAGATACAAGGTAAAGAAAAGGATGATGAAAATGGTGAAAAAAGGAAAGAAGACAGTCAAAAAGTTGACATGATAAATAAATTGAGAGGAAAAATGAGATATCAGAGAGAATACAAAAAAGAAACTACCCTGACAATGAATGTGAAAAACCCAGAACTATTAACGATTATGATGATAATTAAAGCGGTAGAGGACACAACTGGAATTGGCAAATTATATGGACTAAGGAAAAAAACTGAATATGAATATGAACTTACATTGGAGAAAGAAGAAGACTGTGAACAATTATTGGATGGAATTCAAATAAATGGACAATGTTGCGAAATAAGAAAACTTTGTGCAACTGAAAGGATGGTATCTTTTTTACACTTGCCAAACTACATAAATGATGAGGATGTTTTACAAAAACTGACAAGCTGGGGGGTTACACCGATACTTCCTCTGAGAAGGAGGTATTACCCAGGGACCACTGTGGCGGATGGTACGAGATTTATAAGAGTTAAATTTCCAAAAGACGTGGTGTCACTGCCATATAACACACGATTTGAAACGGAGGAAGGAACGCAGTTTTTCAGGGTGATTCATGATCACCAGGTGAAGACCTGCAGAATATGTGCAAGTGCTGACCATGAAAAAAAGGACTGTCCTCAACTGATATGCAGAGGATGTCTGGAGCAGGGGCATTATGCGCGGGACTGCAAAGCCCCGCGGTGCCAAGGCTGTGGAAAGGCATTTCACAGGTGCATTTGTGAAACCTTTGAAGAGGAACATGAGGAAATGGAGACAGAGACACTCAACGACGTGGAGAATGTGGAAGAGGATGATGAAGGAAGTGCACCACAACAAACACGTGGATTAACTATGGAAATACAGAACAGAGAAGAAGGAGGAAGTAAAAATGAACAGAACGGAGGAAAAGACACGGGAATAATGACAGATATACAACTACTTGCAGAAAAAGCTGAACAGGATGGGATGAAGAACACAGAAGAAGACAATGATGGAGCAAAGGACAGTACAAACATAGATGAGGTAAGAGACACTAAGAATAAAGCTATTGGTGGAAAGGAAAGTGTGAAGAAAAACAGTTTGAGCGGTGGGAGTAAATTGAAAACAACAGGACAAATAAACATTGAGAAAGGGATGGAAAAACAAAGAATAAGAAGAGAATCTAAAGAAAAAAAGAAAAAGAAAGCTGAAATGGCTTGCTCAGGAGAGGTGGTTTTGAAAGAGACTGAAAAAAAGTGATGTGGTTTTTTGTTTGTTTCTATATTTCTTTTTTTTGTGTGTATATGAGTCAATTGAGCATAGTTTCAATCAATGCAAGGGGATTGTCAACTATGACCAAATTTGAAAATATTAATCACTTAACAAAGAAGAATGATATAATATGTATACAAGAGACAGGATGGAATGTTGAAAAAATTAATGATTTAAAGAAAATATGGGATGGGGATTTTTTTTACAATAATGATCCTAAAAGGAAAAAAGGAGTAGCAATTTTAATTAGAAGGGGGACAATACAAAAAGCAACAGTAATATTTACAGATAATATAGGAAGGACATTGGTGGTTAAGGTCGAAGGAAAAGAAGAAGAAATAACAATATGTAATATTCATGCACCAAATGAAGATGTAGAAAGAGTTGCTTTTTTTAAAGAAATGGATGTTCTAATAGAGAACTATAAAAATGTGATTGTAATTGGTGATTTTAATACTGTTTTAGAAAGAATTGATGTGGAGGATTATATGGTGTATAGAGCAGATGTTGGAAGGAAAGAACTAAAGAAAGTTATGGAAAATCATAGATTTATAGATTTATGGAGGGAAAGAAACAGAGTAAAAAGAGAATATTCAAGACGACAAATGGTAAATAATGTTTTTTTTTTGTTTGTTTTTTTTGCAATTTTTATTTTTAACATTTTTCAATATGAACATTTATGGGAAGAGCACCTGTACAGAAAAGTTTTTCTTTCACTTAAAACTGTAACACTCATACAAAGTCAGACCTTATGGGCTTGACATACTCAGACCACTTTGTCCAGATTTTGTAAAACATGTCTCTTTGAATCCTGAGAGTAAATGAAAGCTTTTCCATAGTGTAGATTTCTTGGATTATGTTGACCCACTCTTCAATGGTCGGAAGGTCCGGTTTTAACCATTTCCTGGTTATGGCTTTCTTACTCGCTGCCAGTAGTGTCCAAAGCAACCTCTTGTCCTTATTTCTCCATTCATTAACATCCGCATTGCCCAAATACACATTTTCAAAATTACAAGGTATTTTACTACCAAATATATGATTAATATGTTCACATATTTGTGACCAGTAAGGGATTAACAATGGGCAGTCCCAGAAAATGTGGAAATGATTGGCTCCTGAGATTCCACAGAGCCTCCAGCATGAGTCTCCATTACCCTGGTGTCTCTTTTGAATAGGTGTGATAAAAAACCTGATTATATTCTTCCAACAAAACTCTCGCCAGGTGTTCGAACCAGTGGTATTCCATTGTACTCTACATATATTCAACCAACTTTCATCTGAAATTTGTATATTGCCATCCATTTCCCATCTCCTCTTAATGTAATCTGTGTTAGGTTTTTTGCCTTGCTGAATGGCTTTGTATAACTTAGAGACTAATTTACTTAAAGAGAATGATGTAATTAATGTTAAGAAAGTCTGTAGGAACCCCAATTTGCATTTTTCCAATGTTATTTTTATATTTTGATCAAAATAATGCCTAACCTGTAAGTATCTATAGAAATCGTCTTGACCTAAACCATATTTATTCTGTAAGAGTTCAAAACTCATAAATACTCCCTTGTGCATAAACGAGTAGTAGGTTGTAATTCCTTTCGAGATCCAACCTTTAAATCTTCCATCAAGGACATTTGGTCTGAAATCAGAATCATACGCACACCACCTTAAAATTCTAGACAATTTTTTAAAATTGCATATTTGCATTATTCTATTCCAAGAGTTCAGAAGAGACTCATACATAACATCTTCAGTTATATTGATACTTCTTTGTAGTTTTCTGTCATTTAAGAGGGCCATAATGGGTATATCTTTCATAGTAGTCCCTTCAGCATCTTTCCATCCAGCCGAATAACTGAGCGAAGATAAACAGATTAAAGGTCTAACTTGAGCAGCATAATAATAATCCCTGAGGCAGGGAAGGCCCAGCCCCCCTTTCTCTTTCATCAACTGCAACGTTTGATATTTTATCCTACCCCTTTTATTTTGCCAAATATATTTTGCCAATATGTTATCCCACTCATCAAAATGTTTTTTAGTTATCCAAATAGGAAGACATTGAAAGAGGTACAAGAAACGAGGGAGAATATTTATTCTGATTGATTCCATTCGAGAGTATAAATTCAAAAATGGGACATTATTCCACCTTTGTAAATCTGATCTTATTTTTGAGATTAGAGGCCCATAATTGGCATCAAACATTCTAGATGGATCTTCTGTCAGGACAGCTCCCAAATATTTAATGCTATTTGATTCCCATTTCCATTTATATGTGTTTTTAATCTTTGTGTGCGGATTGTAATTCAACCTTAGAACCTGAGTTTTAGTAATATTGATTTTATAGCCCGAAAAAGAGCCATATTCTTCCAGTATTTTCATTAATTTAGGAAGTGAATGAGTGGGATCCGTCAAAAATATTAATATGTCATCAGCGAATAGAGCTAATTTTTGTTCACCCGATTGTAAAGTAACCCCTTGAATTTCTGTGCTCTGCCTAATCCACTGAGCTAAGGGCTCAATAAATAAAGAAAAAAGTAATGCCGATGCTCCACATCCCTGACGGGTTCCTCTTTCTAATTGAATAGATTTGGATAAATCCCCGTTTATTTTAATTCTGGCAGTAGGTTTGTTGTACAGTGCAGAAAATGTCTCAACCAAGTCAGAATGAAAGCCAAATGCCTCCAATACTTTATATAAAAATGTCCATCGTACCGAATCAAACGCTTTTTCTGCGTCCAAACTTATTATAAGAGTTTCTAATTTGCATTGTCTGACATGTTTCATTATCAGAAGCGCTTTCCTAATATTGTCCTGCGTCTGTCTCTGTCTAATAAAGCCTGTCTGGTCTTTGTGTATGAGTTCAGGTAAGATTACCTCGAGACGTTTACATAGTATGGAAGTAAATAATTTGTAATCGATATTGAGTACACTTACGGGGCGATAGTTTCCACAGTCAAGTTTGTCTTTATTTTCTTTGGGGATAATAGAAATAATTGCCTCTCTCCACGATGGGGGAATAGTCTTCGTTTCAAGTACCCCGTTGAATGCTTTCATTAATGTCGGTGCCAAGTGATCTTGCATGAGTTTATACCATTCGGAATTGAATCCGTCTGCACCAGGGGCTTTTCCGGTTTTTAATCTCTTAATTGTGGATATAATTTCTTCCTTAGTAATTTTTGAGATTAGCTTCTTATTCTGATCATTTGTGACTTGAGGTAGATTAAGTGAAGATAAAAATGAGTCAATTTCAGTAGCACTTCTTAATTGTGGTTGAGAATATAGCTTCTGATAATACTCCTCAAAATACTGATGTACTTGTTCTAGCTTAGTTTCAATTTGGTTTGTTTCGGGATGTTTAATTTTGAAAATTGTTCTCTCTGCCTGTTGTTTCCTTAATCTATAAGACAAAAGTTTAAGCGCTTTCCCTCCAGTATCATAATATTGTTGTTTTGTAAAAATAAGCTTTTTTTGAATGTCCTGTGTGTTTATTTCATTTATCTCCTTCTTTACTTCGGACATTTTTACTTTCACTGAATCCTGTAGAGAAGATGAATGCTCTTTCTGTAATTCTTTAAGCTTAATCTCGAGATCTAGTAATTTTTGTTTTTTCATTTTCTTTACAGTAGAAGAAATTGCAATAATTTTCCCACGAAGCACTGCTTTTAAAGCATCCCATAATATAACTGGTGAGACTGTGTCATTGTCATTGTATTCCAGATAGGATTCGATTTCAAATTTCAATTTATTCATGATTTCCTTGTCATTCAAAAGATTCGTATTTAGTCTCCATAGAGTAGACTTTATTTTACCACTAAGGTTAAGGGACATATATACCGGATTGTGGTCAGAGAGTGCACTTATTCCTATGTCACAATTTACTACTCGAAACATATCGTTTTTAAACATCAAGAGTAAGTCTATTCTGGAGTAAACATTGTGCGCCCCAGAATAGTGAGTGTAATCTCGCCCTGTTGGGTTAATTTCCCTCCATATATCTACTATTCCCACTTCTTTCATGAAATGATTTACTTTTTTATAAATTTTTTTGGTGTCGGGTTTGCCATTTGAACTGTCATTTTTTGGGTTCAATCGAATGTTAAAATCTCCCCCACATATTAAAACGCCCTGACTCTTTGTTGTCATTGTTTCAATTACATGTTTGTAAAATGACCAGTCACTCCCCGGTGGAATATAAACATTGAACAGACTCACTAAGGTTCCCTCAATTTTACCAATTACCATAATGTACCTCCCCTCTTTATCTTTGTGTTCAGATATGAATTCGAAATTTACCGCACTGCACAACAAAATCGCCACTCCTCTACGTCTACCTGAGTCATGTGAGGAGAAATATACTTTTGTGTACCCCATTTTGTTTAATTTAGAATGTTCATTATCACTGAGGTGGGATTCCTGTATGTATGCTATCTGGACCTTGTCCCTTTTCAGTTGAGATAACATTTTTGACATCTTAACTGGATTAAGTATGCCATTTATGTTAAGTGATACAAGTTTTATAGGTCTATTAAACATGTAACTGTATCAATGATTAACCAAACAAATAGACACGGTACTCTTCCCTTCTCTGCGCAGAACAGCAGAGTATAACGAACAAAAAAACATACGTAAAATAAGAACATACAGAACAACATGAAATATACCAAAATGACAAAAAGGTGACTTCCTATGTAGGGGTCTACCCTTTAGACCCTAATAGGCCCACGTGGGCGTTCTAAGGCAAAACCCTTCAACTGGGTTCAGTGAAGGGGGTCCTTGTTGGTTCACAGTATCTTGAAAGCTCTACCTACATAACCCATCTATTCAAAATTCACAACCTACTCACCACCGTGTCTTAACTGTAAGATCGCTCGGAGGTTTTCCACCTCACTTTGTTTCAATTTAATCCGCTGTCGCGCCTTGAGTGGTCCTCCGAAATGTGCGAAGTTTATCCTTGTAGATGGTGTCTCGAGTGGGGTTGCGTGTAGCCTTCGTAGCGCGCCGATTCACTCGGGTCCAGGACAGCTGTTTTATCCGCTCAGTCAATGATGCCGGTGGCGGTGCTGGCATTGTCGCGATCACATAGCCTCTTTTCACAAGGTCTTTGGCTGCTTCAGTCGGTGAATCATATATTTCGGTTCCATCTTCGTGCATCACGCGTAGCCTCGCGGGAAATAGCGTTTGGAACTTCACATTTTTAGCTTTCAGAACCTTCCGAATTTCAGCATACTCCTTCCGTTTAGCAATGATGGATGGCGGGTAATCATGATCGAGGTTTACGTGATTGTCTTTCCACTTGAATCCTTTTGTTTGCCACGCTTTATGCAGCAGCATCTCCTTCACCTTAAAGCTCAAAAACTTGACCACGATGGAGCGAGGCGGTGCACCTGTTGCTGGATGAGGGCCTAGCGAGCGATGTGCCCTTTGAATTTGCAAATCTGGCACTTCTTCAGACAGTTGAAGGCCCTCGCGAAGAAGTTTGTCCACAAAAGACAGCATGTTAACGGAGTCTTTTTCGGTCTCTTCGGCTACCCCGTAAATCCTTAGATTATCTCGTCTGCTGTGGCTCTCCATTTCAGTTAGTTTCTCATCCAGCCTCATGTGTAGCTTTAGCATCTCCAATGCTGCATCCTCTGAGGCTTGTATCCGCTCTTCGGCCTTTTCGATACGGTCTTCGGCCTCTCCCAGTCTGTTATTGAGACCCGATATGTCACTTCTTAGTTCCTCAAATTGCTGTCTGTTCTCCTGGCGAAATTGCCTCAGTTCTTGCAAAATCTCCGCGTCCGTCATCTTCTGTTAACTGCTATTAGGTGCTAGCTAGCCTTGACTATCGAGAATAAAATTGTATTTCACTGCTCAAGACGCCTCAGGAACAGATTAAATGTTTACGGTAGTGTCTTGCCCCTTCATTTAAGTTAAATTTTAATTATATCATCAATATAAAAGGGGCTTTTGTTCGAATTTCGCGGGTTCTATCGGGAGCTCTCTACTGTGCGACCGTCATGGCTGATGTTCCGACCGGAAGCCCGTAAATAATGTTTTAAAACAAAGTAGAATTGATTTTGTATTATGTAATAGACAGTTAGGGAATTTTATTACAAAAGTTTTTTACAAAATGTTTAGTGGAAGTGATCATGATTTTTTAAATGTAATTATTGATTATTGTGGTGTTGAGAGAGGACCTGGGGTGTGGGTTTTTAATACAGAACTTTTAAAAAATGACTTTTATAAAATGGAAGTAGAAAATTGCATAATACATAGTATTAATAATGTCTTATATGAAGAAGCAAAAAGTGTTTGGTGGGATAATTTAAAAATAGATATTAAAAAATTATCTATTGAGTATTCAAAGAAAATGCAAAGAATAAAGAAAAGTAAAGAAAGATTATTAAACAAGGAATGGGAAGAAGAAATGAAAAAAGTGTTAGAAGGTAGGATGGATGGGAGTAAAATAGTCATATTAGAAGAGAAATTAAAAAAAATAGAGGAGGAAAAGTGCATGGGAGCTAAAATAAGAAGTAGAGCGAAAAATACAGTAGAAGGAGAAAGGAGTACAACATTTTTTTATGATTTGGAAAAAAGAAGAGTTTTTATTGAATCAAATTGAAATAAAAGTAAATGAGGATGATAAGAAAATGTGTGATAAGGAAATAAAAGAAGAAGAAATAGATGAAGCTATAGAACAGATGAGTAATGGGAAAAGTTCAGGCCTAGATGGTTTACCATCTGAATTTTATAAGGTTTTTAAGAATGTTTTAACACCAATTATGCATGATCTATTTATTGATATTTTTAAACAGAAAAAATTAAGTGAAAGTATGAAGAAAGGAATGATCAAGATTATATATAAAAATAAAGGAGAAAGAGAAGATCTTAAAAATTATAGACCATTGAGCATGTTAAATACGGATTACAAGATACTGGCCAAGATTCTAGCAAACAGACTGAAAAAAGTTATTCCAAACATTATAAAAACAAACCAGGCATATGGTGTTTTAAATCGAGATATATTGGATATAGTAACAAGTATTAGAGATTTAATGTGGTATATGAAAGAAAAAGGTGAAGAAGGATATTTGATAAGTATAGATTTGGAAAAGGCATTTGATAGAGTAGAGCACAAATATTTATTTGATATACTGAGAAAATTTGGTTTTGGGGAAAATTTTATTGGATGGATGAAATGCTTATATAATGACATTTTAAGTTGTATTAAAGTAAATGGGTTTTTAACAGATTTTATTAAGATATCGAGGTCTATAAGGCAGGGATGTCCATTATCAGCACTACTGTACACTTTAGTTGCTGAACCATTAGGACTTGCAATAAATAAAGAAAAACAAATTAAAGGAATAGTTTTGGGAAAGGAGGATGTGCAGCCTAACATTTTTCAATATGCAGATGACACCACCTTGTTTTTAAAAGATTTTAAGAGTATTGAAAAGGCAATGGTAATATTGCAAAAATATTGTGGTGGAACAGGGGCTAAAGTCAATAATGATAAAACAGAATATATGAGAATGGGGCAGGTAGATACTTTAGGAAGACAATGGGACTTTAAAGAACAGATGAATGAACTAAAGATTTTAGGAATAACACTTGGAAGGGATGAAATTAGAACAAGAGACCTGGTTTGGGAGGAGACTATAGGAAAAATGGAAAAAAGACTAAACTTTTGGAAACAAAGACAATTATTTTTAAAAGGGAAAGTACTGGTTTTAAACTCTTTATTTTTATCTAAGATGTGGTATATTTTAAGTGTGGTTAGTCTGCCAATATGGGTGTATAAAAACGTTTATCTTGAAGTTTTTATGGGATGGTAAACCGGCTAAAATAGCTTATGATACAATAATTGGGGAGGTAGAAAAAGGAGGTTTGGGGCTGATAGACCCAATGATAAGAAAGCAAAGTTTGAGAATTAAGACTGTAAAAAGGTTTTTTAAAAAGGATGATTTAATATGGAAAAAAACAATGAGTTTTTATATAAATAAGTGTGGGAAAATGGGAGATGATTTTATATGGATGCAGTTTAAGGATAATATGATAGAGGGGATACCTGAATTTTATAAAGAAGTTTTAAAAGCATGGAAGGGTTTTAAAGAAAATGTATATATTGAGTTTAAAGGGAGAGAACAACTATTGAAGCAACCGCTTTTTTTAAATCAACATATCAAAAACAACAGAAACACCTTTTTTTATAAGAATTGGTTTTATGCAGGATTAAAACAAGTTAAAGACATTTTATATGAGGTAAAACCAGGATTTTTACCTTTACAGGCAATCATAGATACATTAGAGGAAAACGAAGATATAGAAAATAAGCAATTGATTAAGGAGCAATATTTGAAAATAAAAGAAGCTGTACCTGTAGCATGGATTAAAAGTATTGACGATAAAGAAAAAGTAAATGAAAATCCGGAAGTATTTTTAAAAAGAGAAGATGAAAACATTTCTTTTAATGATTGTATTTTAAAAATGTTTTATGGTTGTTTATGCAAGTCTGTATTTGTAAGACCAAAAGCGATTGAGTACTGGGGAAAACTGTTCGATAATTTTGATGCATCAAACATATGGAAAAATGTGAGAATGAATTTTAAGAGTCCTATATTAGAAAATTTTGATTTTTTATTAAGACACAATTGTATAAAGACTGACATGATATTATGTAAAATTGGGATGATCCAAGATGAAAAATGTAAAGTATGTATGGAAAAAAAAGAAGGTGTGTTGCATTTGTTTTTAAATTGTAAAAAGTTAAATGGTTTTATGAAAATGTTAAAAAAGATGATAGGTGACTTTTTATTTGATAAAAGAATAATTCTAGAAGAATGGGAAACAATGTTTTTATTTGGTTTTAATGGTAAAGCTAAAAATAAATTTGCTCTTAATTTTATGCTAACAGTTGCAAGATTTGCAATATGGCGAAGAAGAAATCTAATGAAACAAAAGAAAGTTGAACTTCCAATAAGTGTGTTTTATAAGCAGATTTTGAGAGATGAATGTAAAGTTTTGTATGATTATTTTAACATGAATGGGAAAATAGAAATATTTGAAGAATGCATAATAAGAAATAATGCATATATTGTTAAAAATAGTAATGGGTTTGAAATTGTATTGCCTGAAAATGTTTAATGATGTTTTGTTTTTTTTCTTTTGTTGTTATGGTTCTTGTTTTTGTCTTTGATGTTGTTTTAAATGAAAAGTAATGTTTTTTAATTAAAAAATATATATATAAAAAAAATAAAATAAAAATTAAAATTAAAAAAATCTCATCTGATCTCAAAAAAAAAAAAAAATCTCGTCTGATCTCGGAAGCTAAGCAGGGTCGGGCCTGGGCCGGGTTTCCCGATAACGATGTATCTTGGCTCTTAAGAGCGCTCTCTACGTGCAAGGTTACGAACGCTCGCAGCAATTCCACGAGCGTTTCCCAAAAATGCACTTAACATGAACGCGCGAGAACGCGTTTTACGTGCTACTTAAGAGTCGCTGTCCATTCGCGAAGTGCTGAAATATATGGAATCGTATTCTGAACGTTTAGCCTTAATTATTAGATTTAACCTAATAATCATCATCTGTGGATTAGCAATCAAGACAAGTCTAAAGTCTACATTCAGACATTTATGAACAAAAAAAAACAAACAAGAAAAGATACCTTTCAAAAAAGTAATGTAGGCCTAATTTTACAGGAGATAGAGCGAAACAAAGATGTTATTTTTAACAGATTTAAAGGACACCATACAAATAAGGAAAAACAAAACATCTGGGTAGACATTGCAAACTAACTGCAACCCGGGGTGTTCAAAGATCAGGGAAGGTGGTCTGCAAGAAATGCCCAATACATGGCTGGTTTTCGTGCACGTCAGCAAGTCATTGACAGAATTTTTTTTTTTTTTTTTTTTTCATATTTTGCCCAGTCTTTGAAGCATATTTCCCACATTACTTCGTTATTTTATGATTTTTTTGTTTTTGTTCATTCATTTAATTTAGATGTGTATTTTTTCTTCCCTTTTTTATTATTTATTTATACATTCATTTAAACAAAAAACAAGTACAAAAAAGTGTACAATAAAAAAGTACAATCAAAACCTTATATTTGTACTCACTTTGCAGTGTAATCTATTAAATCTAGATAAAAGTGTAATCTGCCGCTTTTCCTGCAGGTGACCTCATAACTCTGTCTTCTTACGATGCACTTGGGGATTTACGATTACTTCAGAGCACTCGTAGATCTACGATGATTTTTAAGTGCTACTTAAGTTACGATGCTTTTGGGAAACAGACCGTAATATTAAGATCAGTCGTACGATCGTTTTTACGAACTACTTAGGCTTACGATGCTTTTGGGAAACGCAGCCCTGGTTAGTACTTGGATGGGAGACCGCCTGGGAATACCAGGTGCTGTAAGCATTTTTGGTTTAAAAAAAAAAAAAAAAAAAAAAAAAAAGAGTCCATGAGATTCTTCAAAAAGCCTGAAATATTCTCTGAGTTTCTTCAACATGCCCGGTCTTGGGAGCAGAGTTTCTTCAGAAGGCCTGAAAAATTCTATGAATTTCTTCAAAAAGCCCGTTTTTGGCAGCAGATTTCGCTTACGGCCATACCACGTTGAGAACGCCCGATCTAGTCTGATCTCGGAAGCTAAGCAGGGTCGGGCCTGGTTAGTACTTGGATGGGAGACTGCCTGGGAATACCAGGTGCTGTAAGCTTTTTAGTTTACTTCACTAATGTTCTAACCTTTTAAATAGCCCGTTTTTGGCAGCAGATTTTGCTTACGGCCATACCACGTTGAGAACGCCCGATCTCGTCTGATCTCGGAAGCTAAGCAGGGTCGGGCCTGGTTAGTACTTGGATGGGAGACCGCCTGGGAATACCAGGTGCTGTAAGCTTTTTAGTTTACTTCACTAATGTTCTAACCTTTTAAATAGCCCGTTTTTGGCAGCAGATTTCGCTTACGGCCATACCACTTTGAGAACGCCCGATCTCGTCTGATCTTGGTACATTCCAGGAAGTGAGTTGGCTGAAGTTGGAGAGGAAGGCTCTCTGTCATTTTTGTTAATGTTAAATTTTTTTTTTTTTTTTTTATAGTTATAAGATATAAAGTTCACTTTTGTTTTTTTACGTTTTAACCCCAAGCAGTTTTTTAACTGTTTGGGGTTGAGTTTTTGGTTTTGGGTTTTGATATAGTTGGAGAGATCTATAAACAAGGAAGGACATAATGAATAATGGAACAGGATTGAGAAAGTAACTTGAGAAAAAAGACAATGGAGTTGATGAAGGGACTAATTTGTTCAAAAGGATGATTGAAGAAAATAATGAAAATCAAGAAGAAGAAACATGGGCAACTGTGGTCTCGAGAAAGAAGCGAAATGGAGTTGAAATGATGAAAGGAACGGCTGAACAACAACGGAAGATACAAGGTAAAGAAAAGGATTATTCAAATGGTGAAAAGAGACAAGAGGAAAGTCAAAAAGATGAAATGATAAATAAGTTGAGAGGGAAAATGAGATACCAGAGAGAGTACAAAAAAGAAACAACGCTGACAATGATTGTGAAAAATCCAGAACAACTTACTGTAATGATGATAATTAAAGCTGTGGAGGACAAAACTGGAGTTGGCAAATTATATGGACTTAGGAAAAAAACTGATTTTGAATATGAACTTACTTTGGAGAAAGAAACAGACTGTGAAATTGTATTGGATGGAATATTAATTAATGGGCAAATGTGTGAAATGAGGAAGTTATGTGCAACGGAAAGAATGGTTTCTTTTCTAAATTTGCCAAATTATATAAGTGATGAGGAAGTACTGCAAAAACTAACAAGCTGGGGAGTTACATCTATATTGCCTCTGAGAAGGAGGTTTTACCCTGGAACAACGGTGGCGGATGGAACAAGATTCATCAGAGTAAAATTTCCAAAGGACGTGGTGTCTCTTCCATATAACACAAGGTTTGAAACGGAAGAAGGAGTAAAATATTTTAGAGTGATTCATGATCACCAAGTGAAAACTTGCAGAATTTGTTCAAGTGTTGAACATGAAAAAAAAGATTGTCCGAATTTTATATGCCGAGAATGCCTGGAGCAGGGGCATTATGCGCGGGACTGTAAAGCCCCGCGGTGCCAAAGCTGTGGGAAGGCATCACAAAGGTGTACATGTGAAGATTACGAAGAAGTACATGAGGAAATGGAGATGGACTTACACAACGACGGGGAGAATGTGGAAGAGGATGATGAAGGAGATGTACCACAACAAGTATGTGTCTTAACAAAGGATGTACAGAGCAGTGAAGAAAGAGTAAGCAAAGATGAACGAGAATGCCTGGAGCAGGGGCATTTTGCGCGGGACTGTAAAGCCCCGCGGTGCCAAAGCTGTGGGAAGGCATCACAAAGGTGTACATGTGAAGATTACGAAGAAGTACATGAGGAAATGGAGATGGACTTACACAACGACGGGGAGAATGTGGAAGAGGATGATGAAGGAGATGTACCACAACAAGTGTGTGTCATAACAAAGGATATACAGAGCAGTGAAGAAAGAGTAAGTAAAGATGAACTGGATGAAGGAAAAAAGGCAGAAAGAGCAAAAATGATGATGGGACTACAACTAGTTGATGATAAAGATGAACAGAATGAGATGGAAAACAAAGAAGAAGATGATGATGGAATAAAGGACAGTACAAACCAAGAGGAGGTAAGAGACACAAAGGAAAAAACTTTTGGTGGGAAAGAAAGTGCGAAGAAAAACATTTTGAGTGGGGGAAGTAGACTGAAAACACCAGCAAAAATTAATATTGAGAAGGTGATGGAAAAACAAAGAATAAGAAGAGAATCTAAAGAAAAAAAGAAAAAAAAAAGCAGAAATGACAGGTTTAACTCTTTCACCGCCAGCCTTTTTAAAAAAAGTTGCCAGCCAGCGCCAGGGTTTTTGACGATTTTCGCTAAACTTTAATGGCCCACAAAATTTTTTCTCCTATGAATATATGAACATGCTACATATCGAAATGAAGATCTAAGACTCTGCTTTTAAACAAAAAAAAACTATTTTATTCTATCTTCATTTGTTCCTTTTTTATTGCCACTTGAACATGGGTAGGTTTTGTCAAAAACACCACATTCTGGACAAAAAGCTGAGAAAAAAGCATTTTAATAAAACAAGTGCATTTTCAAACAGAACACATTGAGATTTCATTTCCATTGCATCTAAAACCTTCCAAAATAAATTAAAATTATAAATAAATGTAAAATTACTCAAATTTAGGCCATGTAGCTTGCTTTTGAGTGGTAAATTGAGTAACATTTTCCAGGATGCAAGGGAACACCACAACTCTTGCAGTAGAAGGAGGTCTCCTTCCGCAACCCGTTACGCACACAAACTCTGCATCCTCTGGTTGGGTTTTGCTTTTTTGGAGTGGGCAGGATTCGAACTAGTTCATGAACCGCAAAACTGACATTCAGCCTGTTTGTTGGGTCAGTTTTGTATGGTGCTCTTGGAGTGTTTTCAGTTGCTGTTGGAGTGTTTTCAGTAGCACTTTTCTCCCCACCACTAGCATACTCTTGGCTGGTCCATGATTTTATAACACTCTGGATGAATGAGAGAAGAGTTGTACAATTACTCTGTGGGTTTTTCTCTTTGTAAATGACAAAAGCGTTGAACAAACTGATCTGAAACAGATACATGACAAATTTCTTTGTCCACTTTTGTGACTTCCTGATAAAAGGGTAGTACGCAATGTTTTGGTCTAGTCTGTCAACGCCATTCATTTCATGATTGTATTCCACAATGCATGCTGGTTTATGCTTTGTAACTTTTTCTTGGTGGCCTCTCTGCCATACCTCAGTGCGTTCCATGTTGTTCTGATGGAATGTTGTAACCATTTTCACAGTTTGTTTGTCTCTCCATGCCAAGACCATCACATTTCCGTTGTGACGCATGATTGTTTCCCCAATCCTAAGGTCAGCATTTCGGACATCTCGAATGACCGGCGGTTCACCTCTGTTTTTCCTAATTGTACCACATGCATGGGTTTTCACATCAAGTAGGCGCTCACACAGTCGTACAGAGTTGTATAGGTTGTCCATAAACAATCTGTAGCCATGACCTGCTAGGCGATCAAGAAGAGAGACAACTGTGTCTCCCAGGGTAGCGCTTTCCCCACAATAGGGCTTCATGTTAAAACAGTAGCCGGTTTCAGAATCGCACAAGATGTAGGATTTTACTCCATATATGATGGGTTTCTGGGGATTGTACACCCTGAAAGCTAGGCGTCCACGCCACAGAAACATACCCTCATCAATGCAAATGTTAGATTTGGGCTGATACATTTCGCGGAATTTGGACACAAGGTGATCCAAGACAGGACGGATATTGTACAGCCTGTCAGTACAATTGTCTGGCCTTGTTGTATTATCATTGAAGTGAAGATATGTCCATATGATTTCAAACCTGTTGCGAGGCATGACCTTGTTGAAGTAGGGGGTAGCTAACATGTCATCTGTAGACCAGTACATTTCAAGTTTAGGCTTACGAATGATACCAGTGAGAAAAAGGAGCCCCATGAAGGTTTTCATTTCTGAAACTGTGACAGGCTTCCATGCATGACATCTAGCATGTTGAGAAGTGTCACCCATAGCCTGAATGCACTGATCTGCATACAGGTTGGTCTGTTCAACAATGTTCTGAATCAGTTCATCAGAAAGGAACAACTCAGTAAAGTCTACAGGTTGTTCTGACTCAAGAGCAGCAGCATCACCGATAGGCCCAGGATTCTCAGTGAAGGGAATGTTTTTTGGCTGCCAGTTAATTTCTTGCCACTCAGGATCATCAGGTTCAGCATCTTCAGCTGGATGGCTCACAGTGGCCCTTGTTTGGTTACCAGCAGCATCATGTTGATGTAGACGCATCAGGCCTCTGCCTCTGCCTCGCTGTGTTCTACCTGTAAATAATTATATGAATAATTGGAATTACTTTTAATAAAAAGACAGATACACACATACATATATATACACAGGTGAAACTCTTGCAAAAGAAAAAAAAGGTGAAACTAATAATATATTGACTCATATAACTTGTTCTAACTTTTATTATGGCTTACAGCTTATGAAAACCTTTTCACAATATTCTAATTTAGAATTTGGGGTTTATATAAGATGTAAGCCATAATAAACATTATAACAAAGGCTTGAAATATCTCACTTTGCATGTAATGAGTCAAAATGATATATTAGTTTCACCTTTTTTTTAAAAAAAAAATCGAGTTTCAACTGTACATATTAAAATGTGGTAAATGTGCACAAAGAGAGAGAAACAATTTGTGAATTGCACGCTCATATTTATGCACACAGCCACACATAAATACATGCACACTCACACATAAACATTAAAGTGTTTATATATATAAAATCCAACATTGTGCATTACATGTGCATAAAGATATAACACGTTCTCATATATTTTCTCATCTTGTCTTACCTCTACGCGTTCTTCCACCTGGGAACGACGAACGAGATCTTGAATGCGTCCACTCACTGTCTGAAGTAACGCTGTCTGTCTCTGAACTGTCACTGTCCACTCTTCGACTCACAGACACAGGTGAACCGTGTCTTCGTCCAGAACGACGTGTGAACAATCTATCACGACTCGAACTTGTGTCTGCATCTCTCTCATTGACTGCTTCATCCCGATCAGATGCAAAATTATCAAATAAGGAGTGATCGGACTCCGAATCCATCAACACCTCCAGTACTTGATCAGCCGTATATGATCTCTTCATTTTGTCTCAGATATTTTGACATACTCCAAATGTTTGAGTCGATCGCAGCTGATTGCAATCAAATTATTTGATCAAAAGGTTCCATACTCATTCAGAGCATGCGCACGGGTCTTCTTTACCGTATACCACCGAAAACACGAAAACCCGGAAAATTCCGTGTTTGGCGGCGAAGCGTTTTTTTCTAAAACCCGGAAAATTCCGTGTTTGGCGGCGAAAGAGTTAAGAGAGGAAGAGGGGAGAGAGGCCGGACAAAAGTGAAGTGTTTGATTAATGAACTGGACTGATGGAACGTTTTTTTTGGGGTGTTTTTGTTGTTTGTTGGTTATTCTCTCTTTTTTGGGGGATGATGAGTCAATTTAGTATTGTATCAGTTAATGCTAGAGGGTTATCAAATATTACTAAGTTTGAAAATTTGATTCATTTGACTAAGATATGCAACATACTATGTTTACAAGAAACATGTTGGAATGATGAAAAAATTCATGGTTTGGAAAAAATGTGGGATGGAGAAATTTTATTTAATAATGACCCACAACAAAAAAGAGGTGTTGCTATATTAATAAAAAGAGAAGTGATTAACAAAACTAATGTATTATATAAGGACCATGAGGGTAGGGTTTTGGTTATTCAATTAAAAAGTAAAGAAACTGATTTTTTTAAGGAATTGAGTGATTTAATGAGTGTGTGGCAAAATGTGTTTTTGATTGGAGATTTTAATACTGTTTTAGAAAGAATTGATGTTGATGATAAAATGATATATAAAGCTGATAGTGGGAGAAATGAGTTGGAAAGAATGATGTCTCAACACAATCTGATTGAAGTATGGAGAAATAGAAATAAATCTAAAAGGGAATACTCACGAAGACAAGTTGTGAACTCTGTATTAAAGCAAAGTAGATTGGATTTTTTATTAAGTAATAGGGAACTTGAACAATATATATCAAAAATATATTATAAATTATATAGCGGGAGTGATCATGATTTCTTATATGTAATAATGGATTGGAGTGGAGTAGAGAGAGGAAGTGGAGTATGGTTATTTAATACAGAACTATTGAAAGATGAATGTTATAAAATGGAAGTGGAGAATATAATAATAAATAGTATAAATAATCTACTGTATGAGGAAGAAATATGTGTGTGGTGGGATAATCTTAAAATACAAATAAAGTTGTTTACAATAAAATATGCTAGGAATGTGCAAAGAGCAAAAAGAGCTAAGGAAAGAGAAGTTAAAAGAGAATGGGACAAAGAGATGAAAAAGGCTGAGGAAGGAAAGGCAGAAGTGGAGAAAATTATAATATTAGAAGAAAAACTTAAAAAAATAGAAGAAGAAAAATGTATGGGTGCCATAATAAGAAGTAGGGCTAAAAATGTAGTAGAGGGTGAGAGAAGCACAAAGTTTTTTTATGAATTAGAAAAAACAAGGCAACAGGCAGAACTTATTAGAAGTGTGATTAAAAATGGAAAGAGTGTTAAAGAAAAGAATGAAATTCTAAAGGAGGTTAAAGAATTTTATTCAAATTTATTTCAGGAAAAGGGAGTTATAGAAGAAGATAAAGAATTTTTATTGAATCAAATAAAAGTAAAATTGAAGGATGATGACAGAAAAATGTGTGATAGTAAAATAACTGAAGAGGAAATAGATGAAGCTATTACTCAGTTGAGTAAAGGCAAAAGTCCTGGATTAGACGGATTATCAAGTGAATTTTATAAGGCCTTTAAAAGCATTTTAACCCCGATATTATATGAAATTTATAGTGTAATTTTTAAGAAGGAACAGTTGTGTGAAAGTATGAAAAAGGGAATGATTAAAATTATCTATAAAAATAAAGGAGATAAAGAAGAGTTGAAGAATTATAGACCACTGAGTATGTTAAACACAGACTATAAAATTTTAGCGAAGGTTTTAGCTAATAGGATGAAGAAGGTTATTCCTAACATTATTACTACAAATCAAGCTCATAGTGTTTTAAATAGAGATATATCAGACACAGTATGTAATATAAGAGATATTGTCTGGTATATCAAAGAAAAAGGAGAGAAAGGATATTTAATCAGTGTGGATTTAGAAAAAGCATTTGACAGAGAGGAGCACAGTTATTTATTTGACTTAATAGAAAGATTTGGATTTGGAAAGAATTTTATTAGATGGATGAAATGTCTTTATAATGGGATTTTTAGTTGTGTTAAAGTGAATGGGTTTTTAACAGATTTTATAAATATAACTAGATCAATTAGACAGGGATGTCCATTATCAGCATTATTGTATACAATTGTGGCTGAACCTTTAGGATTAGCAATAAATGCAGATAGAGAAATTAATGGATTTTTTATAGAAAATGATTGTGTAGAGCAAAAGGTTTTTCAATATGCTGACGATACTACTTTGTTTTTAAAAGATTTTAATAGTGTTAAAAAGGTAATGAATATATTTGAGAAATATTGTAGAGGAACAGGAGCAAAAGTTAATGAAGAAAAAACTGAGTATATGAGGATGGGGCAAGTAAAAGATCTAACAGGAATATTTCAATTTAAAGAACAGTCAAATAATATGAAGATTTTAGGAATTAGAATTGGTAAGGATGAAATAAAAATAAGAGATTTAATATGGGAGGAGGTGCTTGGGGGTATGATCAAAAGACTTAATTTTTGGAAACAAAGAGTTCTTTTTCTAAAAGGTAAAGTATTAGTATTAAATTCATTATTTTTATCAAAGATGTGGTATATTCTGACTGTAGTAAGTCTCCCGTTATGGGTATACAAGAAAATAAAAGCTAATATTTTATGTTTTTTATGGGATGGTAAACCTTCTAAAATTGCATATAATACCATAATAGGAAAAGTGGAGGAAGGAGGATTGGGACGTATTGATCCTCTTTTAAGAATGAAAAGTATGAGGATAAAAATAATGAAAAGGTTTTTAAATAATTCTGGATCTGCTTGGGGAAAAATAATGTTGTTTTTTATGAATAAGTGTGGACAGATAGGGAGTGACATACTATGGATGAAATTGAAAGTCAATATGATTGCAAATATGCCTGAATTTTATAAAGAAGTTTTAAAGACATGGAATGATTTTAGAAGGCATGTTTATTTTGAGCCAAAGGACAGACAACAGATGTTAAATCAACCGCTGTTTTTAAATGAGAAGGTAATTTGTAATGGTCAAATTATATTTTATAAAAATTGGTTTGAAGCTGGATTAAAGCAAGTAAAAGATATTCTATATGAAGTGAAACCAGGTTTTTTGCCTCTACAAGCTATTATAGATACCCTTGAGGAGAAAGAAGAGATAAAGGATAGGAAAGCAATCAAAATCAATTATGAGAAAATAAAAACAGCAATTCCAGTAGAATGGATAGAGAAAATTGAGAGAAATGTAAGTGAAAATAAAAGTGATAAAATTGAGGTTTTTTTAAGAATCAAAGAAGAGAATGTCAATTTTGATGCATGTGTTTTAAAAACCTTTTATTTGTTTTTTTGTAATGATGTATTTGTTGAGCCCAGAGCAAATGAATACTGGGGAAAATTGTTTAATATTTTGGATGTGAGAGAAATATGGAAAAATGTCAGGATGAATTTTAGAAGTCCTGTGTTAGAAATTTTTTATTTTCTATTAAGACACAATTGTATATTAAATGAAATGAGATTGTTTAAAATTGGGATAGCAAAGG